>CP126893.1:58430000-59630000 GCA_030440675.1 Furcifer pardalis | reverse complement strand
GCACTGATATTAGTAAATATTGCATTCCCTACAGATAATTGAAAAACATTTAGAAACATTTTTAAAACAGTCTGAAAAGCTATTTCTTGTATTTATCCAATCTTTGTGAAAATAAAACCAGCTGATAAATTGTGCTAATAAATGAAGAGAATGTCCTTAATGCCAACTACAAATATTTGGGAAGATATGTTGGAAAATAGCAAGCTTAATGGACAGTTCACACTAAAGATGCTTGATTCATAAGTCATCCCATAGACCTCATTGAAGCTGACATAATCTAAAAGTTTTGTAAAATTATGTCACTTAAATAATCTACCAATGTATACAGAAATATGGAGGAAGAGTATCTGATGTCAGCTTGTGTCTCACAATGAAAACTGAAAGATTTTTGCTCTTAGCCTTGCCCTGTAATTTTTAAAAGTCTGAACAATGTCACATTAAAATCTCTCTCTTATGAAGGGGGGGGGGGAGGGAACTAAATTACAGTCAAGAGGACTTACCTATTACGCTTGCCATAGTAAGAGTAAATGCCATGGATAACTTGCACTAAACAACAGAAATTGCTTTTATATAATCCATTCCTTCTATTAGAAGGTGCTGCGAAGATGGCAATTTTAACAAACTTTTAAATCTCCATAAAATTAGTGCAATTCTCATAGACATCTAAAGTAAACTAGTACATATTCTAGGGCAGTTCAATGTACTTTTAATTCTTAACAGAGCATAACACCATTTCAAACTAAAAAGCTTTGAAATTACATAAATTGTACTCATCTAATTGTTTTACTCTCAGAAAACAAAATTTAGAGAAAAATGAATTCAGCAGGTATACAAAACCATCCCAATATGAAGATTAAATGTGAATGAAACTATGACTTCATTGAAAAGGTGAAAAAGGGACTTAGTTGCTAAATCAATCTTTCTTTTTAGTGTTGAGTCATGTTAATATGTCTTAGCTTGAATTCCTGGTAGATATCCAAAATGCTAGTGGCTACTCATTTTTGCTTTGTATCGCGTCTTATGTCATGGGAAAATGCAACAATAATTTAAACAAATCTGAATAATGAATTTTACTAAGTTGGATTGCTTTACTCTCCCCCTTAGGAATTTATGTATGTATGTATGTATGTATGTATGTATGTATGTATGTATGTATGTATGTATGTATGTATGTATGTATGTATGTATGTATGTATGTACGTACGTACGTACGTATGTATGCAAGCACCTCCCTCGATGGATAACAATAGTTAGAAATAGTCAGAAATCACAGCTGTCTAGATCTTATTGAGTTTAGCTACTGTAGGACAAACCTCAGCCTCTCAAACCTGAGAAACAGGAGATTCATGAAACAATATTTTGTGAAATACTACGAAGTAATTAGTACCGGTAGATATAGTGGTTCGCATCCTTCATGGCTTGACACTGGTGTTACTTTGTCTATTACAGTAGGGATGGACAACTTTAGCAAGTCTGGGAGACATTTTTTACTCCAGAACCTGCTACACCAGGCCTACAAATGCTAGAAAATATTGAAATAACCAAAGTCAAAAGCAGCAGGAAATCTACTTCTGGATTTTATTTGTACAGCTTCATAGCCCCCCCCCCCCCAACTGTGGGTGTGGGCTGGCCTGTTTTATGAAGAAAAATAACAGAATTCTCTCCTTGTATTTTTAAAAAAAGAGCAGTGAGGCAATGGGGGGCATATGCTATGCTTTAATCTCCTTGCCTTACAATTATCCCACTATGTTTTTGAGCAAGATGGTAAGATTGCAACTTACCGACGCAGCTCTCCTACAATTAATATCACGATCAAACACAGCAGCTATAACCAGGGCACTACAGACATAAAGAAGAACATAAAATGATCAATAAATACATAACAAGATTTCAAAATACAGTAAAACCCTATTTTACGGAAAAGGTCCATAAATTGCTTTTTCCATAAAATGAAGCACAGTTTTCAATAGGAATGCATTGAAAAATTAAAAAATGGTCCCGACCAGACTAAAAATATATTTTTAAAAAACCATAAATATATTTTAAAAATGCCAACCCCCAATGGAAGAGATTGATCGATCGCTATGGGATAAAAAGGGGGGAAGGATACAGTAAAGGATGAAGTGATAACCCTACCATGCTACTGCTTCTTCCTGAGCAGTTTGTTCAGCTACTGGGGGGAGCCCAGGTGGCGGCAGCAGCGGAAGACTGCAGGGACCATATCCGCTCAATTCCAATCTTCGTCTGAAATCCCTCCATGGCACTTCAGCCGGGAATATGCACCGCTCTGGAACTTCCTGGTAGTGCGCCAGGCGCCCAGGCCACATTCCCAGCTGTAGCACCATGGAGGGACCACAGAGAAAGACCTAAATGGAGCAGATATGGTCCCTGCAGTCTCCTGCAGCTAGTAAAAGCAGCAGACACTGTGGAAACAGTGGCAAAAATGTAGCTAAGGATGATGCTGATGCTGCAACAGCAGTAAGTGGCAAATCATGACTTCTAGCAGGGGGGGGGTGGCCCACCATTTTAGACTCTCACAGATGAAAAGAACTCTGGGGAAACCTGTTCCGTAAATTGGGACGTGATTTCCCCAGAATTTCCTTCCGTAAATTGATTTTTACTGTACTTTTGAATATGTACTTTTGCAGAAATCAGGCCACAAACATTCATTTTAAAAGGAGGGAAACTCTTAAAATTTTGTGTCACTGGTATGTATATCTGGTACTCTGAGGACACATCTAATTTCTGACCGAGACTTACCTGCAATGAGTCTTACTCTGTACTCAACTGAAGGCACGATAGCAGCAATTTAAAAAAAAATACTCCAAGCCATTGTCCAATAACTTCAGTGTTATAAAACATGACTATGTTAATCATGAACCATTTCAAGTTCCTCTTTCTTACTTTTGGTCACATTTTATACTACAGTGTGCCAAGTGGAGGAATAAGCGTTCTCAAACATGCTTCAGAAAGAGTGTAGACAAAAGAGTGTCGACAAAAGTGTGTGTACATGGTAAGTCAAAATTATTTCCCTTTTCCTCTTTCTTAGTTAAAATGAGTCATAAGAGTGTTTAAGCCATAATGGGAAAGCTATCAGTAAGCAAAAAGCATGAATGTCAACAAATTATTTACAAATATCTTTATGCTACAACTGTCAGATACACAGATGTGGAAAATGAGTGTTATACAGTGCAAATCCTTACCCAACATGTTACTGACAAGACACTTGCTCTTCAAAATGAACTAGTTAGGGAACAAACATATTTTTCATGTAAAAATTCTCAGCATTTCATCAGAGCACAAGATGTAGCTCTGAGCAATGTTCACATTTCCTGATTTTGCAGGGTAAACTTGCCCTGGAGCCAAGTGGCTCAACTTATGAGAGCCACACCTCTCTTCACTTCTCACCATGCAGCACTCTAGGGAAGGCAAAACTGCTTGCGCTCCCACACTATCATCAATTTCTTCAAGTTGGAAAAAAAAAGGACTGTGTTGAAAATTGCACTGTTCTGAACTGGAAAAGGAAGCGACTTCTGGTCTTCCTATGAAAAAATGTTACTTCTTAATTATTACTGTCACTTTGAGTCTCCCTCTAGTTATAAAGCCATAAGACTCTTTAAACATACAATCAAATTTAAATTAATGTTTTTAGTAACTGTTAATGTTTAACAATTAGAAATCTAGGATGTAACGAATGACCATTCATTTCTAAATAACTCCATGAACTGAACTCTTTTTACAAGCTGTTAAACAGTATATTATTTGCATATACAGTAAAACCTCACATAAAGAGCACCTCACTTAGAAACTAACTCACTTAAAGAGCAGGATTTTCTCTGAATGGTCACCTCACTTAACAACTAAAACCAAACAAAAACTCACTTAACAAATAAATCAGGGTTCGCAACCCCCCCCCCCCGCCTGAAGTCACAATTGGTCACTTACAATGGTGTTTCACTTAAAGAAAAAACTTGCTTAAATAGCAATCCTGTGGAAAACATTATGCTCTTTAAACGAGGTACCACTGTAATTGCATCAAAGTACTGATATTCAATCTACAATAACATTACAAGGCAGTAAAGTTTGAATGAAATTACCTCCTGTATTTCTGGTTTTATTTTTCTAATGGAATCAATTTTACAAAGGACTTGAATTTAAAAATAAATTTCCTTTTTTCCTTTTTATTTATTTATTTATTTATTTATTTATTTATTTATTTATTGTTCACATTTATTATCCCGCCCCAATCGAGTATACCCGACTCTGGGCGGCTTACAAGACAAAACACAATCACAAACCCAACCCCATCCAATAAATACTAATAATTAAAATTTTAAAACTGTAAAAAGGATCATAAAAACAAGAAGTAAAAACCGGGAACAAACAACCCCGCGGAATAAAACCCACAGCAAGGGAAGCTATCCCTTAAATCAACCACCCTGTGTGGGATCCCACATACCTTGGTCCCCACACTTGTCCCGCCAGCCAGGTTTTTAAGCCCTTCCGGAAGGGCAGGAGCTCTGTTTGTAGGCGCAGTTCAGTTGGGAGGAGGTTCCACAGGGCCGGGGCGAACACAGAGAAGGCCCTCTTCCTAGTGCTAGAGAGATGAGCCTCCCTAGCCGATGGAATAACAAGAGAGCCCCTCCAATCCGCCCTGGTGGGATGGACAGACGTTCTTAGGGTGACGCGGTCTCTGAGGTATCCTGGCCCACTACCATATAGGGCTTTAAAGGTAATAACCAGCACCTTGAATTGCACCCGGAGACATACTGGTAACCAGTGCAGCTCCCGGAGCAGTGGTGAGGCATGAGCATAACGGCCGCATCCCATCACTATCCGGGCCGCCGCATTTTGGACCAGCTGCAGTCTCCGAATGGTCACCAAGGGCAGCCCCATGTAGAGCGCATTACAGTAATCAAGTCTGGAGGTGACCAAAGCGTGTGTGACCATGAGCAAGGCGTCCCGGTCTAGGAGCGGGCGTAACTGGCGTATTACACGAAGTTGTGCAAAAGCCCTCCTGGCCACGACTGCCACCTGTTCTTCAAACAGTAGTCGTGAGTCCAGGAGGACCCCCAGGTTACGCACCGGGTCTGTTTGGGGCAAAACTGCCCCATCCAGAACCAAAGCTGGTAACTCCCGAGATAACACAGGGCCCCTTACCCACAGCCACTCAGTCTTGCCGGGATTCAGCTGTAGCCCGTTGTCCCCCATCCAGACCTTAACAGCCTTCAGACACCTGGAAAGGACTTCCACTGCACCGCTTGGGTCCCCACGGGCGGAGATGTACAACTGGGTATCATCTGCATATTGATGATACCTTACCCCGTGGGAACGGATGATCTCACCCAGCGGCTTCATATAGATGTTAAATAGGAGAGGAGAAAGTACCGAGCCCTGAGGCACCCCATAGTGCAGGGGCCTAGGGCTGGACTTCTCCTTCTCCAGGCACACCGACTGGGTCCTGCCCCTCAGGAATGAAGAAAACCAGGACAACACTGTGCCCTGGATCTCCAGACCCTGGAGCCTACCCAGAAGGATGCCATGATCAACCGTATCAAAAGCCGCTGAGAGGTCGAGAAGAGTGAGGACAGATGGCTCCCCTCCATCCCGCTCTCTCCAGAGATCATCCACCAATGCGACTAGTGCAGTTTCAGTACCATATCTGGGCCTGAATCCTGACTGAAACGGGTTTTTAATGTGTTTGTTGTTAAAAATAAATGTTAATAATTAAAAAAGATAAATTTCCAAATTTAATCCTCTGTAATTGTATGAGATACTTCATGTGGTAGTGGATAGATTGAATGACTAGGACTCAGGCGGCCTGAGATCAAATCCTTACTCAGCCATGGAAATTCACTAGGTATGTGGAACTGGTAAAACCACTCCTTAAACATCTCATTAATCTTGACAGCCCTATTAAAGTCAGTACAAGTCAGTTCCAACTTAAAAGCACATAACTAACTAATTTCATAATGTAAAGTTTGATTATATCACCGGACACAAATTTTATCCAAATAAGCATGGAATTTGGACATATTAGGATGGTGAAGTGTAGTTATTTACAAAATGTTTCTGTTTGTTTCTTTTTTAAATTTCAGAGATCTGACAAAAAGTCTGGATGTTTTTATTTCCAAATTTATGATACAGTTGTACCTCGCTTAAAGAGCATAATGTGTTCCACATGATTGCTCTTTAAGGGAGTTTGCTCTTTAAGTGAAACACCATTGTAAATGACCAAGGGGGAGGGGGATTGCAAACCCCGATTTATTTGTTAAGCGAGTTTTTGGTTGGTTTTATTTGTTAAGTGAAGCAAACATTCAGAGAAAATTCTGCTCTTTAAGCGAGTTACTCTTTAAGCGAAGCACTCTTTATGCGAGGTTTGACTGTATCTAGTTCTTTAATGTTTCCATAAAATATTTAACCTATTTTATAGCTGCTGTTCAAATTAATCTAAAGTACAAACAGAGTGGCCCCATCTAATCAAGGGAATTTTCAATAAGTATAGGTTTAACAATTCATATTTGGATTAAGCCCTAAATTTACAATTTGAACAAGATTTTCCTTGCAGTTCTATGGGCCTGCCTGTTGGCACTATTCTTGACTACTACTGCTCACCTAACCAGCCAATTCAAATCCAACTGGGTAACAGTTCACAGCTAGATTACAAGAAAGGTAGAATCATCATCAAGACAGATTGCCCTAATACAAAGGGATATTTTTTTAATAGTCAGAGCGATAATTAATGCTTTCTTGTGAGAGGTTGTGTTTCCTCCACCACTGAAGCATGCGTTGGTGCACCCCCTCCTGAACAAGCCATCGCTTGACCCAACAATACTAGCTAACTTTCGGCCTGTATCCAACCTTCCCTTTTTCGGGAAGGCTTTGGGGAAGGCAGTGGCGCGGCAGCTACAGGGGGTTCTGGATGAAGCGGATTGCCTGAACCCTTTTCAGTTAAGAATCAGGGCTGGATATGGTACTGAGACTGCACTGGTCGTGCTGATGGATGATCTCTGGTGTGAGTGGGACAAAGGTAATCCATCCATCCTTGTTCTCCTTGACCTAGCAGCGGCATTCAATACTGTCGACCACAGTATCCTTCTGGAACAGCTCCAAGGATTAGGGATCCAGGGCACTGTGTTGTCCTGGTTTTCCTCATTTCTGAGGGGCCGGACCCAGTTGGTGTGGCTGGAGGGCAAGAGATCCAGCCCTAGGCTTCTCCAATATGGGGTGCCACAGGGCTCAGTGCTTTCGCCTCTCTTATTAATATTTACATGAAGCCTCATCTGTTCCCACAGGGTGAAGTATCATCAATATGCTGTTATTCCTCACTCACTACAACACGAGGAGGAACCAAGCACTGATCCACAAACATCTTACTCCCGGCAACAGAGAAAGAAGAATTCTATGTGGACACCTCCAGAGGGTTGGAACAAGGAATTGGACTTCTACACGGGCACCTTTGAGACAGCGACTGTTGTTCGAGAAGGTTCTTTGCCGTCCCGCCCCACCCTGGTGGTCAGGTCGGAAGACAACGGTGTGGAAGTTGGGGATTGGTGGATTTGACCTTGGGGGGCGTGGCATCTGTTGGGGATCTGTGTCCTGTGTTCGAGTTAATTCCTTGTGGGTTGGGATTTGGTCGGGTGTAGACGTGTGTTTGGTTCGGGGAAACAAAAATTCGTTAGATATGTCTAGGAAGAGGGGGCAATCTTCGGGGATTGCTGAGGAGATGGCTTCCCAGCCAAAGGGAGGCAGGGAGGCGGTGGAGGAATCTTCCGAAGATGAGTTCGAGCTGGGGACCTATGATGATAGGGTTAGGGCCCTGGAAGAGGAGGCGGGAGGAGGAACGGAGGTTCCTCGTTCCCAGAGCACGAGCACCCGATGAGGGGGCAAGAAGGCGAGGGGGCAAGAAGGCGGCTATCGCCGCCAACGCACCTGTGTCGGGGCCAGCCCTTCCCAGCCCGGGAAGGGATAAAGGGTGGTGAGACTCACGGTTGGGACCAAGACCTCCCTGCCGCCAACGCACCTGTGTCGGGGCCAGCCCTTCCCAGCCCGGGAAGGGATAAAGGGTGGTGAGACTCACGGTGGGACCAAGACCTCCCCGCCGCCAACGCACCTGTGTCGGGGCCAGCCCTTCCCAGCCCGGGAAGGGATAAAGGGCGGTGAGACTCACGGTGGGACCAAGACCTCCCCGCCGCCAACGCACCTGTGTCGGGGCCAGCCCTTCCCAGCCCGGGAAGGGATAAAGGGTGGTGAGACTCACGGTTGGGACCAAGACCTCCCTGCCGCCAATGCACCTGTGTCGGGGCCAGCCCTTCCCAGCCCGGGAAGGGATAAAGGGCGGTGAGACTCACGGTGGGACCAAGACCTTCCCGCCGCCAACGCACCTGTGTCGGGGCCAGCCCTTCCCAGCCTGGGAAGGGATAAAGGGTGGTGAGACTCACGGTTGGGACCAAGACCTCCCTGCCGCCAACGCACCTGTGTCAGGGCCAGCCCTTCCCAGCCCGGGAAGGGATAAAGGGCGGTGAGACTCACGGTGGGACCAAGACCTCCCCGCCGCCAATGCACCTGTGTCGGGGCCAGCCCTTCTCAGCCCGGGAAGGGATAAAGGGTGGTGAGACTCACGGTGGGACCAAGACCTCCCCGCCGCCAACGCACCTGTGTCGGGGCCAGCCCTTCCCAGCCCGGGAAGGGATAAAGGGTGGTGAGACTCACGGTTGGGACCAAGACCTCCCCGCCGCCAATGCACCTGTGTCGGGGCCAGCCCTTCCCAGCCCAGGAAGGGATAAAGGGCGGTGAGACTCACGGTTGGGACCAAGACCTCCCCGCCGCCAACGCACCTGTGTCGGGGCCAGCCCTTCCCAGCCCGGGAAGGGATAAAGGCGGCTTGAATCACCTATACTGTGTGGAATGGCCATGGCTATAACATTCCCGCCACAGCCACCGTGTCCACCAACAGACCCTCTCCAGCCAGTCGGGCTGGGGAATGGGAGGCAGTTGCGTGGGCTGGCTGGCTGGCCAAAGATTGCCACTGCTGCCACCACAGCTGTTCCACGGCCAGCCCCCTCCCTGCTGGGAAGAGATAAGGACTCTCTTGACTCTCCTTACTGTACTGTATTTTCTGTGCTAGTGTATTGTATATTTTTGCTTTTTTGTATTGTATAACTGTGCTAGTATGTGGTAATAGTTCTTCTCAGCAGGCGGGAGTTGATTTTTTATATGCATTTTCATTTTTATGTTAGATTTACTGACTGTATATGCTTATGTCGTATTTATTTGATATTGTAATATATGATGCCCGTGTTATGTTAGCCGCTCTGAGTTGCTTCGGCAAGTAGAGCGGCATATAAGTCTAAATATAATAATAATAATAAAAATCCCTCCGTGGGGAGTGGGCGCTGGGAGGCCGGGGTTGCAGCAGAAGGGGACGGAGAAGAATGGGACCCCGGAGATGGCTAATGGGGGTACGGTGTGTGTGTGGTAGCAATAGGGGCTGTAGGTGTTGACAAGAGCATAGTTGGGGGGGAGAAGGAAGGGGGTGGGGGCGGGTCAGGAGGGAGTCAGCCGTTAGGGGGATCGGGGGCTGGGGGTAATGACGGGAAGAAGGCCGCAGATGGCGGGAAGGAGAGCGCGGGAGGTGAAGCGGGAAAGGGCGCGCCTGCGCGTAAGAGACGCTGCCCGTTTGGCAACCATTTGACTAAAGCGACTAAAGAAAAGATTTTGAAAGGGGAGTATGTGGACTTGTTTTCCTTATTGAACAGGGAGGTGGATGTGAAGGAGGCCGAGAAGTTGGATGAGAGGGATAAGGAGTTGGTTAGGAAGAAGAAGCCCAATAGGAATTGGGGTAGTTGGCTTCCGGCTTATCTGATTTACATGGGAATTATTGTGTACGAGCACCCAGAGAGGGCTATTTCCTTGTTGAAATATCTGGATATAGTGTATAGGGCTTACACGGACTTTGCGGGGGCGTCATGGATGAAATATGATGAATTCTTTAGATCTCTGGCCCAGGAAGAGCCGGACATTAGGTGGGACGAGCCGCATTCGATGTTATGGCTACAGTACATGGCGCCTACTAGGCCGTTGCAAGGGGAAAGGCATGACAGTGGACATTTGGTTTTGCGCGGGCCTCCGTTGACTCCCCCCCGGTCTCTTGGGGGGCAGCTGGTTCAAACCAGGCTGGTCTGCTGGGAATACAACTCCCACGGGTATTGTTCACGCAAGCCTTGCAAGTTCCGACACGGTTGTTCGCAGTGTGGGGGGGCACATCCCATTACGGCTTGCGGTAGAGGGAGAGGTGCCCCGGCCCGTGGAGCTCAGAGTCAGGGAAGACAAGGGGGGCCGGGACCTGCTGCGTTCAATCTACCCCAGCCCAATTAATCTTCAGGCTTTGGACAAATGGCTGGCCTCCTACCCTAAGAGGAGGGAGGCGGAGTTGTTGGCGAATGGTTTTTGTTTCGGTTTTCGTATTCCCATTGTTGGGGGGGTCAAGGGCCCGTCGGCAGATAAGAACTTGAAATCGGTGAAGGGGAATGAAGTGCATGTGAGGGAGAAGATCAAGAAGGAGATGATTCTGGGGAGAATTGTAGGTCCTTTCAAGGCATGCCCGATTAAGGGTCTACACATTTCGCCATTAGGATTTGTGCCCAAGAAAGTTCCCGGGGAGTTCCGCCTCATTCACCACTTGTCATACCCGGAGGGGGGATCGGTGAATGATGCCATCCCCACAGAGCTTAGTTCAGTGAAATATGCTTCTCTGGATGAGGCGGTGGCCATGATTAGAAAGGAGGGAAAAGGGGCTTTCCTAGCTAAATGCGATGTTAAGGCAGCGTTCAGGCTGCTGCCTATTCACCCGGACAATTTCAGGATGCTGGGATTTGTCTTTGAAGGGGGCTTCTATGTAGACAAGGCCTTGCCAATGGGGTGTTCCATTTCATGTTCGCTGTTCGAATGTTTTAGCTCGTTTATTCAATGGGTATTCTCGAGAAGGGCGGGGGTGGGTTCCATAACTCATTATTTGGATGATTTTTTGATATGTTCGGGAAAAGGGGAAGGGCATTGCTCGTCGTTGTTGCAGATTTTTCAAGGGGGTTGCGAGGAGTTGGGGGTACCGCTGGCGCATGAAAAAACGGAAGGGCCGGCATGCAAGCTGGCTTTTCTGGGGGTGGAACTGGACACGGAGCGGCAATGCTCGAGGTTACCCGAGGACAAGTTGACCAGTTTAAGAGACAGGATTAGAGCCAGGAAGGGCAGAAAGAAGGCGTCTTTACATGAGCTGCAGGTTTTGGTGGGGCACCTTAATTTTGCGTGCAGGGTGGTTGCTCCGGGCAGGGCTTTTGTACGAAGGCTGTGTGACGCAATGGAGGGCTTAAAAAAGCCCCACCATAGACTGGGTTTTCCCAGGGGATTAGGGCCGATTTGGGCGTCTGGGAAGAATTTTTGGGGAACTACAATGGGATTTCCTTTTGGAGGGACAAGTTTTTGCTTAAGGAGGATTTTCAGGTTCAAACGGATGCGTCCGGGGCGTTGGGTTTTGGGATGTATTTTAAAGGGGAATGGTGCAGCGGTAGGTGGCCTCAGAAGTGGGCGGCGAATGGGGTGACCAGGGATTTAACGTTTCTGGAACTGTTTCCGATAGTGGGGGCACTTTGGATATGGGGACATAGGTGGAGAAACAGGACGGTGGTGTTTTGGTGCGACAACCTAGCAGTGGTGACGGTAGTGAATAGTCTCACTTCCAAATCCAAGCGGGTGATGTTTTTAGTGAGGACATTTACGAGGAAGTGTTTGGAGCTGAATGTGTTGTTCGTGGCCAGGCATATCCCGGGAGTTGACAATTGCATTGCGGATGCTTTGTCCTGGCAGCAATTGGACAGGTTCCGGGAGCTGGTGCCATCGACAAACCCTTGGCCTGTACGATTGCCGGAGGAGGTTTGGGAGCTTGGAGACTGCAAGTAGCGGAGGCGATTAGGCACTCCATTGCGGATAGCACGAGGAGGTCGTACGCGGCGGCTTGTACGGAATTCTGTGAGTTCAGGAGGGGGGCGGGTTTACAGGACGATTGGCCCGTCCCGGTGGAACATACGCTGCAATTTTGCGTATGGCTCCACAACAAGGGGCTGGCTGCCAATACAATCAGGGGTAAGCTTGCGGCGGTGGCGTTCTTCGCCAAATCTAGAGGCTTTAGGGACGAGTCAGGGGATTTCAGGATTAAAAAAGTATTGGAGGGGTGGGAAAGGCTGTCGGGGAGGGCAGGGGACGCACGCACGCCTTTTTCTCCGGGGATTTTGCTTAGATTAGATGGGTCCTGGGATCGGGTGTGTGGGGATGGATATGAAACAGCATTATTTAAGGCAGCGGCGGTGCTGGCCTTTTTTGGGGCTTTAAGAGTCAGCGAGTTGGTGGCGGGGTCAAGGGAGGATAGATCTAACAAGGCATTAGGCTTTGAGGACGTAGTGCTAGCAAATGGCCGTGTGTATATCTTTGTGAGATGCTCTAAGATGGACCAAGGGAGCTTGGGTAAGTGTTTGGTGTTGGGTGCATGCCACATTGGGGAGCTGTGTCCGGTCAGGAGGGTGCGGGAGTACTTAGCTCGAAGGGGGGAGGCGAGGGGTTTGTTCTTGGTGCACGAAACGGGGGAGCCTTTGACCAAGTTTCAGTTCAGGGCGGTCACCAGGAAGGCTTTGGAGCATGCGGGGATAGCAGGGTGGAACTTTGCCTCGCACTCATTTAGAATAAGAGCAGCATCCACTTTGGCAGCACTGGGCTATAGGGTGGAGGACATCAAGAAGGCGGGGAGATGGACTTCGGACAGGTTCAGGACATATGTTCGGGACCTGCCGGGGGATTGTTAAGTTATTGATGTTGTTATGAGTTTATGTTTTACAGGTTGGATTTCGCAATGGCGGGGCACCGTCTGGATCCTGGGGGACCGACATATAAAAGGGGCAGAGGAGTGGGCCGCCCAATCTTTCTGGGGGAGACGCATCGCGATCCCGCATTGTTCGGTTCTGTGGACAGGGTTGGATGACATAGGTTTTGGGGGGGTGGGTCACCTGTTATATCCACGGCCCATGGGCAGCCCACCGAGAGTGGTGGTGGTGCATGTGGGCGGGGACGACGTTGGGCGCAGAAAGATCGAGGAGGTAGTTGATGAGGCGGTCCAAGCTGTTTCCCACTTGGGGGCGGTTTGGCCCGGCACTGTTTGTGTTTTTTCAGAAATTTTACCAATGAGTGAGGACTGGACGGAGGAGGAGAACCTGGAACCGGAATTTGACAGCAGGGAGCAAGCCAGGATCTACCTCAACTACAGGCTGTCGAAGGAGTTTTTACAGCTGGGGGGGCGTGTCATCTCACACCCAGCCATCCTCAAGGGAGATCTTTCTTGCTTCACGGAGGGTTGGAAGGGTCTTAATGAGAGGGGTTATGATATTTTTCTGAAGGACATTCACAAAGGGGTGTTGGCCTGTTTTTAGGGGGGTCCGAGGTTCCAGCGGAACCCCGGAGTGTGGCGGAAAGCACGGGGAGGGTGTTTTTTGGGGTGTGTGAGCCCTGTGGGAGGGGGAGGAGTTTGGGTTAGGGCGGGGTTATGTTAATTTTGGCCCAACCCAAATCTCCCCCCGGAGTTTGGCCCCCCCCGTGCTTTGCTGGCCCCTGCGATTAGGGTTGTACAGTTTTATTGTCACTTAATAAAGAGGCCATTTTTATTCCACAAAGTTGTCTTGTGTCTTTGTGTGAGGGGGGGGGCCTGGGGTGGCAATGAATGCTTCCGTCACCGTGCCCAAGCAGAGATCATTAGCAAGGGAAGTGCTCCAATCTACAATCTCAGCCGAGCAGAACGTCAGGCCATAAACAACCTCAGAAGTAATCCCATCTTCATCAAAGAGGCAGACAAGGATGGTGCTGTAGTTGTCATGGACAAATCAAGCTACGCCCAGGAAGCTAATAGACAACTTTCCAATTCTACATTTTACCAGCCTCTAACTATGGACCCAACCACAAAATATCAAAAAGAATTACAGAACCTTCTAAAACCTGTTCCTGGAAATGTGCATGATCAAATCTTGACCGAGACACCACAAGAATCTCAACCAGCGACCTTTTATCTAATACCTAAAATTCACAAACTGGAAACCCTGGAAGACCCATTGTTTCAAGCATCAACACTCTCACCAAAAAAAGTTTTAAATTCAGAAATTGATCTTATTTACATCTGTCAATCAAAGATGTCCAGAGATACATTTTTTTTATTGTTGACTCAACCTTCTCCTGCATAGTGAATATGGTTGTATCCTGGCCTTGAAGCCCCAAATTCAACTCATTCAGT
The DNA here is from genome assembly GCA_030440675.1 of Furcifer pardalis. NCBI lineage: Eukaryota > Metazoa > Chordata > Lepidosauria > Squamata > Chamaeleonidae > Furcifer > Furcifer pardalis. The sequence continues at coordinate 59,615,677 of CP126893.1, read as the reverse complement.
TTTGTAAAAATATCTGACAAGCAAGCCAATTTTTGTAGCCACAAAGGATCGCTCAGCATCTGTTTGTACTCGGCATGTTCCTGCTCGGTCAAAAATAACTCAATTTCATGTCTCAACTCAAATATTCTCGAAACAACTCTTCCTCTGGACAGCCAACACACTTCAGTATGTAACAACAGGGTCTCATGCTCGCTGCCAAGCTCTTTACAAATGTCTGTAAAAATTATTGAGTTTGTGGCACGGGCCTTGATTAAATTGACAATTTTCACAGCATTTTAAAGAGTACTATCTAAGCAGGCTGGAATTTTTTTTACAAGCAAGTGCCTCTCGATGAATACCACAATGGGTCCATTTTGCTTCTGGGGCTACATCTTGTATTCGCTTCACAAGTCCTGAAAATGACCAGTCATTGCTCTGGCACCATCAGTGCATATTCCTATGCATTTCAACCAATCCAATTTGTTTTCTTTTATAAAACCGTTGACCATGTAAAATATGTCCTCCCCGGTAGTATGAATCGGAAGGGCATGACAAAATAGGAACTCTTCATGAACCTTTTTGGAATGAACATAACGAACATATGTTAAAAGTTGAGCCAAGTTTGATATGTCTGTGGATTCATCAAGTTGTATGGCAAAGTAATCGCTTTGTAAAATGCATTGAATTTGGTGGTTTTTCAGATTATCTGACATGTCTGCAATACGACGAGACACAGTGTTATTTGACATAGGAATAACATCAAGTTCTTGGACCATTTTTTCTCCGAACATACATTTCACTATCTCTTTTGATGCAGGCAGTATAAGATTTTCCCCAATTGTATACGGTTTTGCTTGCTTGGCAATTAAATAACTAACTCGAAAAGAGGCTTGCAGGGCGTTCATATTCGTGTTTAAAGAAAGCGCCTCAATAGATTGTTGTCTTTGTTTGAGGTCTTTTAATTTATGTTGAAAGAAGGATACAGATTCATCTTTCAAATTAGCATGTTTGGTTTCTAAATGGCGATGTAGCAAGGATGGTTTTAACGAATGATTTGACAGCGTTTCTGCACAAACGACACATTGCGGCAATGAGGAATTAGGATCTCCAGAGCTTGTAAAACCAAACTGAATATAACTATCATCATATTTCCTTTTTTTGAGAGACGATTCCTTGTTATCAAGGTTTCTTTTTTTGTGTGTCGGAGCACTAGTAGAGGGTGACACATCATTAGCAGGCGACTGTTCAGTATTTTTTGATACCTCCTCCTCAACCTTTCGGTGCCTTAGCAGCCACTGTTCAAGCTAAAAAACAAGGGGACTTATTAACTCAGCTTTTGTATTTTTGTAATGTAAGTAATTAAAAAGCTTAGAAAACCGGGGGGGGGGGGGGGGGCAGAAACTGCGAACAGGGAAAAAAATGAATTTGTCCTTCTGTATTCAAAGTAGGTACATAGTAGAAAACAAATTAAACATTATTGCTTTGTATTGAAATTTACAATGAAAATAGTATTAATGTAACTTAAAATCTAGAAAACAGAATCTGCGAACATGCTTACAACTGAAGCAGCTTGAATATTATTTTTATTTTCTAAACATAATTACATTGTATTGCAGTTTATAGTGAAAGTGCAAATTTAAACACAGTTTTAAAACATTATCTTGCCATTTACCGAGGTAGGCTGATCGACGCGACACGGTGCGATGGATATTTATTAATTCACAATTAAAACACAACGAGCACAACGACACGCTCACGCGACATAAACCGAACTGACTGATTGACAATGACGAGCAAATAGGTGGGAACGGGGGCGGCTGCGATCGGATGACGCGAGACGTGGGAGACCCAGGAAAAACCGTTGCCATGGGAGAAAGCGCTTGATGCATGCAATTGACTTACCTACTGATCGTTTAATTAAATTGAATAATTTTTTTGGCAATTGTTATTGCATTATTGTTTTTTAAGGATTTAATATTTTAGTTAAGAGATTGCTGCGCGTACCCCTTGATGCAATCTCGCGTACCCCTGGGGGTAAGCATACCACTAATTGGGAACCACTGATCTAGAACAACATTTTCTTAACTGCTGTGCCTATAAACCACTTGTCTATTTGAGATACATTGATGACATATTCTTGATATGGACGCATGGAAAAGAAACCCTGGAGAAATTCCACCAAGACTTCAATAATTTTCATCCAAATATCAAACTCAGTTTGGACCAGTCTACACAACAAGTAAATTTCCTGGACACCACTGTGAAACTACAAAATGGACATCTTAGTACCACACTATATCACAAACCCACGGACAGATGTACCTACCTGCATGCTTCCAGCTGCCATCCAGAATACACAACAAAATCCATTGTCTTCAGCAAAGCCCTCAGGTATAATAGCATCTGCTCAGACCCACACGACAGGGATGCCAAGCTCAAGGACTTACAAAATGCATTTTTTAAACTACAGTACCCATCCAATATGGTTAAAGAACAAATCAACCGGGCAAGACGAATACCCAGGAGTGATCAACTACAAGACAGGCCCAGAAGGGAAAGCAATTGCACACCACTGGTTGTCACCTTCAGCCCTCAACTTAAACCCCTCACATGCATAATGAGGGATCTCCAACCCATCTTGGACAAGAGTGCTTTGCTTTCCAAAGCCCTTAAGTGACAGACACCTACTTGCTTATAGACAACCCTCCAATCTCAAACAACTATTGACACACAACAGACTACACAGAAGTGGAGCAGATATGGGAACTAGACCCTGCTGCAAACCCAGATGTTGACTATGCCCCCACATTCACTCTGGAAACAGTATTACAGGACCCAACGGCACCACACACAACATTAAAGGCAGTTTTACTTGTGCTTCTGCCAATGTTCCAAAACGGAACTGCTCGTTTTTAAAAATATAGCAAAATGTACTTGTAGCTAGATAGACAATTCTTTTCAGACAGGAGAAGTGACACACCTAAGCGGCAAGAAAAAAGAATGTGAATGCTGTTATTGGCTGAAAACCAAGGTGTGCTAATACAGATGAAACTGTGTGTTATGCTGCAACATTTCCTGCTTCTTAAGACAGAACTTTCCTGCTGAATTCCCACATTATGTTATTACAACTGGAAAAAAAAAACAAAATGAAGGTGAAGTGCTTAACTGGAAGAAATCTGCTTTTTTACAATAGAATGTACTAAATCATTTTTGTCCAATGCACTGCCAAGCTGATATTCATAAAACATGATGGGGGAAGTCTAAAGGAAAAGCTTAGTGAGTAAAATTTCAGGATGCCAACAATTCCTTTGGCTAAAGCCATGACTGATTAAACAATAGGTCTCACATTTATCGACTAGATTTTGTGAAATTTGAGGTAAGAGGGTTTGGGATTATGCTCTTATATTACACTCACAACAAGGGCTGCGGTGGCTCAGTGGTTAAGAAGCTCACCTTGTTAGCTGGAAGACTGGCAAGTTGGCCGTTCAAGTCCCAGGTACTGCATGACAAATTGAACGCCCATCTCTGTCCCAGCTTTTGGGTACATGAAAAGAAGCTCATTTGGATGTTACCTGATCGGAGTTGTTCCCATAATAATCTTTCAACCCACAGTAATTTCTGACATAAAATTATTATTATTGCACTCATGTGCCTCTTCCCTAGAAAGAACACAAAAGAAATTCACATCTTCTACCATGTCTACAAGGAAGAGTTGAAAAGAAAAGTATGGTGTGAGCTCAAGTTTATTGCAACTATCAACTTCATGCAAATCCTTTCATCAGACATTTTTCTCCTAGGAAATGGAGATAAACCTTTGGATAATTAGATAAGTATATTATTTCCTCTAAACTTTGAGAATTCTTTCTTCTCCACTTTGAGTTTCTCTTGTGGCCAACAGAAGCTTCATTCTGCTTTAGGTATATGCAGGCCAATATAGCCCAGTGGATAAGAAAAAATGGCTACTGCTTCTAAAGCAGGGGTGCCCAAACTACGGCCCAGGGGTCAGATGTGGCCCTCAATGCCAATTCATCTGGCCTGTGAAGCCCTTGTCGCTCCTGGAAGTTGAAGTAAAATGTGCCCATACTTCCACTTCCAGGAGTGACGAGGGCTTCGCAGGCCAGATGAATTGGCATTGGGGGCTGCATCCAGCCCCCAGACCATAATGACAGGCTCCCTGAACCACATGACCAGCCCTTGGCCTGAAAAGTTTAGGCACCTCTGTTCTAAAGGATGCCAGACTTTCCTCGTCCCCTTCCATAGCTAGAGGTTGGATGGCAGAATAGCAAGGCATTTCTGTCCTACCTTCCCCCTTCTCTAAGCTTTTTACCCTCCTCACCTGTAATTCACACTGTTCTGATACTTTCTTCTTGTTCTATTCTGTACTTATTTTCATTATTTTCACAAAGGGTCTATCCTCTCCTTGCTGGCCAGGCCATGTTTTAAAAACTGAGGCTAATGGACAAAGTGCCTGGTCAATGCCTAACAACATTACTGAGATGTGCACTGACCCATTGTCAACTAGCTGGAATTAACCACAGCAGGTTATGCAAACATTATGCAAACACCAATAAGATTCCACTAAATGAGTTGGTTCCAACTGGGCCTAGAAACTTGATTTCAGCCTAATAGTTGTCACTATAATCTTCTGAAGATTATTTATATGAACAACTAAAATTGGTATTTCACTGCTACAATAGATGTGTATTTATTTCAAACACAATACGCTTTGGTAGAAAATTTTAAAAATTTCTAGTTTCCAAATTCTCCAGAATCTGTTACCTTGTATTTTACCCTTTCTAATGTTTAGTTCCCAAGTGAGCTTATCATTAAGTGCTAAATCCCACATTTCTTTGTACCAATCCTGCATTCTTAACACTTCATTATTTTTCCAGTTTTTTGCTATACACTGTTTAGCCACTGACAACATCACAGACATCAGTTCCTCATTTTATACTTATCAACCTCCGTTAACAAGATTGTATCTGACCCCAGTTCAAGCTGCATATCCAGTATATTCTTAATTTCATTTTCTATTTTTTCCCAAAATTTTCTTAAACAATCGCAACTCCACCACATGTGCACGTATGTTCCCTTTACTTGTTTGCATCTCCAACAATTATTGCTCAGCCTATTATCCATCTGATGCAGCCCCATTGGGGTCCTATACCACCTCCATATTAACTTATAGTTATGTTCTTTCACTCTGACAGACATAGTTCTCATAATCCTTCTCCTCCACATTTTCTGCCATTTTTCTTCTGTAATTGTCCCATTCAATTCTGTTCCCAGCTATTTCTCAGAACTTCTTGCATTGTTCACTTACTATCCGGGGAGGGGGGAATTCGGAAATGGCTATCCTTGTTTAGGCGCTTTGCGATGGGAGTTTGGGGATCGCACTTCAAAACAATGCTGTATAGCAACGGAGATCGCAAAGCGCCTAAACAAGGGTCGGCATTTCCGAATTTCCCCCTCCCCCGGGGAGGGGGGATTTCGGAAAACCCGACCCTTGCCCAGGCGCGCAAAACGGGGATAGCAAGTGCCGTTTGGTAGAAGAGGCTCCCGCTGGCGTGCCTTTTCGCACACGTGCGAGCGCCTCTTCTCAGGTTTTTTTTAGCATTGTTCGATGTACACCCCCGGACAACGCGAAAAACCGGACAACGTCATGACTTGTGGAACCATGTCGTAACGTTGTCTGGGGTACTAGTGTATTATCTTCTTTTCAATCTCTTTCTTTTGTTTACCGTAGTTTAACCCTTTAAGTTCCCCAATTTTACTAGATATTATTACCCCTAAGTATCTTATCTTCTGTTGGACCTGTATTTTATACTTTTGTTTTATTAATTCTTCGTCCTCTTTGTTCCCGTCAACTAATATCATTTCTGTTTTATCCCAGTTCACTCTCATTCCTGTTGCATCCTCAAATCTTTTTAAATGCATATTTATCTTTGGAATTGCTTTTATTGGTTGTTTTATTAATGTGTTGTCTGCATATAAACTTACTTTAATCCCTTCAATTCCAATTATTTCCTCATCCTGACGTATGGAGTTTGCCAAAAATTCCATAGCCAATATAAACAGCGTTGGCGATAATGGACAGCCTTGCCTTGTACCTGCCTCTAATTTTGTATCCCCTGTATAATTGTCATTGATTTTAACCTTTGCTATTCCTTGCTTATATAAATTTTTAATTACTCTTTGAAATTTATCTCCAAATCCATATAGTCTAATCATCTCGTGAATTGTTACCCACTGTAATGAGTCGAAAGCTTTAAAAATGTCTAATGACAAATAACCCAACTTTTCTTTTTTCCTTTCAGTTGAGTCCATTAAATCCACAACCCTTCTTATTAGATCTGACATATGTCTATTTTTGACAAACCCTGCTTGATCCTCTTTTATGTAATTGGCTATAAAACTATTTAGTCCATTTGCCATTATTGTTGAAATTTTTTTTTCATCTTGATTGATTAAGGATATCGGCCTATACAATTCTACTTTCTCTAAATCCTTTCCTGGCTTTGGGATCAAAACAATTGTTGATCTGTTCCATGAGTCTGGAGTTGCTTCTCCTTCTAATATCCTATTAAACAATTTATATAGTCTCGGAACTATCTAGGGTTTAAAATCTTTGTAAAATTCCGCTGGTAACCCATCTTCACCGGGCGCTTTGTCCATTTTTAATTTTCTAATCACCTCCTCAATTTCCTTTACTGAGATTTCTTCCTTCATTTTATTTCTATGCTCTTCTGCTATTAATGTAATTTGCTGTTTTTCAAAATAGTCTCTGAGTTTTCCCACTTTTACCTCTTTTTTTGAATACAGATCTTTATAAAAATTTTCTATTATTTCTACTTTCTCCTTCCTTTTATTACATCTCTTTCCGCTTTTATCGATCAAGACCCGACCTGATTTTTACTTTTCTTCTCTCTTGCTGCCTTAGCTAGTAACTTAGAGCTTTTATTGCTGTATTCAAAATACTGTACTCTCTTTTTAAGAAAATCAAATCTTTTTTGACTTTCTATATCTTTGCCATCTAATTCCTTCTTAATTTTTTGTATCACTTCAAAAACTCTCTGATCTTTATTCCTAGCATGTTCCGAGTTTTAACTGTTTTTCCAATTCCTGATACCTGTTAATATTCTGTCTATTTCTCAAACTCTTTAATTTTATAGATTCACTCCTGAAAATTGCTTTCATCGTATCCCATACAGTACTATAGCTGACCTCATTATTGTCATTCCATTTCCAATTTTTCTCCCATTTCTCCATTATTTGTTTTTTAATAGCTTCCTCTTTAAAGATCTTTGCATTATATCTCCAAATATATCTTTTTTCTTCTGTTTCATCTAGTTTTATATCTGTAATTATCTTTGCATGATCAGATTCTTTAAATGTTCCTATTTTAATATCTACTATTGTTTTAATTAGCCCTTCTGTAACAAATACATAGTCAATTCTTGAGTACATATTATGAACTTGGGAATAGTATGTATATTCCCTTTCCTGAACCTTGAGTTCTCTCCACACATCCTTTAAGCCCATTGACTACCCCATTCATCCAAAATGTACTTTTTACCTTTCTTTTTGCTGCTTGTATTATCAATATCTGATCTTAACAAATTAAAGTCCCCCCCCCTGACCATGTTCTTTGTTCCTTCCTTTCTTAAAATTCTTCCCATCTTATCTAAAAATTCTTCTTGGTTATTATTTGCAGCATAAATATTAACAAGAGTTATTTCCTCCTCCTCTATATTCCCTTTAATGATCCGATACCCCCCCCCCTGGGTCAGCTATACTTTTTGTCACATTATAACCCATTTTTTCCGAAATTAAGGTTGCAACTCCTCTCGCTTTAGAAGACCCATAAGCCTTTTCATATATTGACATTCCTCTCACAACTAATTTATTTGTCTCTACCAATTTTTGGTGGGTCTCTTGTAGAAAAATAACATCAGCTCTAACTTTATTAAGCGATATTTGCAATTCCTTTCTCTTCAAAGCATTCCCTGTACCCTTCACATTCCATGATATAATCTTAAATTTTTAACCATCTATTATATTTATGATCTCCTGTTCTTTACAATCCTCCCCGGACGTGTTCCCTCTATCCCATACGAGACCGAAAAAAGAAAAAGAATTAATTGCGAAAAAATAGAACAAAGATATCGAGACATAATACTGTAAGTGCTTACAAAGAAAAAAATTAAGAAAAAAAGTAACTACAAAAAGAGTAAAAAAAACTTACCTATCTTTCTTTTTCTGCTACCCTCCCCACACCTTTCTTCAAGATGTCACCTCTGTCATCCAAAGACCGGGGGAAATTGGCATTAAGTTCTTCTAACTACCCCCTCCCTCTGCCAATAACTAAAAATTATGTAATATAGTCATTCTACAATCTCAACACTCAGTGACTCTGAAAGATCTGCTCCTCCCACTGCTCCCCCACCTCCTCCCCCATTTTCAAAAGCGACCCCATCACCCCAACTGCATATAGATCTGTTCTCAAAGCGATCTATTCCTTTGAAGCCACCTTAATCAATCCAATCTGAGTCAAATATTCCAGTGCATTGGTCTTCTCATCCAGAACATGCCATCTTTTATCATAAAAGAACTTCAGTTGTTGTGGAAACCTCCAATTATACTTGATGTCATTAGCAATCAACAATTTCGTAACAGGCTTCATCATGTATTTTCATTTTCTCTCCTCGGGTGCTATGTCATTGTAGATTTCCACATCAACTCCCTCTATCTTTAGAACGCCAGACCCTGCTTGTTTGATGTAAGCCATCACCTTCAATTTATCCGCTCAATTTGCAAATTTAACCAAGGCATTCCTAGGTGATCTCCTCTCTCGCCTTCCCCCCACTCTAAATACAGCTCCAATATCCTCTGGAACAAAGTCTTTTCCCATTTTTATTGAATTCAACCAATCTACCTCCCTTTCCTTAAGCTTGTCTGGCATTCGTTCCACGATCTTTCGGATCACAATATTCTGTTTCCTCCATCCCTCCTCCACCATCATTATCTTTTTCTCCTGAACTGAGACCCTTGTAGCAGTTACATGTTCTTGACTAAGAAGTTCATTCACTGTTATCTTTGTTTGTTGTAGGTCTTCTTGCATTGTGTCTGTAATCATTTTAATTTTCTTTGTATTCTCTGTGACCTCTTTTTGCATATCTGACAGGGTCCTGGCCAGGCTCTCATGTTGTAACCTGGCCAGCTCCCTATCTTTTTTCATCTCTTCACAATTTTTCTCAACCGTTTTATTCAACTTTTGCATTGTTTCCCGATTATCATTAACACTTTTAGCCAATTGTTGCAGTAAAGTACACATATTGTCCATTCTTTCGGATAACTCAGGTGCGCACCCTCCTTCAACTGCTTGAGATTCTATTACTTCCGCAGTTGGTGACAGTGTATGTCTTTCCTTATCGTTCTGTTCTTTCTGCTCTTTCTTCTCCCTTCTTGTCTTTGGTTTAACCACTTCTTCTTCCTCCCTGCCCTTCCCTCCCTCCATTCTTTATCCAATTAATTATAATTTCAGACAATTTATCTTCAGTATATAGTTCGATAAAATTCAATAATCAAATTCAAATATTTAATACAATTATATAAAAACTTAAACCAAGAAAGCCCAAATTAATCAATCGGTTGATTAGTTGTAAAACTAAACAATATTTATCAATCAGTTAGAGAATCTAACCTCTAGTATAATAAACAATTGTGTTACCAAATCTGACTTTAATGTTGATTCAATCTAAAATCATATATAATCTCTACTTAAGAATTTCAAAATTATTAATTTTAATTAGTGTTCCCTAATTGCTTCAAATTATTAGTTGGTATTTGATTGTTGTCAAGCAATACGCCCTGTTAATGAATTTTTGTATTAGTCAAGGCAGGTTAAATTTTTGGGCTATTATGTTATTTTATTAGGAGGATGATCAGGGAATAAAACAAGTATATATGTGGCAAAAGGCAAAAGAAGGAAAAAACCAGAACGGGGGAGAGGGGGGAGAACAATCAACACTTTAGTACAAAGACCAATAAAACACTCTATCTTACACTAGGATGTACCAGATGTAAACTAACCTTAGTAAGCGTGGTAAGGAGAGAGAAAGATAAAAAAAAGGAAAGGGAAAAGAAACTAAAAAAGGAAAGGAAAGGGAAAGAGAACAATTGGAAAAGAAAGTTTTAAATGGCTGCTTTCTTCTTCTGCTTCTTCTCAGCGGCAGCTAAGTTTCGATTCAACCTTAAGTTTCGATTTTCACCGCCATAACTAAGGACTTGTTGTTCTCGCTTCTTTCCAACACTCTGTCCCACAAAGAGGTCACAGTTCTCTCTATAATCCTTAAAGCATCGGGACTTCTTATTTTCCTCCTTTAATAAGCTGACAGTTCAAATCACTTTTAAGCTTAACCTCCGTCTTTTCATTCAGTCACCACAGGCAGCGATGCAAGATCCTCTCTCCTTCACGTCCCATTCCCTCTCTCTGTAATCTCCGCAATCTTCAACAGCCAACAAACACCTGGTTCAGTCTCAGCACTTACATCTTTCGCTTCCTCCGCAATGCAACCCTCTTAGCTGATCTATTCTTTTCCGCCGCTTTTAAGTCCAGTTTCCTCCGTGCACTCTCTCCCCGCTTTTTCTCTTTCCCCACAGTCAAAATTTGAAATCTTGATAACTTCCCACGCTCATCTCCTTCCACCTTTATCTCTCCTTTCTTTCAATTTTAAATCCGCCACTGAAATGCTCGTCGCGATGCCCCGTCAATCCCTCCGTATATTTATCCCATTTAGCTCACTGACACCACTTTTTTCTTAACTGGGGGAGACTCCGGTACCACAATCTCTTCTCTTTCCAGATCTCCAGATCCCTCAGTCTCTTTCCACTTTTCTCAAGTCTCGAACTTTGGCTCCCAGCCAGCTCAAATGGACAGCGGTCGATTGAGAGCCTCTTCCGAGGCTCCGCTCCATCCCGCTGCCCGGAGCTCGCACTTCCCAAGCCTCACTCGTCCTGTCTCCGTTCTTTATCCGTTTGGTTCCAACTTTTGGCGTCTTGTTCAGCGGAATTTCAACTACACATTTATCAGTTAATATTTTTGAAAAAATCTCTTTTTTAATATAAAAATCTCATTGTTACCCCATTTATTTGGCAGAGCTAGGGAAAATGGCTGCATGCTCTAAGCCATCCAAACCACACCCCTCCCCCTTCCTTTTAAAAGCAGTTTATACAGGTTTCTTTCTCTCTTGAAAATGGAAGGTATAGTATCACCCCAACTACTCCATTCACGGCAAAAATTCACAAAAAAGTAACAAAGCAGAAACTTATCTTCAGATAATGTTGAGGGTGGCAGAAATTGGATTACTTCAGATTTTTTATGTGATTTAGATTTGGTTTATTAAATACAACTAAATACCATTTTATTCCATGATTCGTGTTATGACATGAGATCCAGTTTTTAAAGAGATTTTAAAGACAGAGTTTTCTGTAGCAACTTACCTTGCAATTTGATTAACAAACGGTCTCAATTCTGAGGGGTCATAAGCACGAGCAAAAGCCCAACATACGTAGCATGCAGAATCCCGTACATTAGAACCGACACTGAAGGCTCCTCGCTTCTCATCATAGGTCAGTCCTTTTAAAATCACAGGAACAACTGTGGAAACATTTAAAAAAAAATTACAAACATGAACTGTATGAAGTGATTGTGGGAAAACAGTGGTGGGATGTCAAAAATTTTACTACCCCACCGTGACGTCATCACAGTGTGGGCAGAGCTAATGTCATGATGTCGTGGGCAGAGCCAACGTCATGACATTGTGGGCAGGGCCAAAGAAAAAATAAATAAAAATAATAATAAAAAATAAAATAAAAATAAGCACACACACACCTCAACCCACCTACCCACACACAACACAAACCCGTAAATAAATTAAATAAATAAATAAAATAAAAAATACATTAAAATACATCCACCCACCCAAACACCAACCCACCCACCCCAAACACAAATCAACCAGAGCTTTTAAACCAGAGCTTAAAGCTTATTCTGGCTAATCTTTCTCACACTAGGTCAGATGGAAGGAACTACAGAATGATCTCACCACAAGATGGCTTCATTTTGGCACTTTTCAACTTTTCAACGGTTAAAGAAGTTAGGTACTAAGTCTTTGCCTAACCAGTTCTCTAGGAGAATATGTCTTAAAGTAAATGTAAAACAGCTGTACCTCCTTAAGGGTTCTCCAATTGGAACAGCAATTGGAACAGCACAGGTGTAGCTTATTGATGAGGTAACTCCAAGACTTTGCTTAAAAATCCCAGGCCTGCCGGCCGCCGGGCCTTTTTAGGAACTGTGGTAGTACGTCAATATAGGTAAATGTATTAAATACACATTAAAATACACACAGACACACCACATCCAAAGGTGAGTCACTTACCCTGGGGAGCAGGCTATAGGGAGCTTCAGGCTAGCAGCTTCTCTTCCTTCTCCCCACTTGGGAGGACAGCAAGGCGTGCATATGCGCCAAGCACTGTAGGTATGCATGCACACCAAATGCTTGGCACGCATGCACAGTAGGGGAACTAGTGAAAAGGAAAGCCCAGAAGGTGGTTCCCCCCAAAAGCTGCTACCGGTTCACCGGGACACCGGGGAAAGTTACTACCGGTTCTAGCGAACTCGTGCAAACCTATTACATTCCATCACTGTGTGAAACAGAGGAACAAACAATAGCTTTTGGTTTGTAACTTTTCCTGTAGCTATTAAGGCAAATCTATCTAAGAAGGTATCCCTCATCATTCTTCTGCAGCAGTGTGAAAGTGCAAACATTAGCAAGAAAAAAAAGGTAGGAGGGATGATTTTGTATAGGAGAGAAATTATGTTCAATTTTTGCGACAATACCCAAACAAAAAAGAAATGCTTGAAAGGAGGTGGTTTAAAGTTTACAAGAACAAGTCTTTTAAAAAAAACCCAATTTTCTATAAATGGCCAAGCACTGAGGTAAAAGATGGAGATGAGAACCCTGCACACTACTTATTATATAGTCTACAGCAGTGATTCCCAACGTCTTAGAAGACCAAGATGTTCTTGGATTTCTTCTTCCGTGTCTATGCCAGATGTCAAACTGCCAAAATGAAGCTACCTTTTTGTGAATTCATTCTGCAATGTTCTTAGACTAACACTCCCAGAAGCCAAGAAGCTGTCCTGGCCAAGATTTCTGGGAGCTGTACTCCCTGTGAACCACCAGTCTAAAGGCTTGCACAAGTGCTTATATAAGATAACACTGAGCACACAATCAATGCCATCGTACAGCAGGAGTCCATGGGCTTCTTGTAACAGAAATAAGATGCAAAGAGATGAGATCTATACCAAAAGACAAATAAAATATTCCCCAGATTTCTCTCTATTACAGACTATTCAAAAATGGAGTGGGAAAACCAAAAGTCCACACAAGAAAAAACCCAAGTGGCTCCAGGCATCCTTGAAGAGGACCCAGGATCTTCAACTTGAGTCAAGCCTAAGAAGCAATTGGCAACTAGTAGATAGCTTTTAAAATAGGGGCCATATTATTATGATACTATTAATATATATTTTAAGCCCTAAGTAATTTGGGTCTTGGCTATCTAAGTGACTGCCTGTTATGAGCCTGTCAGGACTATGAGAGAGGCCTTCTTAAAAATACACACACTTTCAGAGGTCCACCTATGTGGCTTCCAGATTAAAGAACACACAACCCCTTTGAGTTGCAATCTCTTTCTACTCTAACTGATTTTAAGAACAGAGTAAAATACATCTTTTTATATTAGCAGATGAGCTATCCTTTCTTGATTTTAATGGTTTTAAGGCATTTTGTTTGATATTATTGTTTTACAGTGGGGTTGATTATACAGTTTTATGATTTTTACCTAATTATGGTTTCATCTGTCTTGAGTTCGCTTTAAATTCTTTGTCAAGAAGTAAGCAAGCTGCTTTAAGGGCTATTCTATAGTGGAAAGTAATAAATGCATATATGTAAAGGTATAAATGTAAATAAATAAAATAAAATAATCAAACCTGATAAACCTCAATTTCTCATGAAGGGACTAAGTTACACTGAACGTCAGGAGTGACCACTCTCATTATCTACAATTCTTCTCCATCTTGGTTACAAGATGATCACAAGCTTTCAGTTCTGTTTTGGATTAAGTGGAGTTTAGCATTGCATGTGACGCTCATACTGAGATAAATCTTCAATACATGTTGTTAGAAACAAACTAGCATTAGAATTCATGGTTTGACTTCTTGTCAAACAATGCCCAAAATCTTGTTGATTATATCTGCAGATGTAATGTAAATGATATAACTTATGGAATTAAGAAATCACTATAGATATTTGTTGTCTACTGGGTTGTACAACTTGATGCCTAACAGATACTAGTTGAAATCCTATTCTGTAATTGCACAAAATATGTTATATTCCAGGGTATATTGTTATAGTTTATGTAATCTCCATAGGCATGATATATTGTTTGCCAAGTCAAGTGGCTCAATATGCAACATAATGCCTAAGGAGACTTAATTTATAACACTGTGCAATAGGATTTTGGCTAATGTAACCCTAGAATTACACTGCTTGTGTTATACTGCCATAACATTCAAATAAGATTTGAATAAGGTTTTTGTCTGGATGAAACAATAAGGTGTACTTAATCAAAAAACGAAACTGATGCTTCTGAAACCCTCCACTTTGGAGGTTTATAAACTAAGAATAAATGGCAATGGCAAAGAGAGGCAAGGAAAATTTCCTAGGTGATTTGGATGAAGGAAAGGTTTGAAAAAGAGGGACACATGAAAAAAACATGATATTTTCATACTTCCCATTTAAATGAATGCTTCAGGTTCAAGAGGCTTCCTTTCGAAAATGAAGGAACATGCCTTTATGAGGCCGCATATTCTAGTTAACCCCAAACTCCATGTCTAGTTTTAATCTTCTCTTCTAACAGATGCTATGTTTCTAACAAAAATATTTTGTTCTACTTAAGTCACTCTTTTTCCTATCAGCACCATGAAGGTTTTGTGAACCACAATACTGTATTCATAAGGTAAAACTTTAAAGACCAGTTATATTATTATATAGAACTATTGCCCATGCTTAGTGTAAAGTATTGTTCACTTTTATGCTTCTTCGTTTATAGTTTTAAGTAGTGGTTAGCTATTAGACACACCTAGCACACAGTCTCATCATGTTATGGACTTTTAAATCCTACTTATTTTAAAAGAGTTTCATTAACATAATCAGAAATTATACATTCTGGTAGAACTCTTCCCCTAGAATTCCTGAGAAATGTTTGTTTAATATCACCAATTTGGTGCATAAAAGAACATTATGAAGATGATCTGCAGCAGATCCAGAGGAGACTGAAGCTTTTTTCACATAACAAATGAAGAAATTCAGAATTCATTACTACATGAAGGTGATTATATTAATGACTCTAAACATGTATTTTAAAGCAATTTACACAATCAGGGCTTATGACTTCCATTTACACTATAGATCTTCTGAGGACCACCTGCGGCTGTGGGCGGGAGGCTTCCACGGCAACCGCACCAGGAGCTCCTCTGCCACCTGGCTCCTGGGACTCCACCCCTGCTGGAGTTTAAAAAAGCTGCCATGATGGCAGGACTTTGCCGACCCCGATGCCTGAGAACCACCTGTGGCTGGAGGACGCCATGGCAACCATGCCGGGAGCTCCTCCACCACCTGGCTCTCGGGACCCTGACCCTGGCAGGGCAGTAGTATTTTGACACAGCCGCACCTGGACTTAATTGCGGTAGAGAGGTTGTTGATCAGCACTGCAATGGTATTTTGTTTGTATTGTATTGTGTATTGTTGAATTGATTATTATATAATTATTGTACTAAGTATTGTTTATTGATTATATTGTGATTATACTGTGTATATGTATACTGTGTGATTGGCGTCAAATTGGGTTTCTGCGCATGCGCAGTTTATTGGAGCCATTTCGGCTCCCTTTTTCTTTAAATGCCTGCTGGTCGGAGAGAAATCGGGGCTTCCGGGACGCAATGGGGGAAGTCCGGTACCATTTTCTAAAAAAGGGTAAGTCGGGATTCCCCCTCCCTAAATGGGACTGTCCCGCAGACTGCGGGATGGTTGGCTGCCCTATTTTAGTGTTATCTGATGCATGTTAAAATCCTATGGGATGCATCGGATAACGTTAAAGCTCCATAGAGATACATTGTAACCGCACAGGCTTTAGCGGTTGTTATCCGATGCATCCCATAGGATCTTAACATTATTTGATGCAATTCTGCCCCCCCCCCCGATTGCTTAACGTTATGCGATTTTAGCGTTATCTGATGCAAACGTTATCTGAGGTATTACTGTATATACAAAATTATTTACGAATGTGGAAGTAGATAAATTTTGTTGTTCAGTCGCACAGTCAATTCCAACCCTTTGCGACCCCATGGGCCACTGTCCGCCAGGCACTTCTGTCCTCCACCATCCTCCTCAACTCGCTCAGCTTTGTGTCTACAATACCATCTAGCCATCTCATTTTTGGCCGCCCCCTTCTTCTTTTGCCCTCCACCCTTCCCAGATAAATAGCTTGATAAATTTATATTAAAAGAATAAGAAATATATATATGAATATCATGGACATTGAGGAGTTGGAACTGTATTAAAAGGTTTGTAGCATGTTATAATGTAAATGTGGGATGTATTTTGGTTGTATTTTTTTTTATATTTGTAATTTCTGTTTTTCTTTTTTTACCTGTTTGTATTGTTTATGAAAATTTAATAAACAAGTTATGGGGGGAAGCCTCCTTGAACGAAGAGTGGAAGGGAGCAGTTCACCTCTGAAGTTCATCCCTTGCCAGACTGGAGCCCTGAAGAAGCCTTGTGCGGCCAGCACGGCCGCGTGGATATGCCCCTCCCATGCACTACTGGACCATAGAAGCAGCAGGGGTGGGGGCAGCGACAATGGTTTCCACTCTCCAGAGGAGCAGAAGGAAGGAAGCAGCAGCAGCCAAAAGGTAGGAGATCTCACTGTTTAAAGTTTTTTTTTAAAAAAAATGCATCCCTATGGGGATGCATCGAGTTATGAAAAAAATTGAGTTACAAAAGAGGCCAGGGAATCGATTTTTTTTTTTTTTTTGGTAACTCAGAGTTTTACTGTATACGCAACAGGAAAGATAGGAAAATTGTTGCTATTCTGCAAAATATACAATATTCACATCAGATAAGATAAATGGTTTCAGCTGTTCCATAGATCAGTAACTCTGTAGTATCTCAGATTTTGCATGTGGCAAAGGAAAAAAAAGCATAAGAATAAAAAAAAATCCACAGTTCCAGTGTTTTGCTGTAAACTCAGCCAACTGTACTGGTTTCCCTAAAAGGCTTCCTCTTGGTATCTGCCAGTCAATTAATACAGTTTAAACATACAGTACTGCTTACTGAACTGTATGTAATTTAATAAACTAATGTAGCCTACAGAAACAAAAGCCTACTGAAGAAAGAGAAGTCGTTTAACTCTTAAACTTCTCTTTCTTGGTCAAGATATATAGTCCGAATTTTGTTCTCTGCTAAACAAATGATGAGAATAAGAAGGGGCACTTCAAATATTATTATTACTATTTCAGTACACACATTTAGTATGGTGCAATTTACCGGCTGAGCCATTTATGAGAAATACCTTGCTTTGAATTTCGCTTTAGCCATAAACTCACTTACTGGCCTTAGGCAGGTCACATAACCTCAGTCCACCCCAATCTACAATTAGGAACAATAAGGAGGTAAGAAGATTAACTTGTTAGAACTAGATAATACATGTAGAGCTCTCAAAACACTTGGGAACTCTGTAAAAATGTTAACAAATCAACCTATACACAATCTCTTTTCATTATTATTTTTGCAATATTCGTTCAGTTAATTCATATCTGAGAATATAGACCTATTTCTTATTCAGTCCCTGCATTCTCCTGATTTCTCTATTCTTGTCCTAGGTTTTCAAGATGTTGGTGTTTTAGCAAATCCTCACCTCCATTGCAATATCACCACATAGATTTCAAGTGTAAACTGACAAAGCTGCTTATCACTTTTCTAGACATGGAAGAGTGGTCTATGTTGCATGTACTTTGATTTCAAAATACTTTTTTTGCATTGTAACATTGGTGCAAACATAGCTCCTTCAAAGGAAGAACAATCTCTTTTGACATCAGCAACAGTAGACACTGTTAAGGGAACAGTCCCCTCTACACCTCTCTGGTCTGCACTACAACTAAAAGCAGTTAGAACAAGACCAAAACACTTCTTCTTCAGGGGACTGGCATCTGGAAATGTCCACTGTAAAATCTGATTTAAGATATAAGACCTTTTTTTAAAAAAAGTTACAAAACTACATGGGAAAGCCATAGAGCAGAACTAATAGCTTGGTATTCTCATCCACATTTTGTGACAGGAAAAAAAAACCCAGCAGTAACAGAGTCTTCAAAAATGTAGCTAAACCTGTTCTCAAGCGTGCTGAATAAACATAAAAAAATTAGATTTAACTGGTTGTACAGGAACACGGAAAAAGGCCCTGGAGGCAATTTTTCAAAAACTGTCATAGATTTCTTTTTGTAAAGATTAAACATTTCTGCTACTGATATTACTGCTTAGGCTATTCTTTCCACTCAAACTTAAATATATATTTCAAATGCTGTTTTGCATAAAGTATGGAAATAAACACCATATCTATCATCATAGATTTCTTTTTCTTTAGGAAACATAAAAGAGGTGTTAGGCAACAGCAGCTGAGATTTTCTAACAGATGTAAAGGTCTCATATTATGAGAAACAACTGCACGTGAGAATAAAAGTTTACCATTTACTGATTATGACATTGTAGTACGAGGTCCAAGGTATTTTGGAACATTTATAAAAAGGCACCGAAAGGAGTTAGATACTCAATATAATAACTTCTGACCAAGACTACATGACCTTTATTTTTCTCTCCATCTTAGGAACAAAAACAGTGAGAGAAGACAAGAGCATTATAAAGGAACCTGACTCAATGGAAATGAACTCAAACTGACAGTTATGTGCTGACAAGCTGGAATCATCTTAGAGGGAAGAAGCCAGGTCAAAAAAAGGAAGACCAAAAGGGCTCTGGGGCTTCTTTCAAGGAAATGGAAGGAGAGATGGGAGAGTTCAGAGGAGGAAGAGGAAGCGTGGGGAGACTCTTGAGGCTTGCGACTCACAAATCTATGTCTTAGCAGGTGGGAAGTCCGTGGCAGGAGAAGCCCTTGGTAAAAGTCCCCAAGCCCCACCCACTGGGTAGAGGAAGGGACTGTGGATGAGAGACCTGGGGCGAGGATTCCAAGAGCAGGCCACACCTATGACAAGACTCTGGAGTCCTCATCGGCTGACAACAGCAGTAGTGCCCACTCCAACCTAAACAACAATAAGAGAGGCACAGAAAACTCCAGGAGGAGCAGAAGAGTAACCACCGGTATCCCTGAATGCTTCTACAGCCATCCTTAAAAAGGCTTTATCCAGGACTAGGACTCATCCTCCCTTCTAAATTTCAGAGATCAGGATTTTGAGGGGACTTGTGGCATTAATAGGTGACCTCTTGAAAGGACATTCCTGTGGGAATTCCTGGGAAGCTCCTGGAGGGAGTAAAAGACAGTATTTTAATTTATATTGGCTGTATAATTGTAATAAAAGCTATTCTTGCTCATTCTCACAACCAGGAAACCATGGTGTTATTGCTGGGAGACGTGGATACCACTAGCATCACCGGCGGAGGTGGTGTTACAAAGAGATATTTAAAAAGTAGTTTTACAAGTTCTACTCCTACAGTGATCTTGAGAGTCTTTGTACTTCATTCTATCTAATACATTAGACTTGGTACCTGAATTGACATAAACAGTCTTCTACATACAGGTTAGATATCTTGCTGCAGGCCAAAATTTTGAAAGTTCAGTTCCCCACTTTGCATCCCAAAGGAGCCAGCCAGCCTGTTTGGACTTGGCCAAGAGGCACTCCTTAAGAAGGGACTGTGAAACCACTTCTGAGTACTGTAATCTCTAGCTAGAAAACCCTGAATGCGGTCACCATAAGTATGTGTGTATGAATGAATGAATGAATGTATTGTACTTGTATATCACCCATCTGGGAGCTATTCCCACTCTGGGTGGTTCACTTATGTAAACTCACACCATCATAATATAAATACAATCAGATGGCAAATATTTTTTTAAAAAAATCTTAAGTGAACTAGGCTTTTAAAACTAACAAACTAACTACAGCTAACAATAACTAATTGGCTGTAGGGAGAACATTTTGAAAAGCCTCCTTAAACAAGATGGTCTTTAGTTTAAAAAAAACCCACTCATGGATGGCGCCTGGCACAAGAACTAACTTGACCGGACGCCGAGGCTGACACCCTCATCCGAGCCTTTGCCACTGGCCGGAGTTGGAAGGCTTTAAGAAGCCACCAGAGCAGGCAGCGGAAGACCGGACACCAAGGCTAGCGCCCTCCTCTGAGCCCTTGCCACTGGCTGGAGTCAGAGGGCTTTAAAAGCCTCCGATGCTGTAGAGGACATTGAGCCCTCATTGAGGATGTTGAGTGGCAAGGATTTTTTTGTTTATTTAATTGCTTTGTGCTATGGCTATGTGTTATTTTAGAGTTATTGTATTTTATTGTGTAAATTGTATCTTATTTTATTTCATTGTGTTGATATACATTGTATAGATTTTATGCTTTTATACTGTGTTGGGGATATGTTTGTGAGCCGCCCAAAGTTGCACTTTACAAGTGGGGCAGCATATAAATTTGATGATGATGATGTATACAATACAGGAGTACAATAATGTTAGTAATGAAATATCTATCATTTTTTCTCATACTAGGTCAGGCAAGGGAACTGCAAAATGAACTCACCAAAAGGTGGCTTCATTTTAGTAATTTCAAGTCTGGCCTAAACGCGAAAGAAGAAGTTAGTGTTTTAAGAAAATAAAAAATACAATTTCTCCCATGATTATATATTGCAAAATCTGTAAGTAAGCTATTCTATTTCGTTTATACAAATATTGTGAAGAAAGACAATAATAGTTGATTTCTATGGAGAACTATTTCCCATTTTGAATGCTCTGCACATGAAGAAAGGGGCGGGGGGAGATAAATATAGCCAATTGATCAGTTTGGAGGGTTCCTTGCCTCTTAACTGACAAAAAAGGTGTTTTTTTTCATCATCAGGTGACACAATGGTTTTTAAAGACAAGGTTTATATAACCAAATATGATTAACAGGGCAAATCAGATATTTTTGACACCTGGATAAGAACAAATAATTAGGACTAATATCTGGTAGAAACTCCAAAATGCTTCCTGCTGGAACAGCATTTTGGTCTGTCAGGGCCCAAAAATGCTTTTGCAGTACACAAGTGTTTTTAAACTCAAAGAAGGCTGAGTCCAAGATTGCCTGCTTTGGAATGCAGGAGTCACTTTTCAGTTTCATCATGGAATACAGGCTTTTTAAAACCAGCCCATTATGTTGCTGCCCTCTAAGAGGATTTTTTGCATTTAAGAAACCCATACAGGGTATGCCCATGTATGTACAGTAATATCGCGAGTACCTAATAGTGTGAAAACCGAATAATGCAACAAGATTTTCGGGAAAATCTTGTATCAAAGAACGCGATTTTCACGTTATTCGATACAAGCGTATGCGGGGGGGGCAGTTGGATTGGGTAGAACATCTACCCAAACCAACCCACCCCCCAGCGCCCGCCCCCACGATGTTTGGAAAGGGTAAGGGGATCCTTACCCTTTCAAAACTTCGAGTTGCGAAAGGGTAAAGAGCCTTACACTTTTCGAACTTCGGGCATGCACGCGCATGTCGTTCTGGGTTAGGGCAGGAGATGGGGGTCTTTCCTGTCTCCTGCCCTAACCCTGAACGACATGCGCGCGCGTGCCCGAAGTTCCGAAAGTGTAAGGATCTTTACCCTTTTGGAACTTCAGGCGGCTTGGAGGGTTGTGCGGTGCGGCGCCAGTGACGGGAGGATGCGAGAAGGTCCCTCGCATCCTCCTCTCACTGGCGCCGCACCGCGCGCGCACGCCCGAAGTTCTGAAAGTGTAAGGATCTTTACCCTTTTGGAACTTCGGGCGGCTTGGAGGGTTGCGCAGCGCGGCGGCAGTGACGGGAGGATGCGGGAAGGTCCCTCGTATCCTCCTCTCACCGGCGCCGCGCTGCGCGTGCATGCCCGAAGTTCGAAAAGTGTAAGGATCTTTACCCTTTTGGAACTTCGGGTGGCTTGGAGGGTTGCGCGGCGCGGCGCCGGTGAGAGGAGGATGCGAGGGACCTTCCCACATCCTCCCGTCACTGCCGCTGCACCGCGCAACCCTCCAAGCCACCCGAAGTTCCAAAAGGGTAAAGATCCTTACACTTTTCGAACTTCAGGCATGCACGCGCATGTCGTTCGGGGTTAGGGCAGGAGACGGGGGTCTTTCCCGTCTCCTGCCCTAACCCCGAACGACATGCGCACGCACGCCCGAAGTTCCGAAAGTGTAAGGATCTTTACCCTTTTGGAACTTCGGGCGGCTTGGAGGGCTGCGTGGCGCGGCGCGAGTGAGAGGAGGATGCAAGGGACCTTCCCGCATCCTCCCGTCACTGGCGCCGCGCCGCGCAAACCTCCAAGCCGCCCAAAAACCAAAAGGGTAAAGATCCTTACACTTTTCGAACTTCGGGCATGCACACGCGTGTCGTTCGGGGTTAGGGCAGGGGACGGGGATGGGGGTCTTTCCCGTACCTTGCCCTAACCCCGAACGACAGGCAATCGCGTGCCTACCCGGGGGGGGGGGGGAATGCCGAGCCTTGCCTCGGCGTGGTTTGTCCCTGACGTCAGGGCTTTTTTTTAGCATTGTTCGATCAATGTATCGAACAACGTTAAAAACCGAACAACGTCATGACTTGTGGAACCATGTCATCACGTTGTTCGGGGTTCTATTATATATATACCTTACAGGGATGTTTAAAAAATCAGGTGTGAAAGTCTATGAAAGCATTATGGATTATGCAAAAAAGGAGACATAGAATTTGGCTAAATGTGTTTGCACTTAAGATTTTTTTAAAGTAGACATAGTAGATTTAAACCAACTGCCATTGTATTGTTAATTCAGGATAAGTCTTTCTCTCATATCCTGTTAAACCATGCCAAATTATTAGGGATAGGATTTTTTTTAAAAAAAACTACAAAATTCAAACCCCACAATTCCACAACTTTCCATTCTGGAAGTTCTACCTGGTTTGCACACACCTTACAGAGACCTAGATGTGACTCATTGGGGGGGGGGGGGGACTGGAAGGCTTTGAGGCTTAGCTAGCCCTAGCTTCTCAACAATCTGAGAGCTTTACAGTAAAACCGTGGATAACACTAAAACTTGGTTCCACAAGTCTTAGTGTTATCCAATTTTTAATGTTATCCGTTGTTAAAATCCTAAGGGATGCATCAAATAACGTTAAAACTCCATAGAGATACATTGTAACTAGCACAGGCTTTAGTGAACGTTATCCGATGTATCCCATAGGATTTTAACGTTATCTGATGCAATCCCCCCCCCCCAAGTGCTTAACATTATGCGATTTTAGCGTTATCTGATGCAAACGTTATCCGAGGTATTACTGTATATACATAATACTCCAGGAAGTGCCATGTGGTGGAGGAAGGGCAAAATGGCTGTCCGGCTTCCGAAGCTGTCTGAGGGAGTGTAACCTGGCCCCTGGCTTTAAAAGGTGGAGAACTCCTGGCTTAGAGCCTCTCAATTTAGACCTTCTTTCTCTGGTTAAGCCACATTTAGGTGACTGTAAAGTGTGTGTGAATCAGACAGAACTCTTCAGAGTTATGAAATGTATAGTCCAATTTTAAAAACCCATGTCAACAAAATGCTATTAATTTCTAATTTAAACAGTGTTTTAGCTACTCTTCAGTAAATATTTATCCCTTTCCCAGTTATACCATTAGATTTAGATGTGAGCTGAGAGACATGTACAGTTTGCAGTAACCAAACACAAGTTATAGTACCTGTATTTACAAATTAAAGGCCATGTAATTAGTAGCTCACATGTACAGAACTTAAAAACAACATAATCAAGATCCACCTGCTGAATTTTTGCAGGTAATTTTTTTAATGCAGTCACCTGTAGCTGTAGCCTAGAGGTACTAATGAGCACCTGTCCTATCCCACCCTTCTTAACTTAACAACATTAGCTACAGGTTGCAACAGAATACTTTGCTTTCGGTCCTGCAACAACACAGAAAAATCTTCCCATCAGTATGGAGTTCAGAAGGCCCTTTTTAAAACTAACAGGAAAATCTTATTATTTTATTCAGTTTCTGAATAACAGCAACTATGAGCACAGCAATATTTCTGAAATAAAATTAATGAAATCCACCTCAAAAACACTCCACAAATAAATCTGTTAATGAACGGAATGCTAGTTTGTTCTGGGTATAGCTCTAGAGCAGTGTTTCCCAACTTTTTGGTTTTTTGGACTTAAATTCCCAGAAACCCAAGTCAATTCCTCAAAGCATTGATTAGTTAATGCAGGGGTGCCCAAACTATGGCCCGTGGGCCCAATTAGGCCCGTGCATATCATTAATTAGGCCCGCGGTGAGAACCTGGGCACTCCTGGGACCATCACCCACCCACCCCACCCCACCCCCACTGCCTGATGTAGCAATACGTCACTTATGGCGGTGGAGGCAATTGCACTTCTTCCCTGCTGGTCTGAGCAAGCTGCATTTGTTCCTAACACAGCAGAAGCCTTTGACAAGGGGAACAGTCATGTTTTGGAATTTTGTGGATGCTTCTTCGCTTTGGAATCTGAAGCACTGGGAGGGTAAACTTGGTGCGTGGCGATGACATCAGCCTTGGTGCACGGCACTGAAAAAGTCTGGGAAATGTAGTCATTGCCGCACTGCAAAGGACCTCTCCTAACACCATGGATTCCAAAGCAAAGAAGCATCAAAAAAATTCCAAAATGTGGCAGTTCTCCTTGCCAAAGGCTTCTGCTGCACTGTGAACAAGTGCAGCCTGCTCAGACCAGTAGGGAAGAAGCGTGATTGCCACCGCCACCACGGCTGATGTCAAAACAGTAAGCAATGGGAGCAACCTGGCCCCGGTCCCTGCAGCTGTGTGTCGGGGGTGGGACTGACTCTACCAAAAAAAGTTTGGGTACCCATGAGCTAATGTATTGATTTAGACTTCTGGGAATTGAAGTCCCCCTGTGGAACATGGGCCCCACATTGGGAACCACTGATCTAGAGCCATAGTTCCCAACCTTCAGGCCCCAGATGTTCTTGGACTACAACTTATTTATTTATTTATTTGTTTGTTTGTTTGTTTGTTTGTTCATATTTCTCCACCGCCCTTCTCACCGAAGTGACTCAGGGTGGTTTACAAGTAATCATAAAAAAAATGATAATAAAACACAAACACTACCTAAAAATCTCAAATACAAAACCGTTAAAATTAAATTTTAAATCTAAAAAAGATTAAAAGCACACCAAATGCTACATCTTACTAATCTTACTAATTAAAAAGTAGAGGGAGAGAGGGGCTCAGATCATCCAACGAGCTGGGGTCGTTATACCTCCTGCACCCCATACCTGCCCCACCAGCCATGTTTTTAGATTCTTCCTAAAGGGCAGCAGCTTTGTCTGGAGACGTAGCTCCATTGGCAGGAGGTTCCATAGGGAAGGAGTGGACACAGAGTGGACTTCCAGAAATCTTGGCAAGCATAGCCAGTGATGAAGGTTTCTGGGAGGGTTTGTCAACATCTGGGATCCCAAGTCTGGGAACCATTGTTTTAGAGCCATGCCCTATAGGGGGACTTCAATTCCCAAAAGCCTAAGTCAGTACACTGACTGATCAGTACTTTGGGGAACTGACTTAGGCTTCTGGGAATTGAAGTCCAAAAACCAAAGGCTGGGAAATACTGTTCTAGAGATTTTCAAAAGTACCCTGCGTAGGCATTGATCCCATCCATTGGAATGCACAGAAATTGCTCCATACACATTCTATCTTGTACAACTTGGACAACACCAGGATAAACAGCCTATCATTCAAGCCACCTAAGGCAGGAATAAACTTTCTTTATCTTGCATTTGCCTAGAGATACAAAAAATAGGAGAGGCCATAACACTTGACCAAGAGGCTGTATTTAGTTTAGAGGTCACAGGTTTAGCAAACCTACTCTACCCATACATCAGATAGTAGTAAATAGGGGATAATATCCGCTCCAAAGAAATGTAAATGGTATCCATCAACATATGACAAAACCAAACATTTTTTGATCAGTGATTTCATTCAAATGCCATAGCAATTCATATGCTTTTGTTTTTTTGAGACAGGAAAACATTACAAGCTGATATCTCCCTCTCCCTCTGCTTCCTATGTCGATCATATGCAAGGTGAGGTAGTTAAAGTTTCCATTTCCAGTTTGGATCAATTAATTTTGTTTCGCTAGCCATAATCAGATAAGAAACTAGGATAAGTTACTACAAGCCACAGTCTCCCATTTATAGACAAAAAAGGAAACTACAGTTTGTTGTAAACTATAAATAGAAGCTTCTAGTTGTTCTTAACAAAGCAGAAACAGAAATAGTCCAAAGCTTGCAGCAGTAAATTTACATCATAATTGGCATCTAAACAAAGCCAGTGTGTACAATATATTTATATCAATTATCCCCAACCTATGGTCTTCAGATGTTGCTGGATGTCAACTCCAAGAACCCAAGTGAGCACAGCCAATGATCAATGTTGGCCAACAGTATCTGGGGACCCTCAAGATAGGAAATGCTGGTCTCCATATTTGTCCAAAATAGCACAAGATATTATCTACTTCATGACAGGGCAGAAACAATGGGGATGGATATCCTTATTATACTATTTTGTATCTCCCTCCAGCTTTAGTTTGGCTGCAATGGACTGGCTGATATTCTGTTGCCAAAAACTATGGATGAGTTTACTAGTGACAAAAACCTTTGGTAATTAAAGACTTTCCCCTTCCATCCTTGACACACACACCCCAGATCCCTGACATGCAAGGAACCATATGGTAATATCAAGACCTTTAGAAGAGTATTTGTAGATGTTGAATTTCTGAAAAACTGCCACATCAGCCTTATGTTGCTTTAAGTTTCTCTGACAGGATTTAA
This sequence comes from Furcifer pardalis, assembly GCA_030440675.1. Classification (NCBI taxonomy): domain Eukaryota; kingdom Metazoa; phylum Chordata; class Lepidosauria; order Squamata; family Chamaeleonidae; genus Furcifer; species Furcifer pardalis. Next base: position 59,588,494 of record CP126893.1, on the reverse strand, counting down.
GCCACTATGTACAGATTAAATTTTATCTCCAGCTTTTCTGATATGGACTTGCCATGTGATTTGAAGCACCATGTCTATGGAGATATAGGAAGAAAATGATAATCCACATCCCCTGATGTAAAACCTATTACCTCAAACTAATTCTAAAAAGCTTCAGATTTTATTTTAGTATTTGCCGTATATACGCGACTATAAGTCATCCCGAATATAAGTTGAGGTGCCTAATTTGGACCTCTAAAACTAGGAAAATAGATTGACCCAAGTAAAAGTCGGGGTGGAAAATGCAGCAGCTGCTAGTGAGTTTTAGTAATTAAAATACATGAACGAAGTAAAAGCATTATCCATCCTTGTTGCTGGATTTTGCACAAGGCTGACTGGCTTTGCCTTTCTTTCTTTTCAAAGTGAAAACTTATGACATGAGGAAACAGTTATGCAGTGTGGTAACATATAAAGCTTGATCTTATATCCACCAGTTGGAATACATGAAATAGTTTAAGAAAATACCAAATAATATTGCATAGTCTTATGCAATCTAGCACTAACATTTGTTCTTGGTCTGAATTATTATCTTGTATGTTTGGCTGTAAAAAGGCCTATCTTGAAGATACTGGACTCTGCTCATTAGAAGTTTTTATGTAGAGATTTGATAACCATATGTCATGGATGCTGTGGTTTGTGCTTCCTGCATTGGCAGAGCTGGACCTGATGGCTCTGGATTCCTTCTAACTACAATTCTATGACTGCATGATTAAGGACATACATAAGAAAGAGGAATACTCAGCATAACAGATGTCAGGTCAGGAAGTCTAATGCCTGAACAATTTCCTAAGAGCGCTGTAGTGTAGACCTTTACAGAACTTTAGGAAAAATCAGAAGCCTCTTGTTCATCACAGCTGGCATTTATTCCTGAAAGGGATAATTCCAGTGTGAACCAGATGATATTTCCAATCATATTGAAGCTCATCTGGGTATTGACGCAGAATAAGTAGTTTTTGAATGATTCCAGCAACATCAGTTTGTCTCTTTCTAAAACTTCATTTATCTACATTGCTTCCATGCATTTGCACAAGAAAACTTCAGTTATCAAAAATATGTAACTTTTCAAGAAGTTGCTGGCACATTTCAGTTACACAGAAATCAGTCTTACATCTATTAAAAAAAACCCCCATAGTTGCAAAAGCTAAAGTTATAGGTAAATACTTAAGACAGAAAAATATATTTTAATCCAAAATAAAGGAGTGTAAAATGGACAATAAAAATACCAAAAATAAATAAATAAAAAGAATTATTTAATTATATTCTAAAAATGCAGGAACTGATAGCACAAAAAGGTACACTCAAAAAGCAGAGAATACATCTCTAATCATCCTTGTGTTGCCAGCTAATCTTTCTCACACTAGTTCAGGCAAAAGGAACTGCAGAATGAATTCACCAAAAGGTGCCTTCATTTGGCAGTTTCACATCTGGTCTAGACATGGAAGAAGAATTTAAACGTTTTAAAAGTATAATAGCTTTGAGGAAACAGGAAAAAAGAAAGCAGAATGCATTTTGTATTAATGTTAACCGTATATACTTGAGTATAAGCCGACCTGAATATAAGCCAAGGTACCTAATTTTGACCTGAAACCTCAGGAAAATAGATTGACCCAAGTATAAGCTGAGGATGGGAAATGCAGCAGCTGCTAGTGAGTTTCAATAATCAAAATACATGAAAATATGGTAAAATTAATTAAATTTTTGGCATGTCTCAATCCTACGCAGTTTTGGGAACCTCGTGGTCACTGACCTGAATATAAGCTGTTTCCCCTTTCCGGGGCTCATTTTTGGGACTGAAAAACTAGGCTTATACTCGTATATACAGTAGTTCTTCAACATAATCAATATGGGAAGATGGGAGAGAAATACATTCCAGGGACAATTTTAAACTAACGTAATCCCACATCTGCTCACTTTATGGCCTTCATATACTAGGTCCTACATTACGATGGAGGCTTAGCAAAGCCACAACACTTTCTCATTCTATGATTGTATTTGTACATTATGGCATGATCTGTTGAAAGGTAGCTACTTGTGGTATAGAAATCCACCTCTAATACAAAGCCATGGCTTATTAATCAGCAGCAACCATAATCTAGGCTTATACTATTGGCTTACAAACACTAGTCTTTTGAAATTTCTTGACAATAATGATCTGGTTATATAAAGGCATTATTTTTGAAACTCTTGAAACTCTCTTCAAATCTAATACCCTTGCAGCATGTAATACACTGTTGCTAAATTATAATAAATAGTGCCAAGTGCCAAGTCCATAAATAAATAAATGTTTGCCAGCAGAATGTCCTAAACATCAAGAACTTTATAATTGTGGATTTGCAGAACAGAAAGCAACCCTATGGATCATTGATTCAAGCCCCTTTCAAGGAGGCACAGTGGGAAATCTAATTTTTAACCTATGACTCCACAGCCAGTTACCTAAACCAGTGAGCTATCCAGCAGTTCATACTGAAGAATAATCCAGAATTTGCTATTAATTTTTGTCTTCAGTGAGTTGGACATTTAAGATGTGAAAGCTTCAAACTGGTCTATCCCCAAATGTGCCTAGAAAATTCAGTTGTCTAGTCAGCTTGTTCAAACATGTAGCCTGCCACCATAAGATTTTAGAAGTTATTAAGAAGGATAAAAAATGCTTCAAAAGGCATTAAATGTGGTTCAACAACTGTGTAAGCAAAACTACACGAGAGACTATATCAATTCATCATGGGTAAAGTTTGTCTTAAAATAGTTCTTGCTATGTACCCAGCACAACACTGTCACTCAAATTAGATCTGCTGAGAATGCAAAGAGTGAAAATGCACTAACTGGACATATTTTGTCTGTGATAATATTGTGTCCAGACATTTACACTAAAATCCTTTTTTCTGACACATTTTGATTCCTCAGGCATATCTACATTGGAAAAACAGGGGTTAGTATAACATTGTGGATGCCTTTTCATAAAGTATGTTACATCTCAGAAGCTGCAGTCTCGTTTATGTGAAATGAGATCTTACCAACAGTTTGTAATCTCCTGATACACATATTTGAAGCATCTTTTGTTCAAGCATTCCAGCTTTGAAGAAAATAACTAAAATATGATCCAACTTTTCTAAATAAATTCAAAAGTGCACTGACATCAATTCATACCAACTGTCACGTATAAAACATTGTTAGAAACATAACAATGATAGCAATCAGCATTGCATCAAACCTGGAATTACATCGCCTCCAATGTGACTATTGCACTCAATTTCTTTTGAAGGGTGGCACCTCTCAGGTGACTGGTGCACATGTATGTAATAATTATATAACAGTAGATGAGAATAGAATAAATTCACCTCAACAATGAAAAATAGCTGCCAGCTTTTCTAGGTCAATTTTACAAGGACCAGTTAGATCTATTAATGAAGAAAACATGATGCATCCTGTCTCCAAGGGATCTGTTCTCTGAACGTACCTATAGAGGCATTTTATTCTATTGCTTCCAGTTTAATACACTGGCCAGCTGCACCTGCACATTCTGCTCTACTTTAACTACAGCCCAGTTGAGCAGGTCTGCCTAGCAGCACTTCCAGGGAGTGGCTGGCTTTTAATAAACTCCTTACTTCACTGAGATCATGCCCAAGGGGCAGCATCACTAGCCTGGTTTCCCTCATATTTACAAGTGCAAGGAAATAATACTATTTTAATAATACTAAAAAAGATCAGCTTTCAAAGTTAACAAAACTTATCTGGCTCTTTCGCTCTCAGACACAGGCAACAGTCACCACAGCACCGTTTCCCCTCCCCCACCCCCCAAAATAATATTCAGCTATCAACATGGAGCTATCAATAAGTGTTGCATAAAGGGACATAAACGGATATTTTTATATTAGGTAAAGGTTTCCCTTGCTCAAAAGACAGTCGTATCCGACTCTAGGGTTCAGTGCTCATCTCTGTTTCAAAGCCAAAGAGCCAGTGCTATCTGCTTCTGCAGACGTTTCCATGGTCATGTGGCAGGCATGACTAGACACCAGAGCGCTGTTACCTTCCCACTGAAGTGGTCCCTATTTATCTACTTGCAATTTCTTGCTTTCAAACTGCCAGGTTGGCAGGAGCTGGGACAAAGACGGGATCTCATTCCATCCTGCACTACTCAGAAATCAAACTGCTGACCTTCCGCCTCCCAGTCAGCATCTTAGCCACTTGAGCAGGAAATCTCTTATCATTATGATCTAAAGCAGGGGTCCCCAGCCACTGGGTCGTGGACCAGTACTGGGCCACAGGATGTCCTGAACCGGGCCATGGTGGTGGGTGGCGCTTGGAGCCCCGATGGCAGCCTTCTGCCCACAATGTGCTCTGATGGGTCTGCCCAGCGAACAAAGCAAGAGCACTGGCTGCAGACATAGCAGATAGGCAGGTGACTGGGCCCCTCCACCACATTGCTTAACTACGGTGGGGCTCCGTCCCCTGCCTGTGTGCAGTGTGATTGTTTAGCATGAATCTGTTCCATGGTGCAAAAAAAGGATGGGGACCCCTTGCCTAAAGGAATACCCTACAAACATAAATTCCTGCATGTTAAAATGACAACCGCTTCCTCAGTCCATCTAAAATTTACAAGGTAATGGAATCTTTCCATTTGCCAACATTTGCAGCCAAACAGAATGTGGTTTTAACCTTTATCTGTTGACTACCTGACCATTCACATCAAAGTAGCTACCCCCAACACACACACACACAAACATATACACCAAACACCTTGGAAAAACATCACAATGAAGCAAGCAATTTTTGAACAGAGTGCCTCTCGTGTGTGTGTGGAAGGGCAGACATACTTGGTGAAGAGTCTTCATAAGCAGCATGCTTTTAAAAAACAAGGGATAAGGGTGATCTTATTTTTATAATTGAAAATGAAACACTTTCAAAGCATTCTGAGTGTTGATTGTTCAGCAAAAGGGAAACTGTAGGTTGTGCTAAAGCTCTAAAATTATCAGAAAACTGTAGTTGAGCTAAAAACTGTAGAATTATCAGAAAATCAAAGAAAACAGCTAGCCTTAATTAATCACAACAGTGGTCTTGTAATTTAACATTGGTAAGTCATCTTGCTTAAGTAGTAACTGTATCCAAGTTGTTCATCAGATCCACGAGAAAGGAAGATGGTGCACAGTCACCAAACATGATGCCTACTGGTAGCACTGTATAGCTCCAACGGGTGGCTCAATAGTTAAGCTCACCTTGTTAGCTGGTAGGTTGGCAAGTCGGCAGTTCAAGACCCAAGTACTGCATGACAGATTGAGCGCCAGTCTCTGTCCCAGCTCTTGGGGACATGAAAGGAGCCTCATTTGGGCATCCCCTGAGCAGAGTTTCTTCCACAAAAATCCTTTCCACCCAGAATAATTTCTGACATGAAATTATATAGTATAGTTCTATCTTTCTACTCTGTAAATGACAACGGGTCTCCCATTCATGTTGCACAAAATAAACAAACAACAATAACATACTTGCCACACAGTATACTCAGCTACTGCTAAGTCACAGTGAAGACAGAAGTTATAAGATTACTCTTTTCCATGTATAATGCATCTGGCTGCTGATTACTGGCAAGCTTTGGCAGGTTTGTACAGTAAATAAGCTTTTGAGTTTGTTCCGTCTCACTGTTCCCAGACAGAAGTTACTACGAGGACAAATTTAAAGGGAGGGAGAGCACAGAGAGAAGAAAAAGAATCTGGCTGTACAGAGAGATATGCACAGAATGGCAAGACCTACAATATCCAAATCAAGAAATGCCATTAGTTTCATCCTGTAATTTATATATGTTCATGTAAAGTCTTCATTAGGCTCTGCCTCTCTCTCCTTCTCTCAGAACAGTCTGAAAGATCTTAAATTGAAAAACATGTCTGTGCCGTGTTTTATTCCCTTGACAGGAGATTATTAAGTCAGAAGGAGAAACAAAAACTTGCTTGTTACAGGGCACAAACACAGCAAGAGTTCTGCTTCACAGCTCCAATGCTGAGGTAACATCAAATGAAAGCAGTCGATGGAAACACATGAACTGTAGCTTCAGGCTGAAGTAATATCAGGTGCATCTCTACACCCTCAGGGCTTAACTCCTACACTTTTAAGTCCCTCCCATTGAAACAGCCTCCTTCAGTTTCACTTAAGCAGCGGACAGGTACCTGTACTTCTTTCTCAACACTGACAGCAACAGTTTAACAATCCTGAATGATTTGGATGTAAGCTCCCCAAAATCACAGGTAAGTGGACTTTTTAGATCAGCCACAGATGAAAAGATGTAATCAACTAGTTGAGGGAATTCTAATGAGCTGTTTGTTTGCTGCTTCATGTTTTTTATTGTCCTGGCAAAGACATAACCTATTATAGAACAGGTGCATTACTACAAAAAATTTACAAGTTAAGCAACAGAGATGCAAACCTTATTGTAAACTGTCCAAAAAGTTGATTTTTGTTTATTGTACTTCTCTCTCCTCCCCCCCCCCCCCAGGAAAATTTTCAAACACTGATATGGACATTTTTGGACTGAAAATCATATTAAGAATCAGCTTCCTTGCTTAAATAGTTATTCTCAATTATACTGAACTACAGTGGTACCTTGCTTAAACAGCATAATGTGTTCCATGGGATTGCTCTTTAAGTGAAATACCATTGCAAGTGACCAATTGTGACTTCTGGCAGGGGGATTGCTAACCCTGATTTAGTTATTAAGTGAGTTTTGGTTGGTTTTAGTTGTGAAGCAAGGTGACCATTCAGAGAAAATTCTGCTCTTTAAGTGAGTTAGTCTCTAAGTGAGGCACTCTTTATGCGAGGTTATACTGTAATGTGAGTTGATGTAAAGATTTAAGTAAAAAAACATTGGAAAATCTTCCAAAATTTCCAATTTCATCCCGGTACGTTGTTGTGGCAAAACCAAAGGAAACACAACTTTAAAGATGAACAAATACATTATGGTACCAGCTTTCATAGAATATAGTCCACTCCTTCTCATGGAGTGGGATGTAGTCCCTGAAAACCTATGCCACTCTGTTAATTTTTCTCAAACTCAGTGCAATATTCTGTGGCTGCAAGTGTCTTAACTGCTGCTGCTTCTAATAAGCATATTTTCTGCGTGGGGAAATAAAGGAGTATAACTTTAGTACTAACCTCCAGCTGGCTATTAGACTTTCAAAAGTAAATAAATGAGTCATTCTCATTAACTGAGAATGTTTTAGTTTCTTAAAGAAATTAATTTTTATTGTCAGAAAATTGGACTAAAATGCTAGTCACATTTTGTGAATCTTAATCCCCATTCCTCACAGCCCATCTTAAACTCTAGCACAAATCTTTGTTCCTTTTAGCTATACTCTCTACTGTACACACAAATGTGTTTTCACATTTCAGTTTTAACTATAAAAAATCCAGAAGGGAGGAGCACCTTGTCAGTAGAAAATCTGGACTGAAACAAAACTCAGAAGTCTTGTTCTTGCAAAATGCTAGTTAGGTGACAATGGCATGATCTTACCTTATGCAATAATGCCACATCACAATATTTTAATCACAAGTGCTCCACCCTTCTTCAGACTCGTCAGACCGATCAATATCACTAAAAAGAATGCTGCAATAGTAGCTGACTTGTATGTATTAATGTTCTTTAAAACTGTTTGCATAGCCATTCATATATGCTATGAAGCAAGATAATTACACCACAGTCTGCAACGAAACACATTTTGAAACTGCCCCTTTTATTTTTCAAATAAATACTGTATATAGGACAATGGTACAATTAATGTTTCAATGTAAAACTGAGAACTGCTCCTTATTATTTTCCATGCACAGAAACCATAAATCATATCTCAGCACTACCATTTTTTAAGTACAAAAGAGACCATATGGCCAAATATTTTATACCTACTAGCAGAGATATGAATATCTGCAACTCTTCCTCACCAGAAAGTGCTATCACTCATAGCACTATGTGAGAGTAACAACAATAGCCAGAAGGGAATTATATTTATCAAAACATCCATACATTTTCAGCTTATGTTGCTTGGACTCACAAAAATGAGTCTTTATTCTACTTTTAAAATCTTCCTACCAAATTCTAATAAAAAATTATTTTCAAAACTAAAGAGACAATCAATTTTACAGAACTCTGATCTCATTGTTGTTCCTCAAGAGTATATACTGCTCAATGGGGTGTATGTCCAAGTTAATATGCATGAAAATGTATCTTAAGGATGCAAACAATTACAAACATAGTCAGAAGCCAATGACAATGAGACTTATTAACTTCTTGATAAATTCATTTATCAAGAACAGCAGCAACAGGATCCCCTGGCAGACCCAGCCCAACAATTACCCTATGTTCAATTTTCTTCTTCATTATTTGGGTTAATTGATTAGGAAATTAATTCAAAGGGGAGTCTAATTATGGAAAATGTGAGTTTTCTACTAGTGCAAAAAATATATATTTCAACCCAGTTTGAGGAACTGGGCTGTAAGGGAGGATACTTAATTCCTTACTTACTGGATTGCTCATCTACCAAAGTTGCTACTCTGGATGGATTTGCTATCTGGAAACATCTAAAGGCCTGTGAATGAGGCACAGAAATCTTGAAATTTGTTTATTTAAAGTTACATTAATTGGTACAGTTAAGAAAATCAGCACAACTCAGTGATCTTCAAATTCCTAAAGAACTAATGTTGGGATGCTAAAGTGAAGACATTCAGAAGAGTCAGTTAAAAAGTGACTTAACTTCGTAAAAGATTGTATACTGTATATACTCAAGTATAAGCTGAGTTTTTTAGCCCCAAAAGGGGGGACACGGCTTATACTCAGGTCAATGACCACGACTTTGCCAGATTGAGATGCACCAATAATTTAATTAATTTTACCTTATTTACCTTATTTTCATGTATGTTGATTATTGAAACTCACTAGCAGCTGCTGCATTTCCTACCCTTGGCTTATACTCAGATCAATCTATTTTCCTGGGTTTTCAGGTCAAAATTCTGACATTGTTGCATTTTAAACATCAGTGAAAAGATCGTGGCATAAATATTTCATGAGATCTATAATGTTTGTTTGTAAATCCAGATAAGGTCAAGAAAAATGTCTCAATATAGGTCTTTTTTCCTATTCCTAGCAATTTCCTCGAAATCCGAATATTTTTTAGTGACAATATTAATACAGTATTTAACTTTACCTTTGTCTCCAAATTGCAGTTTTTAAAAAGCCATTGGAGTCCCCTCTTAAATTAACAGACAGTATTACTGTAGTTTCGGGTAATTCAGATACAGTATGTGGTTTTGCAATAGTCATCATTTTGATAATGGTGCTTACAGTTCATGATGAAATCATCAGTTTTTAGATCTCTGCCATAACACATCCTATAAAATCATGAGAACACGACTCTGAGAGCTTCTCACGCCTTCAGAATCAGCAAACATAATGGAACAAGTCAATACAAGCCCAACAGACTTATCTGCCGAGAAAATCACTAGCTTGTATTAAAAGTATCCACTTGCTTTATTTTGTGACAGGGAGCAGACCATGTCCCTATAAATCAATGGATGCTCAAACCAGCTTTATAGAGCGTGGCAATCACATACTTAAACTAACAATACAACAGTATGCAATGTCATTTAAGTAGCAAGAGGCCAAGACAATGAACTGGTACACTCAGATAGCCAACAAAGAAACTGGCAAGAGCATGCCATTTCAAGCACCTAATATCAGGCTTATTAAGGGGTGTTGCACATTATTCACACTGGTTAATACTTAAATATTTGCTTAGGCTGCTCAAAAGCTTGTTTTCTTTCTAGTAGAGCTAGGTCAGCTCTCCTGGATGGAGTCAATTTTACTCCACCCTATTTTTCCCCAGCAAGGAATCTCTTCCTCTTTCCCCAACTGGCTAGACTGGATTGCACTCAAGCTTCTGCTTCTATAATCAGACCTTGCCTTCTGTCCTCCTTTCTTCATCCACCTACAGCTCCCTCCCTCTCTGCTTTCATCCTTCTCCAGTCACATCCTGAGTAGATGTTCGCTGTTGTTTGAAGGAGTTCCCTTTAATTAATCCAACAGGAATTTCAGGTAGTCAGCATCCCTGAACTTCAGGTCAGTTAATTAAAGCCCTAACTAAAGATATCAGTGCTTCCTCCCATGGCATTCATGTCAGTGAAGGCCTCTCTCTACATTCTTAAGTGTTCAGTGTTCACTAGCCTTTTCTCATACTGCTAGTTCATGAAAGTAGGGGTGAGCAGTGATGTTTGGGAAAGGCACCAAACTATTCAACGCAGTGAATGTAAGGCTACATTGTGAATAGCTCTCTATAATGGGTGAATGTGCAATAACAAGCCAATACAATTCATACAACTTATGATGCCTGTTGAGTTGAAGAACCTCACTTCATACGTAAATCAGTCTAGTCTTTCTCAGATTATTATGACTCATCCAAGAACAAAATTTTGTGAATGCAGTGTGCAGCTCAAGAAAAATATCAATTCAGTAGGCAATATGACAGAAAAAGTTGAATTCCGCCTACGCTACAGAGACAAATTAGTGTGCTCATATTGGAGGGAGAGAGAGAGAGAGAGACAGAGAAATGGCTGTCCCAAATGTAGTAATGGCCACTACATGTAGCTATTTTGAAAAGAAAACTGAAACATTCTGAGAGATTAAATCTTTCAGTTAATAAAAATTAGATAATAAAAATTAAATGGAATCACTATGTTCAAAGGCAAACATCAACAGATGTTGGATGGTGGAAACACACAATAGTAGTAGCCATTGCCCTTCTCACCTTCTCATTAGCTTCAGAGAAGATGGCGGAAATAGATTAATAGATTCTGTGGACCCTTTGCTCTAAATGTGTCAAATAAAATATGCTTTTTAGTATTCATATTCCAATATTTCTTACATTTATATTTACCTTGCAGTTTCCTGTTGTGAGAACTGGTTTTTTCCTGATGGTTTCCAGAACTGGCTTCAAATCAAATCTTTTGAGAAGATTTTCTTTGACTTACAAGGAAGGTTCAAAAGCTTAGTTTTAATTTAAACCAAACAAAGCCACCTTAAGAAAGAGTTGTAAGGGAAATCCTTGGGACTGATCATCAAGGCAGAAAAATGAGCCTCCTCAAAGAGCGAAAACCAAAAAAACCTCATTATATCCCAAGACCTCCTGGGAAACCATTTAAATACAAGTGTTTTCAGTGCCCCTTCACCTGCAATGAGAAATCACACCTTTTTAATCACATGAAGTATGGTCTGTGCAAAAACTCAATTACTTTAGTGTCTGAACAGGACCGTGTTATTAAGTGTTCAAAATCAAATTCTTTGGAGCCTAAGCAGCTCAACCAGGCAGACTCTGCAACCAAACCAACTTCCTCTAAATCTGTCTCAAATTTTGATTCTAAATCTCAATATGCTTTTGTCAAAGAAGATGCCAAGGAAAATGCACATGTTGAGAACCAAGCAACAAATAAATTGGCAAATGGACCAAAGACACCAGTTCACAAGGAAATAACTGGCAATGAGGAAGAAAATACAGCTACCATACAACCAAGTCTTGAAGCTATCATAAGACCTTCTGCTTTTGTCCCAGTAGCAGAACATCTGCACACTAAAGACACTAATGATATGTGTCAGCTGACATCTCTTTCTGACTCAAACAAAGGCTCTTCTTTTCATGCAAAATCAGCATTCCATCCTCCAGCCAACCCTTGGAAAACAGGTACCACACTTATTGCACCAGATTTCACTACTAAAATGCCATCTGCAAAAGGCTTCACCTCCATTCCATCTTATATGCAGCCCATGATTCCTGAATATTCTCCTTCATTGTATGAGCATGGTTTGGCAATCTATGCACCTTATTTTCTTCCAGGAAATTCCCATGATTGTGAAAGATCAGTGCTCTCCGTTTACAGCTCTCAAGATCAAAGGCATTTTCTTCCTCATCCTGGATCACTTCCTAAACCAATAAATCCAGCAACATATGAACATTATCATTTATTCCAGCAGTATCATTCTAATCCCCCAGTACCATATGGATTCTGTAGACCAACAGAATCAGCATTCTACAGATTACCACATATTACAGGTATTAACAGAGATCCAAGTTCTAATTCAATGGAAGAGACAACTTTGTTATATCCAGCTTCCTCAAGTCCTGCTAGAATTCAGCCGCTGAATTCTCAGAAAAAACCAGCTGATTATGACAAAGAAATTGCTCTTCTGCATGCCAAAAGTCATTCTAAAGAGGACCAAACAGAGATAGAAAATGCCAAAATGAGCCCTCGTGCTGGAAGTGCAGCAACAGGATCCCCTGGCAGACCCAGCCCAACAAATTTCACTCAGACAAGCCATGGCTGTGAGGGACTATTTGATTTTTCTAGCAGGCCATGTTCCATTAATATGAACAAATATGATCAACGTGAAGAAGGGTTTACAGCATTCAGACCTGTGAGGAAATGTACAGACCACTCTATCCTGACTCTGTCAAAAGAGGACAAAGGAAACTCACCAAGAAGGTAAATAAATACAACCTTAAGCTATTGTTTCTAAAGTTCTGCTGAAAACTGGGCCCTTAGTATATACCACATAGATTATAGGGAAAGATTTTATTGCATGTCAGACTGGTAATCACAAACCATGAAATAAATATTCATATGATTGAAGCTGCATTCCCTTGTAGTAATCAGTGAAAGTCAACACACTGGAATGGGTTATGGTTTGTCATGTCTATTCACCTGCTCTCAAATTGCAACTAGATTAACACCCTTTGCTCTGCTTCTAACCTGGTAACTCAACTAGTATCTCATTATTCAGAGAAAAAGATGTTTCTTTCCTCCTCCACTCCACACAGGGACATAGTGAGACTTGTAGGTTGCAAATGAATGTGTAGCATCCCAGAAAAAAGCAATGCACTGTAAGGTAGCACACCACTGGCACAGTCCTCCATCCATCGCTTAGCAAAGAGTAAGCACCACTGCTTTTAGTGTGGCTTCCATTGAGTAGGTATACATACGATTGTGTTCTAAATCTAGAGAAAATGGAGTGAATCTATTGTGAATGAGTCATGTGCAGGGACGAAGGTTAAATATGGAAGTGACTGATAATTACTGTGGGTAAAATGATAATTTGTTTCACATCAATAGTGTCATGATTAACTTACCTGTGTCATCTTCTGTTTCTTGTTTCACTGCTTGATACATATTCTAATCATCTGCATCTTTACTCAGAAGTATGTCCCACAAATTTAAGATTGGCTTATGAATACAGTATATGATTGCAAGCTTAAACTAATACATAGGCAAGGATATGACACTATTGCTTTGGGACACCCAAAACACCATGCAATATTGTAACACTATAATAAATTATTTTAGCATGCAACAAAGGTGTAGTATAAAAAATAAACAATATAGAATAACGAAGAAAAAAGGAGCACATCAGAAAGCAAAACAAATCTATTTCAAGCCTTTTTCAACAAGAACAAACATCATAGTTTAAACTTATCATAGCAGCACTGCACTGGCTTAGTGGTTAAGATGCTGAGCTTGGATACTGGAAGTTTGGGCTTTTATACCCAAGTGACAGATCTTGGGGATATGAAAGGAACCTCATTCAGGCATCACCTAAGCAGAGTTTCTCCAGCAAAAATCCTTTCAACCCAGAGTAATTTCTGACATGAAATTTATTTATTTATTAAACTGTAATCTATTCAGGATTAAACTAATTTCGCAGTAAAATAGGGTTTAGATTTTAAAGGCTGACAGTTGGACTGCTGTCCCTGACTGCAGCCCTGAAACAAAGAACAGAGTCTCTATAGGTGTTATCAGTGGTGGGCAAAGTTAGTATGAAATAATTTTCTACTCTGTGACTAGAATTTTATAGCTAAAAATTTATAAATGATAGAAGGTACTGTACTAACTAACTGTCACAGCTCCCAATAAGCATTAATAACTTTACTCTGAAAAATTATGTTGTATATTTCTACCTGCAACAGTCTTAAATTAAGGCATCAACCTTGAGTTAAGAGTGAAGTATGAGGAATATGCTTAACTCATTATGATCTGTAATCTTAGCCTTTAAATTGTCATTCATGTAACATAAACTTTCCATTCCAGTATATCATGTGTAGGGAATAATAGGTTTTTTCCCTTTCATCATAGTAACAATTCTATCACAATTATTAAATAAATAGGAATTTCTTATGTTTTAATTTTAATGAATTAGCCATGTCAAAGTCTTTCAGTATGTAAAGCAAAAAAGTGTATATACAGATCTAAACAGAGTGTGTGTGGAGGAGCATTCAAAACCAACAATAAGACTACAGATAAAAACAATTTATACTTAAATCCACAGTTATCCTGTTTTTCTAACTAGCTCCATGCTGGTTTCTGTAAGCGAAATCAGAGTAATAGTTTTGATTGTTAAACATTGTTTTTTCACTGTAATCACCAGCAACTTTTAAAAAATCCAATGTGATTTAGCACTAATTCCTTTCAGTGCCAACTTTTGTAGCCTTTAAAAAAACTCTTTAGAGACAACAGGCACTCACCCCACATTCATTTTGTATCAGATTATTAGACAATCACAGGCTTGAAAGCAGAGAAAAGCAATGCTAGGACAGAGCAACATTTAAAACACACTGTCAGCTAAACTAAAAGAAGACAATTCCACAATAAAAAGATATGGTTTTGCACGAGGCTTTCCTATATTGAGCTTTGTCTCATGTAGTCACTGAGTTGTAATTCAATTTCATCCATGCCAGAGCCTATATAAACTTTTAAATAACTAATCAATGTAGATGTTCCCTGAAATAGAAAAAAGTGGATGACAATTTGATTGATAATAGGCTTTTTAAAAAAAACATGCACTTTGTGCATATATACCTTTGGCCTAATTATTACGTTCCATGTATCTGAGGAAATTGATTGTAACCCATTAAAAAATCACACTGAAATAGTTAGTTTTCAATGTACTCTAAAACCTATGATTTGATGAGTATTTAAAACACATCGCCTACAGGAAAACCTAACACTGCCTATAGTAACAAATTTCTCACATGTGTATTAAATGGATTCATTCTACAGGATAATTCAGAACTCTTTTCTGATACCTCTGTAGTTTGTAATTAAATTGCTTTTACAGTATTATCATGTAAATCCAAATGAAAAATAAGTCCTATTTACTTTTCTTTTGTCAACTTACACAATAACATTTCCAATATTTTTTCTTTTCACCCCCAGAAGTGATGCCCACAGTGAAAATGAAAATACACAGCAATCACAGGACAGTAATGAGGAGTCTCTGTCCAATTCTGAAGATGACACAGGGATAGTACCACTTAACCTGTCCAAGAAGCCACAAGGAAACACAATTCATGAACATATGTACAAAAGCACTTTTGAAATGGAAAATCAGAATTGTATGGAACTGCAGGAAATGCCTCTGAATCTTTCGGTAAAAGACAACCATAACGGAAAAATATTCCTGCAAAGCCCATCACATGGAGCTGAAGATAATGAATCTCTAAAACACAAAAATCACAATTTGGGAACAGAAGAGACCAACACTGATGGGAATTCCTTGGATAAGGCTCTTAATGTGATGCAAAGGAAAGAGCCACATGAACTCACAACCATTGACAGCTGTGATGAGCAGAAACAAACTGCAGCTGTTGCTCTTTGCCAATTAGCTGCATATAGCCCTAATAAACTTCAAACAGAGAATTCAGAGAAAGGTGGTCAGGAGAGCAATTCTCAGTGCACAGATTCTGCTCCTGAACCATTAGAACTACTGGACAATCACTGCAGTCAAAAAACAAAAGGACAAAAAAGGACCAATCAAAGAGAAGCAGCAAAAGGGCAGCAAGGAACAAAAAAAGCAAGAACAAATGACTGCAGTAGGGTTTTTACTCTGAGAAAAAGAACCAGAGTTTCATAATCTTTCACTTTTTAATGCACTACAGTTACACAAAGAGCAATTCCCAAGGATACCACCCACGAGAAGCCACACTTTCCAGTACCAACTCCTACTTTTAGACACATTTTTAGATTTATCGGATCTATTCATGTTGACCCATGTAAATACAAACTGTCTTTAATATAGTGTTGTTGTTTTTTCAGGTAATGCAATGTACCTCTTGACTGTAAACCGATTCTCTAAATAGTTACATATAAACTCAACTTAACAACACGTTTTAAAGTGCAGAATGATTAGAAAAGATGTTATCTAGAAGACTGTAAATCTTTTTCATAATATCCAACTTACTTCATTTTCTTATCTTTCTATTTTATTTTTTATTTAACATAATTTTGTTAATTTTCACCACAACTTATCTGAGCTTAAAAATCTCCAATTGCTCTTTAAAACTCAGTAGTTGTTGTCTTCTGAATGAAAATATGCATTGAAACCAGTTCTCCATTTATCCATAGTCAAATGGTACATTGAAAGCTTTTCAGCATCTTGTGTAAGTAAAAACATAAGCTGATATGACAATGGTTTAACAAGTTCACTCTAAAATTTGTGCTGATTGGCCTTTCTGCAATTCCTGGTAATAAAATGAATAAAACTGTGTTGGCACAGAATTGGTACACCAAACTTAAAAATCATTTGTCTGCCCAGCACCCCTTCGGATGGCACTATTCTACTGACAACACAGCATTTGTAACTAGACTGTGATGTAAACAGCCTTGTTCATCTTTAGCACAATGGTTCCTAGTTCAGTCACTGAGATCATCTTTATTACAAGGATAACTTGAATCATTCCTTAAAAATAAAAATAATTTAAGACTGATAGTAGTCTTTAAAGGAGTTCCAAATACACCAAGACGAGTTATGTTTTTACACAAATTATTTCATGGCTGTCTGATTGCATTGTTGAATGAGAAGCATCCAACTTAAGGTTTAATTCATATTAGCACAGTGCTGGTGAAGGTACTGCTTCTACATTTTGCAACCATACTAATTTGTATTAAAATAATAGTATGCCAACCGTTGTTGCTGGTGGTGGGATGGAGGGCAGAGAAGATATTTTGTGAACCTGTTTAAAGCTTTTTTTTTGTTTGTTTTGTTTCATGAGCTATAAGAAAAGCAAATTTTCCTACTTTTGCAGTAAAATGCAATGTGTTCTACTTGCAAAAAATGACACAAATAAAAGTGTTTCTTCTTTATTGTGTATCATGCATAGGAAAACGAAATTAAAAACATATGATAAAAAAATTAAATATGTTCTAATATATAACACTCAATTATATTTTTCAAAAAGCTCCAGGCATATGAATCTATTCCAAATATTAGTTATACAATGTAATGCTTGGCTAGGCTATTTCTGAACAGCCTAGTCCCAAAAGTCACCATACATAGGATAAATTGTAGCTAAATGTACCTTTGTGTATAAAATATTCTCCCCAAATTTTTACAAAATATTATCTACATGTTATCCAGCTCTTTCTAAACACATAGGAAATCTTCTCTCCCACTCATGGCAAGCTCATTCCAAGATATCTGTTGTAGTGCAATTTTGCCTATATATTGTGACTTCTAAGACACCCTTTATTTTTGAAACACATCTGTTTTGTTTGTTTCCCAAATAAGTATGCAATTTTAAGTCAGTAGAGAAATACATATTAAAATATATTTTAAAGATGATCCCTCTCCAATGCACAGTTATAATTGTATTTCATCAAAAAGTTTACAATTCTGAACAGAACAAAGTCAACAATCTAGCCTTTTGTCTTACAGTGGGTTTTGGTTTATCTACATTGCAATTTCAGAGAAGCATGAAATACAAAATTATCTCAGAAAGTTACCATGTGCAGGGTAGCCAGAGCTCTCTACACAATATCCTGGGTACTGTGGCGTTCTTCGGTAATGGGAAAAGTGGGCCTGGCACCAAACCTTGCTGTACAATGTGCTCTTCTTCACTGTTCCAGCCAAGCATTCTTTCCTTTTATGGGTTACTCTATTCTATCTCCCCCAGTCTTTTTTCTTTTCTTTCCCTAATAAATGGTTAGCATACTTTGTTTTCACTGAGGTGTTCAATTTTTGTTGTTGTTCTATGAACCTTGGGTCTCCCCTCCCACATAATCTACTAATATCTCTTCTTTCTGTATGACTAAATAAACTAGAATATGTGGGAAGAGAACCAAAGAGTCAAGAAGAAAAGCAAGTTTGCAAACTACCAACCAGAAACAGGTAAACAAAATTACAGGTAAGGCACAAAGTAAACAGGATGGTTCACAGATAACCATAAGCTAGGACATGAATTCTCAACCTTTTTTATCCGGGGGCCAGGTCACACTCCCTTAGGCAGGTTCAGGGGCCGGATGGCCATTTTGCCCTTCACCACATGGCACCTCCTGGTGTGGTGGAGGCAGTGGAGGGCCACATGAAATGGTGCCATGGGCTGCAGGTTGAGAATCGCTGAGCTAGGGTTTCAGCTGCTTCATGGCTCTCTCTTGACCATTAGTAGAAACAAGAATTTTTAAAAAAACCAACACAGACTTTATTCAGGAGTTCAGACAATATGGGGTGCCTCAGGGCTCGGTTCTCTCACCTCTCCTATTTAACATCTACATGAAACCGCTGGGTGAGATCATCCATTCCCACGGGGTGAGGTATCATCAATATGCAGATGATACCCATTTGTATATCTCGGCCCATGGGGACCCTAGCGATGCAGTGGAAGTCCTTTTCCAGGTGCCTGGAGGCTGTTAGGGTCTAGATGGGGGACAACGGGCTACAACTGAATCCTGGCAAGACTGAGTGGCTGTGGGTCAGGAGCTACCATCTTTGGTTCTGGATGGGGCAGTTTTGCCCAAACAGACCCAGTGTGTAATCTGGGGGTCCGTCTGGTCTCACGACTACTGCTCGAAGAGCAGGTGGCAGTCGTGGCTAGGAGAGCTTTTGCACAAATCCATGTTGTGCGCCAGTTACGCTGGCTTCTAGATCAGGACTCCTTGCTCATAATCACCTCCAGACTTGATTATTGTAATGCGCTCTACATGAGGCTGCCCTTGGCGACCATTTGGAGGCTTCAACTGGTCCAGAATGCGACTGCTCAGGTTGTAATGGGGTGCGGGCATTATCCTTGTGCCTCACCACTTCTCCGAGAGCTGCACCGGCTTCCAATATGCCTCTGGGTGCAATTCACCTTTAAAGCCCTACATGGTAGTGGGCCAGGATACTTAAGAGACCACATCACCCCAAGAACATCTGTCCGTCCCACCAGAGTGGCTTTCTGATCGTACCTTCAGCTAGAGAGCCTCATCTCTCTAGCATGAGAAGGAGGGCCTTTTCTGTGTCCACTCTGGCCCTATGGAACCTCCTACCAAGTGAGGTAAGACCGGGCAAGACGGTCAGCTCGGCCGGCTGGCTCCTTTGAATACCCCACCTCTCTCCCGGTTATTTTTTTTAACTTTTTAAACTTTTTAATCTTTTCATTTAAATTTTTAATGTTAAGTAATGTATTTTTAATTATTTTAGATTGTAAGCCACCCTGAGTCCCTGGATGAGGGCGGGGTATAAATGTAATAAAATAAATAAATAAACCAGAATGCATTTGATTCTCCTGTTGTGCTATGTTACTCTGCAATATCATAGCACAATATTTAAGTTCTCTGTTCCCAAAGTTTGCAAAGGGTCCCCCAGTGTAAGGCATCTATCCATTGTTCCCCTTCCCAACCTCCTTTTCCAGTCAGTAAAACAATCTATCTTTAATGTTGTGTAGAAGAACAAGCATTATATAGGTTTCAAGTAAATTTAACCCACGCTGTCAAAAGGTTTAAATCCTGCCCCTGAATTGTACTTTCCTCTAAAAAATGGAGAGTCTACTACACAAGGAGCTTTCCCAACAATCAGGGAAGCCTGATTTCACCACCACCACCACCACCAGAATATCCACTTGTGTGGAAAGATTCCACATGTAGCTGGCCTCCTCCTTACAATCCCATTGCTCATGACAACAAAGAAAGGCAGAACTTGAATTCTCTCCCTGCTCTCATTTTCAAATGAACCTTCTCCTGGCTGTTCAAACAAGCCTTTTCTGCCAGTGGTTTGTTTTATCGGAATATGTGAACTGGAAAACACTGGGTTGCATCTTCAGAACTCTGGCAACAGGTTTACAGCAGAGACATAATCTAAGATTCTGAGCTCCGCATATAACAATAATAAACCAAGGAAGGAAGGTGTACGGTTTCTTTAGCTATTTCCATTTGCTGTAGGAGCCAAGTAGGAGCCAGCAAGCAGTATGTACTTGCAGACTACTCATGAACAATAACTTAAGGTTCTGTAGGAACTCTGCCTTATCATTAGACACATACCTTCTCAATGTGTCATTCTTTTTGTGTGATGCAATATTTACAGAACCTTACCAGACAACAAGATACTTGCCATGTGAGAGCCGGGATGGTAGCAACAACCCTCTTCTTCCTAATTCAGCGAGAGCCAAACATCCTCCGTGCCAAGCACTGTCAGTTTCCTGGAAACTATAATATTTGAAAATAGAAAAGTTGTACCTGAGTGTATTTTCCACAATTTTGATGTTCACTGTGTTTACCAACCCTCTTTGTCAAAAAAGATTCTCCTGTTGTGCTATGTTTCTCTGCAATATCATAGCACAATATTTAAGTTCTCTGTTCCCAAAGTTTGCAAAGGGTCCCCCAGTGTAAGGCATCTATCCATTGTTCCCCTTCCCAACCTCCTTTCCCAGTCAGTAAAACAATCTATCTTTAATGTTGTGTAGAAGAACAAGCATTATATAGGTTTCAAGTAAATTTAACCCACACTGTCAAAAATTCCATATATATACAGATATTGCTTACAATCCTTAATAAAACAATTTAACAGTAAATATAGCTCAAAATGAAGAGCTAATGGTAAACAAACATAGAGGTAAAACTTGTTCAGTTCTTCAGTTAACTGAGTGACTCATATAATGGTTGAATGATGGTTCTTTAATTAACCACTGTTTCTCTCTTTTTGTCTAAAATAGGAAGATATGGTTACCAGCTTTGGAAGAGGCAAGGATACAAAATAAATTTGAAACTATAGCATAGTATCCAGTGTTGTTACAAAGCTAATAATATTCTTCCAGTTAGGGCAAAATGTGAAATTATAGTTAGAAACGTAAGGCTTTCTTTATCTGCTCTACAAAGGGAAAAGCAAAGAAAGTATATGCATAGAAAAAAAGCTATGCTTTATTAAGCCAAGATAAGTGAATGTTTTGTCTGCAAACTTTCTAAAAGAGCCAAGACATGATCATCTGAACATGGTCTATATACACTAGTACTCAACATTTATATTCCCTCAGAAGTGTGAGGACGCAAAATAAAAATCTGCAAGAATTGAATGTTAACGAGAAAACACAGTGTATTAGACATCTCAATTCTTTCAACTGGATGACAAAATAAATATTTTTAATACTGTTCCATGGCATATTTTGAATTTTAGAACAGCCGAATGGCAGTACAGTATCAGTTTGGGAGACCTTTGAAACTCAATTTTGCCCTTCCTTCCTTTTTTCTAGACATATTTCAGATGGAATTTCTGAGAATGTTTCATACAATAAAAAGTATTACCTGAAGCAATCTAAGACAGATCCAACCACATCATCAGCTAACTCTTTTGGTAACCTTCCTGTCAGTCTACCAATCCTGCAAGAAACAAGAGAAGGTCATAGTTCAGCAGTGTACATCAGTGTGTTACTCATCACATTTTACAATCAAGCTGCCAAAACTCTAAAGAAATCCTTTCAAAATGTATTTCTAGCTTTTGAATATGCTGATCACTTTTAATTGTAATTACAAAATGACTGGAATCTAATGGTATCTACATAACTTGCCACAGCTAATTGCAGCTAACCTCAGTTACAAAATCAGGCATGCGACCTAGAAAGAGCCTTAGAAATACTCTGGCACCTTATCAGTTAGCCACAATTAGGTTATAAAAACTGTAAGCAAACACCAGTAGGATGGTGGTACACTAGTACCTCGGATAACGTTATGACTAGGTTCCACAAGCACTGGCGTAGCATGGGTTTCTGCCGCCTGGGGCCCAGGCCAAACTCGCCGCTGCCACACACACACCCCTTCTAGGCTCGCCACCCCTAGGCTCCCCTCCCTCAGGCTCACTCCCCCCGTCCCCTATTTATCAACTTGCAATTTCTTGCTAATGTTTAAAGCAAAATGGCCATGATAAGGGACAAAAATGGCAAGGAGTTAGCTGATGCAGAAGAGATAAAGAAAAGATGGCAAGAGTACACAGAGGAACTATACAAAAAGGACCTCACCAAACAATGTTCAAATTTTTGAACAATTGCGCTCATCCCACATGCTAGCAAGGTTATGCTCAAGATAATACAGGATAGACTGCAGCAGCATGTGGAGAGAGAATTACCAAGAAGTGTAGGCTGGGTTCCAAAGAGGCAGGGGAACTAGAGACAACATTGCCAACATACGTAGGATAATGGAGAAAACAAAGGAATATTAGAAAGAAGTCTACTTCTGTTTCATTGACTACACCAAGGCCTTTGACTGTGTGGACCACAACAAAATGTGGCAAGTAATTAAAGAGATGGTAATACCAGAACACCTTATGTGCCTCATAAGAAATCTGTACAAGAGTCAAGAAGCAACAGCAAAGACAGAATATGGAATGATGGAGTGGTTTGGAACAGCCCAATCTTAAAGCAGCCCGCCCGACCGGGATGCCTGCTTTGGGATCGGGTTGGCAGGCACTTCCAGCCAGCCCAATCTTAAAGCAGGCAGCCTGCCCAGGATGCCTGCTTTGGGATCAGATTGGCAGGAACCTCCAGCCAGCCCAATTTTAAAGCAGGCAACCCGCCCAGGATGCCTGCTTTGGGATCAGATTGGCAGGCAACGCCCCCCCCCCCCCCATGCCTGCTTTGGGAACGGGTTGGCAGGCACTTCCAGCCAGCCCGATCTTAAAGCAGGCAACCTCCCCCCCCCCCCCGGGATGCCTGCTTTGGGATCAGATTGGCAGACATCTCCAGCCAGCCCGATCTTAAAGCAGGGAAACCCCCCCCCCCCGGGATGCCTGCTTTAGGAGCGGGTTGGCAGGCACCTCCACCCAGCCCGATCTTAAAGCAGCCAGTCTGCCTGGGATGCCTGCTTTGGGATCAGGTTGGTTGGGGGTGGTAGGCACTTCCATCCAGCCCGATCTTAAAGCAGGCAGCCCGCCCGGGATGCCTGCTTTGGGAGCGGGTTGGCAGGCACCTCCAGCCAGCCTGATCTTAAAGCAGCCTGCCTGCCCGGGATGCCTGCTTTGGGATCGGGTTGGTTGGGGGTGGCAGGCACTTCCAGCCAGCCCGATCTTAAAGCAGGCAGCACGCCTGGGTTGCCTGCTTTGGGATCGGGTTGGTTGGAGGTGGCAGGTACTTCCAGCCAGCCCGATCTTAAAGCAGGCAGCCCGCCCGGGATGCCTGCTTTGGGATCAGATTGGCAAGAACCTCCAGCCAGCCTGATCTTAAAGCAGCCAGCCTGCCCGGGATGCCTGCTTTGGGATCAGGTTGGTTGGGGGTGGCAGGCACTTCCAGCCAGCCCGATCTTAAAGCAGGCAGCCCGCCTGGGTTGCCTGCTTTGGGATCGGGTTGGCAAGCACCTCCAGCCAGCCTGATATTAAAGGTTGGCAGGAGTGGGCTGCCTGCTTTGGGACTGGGTTGACTGGGAGTGGCAGGCACTTCCAGCCAGCCCAATCTTAAAGCAGATAGCCCGTAGCACCAGTTTGGCTGGGGCAGGGAACAGGCGTGCCCGATCTCCCCTCCAACCAAACCCGCAAGTATACGCCTCGGTAGATCTCTGCCCCAAAGCCTGCTGGGCTGGTCTCTAGCCCTGCGGGTTTTGGGGCGGAGATCCACGTCAGGGAATTTGAGGCAAACAACTGCATCGCACAATGTTATCTTAACGTTGTGTGATGCAAATGTTTGCCTCAAATTCCCCAATGTTATCCAATTTTATTTTTATCTAAGGCAATCATTATCCGAGGGATTACTGTAATTATTAATTTGCCTGTTCTTCTGCAACAGCTCAATAAGTTAGTATGAAGCAGGCATTCAAACTCTAAATTCTATTAGCAGGTTCAGTTATTTGTTGCTGTAATTGTTTTGGTTCTGAAAGTAACTTAAAAATTCTGTTTTCAATGCATATGCATTGGCTTACATTACTCCAGCTTCTTACTCCAGCATTTGATTGTTAACAAACTAATCAGTTAACAATCCAATGCCTGTGGTTGTGCCAGCTCATAAACATTTTTTTCAGCTAAAAAGAAAGTAGAAACAAAGAAGGATGTATCATCTCACATGAAGACATGTGCCCACAGACACCAGGCATTTTATTTTAATTTAATTTTCTGATGCACTTATTTTGTTGTTTTATTTTATTTTGTTTGCCTTATTAAGTTATTTTGTTACTTGTATATGCACCACCATATGTGTATATCTTGGATACCTTGGAGTTGTTATTCAGAGAGGAGTCCGTGCATTGGTAGATGTCTCTGCAATGACATTCTACACATGCAAACGGACTTGAGAAATCAAGTCCATTTGCATGAGTTTTTTTAGCCATTTTGATATGACATCACCCACTGGCTAGGCCAGGGATTCTCAACCTGCAACTCGCGACACCATTTCATGTGGCCTCCCACCGCCTCCACCACACCAGGAAATGCTATGTGGTGGGGAAAGGACAAAATGACCATCCAGCCCCCAAAGCTGTCTGAGGGAGCACGACCCGGCCACCGGCTTTAAAAAGTGGAGACGTGTGTCCCCCGCTTTCACCTCGCCCAAGGGATTCGATGGAGGACACTTGGTGAGCTTTAGTCAATAAATAAATTAAATGACACACATGATGGGGGAAAATTCAACACATCACGTTCCCAAGATCAAGGAACAGAAACATATTTGTAAAGTGTTTGGCAAAATGCTGCAGCCAAACTGGTTGACTGGAGTCAATTATAAGGAACATACTTCCTTGTTATGACAGCTTCTATGGCTAGCTATCTGCTTCTGGGCGTAATTCAAAATGCTAATTATGGTCTACAAAACCCTTTATAAATTAATCCAGGCAATTTGAAAAGTCTGCACTGGCTTTGCAACACATGGAAGTAGCACATACAGCTAGAGAAGAGAAGAGAAAGAACCTTTTTTGGGCTAAAGAACATTCCAAAACCGTTTTTGGTTTTTAATTTTTTTAAACTGAGGTGCTTTTAAATTGTCTTTTTATGCCAGCATAATTTACATAAATCTCAGTAGTGAATTAGTGCAAGTATGTTTATTTCTCTAACTGCAGCAATTTACCACCATGTTTAGCTATGTATTTTTAAATTGTGTATGTAAGCCGCCCAGAGTTGGGTTTTTGACCCGATTGGGCGGGATAATAAGTCGAAGGAAATAAATAAAATAAATAAATGTTTAAAAGCACTGTGTCACACCCATTGGATTAGCACTCCGGTAGTCCTCTGAATTAATGAGGATTTAGTGAAGGGTTCACCAGTCATGCTCCCCTCACACAAGTGAGTGGGCCAAAGGGGTGGTTCCTCCTGCCACTTCCACCACTTCCAGCTGTGGTGGCGGCGGGTGCGTTCATGGCACAATCCGGCCTGGTTTCACCCCTTCCTGTGGCAGCGGGAGCCAGAGGGATGTGTTTTTGCCAGGTTTACAGCTTTTTTTAATGCATTTTCATTGCATTTTCAGTGCTTCCAGTGGCAGCGACAGTTCCAGGATCCTCACCACAGGCTGAATTAATTGGTGCCATAGGTCAGATCTCTTTCCTAGATGTCGATACATTCCATTCCATAAGTGTATTTATGGTGGCAGAGGCTCTGCATCACCTAGCCACTTTGTTATAGCTCATACACTGTCCATTCTAACAGCTAATCCTCCGGGAATGTATGCACTCCCTCAGCATTTATTCAAGTTTCCCTGAAAAGGAACAAAAACAGTGGAGTAACACAGAAAGTTCAACTATGATGGCTTATTGTGTCTGGAGCATGAGGGTTCTTTGTATACTTTCCCGTCATCACCTTGGGTAAAGAACTGGAAAGCAGTCAGGAAAGAGAAAACCACAGATAGTAGCAGGAGTGCTGTGTGTCCTCTTTCGATTAAATTAAAGAGGTTGGTATCATAGAAATGTTGCATATCTGAAAGTGCAACAATGATTACACTGGGGAACAAAAAAAGTTTTTTTTCCTTGGTGCCTAAAATTTTTCAACTGATTTCGGGCATTTTGGGGCAGCTGATTCCAAAAATGCCATCCATTTTGTTCTAGCAGCTCTAGTTCATGAGATATCGATGATGTCATTAAACATTGCTCTTATGACTACACTTGTATTTGCCTCACCATTCGTAAATTGATTGTTTTAATAATACTTATTGATGTTGTTCAAGCTCTATTCCTGTTGCTGTTGCAAGTGTAATTTAACTAATCTGACCTTTTTTGTCATTCTCTGTGCTCTCCTTTACTGTTGAGACTGGATGCTGTCCATCCCGAAACTAGTCCAACTCCGCAGCTGCTCCATGGACTCATCCAGGGAGGCTTGCATTCTAGTTTTTTTTCTCCTTATCTTAAGTATGATTTTGACATTTATTTCTTTTTTTACAGGCACTAATATGGCTTTATCAAGAAGAACATGTATAAATAATCCTGATGGTTTTTGTTTCATCTGTGGTGAAAACACATTCATTCAGCAAAGAAAATCCATAGCTGACTTTATAAAAAGAGCTTATTTGGCCTATTTTAAAGTAAAACTGGGAGACCAAGATAAGGTTTGGGCACCTCACATTGTATGTAAAACATGCACAGAGCATCTGCGTCAGTGGTCAAATGGGAAACGGAAGAGCTTACAACCAGTATGGTTAGATTGGCCTAATATGAATAAGCCATATCTAAAAAACTAGAGCTGATGGGGCATGACTGAAAGCATTTTTGGAACCAATGACCCAAATATAGCCAGAAATAGGTGAAAATTGTGAGGCACCAAAATCACAGTTCCCCAGTGTTATCTATCAGTACAGCACAACCCCCTGAAAAATATTTGTAAATTGGTTATACCAGAGCATTTACAAGGAGCATGGACAAAACCAGTGTGTTTGGCAGGAGTTGCATCTTTATTGTCAGTTGCCAACATAAAATGCTTTAGAATCCAATGGTTTGGCACAGAAGCGGGGAATTTGAGGCAAAAAACAACCACCTATTTAACTGTTTCATGCCTACTTTCCTTTCCTTGCCTACTTTCCTAGCTTCTTTATCTCCCCTGTTTGTTATCTTCCTTGTGAGAGACCTTATAATAGTCTAGGAAAAGGAGGAGTCTTGGTTTAGGTTTTCCCTTCCAAATTCTAGTTTTGTAGCCACGTTTTTGCTCATGGTACCCAATAACTACAGTGTTTTAGTGGTTAAGATGCTGAACTTGATGTCTGGAAGATTGGCAGGTCAGCAGTTCGAGACCCGAGTGCTGCATGATGAAGTGAGTTTCAGTCCCTGTCCCAGCTCCTGCCAACCTAACAGTTCAAAAGCAAGAAATTGCAAATAGAGAAATTGGTACCACTTTGTTGGTTCCTTTCCCCCTGACTGTATGATATAGAATCAAAGTAATGTTTATACTCATCCTCCTGCAAATAAGATACAACTATGGACTCACAAGTCTAGAGGCCAGTGATATAGAAATCCAATTTATACAGAATATTTTGAACATTTTATTAAAATTTTCCAACATAAAAGCTTAACAAAATAAACAGAAATCACAGAGAAAAACCTTCCAAAGTCAATTTCAAGACAAAACAAGCAAATTTCAAAAATTGAAATCTAGTGAATTTTATACATAGATTTTCTATACCAATTTGCTGATGTATAAGACCCACTCCCCCCCCCCTTAGAATACACTGGAAAAATTGAGTGAGTGTTGTACTGTTTATAGTGGTCTATAGTGAGCTACTTTGGTAATAATGGGGTGTGTCTTATACTGTACTCCAATGTGTCTTATACAGGCTAAGTAGTCAGGTTTTTAGTTTCAGATCATTAGTTAGAGAGTCTGACAAATTAAGCTCTGGAAATGCCTATATAATTTGAGGACACCTACCCTTTTGCAGCAGACCATCTGACAATGGTGTCCTTATCTTTCAGTCCAATCAGTAATTGTTCTGTGAGAATATATAAAGAATAGAACCAAAAACAAATCACATTACGACACAAAAGTTTGAAATATCTAGACCATTATATCTAGATCTATCTCTGACACAAGTCTTTCTATATCACATCCTTTTCCAAGGAAAGAAAACAGCTGCTACATTTCACACTTCATCACAGAGAAGTTGAGGCCAAGTCTTTAAAAAAACAATAGAGAAAAGATTGAAAATAGTGCAGAAATGTAGGGATGTGTTTGCAATATGACTCAAAGTGGTATCACAGGCAAAAAAAACCCACCTGCAGAAGAACAAAAGGCACATAATGTTCACATTCACTGGACAAGGACCTGCTCTCCATCACCTTCAATTAATGGTTGATGCAGCAAAATCAGCAATTCCTTGTATGGAAAGTACTATTTAGTTCAAAGTTGTTTGGCAAATCAGTTATCAAAGAGAAGCATGTCACCCATGTGGGGGTGGATTTTCTGATCTTTCCCTTTTGGTAATATAATCCAGCAGTGGCAATTTTATGGCAATGAAAGGCTTCCTGCTCTCATCCCACAACTCCCAAGCAATGAAAGGGTTTGTTTACAAGTCACAAAATGATGAGAAATGGGAAGTCTTTCATTACCAAAAATTTCACCCTGTTGGTGATGCCATGATGAGAAATGGGAAGTCTTTCATTACCAAAAATTTCACCCTGCTGGTGATGTCATCACTATTCTATCTGTGTAGCAATGCCAACAGGATTTCAGTTGTAGTCTCTATCTGACCTGTATAAATTACTTGGGTTATGTGAAACAACAAACATCCCAACAAGTATTTGCATTTGATACTTAACAAAGCCTTGACCTATGAAGCCTATATTATAAATAAAAGGAAATAGCAGATTAGTTCTGTACAGAAACAAATGCTGTGGGATACAAACCATGAGAAGGCATTTTGAAAACAAAAAGGATTTCACCCAAATTATCATATTTGCTTTCATAGGATGTTTTCAAAGAAAGTAGTGCAAGAACAGTTATGTGTTTTCAAATCACTTTCAACATATAATGACACTAGCAATCAATGCCTTAAAAATTCTTTTTTCTTCTCCCTAGTGCTAAAAACTAAAGGCTACATAACCTCTGTTCAGTCAACTTACCTTAGGTTTTGCTATTTTCCTACTGCCTTCACCTTTTCTTATCATCCCTATATTTTTCATTGAGCCCCATCTTCCCACAGTAAGGCAGTCTCAGTTTAGTCATGTTTACTTCCAGAGAGAGTTCCTTTGATTTAAAAGCCGCTCCCCCCTTTTTTTTTTGGCAATCTCTAGTATACATTAAGCTTTCCTCCCAACACAATATTTTGAAGATATCCTAGAAAACACTGCCTAACAGCTGAACTCCTGAACGGAGAATTCATTATCCCAAAATGTAATTTCTTCTAATATGTGGGGTGGAAGGACTGTAATTTATTTATTTATTTATTTACATTTCTATACTGCCCTTCTCGCCGGGGAGACCCAGGGCGGTGTACAATATCATAAAAGCACAATAAAACCCAACCCAAACCCATTGTTAAAAAACTTCAAAATTACAATTATAAAATTTAAAAAGTTTTTAAAATTTATAAACATCCACAGGTCCCAATAATCATTTAAAAGTTAAAAACTCAAAAACACAAGATTAAAAAGATTAAAAGACCAGGGGGGAGAAGGAGCTCAAACAAGCCAGCAAGCTGGGGTCATGGTACCGCCAGGACCCCATACCTGTCCCGCCAGCCATGTTTTTAAGTTCTTCCTAAAAGACAGCAAATCCATCTGAAGACGTAGCTCAGTTGGTAGGAGGTTCCATAGGGCTGGAGCGGACACAGAGAAGGCCCTCCTTCTAGTGCCAGAGAGATGTGTCTCTCTGGCCGATGGAACAACTAGAGAGCCTCTCCGATCTGCTCTGGTGGGACAGACAGATGTTCTTGGGGTGACCCTGGCCCACTACCATATAGGGCTTTAAAGGTGATAACCAGCACCTTGAATTGCACCTGGAGGCAAACGGACAACCAGTGCAGCTCCCGAAGCAGAGGCGAAGCATGTGCATACCGCCCACACCCCATCACCACCTGGGCACCCACATTCTGGACCAGTTGAAGCCTCCAGATGGTCATCAAGACAATTAACTTGGTTGCCCTCTACTGGTCATAGACCTGACAAAATTAAAAATTGGACATAAAGGCCCAAATCCTAGTATACAGTTAATCTGTAGTTATGTATAACACTAACAGCATAACATCTGGACATGAATTGCCCAAGTTAAGAAATCACTATAGTCATTACTAATTGCAAACTGGGTTGTATATCTGTGTGAAACTAATAATGTCTATGACAATTTTTTTTAACTTGGGACAATTTGGCTCTAAATCTTACATTATTTGCATAGCAAAGCAAGCAGATTTTGGCCATACTGTTGTTTCCTAAGAATAGCATTAACAAATTTAAGATTACAAAAAGCTCCACCCATCTGAGTCGCCATGGCAAGTGGGCGGCGATATAAATCTAAATAAATAAATCTTTTTATATTTTTCAATTTAGCCATATCCTGAGATTCAAAATCTGCAATGTTCTGCTATCACATTAAACACCAACAAATTGTTATTTCTGACACGGAATTATTATTATTTGTACATCTCTGCCCTACCTTTCAAGTTTTTTTTAAAAAAGTAAAACTAGAGAGACATCAGTATACAGAAAGCTATAGTAATATTTTTCCTAAACTCATAACCAATGTGTAGCTGAAAATATTGTCTCTTGCTTCCCAGGGTGAATAAGAAATAGAAGAAAATGTTCATAATTCACATTAATGGCCGTTTCAGAGTTAATCCTACTGTTTCCACTAAACCCACCTATAACATTTTCAACCTCTCCTGGAATGTCATATTCTTCTTCCTCCTCCTCTTCTTCCATGCCAGGTGCTACTTTCTTTGCAGTGGGACTGTCAGTAGAATACTGCAGATTTGCAGCTAAAGATCGGAAACCCCTCTTATACCTAGAAAGACAATTGTATGATGTTTTACGTATTATTTGCATATCAAAGATTCTTCTCAGATATATGCACTCTTCACAATATTTTTAAAGTTTACTTGCTCTATATTACTCTGAAAACATCTAAATCCCTCATTTTCCACAATGTGAAAATGCATTGGTTTACTATGGGGGGGGGGGGAATATATTCTTTCATTTTTCTTGCATTTGTTTCTTACATCAACTTACATCTGCCTTTGGAAGGAATAAATAATGGCAAAGCAAAATATCAGAAATGCAAAGTAATAATGTAATACAGTTGTACCTCGCTTAAAGAGCATAATGCGTTCCACAGGATTGCTCTTTAAGCGAGTTTGCTCTTTAAGCGAAACACCATTGTAAATGACCAATTGTGGGGGGTATTGCAAACCCCGATTTATTTGTTAAGTGAGTTTTTGTTTGCTTTTATTTGTTAAGCAAAGCGAACATTCAAAGAAAATTCTGCTCTTTAAGCGAGTTACTCTTTAAGCGAGACGCTCTTTATGCGAGGTTTGACTGTACTAGATAAAAGTAGAAAGAATACTAAAGCTCCTATAGGAATATACCATATTTGCCAGCGTATAGACACATTGGAGTGTAAGGAGCACCCCAATATTATTATTTTATTATTATTTATTTATTTATTCACATTTATATACCAGTACTTCCCTCCTCATCAAGGCGACCCAGGGCAGTTTACAACTCATAAAACATACCCACATAACAATTGTAAATATTAATAAAACCTCAGATTTAAAATTATAATTTTAAAATTTAAGAAATCAATGAATTATAATAAATCAAAAATTAAAAGCTAGCACTTAAAAATT
This sequence comes from Furcifer pardalis, assembly GCA_030440675.1. Classification (NCBI taxonomy): domain Eukaryota; kingdom Metazoa; phylum Chordata; class Lepidosauria; order Squamata; family Chamaeleonidae; genus Furcifer; species Furcifer pardalis. Next base: position 59,556,476 of record CP126893.1, on the reverse strand, counting down.
ACAAAATTAAAAGATTAAGGGAGAGAGGGACTCAGATCAACCAACGAGCTGGGGTCACTGTACCACCAGGTACCTGCCCCGCCAGCCATATTTTTATATTCTTCCTAAAGGACAGCAACTCCATCTGGAGATGTAGCTCAGTTGGCAAGAGGTTCCATAGGTCCGGAACGGACACAGAGAAGGCCCTCCTTCTGGTGCCAGATAGATGCACCTCTCTGGCCGATGGAACAACTAGAGAGCCTCTTCAGTCTGCTCTGGTAGGACAGACAGATTTTTTGGGGCGAGGCAGTCTCTTAAATATCCTGGCCCACTACTATGTAGGGCTTTAAAGGTGATTACCAACACCTTGACTTGCACCCAGAGACAGGACCCCTAACCCACAGCCACTCAAGTCTTGCCAGGATTCAGCTGAAGCCCATTGTCCACCATCCAGACCCTGACAGTCTCCAGGCACCTGGAAAGGACTTTCACTGCATCACTTGTGTCCCCATGGGCCGAGATGTATAACTGGGTATCATCAGTATATTGATGATACCTCACCCCATGGGAACGAATGATCTCACCCAGCAATTTCATGTTGATATTAAATAGGAGAGGGAAGAGTACCGAGCCCTGAGACACCCCATATTGGAGAGGCCTCGGGCTGCACATCTCGCCCTCCAACCAAAATCATCCACTACAGGCCACTATATACAGCAGTGGTGCCCAAACTAAGGCCCGGGTGCGGCCTCCAATGCCAATTCATCCGGCCCACGAAGCCCTCGTTGCTCCTGGAAGTGGAAGTAAAATGAGCCAGTATGGGTATGTTTTACTTCGGCTTCCAGGAGCGACGAGGGCTTTGTGGGCCGGATGAATTGGCATCGGGGGCTGCACCTGGGCCCCGGGCCTTAGTGACTGGCTCTGATCGGCACACAGCCCAAAAGGTTTGGGCACCCGATATACAGTATAAGATGATTCCATTTTTCCAGTGTATTTTAAGGGAAGGAGTGGGTCTTATACAGCAGCAAATACTGTAGGTTATTTAAAACAAAACTTCCTGCCACCAGGATTACTCCTGGTGATTTTTCACCCATGTCTAGTAACAATAGATTTTATAGCTAAGGTTGTTTCAATGAAACAGAGGAAGACAAGCTAAGACATGATTGTAAGAAGAACAAACCTCCACTTTGCCACCTTTGGCTTAAGAAATGTCAGGCCAAGCCGTTGAACAAGTTTCACTCCCAGCTTGCGAAGCAGAGTCTGGTTACTTTCTGAGAGTCTGCAGTTGTCAAGGCATTCAAGCACAGTACCAGCTACAAAAAAATACATGTCTCCATTAATAAGTTAATAAATTTCCATTAAATCTCCATTAACAAGTGTGCCATATTTGTACTACCCATCTTATTTTTAGCATATATATGAGATGTATTAAAATATAATGAGTCATATCCAGACCTATGCTTAAAGTAGACCCAAAGAGATTAATGAGGTAAGTTAATATTGAGTATGCCATAAATACTGACTCGTGATTCGACTTTGGTAGGAAAGCAACATGCCTGACATCTCAGTGTAAACATAAATCCTCAACTGTGTGATCAAGATTAATAAACAACATACTTGATCTTTTCCAGGAAATCAGACCGCTTTTTCTGACGCTATCAAACTCAGAATAACTGGCTAGATAGCTCAGTGGTTTAGATATCTGGATGCAGACCTTGAAGCTGGAAGTTCAATTTCCACTGAGCCTCTAGGCAGAAAAACCAAGTTGTGTAGTCATGAGCAAGCTGCACAGTCACAGAATAACCCCAGAAGAGAATGGTAAACCACTTCTGTGTATTCTGTATCTAGAGAATCCTAGAAAGGGTTACCATTAAGCACCATTGACTTGAAAGCACACAAATGTTATTATTGTGAACTCGGAACATCCCCCCCATCTCTATGTTAGAAACTACCATATTTGCTGGAGTATAAGACGACTTTTTACCCCTGAAAAACATGCCTCCAAGTGGGGGGGGGGGTGTCATCTTGTATGCCGGGTACACTTCAGTTGAATAAAATACAGTAATACCTCGGATAACGTTTACCTTAGATAACGTTTACCTCAGATAACGTTTACCTCACATAACGTTAAGCAATCTGGGGAGGAGAATTGCATTGAATAACGTTAAGGTCCTATGGGATGGATCGGATAACAACTTTTAATATCAGATGACGAACAGGAGTTAGAAGGCTTTTAAAGGGAAACTGTCACACCATCAAACTTGCTAGGGACTTGCCTGGCACTTGCTCTCTCCCTCTATTTGTTATCTTCCTTCTATCATTGACAGTTCCAGTTTGGTTAACAGATTAGAAAACAAACAGCATGGCAGCTCCCATAGGTTTATTGTTCCATTCAGCTTCAGTGAATTGTCTTTGGTGAATAACGTTTAATAAACTTGCACTGTTTTATGCTTACTGTACATGTCTGATAACATACAGCCTTGTGACACTTTTTCTACATGTCATAAGCATTTGAATATAAATTAACATGTTGAAATCAAAACTGATGTTCTTTTACGTTTTATTTGGTGTGTGGAAGGTGTGTGGAAGAGGGGGTAGTCTTATACAACGAGTATATAACAAACTATATTTTGAGTGGAAATGTTGGGGGGTCATCTTATAAGCCCAGTCGTCTTGTACGCCGGCAAATACGGTATGTGTTCTGCTAGCAGCAGATACTAGGTGTGTTGCAAATAGTTATACAATGACTAGATATACCCTTAGTAAAATTAAGGAATGAAAAGATGCAACACAAACAAAATATTAATAGCCAAAGAAACAGAATGATTATATTTGTCACCAGAAGCAGTGTTCAGGTATGCTAAAGAATTCCCTAAGGCTATTACATTATCAAAAGAACCAGCAATTCTGCATAGTTTTGCAATTTAACAATTGGGGTGGGGGGGTAGGATAGTGAATTTAAAACTCCCATTTTAAAAGCTGTTATAGTTTTGTTTAGTCACTCACAGCTTGAGAAATCTGTTGGAGGTTAAACACAAAGTAGATTTGCAACCCCCCACTTAACAACAATAAAGAAATGGAAATATATTCACAGCAGGTGTAGAAAAATAATACAACTACCCAGAAATGAGGGTGGATTCAGAGACTGGCCCAAATCCTCTTTCATATCTACACAATAAATCATCACAGGTTAAACTACATCTGACCTATTAAAAAAGTTGAGGGAGAAGGGGAGGCTCAAACCAGCCAGCAAGCTGGGGTCACTGTGCTGCCCATACCGCCAGACATGTTTTTAAATTCTTCCTAAAAGGCAGCAATTCCGTATGGAGATGTAGCTCCGTTGGCAGGAGGTTCCATAGGCCCTCTTTCTGGTATCAGAGAGATGCGCCTCTCTGGCCAATGGAACAACTAGAGAGCCTCTCCGGTCCGCTCTGGTGGGACGGGCAGATCTTCTTGGGGTGAGGCACTTTTTAATATCCTGGCCCACTACCATGTAGGGCTTTAAAGGTAATTACTAGCACCTTGAATTGAACCCGGAGACATACTGGCAACCAGTGCAGCTCCCGGAGAAACGACAAGGCATATGCATACTGCCCACACCCCATCACCACCCGGGCAACCGCATTCTGGACCTGTTGAAGCCTCCAAACGGTCATCAAGGGCAGCCCCATATAGAGCGCATTACAATTATCTTGTCTGGAGGTGACCAGAGTATGTGTGATCATGAGCAAGGAGTCCCGATCTAGAAGCAGGCATAACTGGTGAATAATATGAAGTTGTGCAAAGGCCCTCCTGGCCACGACTGCCACCTGTTCTTCGAGCAGGAGTCGCGAGTCCAGAAGAACCCCCAAATTATGCACCGGGTCTGTTTGGGCAAAACCGCCCCATCCAGAACCAAAGATAGTAGCTCCCGAGATAACACAGGATGCCCAACCCATAGCCACTCAGTTTTGCTGGGATTCAGCTGAAGCCCGTTGTCCCCCATCCAGACCCTGACAGCCTCCAGGCACCTGGAAAGGCTTTCCACTGCATCACTTGGCTCCCCACGGGCCGAGATATATAGCTGGGTATCATCAGCATACTGATGATACCTCACAACAACAAATTTCCCATAGAGATGTTCGTTGTACGATTTCCCCCATATAGATGCATTGCATCGTATAACAAAAAAAAATTGTTATACGGGGCACAGTGGTTTTTTCCAAATCCTCTTTGTTGTATGATTTTTTTCACTGTAAAAGGCATTCGTTATACGGGGTTCTACTGTAAATGATTTGACTGAAAATACAGCAAAAAAAAAATCACCTTTGGGACAAAACAGATTTTGGAATTCTAAAAACCTGAATATCTGACTTAAAAGAAAAATAGAAATGAAATGATTCATCCAACCCAATTTGATGTACCCTGCAATATACACTAGTACCTCGGATAACGATGAGACTTGGTTCCACAAGTATCGTCGTTATCTGGTTTTTAACGTTGTGCGATGCATTGATCTCACATTTTAAAAAGCCCTGTTCCCTTTCGGAAGAGGAAAGGGAAGAGGAGGGTGACCAGCCTGCCTCTTTGGAAAGGGCAGTGGGGATTCCATGAGTGTGGGATCAGCTGCTTGGGTTGGGGGTTCAACCAGGTGCATACCAGCTGGTCCAGAATGCGGCGGCACGGGTAGTGGTGGGGTGTGGGCGTTATGTTCATGCTTCGCCGCTGCTCTGGGAGCTGCACTGGTTGCCAGTATGTCTCCGGGTGCAATTCAAGGTGCTGGTTATTACCTTTAAAGCCCTATATGGTAGTGGGCCAGGATACCTAAGAGACCGCGTCACCCCAAGAACATCTGTCCGGCCCACCAGGGCGGATCGGAGAGGCTCCCTTGTTATTCCCTCGGCGAGAAAGGCGCACCTCACCTGTACTAGGAGGAGAGCCTTCTCCGTGTCCGCCCCGGCCCTCTGGAACCTCCTGCCCACTGAACTGCGCCTTCAGACAGAGCTCCTGCCCTTCCGAAAGGGTTTAAAAACCTGGCTGGCAGGACAGGTTTGGGGACCCGGGAACATGGGTTCCCATACCAAATAGCTCATAAAAGGACTGCCCCCCTGGGTTGGATTCTGGGAACATTGGAATATAGCCCTGTGTTGTTTTTAACTTCTGATGGTTTTAACTGTGACGTTTTAGTGTTGGGTTTTATTTTTGTTTTTATTTTGGATGTAAGCCGCCCAGAGTCAGGTCCTCCCGATTGGGGCGGGGTATTAAATTTAATAAATAATAATAATAATAATAATCTCCCAACCAAAGCGCCGATCGCATGCTGTGATCCCAGCGCCTGAGTAGGCCGGGAACAGCACGGATTGGGTCCCCTAACCTCCCTGGAGCCAGCAGGGGCATCAGAGAGCCCAAAATGGGCAGAAAAAAATTCCTCTCTGACACCCCTGCCTGGCTCCCGGGGGGGGGGGTCAGGGGACCCGATCCACAGCTGCGGGGTGGCTGGAGAAGCTGACAGGGACTCCCCGTCAGCTTCCCTTGCCACCCACCCCTGCCTCCGCAGCTATGGTGTGGCTGGGAAAGCCGACAAGGGAATCCCCCGTCAGCTTTCCAGCCACCCCACCCTTGGCTCCACATCTGCAGGGTGGCTGGTAAGCCGAACTGAGAATCCCATTCAGCTTTCCAGCCACCCTGCTGCTACGAACGACTGCATCGGATAACACTAACAGATCGTTATCCAATGCAAAGTTTCTTTAGAAATTTTGCATCATTATCCGATTTTAGCATTATAAAATGCAGTCGTTATCCAAGGTATTACTGTACATGCTTATCTGTGTGATAAATCAATAAACACAGAAAAAGTACAAGAAGGAAACCAACAGCAGAGTGCTCTCTATACTCCACTTCATCCCCCTTTGCCTTCCAAAAATATTACTCAGAGGACTAAGGGGATCTTCTTAACAAGGAAGACTTAGGCACAGAGAGGAACAAGAGAAATTGATCCCAAATTGAAAGGAGTCTGGCTGCAAAAGTTATTTTCATCTAATGTGAGAAGGATACTCTTTCTTCATAATAATAATAATAATTTCATGTCAGAGATTACTCTGGGTTGAAAGGATTTTTGCTGGAGAAATTCCACTCAGGGGATGCCCAAATGAGGCTCCTTTCATGTCCCCAAGTGCAGCACTCAGGTATCGAAACCTGACCTTCCAGTCTCCACGCTCAGCATCTTAACCACTAAGCCACTGGGGGAGCTTAACACCCCATTTGTTGTCAGCTGCTACTCATGCCTGAGTATACATTTTTTCCCTGAAAGTCATTTTTACAGTTGATGGATGTGTCTCTGGTGATTCAATTCTCAGAAATCAACCATCAGACATCTGCTGCCAATGTGCAGCATCCGAACTACAGGCTTCAGTTTCACCCTCCTATTAAACTCATGGTATTTATGTAGATCCTTCACCCACAGTAGAAGCTGGGGAAAGGGAGAAGTAAAAAGTCTCCTCACATAAGGTCTTTTTTGGATATGGTTGCAATTTTTAGGACCTCAACCACAAGATTCAATGGAAGATCCTAAGTAAAATTTTAAAATTTGTTTCACTGAAACCTATAAGATTTCATAGCGCTTAATTTGATTACATTACATTCATATTTTACATACTACTTAAAATGTTTATAGTACTATGAAGAACATTACCATATGGTAAACAATCTTCCCTCTTTCCATGTTTGAAAAGTTGTGCCTGGGGGGGAAAGAGACAACATCTATTACTGAAATACTTTGAACAAAATTATTGGTCAGAATCATCATGGTTAATAAGGGTGATGGCATAAATTACAGTGGTTAATTTCTACTAATTAATAAATCACTATTTGTATTTTTCATTGCACAGTGGTTAAGAAACTCGCCTTGCAGACTGACAACTATAAGGGAAATAAGTTACTGGTATTTCTTATACAGTAACTCCCTCCAAAAAGTTTATTTCCTACATTTTGAAATTTCTTAATAATCAAAGTTCTATGCACCACCTTAACAAATACTAGGCATGGGCTTTTGGATATTTAAAAAACCTTTAGCTACCACAAGTGCATGTACTGTGTGGGTGGTTTTTTTTAGTACAGTGGCCAGAATTATGACTGGGAGGGATTCTTGGTGAATTGGAGTAGTTTTAGTAAAATAACCTGAAATTCCCATGCCTAACAGATCCTGTGATTCAAAACTATAACAAAATATTACTAGTAAACCTATATAGATCAGGAGTTCTAAACCTTTTTAAGTCAGGGGCTGGGTCACGCTCCCTCAGACAGTTGTGGGGGCCGGATGGCCATTTTGCCCTTCCTCCCCACATGGCACTTCCTGGTGTGGTGGAGGTGGGAGCATGAAATGGCACCACGGGCCACATCTGGCCTGCAGGCCTCAGGTTGAGAATCCCTGCCATAGATGTAGCCTGATGCACAAACAGTTGCCAGATAGTAACTTATACATAATGCTGTTATTTTTCTTTTTTAGACATACTATACACAATCATAGAATTTGGAGCAACTTCAAAGGTAACCTAGTTCAACCCAATGGCAGAAACAGGAAATTTGCTGTTATAGCATGTCTCATATGTGATAATCCAGTCTCTGATTTATAAATCCACAATAAAGAAGAATTCATCAATTTATAAGGTAGTCTGTTTTGCTATTAAATAATGCATATCATCAATATTTTTCCTAATATCTGGACAAAATACCTGTAAACCTGTTCCACCATCTAAGTGACACCATATGAAGATGGCTATCCTATTTTTTTTAATCATCTCTTTGTCAACATTGTTCCTGAATTGTAGTGTCTAAAACTAAATAGAACAACCAAGTGATGCTTTACCAAACAGGTAATTCTGTAACTGACTGCCATAGATACAGTGAAGAAATACTACATTAACTTTATATCCTCTGCACTGCTGAAATACTGTACAGTTGCACCTCGCTTAAAGAGCATAATGTGTTCCACAGCATTGCTCTTTAAGCGAGTTTGCTCTTTATGTGAAACACCATTGTAAGTAACCAATTGTGGGGAGGATTGCAAACCCCAATTTATTTGTTAAGTGAGTTTTTGGTTGGTTTTATTTGTTAAGCGAAGTGAACATTCAGAGAAAATTCTGGTCTTTAAGCAAGTTGCTCTTTAAGCGAGGCACTCTTTATGCGAGGTTTGACTGTACATTTATCTTGATATTTTCCTACATTTACTTCTCTCAAACAAGAACCCTTCCTTTATTCATGCATTAATTTCTCCTTATATCCAGAATTGTATATGAATCCATTTAAATCCATTTGGCTTGTAGCTCTGGCTACTTGGCTGTATTCATCCTTTCACTTCCTATACATTTCCTTTTATATGTGGGCACCACAGAAAGCCTCTACAGTCACCTTTATTTCTTCATACACCTTCCATTTTTCTTGCTCATTAGAGTTAGTTACAATTCAGTAATCAGGATCTTTTAAGAAACTCCAAAGCATCTTGAAATCTGTTCTCCTTGAGCATTTATAATCTTGGGATTCAGTATTTTGAAGGTACTCAGATCTTTCCTAAAATCCTGGGTGCACTGATGTGCATTAAACATTGATCTAGTCTTCTGAAATAGACTCCAAGTTTTCTGTACTTCTGTGGTTTGAATTTGTAGCAAAATGCTAAAAAAAATTCCCCCTTTAGTTTAGATACTTCTATCTTTATAAGTTATAAGCTATGATTTGAAAATACACAGTGGGGCTATACATTTATTATGCCAAAAAACATAGCACAATTTTTTTTTGCAAACATTTGATTACATCAGAAACTTTCATAAGGCTAGATGATAAACAAAACAAGGTGGAGAAAGGGAAACAGCTGACAGAGGCTGGAATTCTGTAGTTTGCATTCAGTTACAGCCTTAGCACAGAATGAGGGAGGAGATGACAAACATTCAAGTTAGTTTCATGTAGATGCTATGATGATTTCATCTTGTACTGGCTCAAAAGATAATTCAGGATGAAGAAACAAACAAAGGTTGATCTCTTATTTCTGAAAATAAAAAATCCAGGTGCTATCTTGATCTTTCTACCTCAAACTCAAAGGCTGGTTTGGGAGACTGAAAATAGAAGCAGAGAAAGAAACTACTGTATAAAGCTTTAAATTAACTATCTCCCCAAATGAGAAATCTATAAAAAGTAAAACCTATAAAAATGAACCAAACAAAGTAAAATGGCTGATAGTACCAAACATTCTCTAAGTAGTACCAGAAGATTCTACATCAGTGTTTCCCAACCTTTGGTTCTCGGACTTCAATTCCCAGAAGCCTACGTCTACATAAAATACCAAATCCTGTTGGGAATAACAATCATATACAGTAATACCGTGGATAACAATTGCATCGGATAACGCTAGAATCGGATAATAATGGAAAAAACTTGCATCGGATAACAATTCTGGATAATGATTCTTAGCGTTATCCGATGCAATGGTAGAACTACCCAATCCACCCCCCACCCGCAGCGGTCTCTGCGACTGCAGGGAAAGAAAGAGACCTCCCTGCCTTTAAAGCACCCCCCACCCGCAGCGGTTTCTGCGACTGCAGTAGGGTCGGGGAAAAGCACCCTCCTTTTCCCCGACCCTACTGCAGTCGCAGAGACTTCTTGTCTCTTTCTTTCCCTCCCTTTATTTAAACTACAGGGAAGTGGGAAAGAGAGGTGATTGGTTCTCTAGATCACGTCTTTTTTCCTCCCTGTATTTAAACTACAGGGGGAGAGAGAACGGCTTGTGTCTTTCTTTCCCTCCCTGTATGTAAACTATAGGGAGGGGGAAAGAGAGAGAGGTGATTGGTTCTCTAGAGACACAAGCCGTTCTCTCTCTCCCTGTTCTCTCTCTCCCTGCAACTGCAGTAGGGTCGGGGAAAAGCACTCTAGAGAACCAATCACCTCTCTCTCTTTCCCCCTTCCCTGTAGTTTAAATACAGGGAGGGAAAGAAAGAGACAAGGAGTCTCTGCGACTGCAGTAGGGTCGGGGAAAAGGCGGGTGCTTTTCCCCGACCCTACTGCAGTCGCAGAGACCGCTGCGGGTGGGGGGTGGCTTTAAAGGCAGGGAGGTCTCTTTCTTTCCCTGCAGTCGCAGAGACCGCTGCGGGTGGGGGGTGGATTGGGTAGTTCTACCATTGCATCGGATAACGCTAAGAATCATTATCCAGAATTGTTATCCGATGCATCGGACAACGCTAAAAATTGGATAACTTCATGACTTATGGAACCAAGTCATAACGTTATCCGGTGTATTACTGTATAAATGCTTTATTTTCTTCATTCTTTTTAAAAAAGGAGAATCAGTTTTAAAACTGTATCTAAGATATTTATAACTAAAAGAGCATTTATTTGGTCTAGGATAAATTCCATTTATTTCAAAACTGTGCCTTAATATATTTGGTGGTACCTCGTGTTGTCTTACTGATAAAGCTCTTTGATCCAATAGAGACTTCCATCAGAAGAATAGAGTTCCCCACCCCAAATTTCTCACTGTACTTGACCCTAAGTTGTGCACCCAAAGGTTGGAAACCATTGTGTTTGGGATGTGGCATCTGCAGACAATCTCCCTTCCTTTTCCACTGAAAGAAGCTTGCATTCAACCAGAAATTTTTCCAACAACACTTTGAATATAATCTGTCAGAAGACGACATCTTTTTCCTAATGTTCTCAAAGCTTGGTGAGGTTGTAGTTTCAAATAGGCCTCAGAACAAATCCTTTGTCTTCCCTGAGCCTCAAGGCTGTGTTACAGACAGCATGTTTTCCAGTAATTCTTATCTTTCTAAGCTAGCTGAGATCCAATGTTTTGTCTATGTGCCAGAACACTCTCTGTGCACATGTGTAAACAATATATTGTTTTGAGAAAGTTTTCTCTGTTACCTGATTGGCTAAGAGTAACCCACCTGACTGTAGATTCTCCATGTTTGCAGAGCTAGAAGGAGTTCATTTCTGCCTCACCATGAATTAAGACCTGTTTTTTGATTTGAGAGGTTTTTTTTGTTCCTGGATCTCTATGGGCTAACATCCTTAGCCTAGGAGCTATGCATTTTTGCTCCTTAAAAATGGTTACCTAGATTACCTGTGGACTGTATTGGACTGACTTATGCTACTGACTTTTATGCTTTATGAACCTGAGCAATAAATCTTCATCATTTTCTTGAACAACGTGTCTTCATTGGACTAAAAGGGTAAGAGAAGCATTGCATTTCACACACAAGCCTTTGAACACGCTACCAAATTGAAACCCCTTTTGGCTGATAAGCAGCTAAGAGCTGTAACTCTGTTTTGCCGGCCAGCCTGCCCTTTGGATGCTTTGGTTAAAGGGGGGGGGGTTCCAGAGCGAGGGCCAGCTGGTACGTGACATAATCCAACATGCATACTGAATAGATTTATGCCTTTAGCAACCAGGACATAGGCTCAATTGATCATACATGACAATATTCCTGATATCATACCATATTATAGGTGAACAGGGGATGCAGTGGCTCAGTGGTTAATAAGCTCACGTTGTTAGCTGGAAGGCTGGCAAGTAGGCAATTCGAGACCCGGGTACTGCATGGCAAATTGAGTGCTCACCTCTGTCTCAGCTCTTGGGGACATTAAAGGAGCCTCATTTGGGCATCCCCTGAGTAGAGTTTCTCAAGAAAAAAAATCCTTTCAACTCAGAATAATTTCTGACATGAAATTATTGTTATTATAGGTGCATAGGAGTACACTTCTGCTACTATGCAAATAACCAAGACAGTACTACGTAAGTTGTAACTGATGGAAAGGGCCATTCCAAACAAAAAGGTAGAACTTTTGAACTTATATTTGAATTAAGACCACATTTGGTAGGGTAGCAGACAGAATCAGCTCATTCTGTGTCAAAAGTGGGCATGTTTGGACAATTCTAAAATGCTAATTTTAATGCCCCCTTCAAGAACTCATTTTGTTACCTTTTTTGGCAACAGTTTGCTAATTATGCAGCATTTTTCCAAATGCCTATCTCTGCTTCCTAAAAAGAAAATACTTCCCCCGCATATTTTTTTTAAATTTTAAGTTGATCCATCATAACGTTTAGAAAATATATAACCTTAAACATTCTTGTTTTAATGAAGTAATTTTTCATAAACTCTGCACATGTTTAAGAATTTATTAGCAAGTGCCAGTATTCTAGGAAATCAAATCCTTGAGTCCCATTAAGATGTATAAGATGCATTTCTATGCAAGAAAGTAGATCAAGCTTGCTTCTTTACTAAAGAAATGAATATTACTGAACACACACAAAGAGAAGAGAAGATTAAGAGAAGGACTGAGAGAAAATAGAGAAGCCACACATAAGAAGAGGCAAGGACCAGAAAGAGAGAGAAAAATCTTCTCTAGAATGCTTTGAGGTTGCAGAAATCCGAAGCAACTTTTTGCCCCCTCCACCACCATCACCTTTCATACCTCTAAGCCCTACAGAAAATATTGTTGATAGTTGTCTAAAGGGAGATAGTTATAAATAATGGCTTAAAAATATAGTTAGGAAAAGAGCAATAGGAAGAAAACTACTCTATATTATGCTACGCCACACATATTGGAGACATGTAAGAACAAAAGCAGATGGTTGGAAAGGATCCTGAAAAAGCCTTGATTCTTCCCTAACAAATTAATTTAAATTTATACCTAGTTCTCAGAAAATAAGTGTGCATTTATATTGTTTCTATATATACACACAAAGCTTAGGGACAAACATCTGGACAGCAGAGAAATCAAATGCTCTCTCAACTAATGAAGCCATGCCTCTCCTTTTAGCAGAAGAGAAGTCTTCATTATCTACACTAAGTGATCAGAATAGCAGACTCCTCTCAGACTTAATTTTCAGAAGGACAAAATGGTTATTATCATGCAGAACTTCTAGGAACTCCTGGACACAACAGCTGATGAAGGCTGGCTTCATTACTCAGCAGATAAGCAAAGTCTGCTAAAGCAGACAACACATCCACACATTGGAAGGACGGGCTGAGACTGAATGGCTTTTTCCTTCTTTTCCCAATCCCCATGCAGGAATATAGCCTTGTTCCTCAGTTCTACACTGTCAAAAGTCTACTTGACGTCCCAGTAAATCTTCTAGTTGCTTTGGTTCCATGGCCCCTGGAATAGCTCATCTTGCACTGAGTTGTATAAACTCAGATCTAGAAACAGCACATCATATGAAGTTGATGTCTGAGGGATCAGCTGCTTCATTTAATTCTAGAAAGGGATCAGCATTAACTAAATAATGCCCATGGTTTAAGACAAAAGAAAAATCTAAAGCTGCACAAAGAATAATTAGTATATTTATTTATTTTTAGTCAATGTAAAGTCTCAGATAGATGCCAAACTCAGCTCATTTCAACCTTATATTCTGTCACTAGCCGGCTAGATAGCTCAGTGAGCTATGCCTCTGGCTGCAGAGCTGGAAGTTGGAAGTACAATTCCTCACTGTGCATCCCAAAAGAGCCAGCCAACTGGGTCTTGGACAAGCTGCACAGTCTGAGGATGCCACTAGAAGATTGGAATAGTAAACCACTTCCGAGTACTCTCCACCTAGAAAACCCCTGGAAGAGAGCTGATGCAAGCCAGAAATGACCTGATGGCACACAATTATTATTATTATCATTCCTTCATTTTGGTAGGAAGGAAGCTTTCTAGATAAATATGGCCAGAAGTTAAAGTTAAAGAAACATAGCCCAACCCTAGAAATGTTTCCACATATTCAGTGGCTATTTACAGACATAAGTAATTTCAGCTATGGAGAAATGCAACAAAAACTCCCCTAGGCTATACACCTGCTTTGTTTTAGAGTGCAATGAACTGCACTTCATGATCTTAAACACAGCTTTAAAGAACCGTGCACTACAATGTATGAAGAACACTGTGGATTAAGATCAGCGTACAGTCTGAAATTAAATATATGCTGGTTGCAAAAGATCCTCAAACAGCCTTAATTCTTCCCTAACAAATTAGAGAGCTGTTATATGAAATTAAAAGCCTTACATTTATAATTTCAAGAGTTATCCTCCAGAATCTCTTTTGAGATTGTGCCTCTGTACCTGATGTATATAAAATGAGGCCATCAAGTCCCACGTCCATATCTGACAAAGTGAATGTTATACACGAAAGCTTACATTAAAATTTAACACTTATCTTCAAGATGCTACATTTTTTTGTTTATTCTCGGATATATTTTATTAAATGCCTTCAAGTCCTATCTGTCATATGTTGATGTACTAAGGTTTTCAAAATATGTGTGATATTAAAGAGCATTTCTATTAGTACCCAGAGAGTCTCCATGACTGAAGAGAGATTTGAACACAGGTTTCCTGAGTCCAACAGTCTATCCACTAGGAGCACAATAGTATATTGCTTTGCCCTGTTTTTTAAAAAATAGTAAAAGTCCATAATAGATAAAGTCAAAAGTAGGGAAGGTGTCTATTGTGTGCCTTGGGCATTTCTAAGTCACTCCATAGTCCTTTGATATTAATCAAGGCACATAATATGTTCCAAACTAACCAGCCTGTTGAGAAGAATGCCTCTCCTTTAAATAATTGCACCACCTACAAATTAGAGAACACCACTGGCGTATCCTAGCAATAGAAGTGTCAGATCTGGTTTTGTTGCTTTGGAAATAACATGGTGTAAGATGCAAACAAAAACTAGTTTCTTAGTAATCAAGAAAAAACCTGACACACCTCCTAATTGTCTGCATAACCCACTTAAGCTTTGCCTTTGTAAGAAGTAAGAATCAGCATTACCTCTGGGACATCTTCCCCAAGCTATATAAATCATCGCTATTTAAGGGTGGCATGACTGCTTGGCAGCTCGCACACCTTGCTGCCAACCAGACAAGAATTTGCAATTACCCTCTGGCACTAATAAATTCTGAGCAATGAGATATGCCCAACGTTAAGGGAAAACTAAAAACAGCCCAGACAAATGCTCTTCAGCACTCTTCAGAGGTCAAACAGACAATTTGCTGTACCTGTCATTTGCCTGTGGTTATTTATTTATTTATTTATTAGCTTTGTATCACCACCTCATTCACCAGGACAACTCTGGGTGGCTTACAACACATTTTACAAACCCAACATAAAAACAACCCCATAGAAATAATCATAAAAAGTCTGAGGTTAAAATCACTAAAACCTTAAAAAGTCCTTTAAAAGTCTTCTACCTCCAGTTCCCCATTAAAGCTAGCTAGAACTAGGGTAAGGAAGCTGAAAAACCCACCCTGGATGGCTCTTTTATCAAACAACCGGGGGGGGGGGCTGCCACACCGGCAGCCCGCCACACCTGGTGAGCTAGTCAGTTTTTAATCCTTTTCTAAAAGGCAATAGCTCTGTCTGGAGCACAACTCGATTGGTAAGAGGTTCCACAGGGTCAGAGCTGATACGGAGAAGGATCTCCTTCTAATGACAGAGAGATGAGCCTCTCTGGCTGATGGAACCCTCAGGGACCCCTCCGATCTGTTCTGATGGGACTGGCCGATGTCCTTGGGGTGATATGGTCTCTTAAGTACCCGTTCCACTACCATGTAGGGCTTTAAAGGTCATTACCAGCATCCTTGATTACTGTAATGCGCTCTACATGGGGCTGCCCTTGGTGACCATTCAGAGACTGCAGCTGGTCCAAAATGCGGCGGCCCGGGTAGTAATGGGATACGGGCGTTATGCTCGGGCCTCACCACTGTTCCAGGAGCTGCACTGGTTGCCAGTATGTCTCGAGGTGCAATTCAAGGTGCTGTTCATTACCTTTAAAGCCCTATATGGTAGTGGGCCAGGATACCTAAGAGACCGCGTCACTCTAAGAACGTCTGTCCGACCCACCAGAGCAGATCGGAGGGGCTCTCTTGTTATTCCATCAGCTAGGGAGGCCCACCTCTCTAGCACTAGGAGGAGGGCCTTCTCTGTGTTCGCCCCGGCCCTTTGGAACCTTCTCCCAACTGAGCTGCGCCTGCAGACAGAGCTCCTGTCCTTCCGGAAGAGCTTAAAAACCTGGCTGGCAGGACATGTGTGGGGATTCAAGAATGTGGGGTCCCATGTGGGGTGGCTAATCTAGAGGTAATCTACCTTCTCTGACCATACCTTCGATACTATTTTAATTTTTATGAATTTTTATGAATTTTTAAAAATTTTAAATATTGATATGTTTTTATCCTATGCTGTAAGCCGCCCAGAGTCGGGTTTCCCTGATTGGGGCGGGATAGCAAATATGAGTAGTAAAGTATCCTGAATTGCATCTGGAGGCACACTGGCAGCCCATACAGCTCCCGCAGTAACAGAGAGGTGCGGGCATAATATGACTAAAACACAACAAACACCGAGCAGCTGTCAAATGGATATGATGTATATGTTTGGGAGGGAGAGAATACATCTATACAGTAATACCTCGGATAACGTTTGCCTTGGATAACGCTAAAATCGGTTAACATCGGGGAATTTGAGGCAAACATTTGCATCGCACAACGTTAACATAACACTGTGCGATGCAAATGTTTCCCTCAAATTCCCCAACGCTGATCTCTGCTCCAAAGCCTGCAGGGCTGGAGACCAGCCCTGTGGGCTTTGGGGCAGAGATCTACTGAGGCAAACATCGCTGGTTTGGTTGGGGGGAGATCGGGCATGCGCCCTATCTCCTTCCAACCAAACCGGTGCTACGAAGCTTGCAGCAGCGGTCTGGCTAGAAGCAGAACAGGGGCTCTCCTGTCAGCTTCCCAAATGCGCCAATGCTGTAATCGGCGCTTGGGTTGGGTGTGTGCCCTCGGTTCTTTCCCCCAACCCAAGCCCCGAACACAGCATGCGATGGCTGGCTGAATGCGGGAAAGAACTGGGGGGCATGCCCCGTTCTTTCCCCAACCCAACTGGCCATCGCAGCATGGTTCTTTAAGGTAAGGAACAGCATTTTTGCTTATGAAAGCTTTCCTTTCAATGCTGCTGTTGTTTTTGGGTGGTTTGATTGATTTTTGGAGTTTGAGGGTGGCCCGTTTTGATTGTTGGAGGGTGGGGTGGGCCTTTTGCTTTATCTGAATGGAGATGCCTCGAGTTACGAACAGATTCGATTTACGAACAATGCTCTGGAACTGAGTTTATTCGTAACTTGAGGTTTTACTGTACAGTAAAACACCGAATAACGATTGGATCGGATAACGCTAAAATCGCATAACATTAAGTAATCTGGGGAGGAGAATTGGATTGAATAATGTTAAGGTCCTATGGGATGGATCAGATAACAACCGCTAAAGCCTGTGTGGTTACAATGTATCTCTATGGAGCATTAACGTTATCCGATCCATCCCATAGGATTTTAACATGCATCGGATAACACTAAAAATCGGATAACACCAAGACTTGTAGAACCAAGTTTTAGCGTTATCCAGTGTTTTACTGTACTTAGTTTACTGAGCAGACTGCTCAGTGGTTTAGGTGTCTGGCTGCAGAACCAGAGACTGGGAGTATGATTCTCCACTATGCCCACTAGCAGGAGAAAACCATCCTGTGTAGTCATGGGCAAGCTGCACAGTCCTAGGACACACTCAGATGAAGAGAATGGTAAGCCACTACTTCTATCTATTCTCTTCCTAGGAAACCCTGGAATGGGTGGTCCTAAACTGGAAATGACTAGAAAGCACACATTTATTGTTACAATGTCCAGTATAGGAAAAGGAACATATAACCCACAAGTTGAATGCAGCCACTTATGACTCCTGAGACTCTCAAGTTTTCATTTTCCTTTTTCCGGTGTGTCTTACTCTTATGATAGAGACTTAAAATGGAATGTGTAATGGTACTCCATGTAAATGTGCTAAACTGGGTGATCTGGGTGGGGTGAGAGATAAAATCTCCAGATAGATTCAATCTTAAGACTGCATTCCAAGAGCCATACATAAAAGGAAACATACAGAAAGAACTTTCCATCCCAATTCTCTTCTGAAACCATATGTTGCACAACAAATGTATCTAAATAGTCAGTAGACCATCATTAATACTATCAAATCAGCTGTTACTGGGAAACAGGTGGTAAAATTGTGCAAAAGCAGGGACATCTTCTCTAAACATAACGTGAATTGCCTAATGCGCCACTGCCCAATTCTGATCAATGCTTCCCACTTTTTTGGGGTAGCCAGTTGACACTCTAGAAAAGCTTTGAAGTCCCTTCCATTCATAGTTCCCAGGATCCAAGTTAGTGGTTCATCATCATTTGTAAATTATTTACTCAATTTTCCCATTTTGAATGAACAGCTTGACATTGTCCGAAACACTTCTTTCTTTCCACTTTATAGTTCTGACATTCTCAACACTTCCTTCAGGATTTATAGATTTTATTTATTTATTTATTTATTTATTTTTCAAATTTATATATTTTTTTGTTCAGTCGCACAGTCGATTCTGACCCTCTGCAACTCCATGGACCACTGTCCACCAGGCACTCCTGTCCTCCACCATCCCCCTCAACTCGCTCAGCTCTGTGCCCATTGTCTCTACAATACCATCTAGCCATCTCATCTTGGGCCGTCCCCGTCTTCTTTTGCCCTTGACCCTTCCAAGCATCAAGGCTTTCTCAAGTGAATCTTCTCTTCTCATTTGATGTCCAAAGTACTTTAGCTTCATCTTTATTATTTGACCTTCTAAGGAGCAGTCAGGGTTGATTTCTTCTAAGATTGACCTATTTGTTCTCCTCGCTGTCCAGGGGACTCTGAAAACTCTCCTCCAACACCACATCTCAAAGGCGTCTATTCTGCGCTCAGCTTTCCTAATGGTCCAGCTCTCACAACCATACATTGCCACAGGGAATACCATTGCTTTGACTATGCGAATTTTTGTTTGCAATGTGATGTCTCTACTTTTCACTATGCTCCCCAGGTTTCTCATTGCTTGCCTCCCAAGAATCAGTCGCCTTTTTATTTCATGGCTGCAATCACCATCTGCAGTGAGCTTTTTATATATTGCCACCCAAATCGAACAAGCGACTCTGGGAGGCATAACAACAGTGAAAACATTACAATCATAAAACATTAAAAACCCTTAACAGAACTTAAAGATTACCCTCCCCATCAATTATTTAAAAATTATGGTTAAAAGAACGACTAAAAGAACGGAGAGGCCTACACTATATAAGCCAGCAGGGTGGGGTCACGACATCACCGGTGCCCCACACAATGCTTTGCCAGCCAGGTTTTTAGTTCTTTCCTGAAGGGCAACAACTCCGCCTGGAGACGCAACTCAGTTTGTAAGAGGTTCCATAGGGTTGGAGCAGACACGGAAAAGGCCTTCCTTCTAGTGCTCGAGAGTCAAGCCTCTCTAGCTGATGGTATCTTCAGAGATAGTAGCAATAGAATGAATGAATATTTGATATGAGTTTTTGAGTAGGATGTGGGTGTATTTAAGTATTTTTCTGTATATCACTGGGTATAATCAATATAGGGTAGCTTCAGGCATCCAGTAATTATACTACAGCTTTCATAGAGTCCTATGTCTATCTGTTTTGCACAGACTAAACCAGGGGTGCCCAAACTTTTTGGGCTGTGGGCCAATCATGTGGTTTAGGAAGCTGGCCACTAAGTCCCAGGGGCCAGGTGTGGCCCCCGCGCCAATTCATCCGGCCCCCGAAGCCCTCGCCACTCCTGGAAGTGGAAGTAAAACGCACCCATACGGGCGCGTTTTACTTCCACTTCCAGGAGTGGCGAGGGCTTCGGGGGCCGGATGAATTGGCGTCAGGGGCCACACACAGCCCCTAGTTTGGGCACCACTGGACTAAACTATATCAAGAAAAGCATAGGGGCAAAGCTGTAGTTCTTACTGTTTATAGTACAGTACTGTGTCCTAAATGGTTCCCAAAAGCTTTTAAACAATACTGTTCCTTGCAGAGACTTTTTGCTTTATATTTTGGCAGTGTATCTCATAAAATAGCATATAATCCAAAGTATTTTGGCAAAACAATGATCTAGTGCTGAATGCCCTTCCAAGTAAACTGAAGTCTCTGAGATGTTGGCTTGTTTCGCAGATGAAAAGTTCCACACCTAAAATATCCAATGGCAGTAGAGTGGTACGTCATACAATAATTTTAATCCATTCCACGGGGCTCGTTGTTGTACGAAACAACTGCTATGCGATACATGCATCTATAGCAATTTCTCCTATGGGATGCATCGTACAATGATTATTATTTTTTTACTAAGTGGTTTTTCGCATTGAAAAATTGTTGTATGAGTTTTTCCCATGAGAAAATTGTTATGGAGGACATTTCCCCAAAAAACCTAATTGTTATGCGATTTCATTGTTATACGAGGCGATTGTTGTATGAGGTTCCACTTTTATATATGTTTTGCATATAGATAATTCACATTCAGCCGCCAACATCTCCAGATAAGACTGGGGAAGCATGCTGTCCAAAGCCACTGACTAGAGGCATGGTGTGGCATGGAGTAGCGGGGCGGTGGCACTTTTGGGGGGCAGCAAAATTTTATAATAAATAATAATAATATCTTGTAATCTGTAGTAAAAACTTGAACCATTTCATTTCCTATTTTTGTCATACCTACAATTCAGACTGATTAAAAAGAGCATGGAACTTTTTATTATTTAATCTGTGATGGAACCGGGGAATCCCCTTTCTTTAAATGAGTGTAATCATCTCACTCGCTCTAGCAACTGGCAACACAATCTGTACTAACCAGTTGCCTTGCGGTAATTACCTATTTTATTTTGTCCTCGGAATTTTCACAACATATATTCAGCGAGAATTAATTATTTCATATAAAGAATGGAATTCAATATTGTCTAATAACACCTGCAAATTAGGATACAGTGCAGGGAAGTCCGTCCATGATGGCGAATTTGGCCTACACCCCGGGCGGCTGAAACCCCACACTACGCCACTGCCACTGCCAGCTCGTGTTAGACAGAACTGAGATGAAGTGTTTATCTGACTCAGTATAAGGCATCTCCTTAGATTCCTTATTTAAATGTACATTAGCAGTTTTGATTGAACTTAAAGTTAAGATTTAAATGAAAAACCATGAACAGGATTAAAGCACAGATTGCAATTAAATATTGAAAGTAACCAGAAATTAAAAGAGGGGGAATTGTCCTTCATTGGTAATGGTGGGACAATGGAGTCAGTTTAGAAGACAATCTCAAAGCCATTTAATTGACAAGAAACTGATGCAACATAAAAGTGACTACAAGACCATGAATCAAGAGGTCTTAAAATCTTGAGTACTGAAACAGGTTAAAAACTTCTCAAAAGTATTCTTGTCAAATACAAGCAATGGGGCAAACCTGAAAGCTACACGTCTGCTTTTGTGCCTCAAGACAGAAAAAAGAGTAGCATGATTATCTCTCACCTGGGGCATCATCTACCACAACACAGGATTACCAGATAATACTGAAAAACTGGGGAGTGTTCAAGGAAATGCCCTTTTGAAAGCTGTATTTAAGGTTGCCCATTCTGCTAACTTCCTGTCTAGAACTCTTTATTTTAAATTTATTACTCACACTGGTATACTGTATCTCTTATAAAAGAAATTAAACACAGCTTAATAAGTTTCTATGCCCCAGGCTATTCCGAGAAGAGGACACTGCTGTCATGCAAGAACCTGTTGTGCTACACCCTGCAGGGCTACAAAACATTTGTTGGTTACATAGGGGCAGGTTTAATAGCAAATCTGCTGGCCTGCAGAGTTTATATCACAAAATTCTCAAACAGATGTCTATTATGGTTACAGAAAAATAGCAAAGTTTTTCCCACTTATTTTACATCAATGCTATTTTGATTCATTCACAGATATACAGTATGTATAAGTATCATCAACTGCAGAATAATCAGGTCAAATCACACACAAATTAAAGACATCTTAGCATTTAAAGTGTTTCATTAAGTCCAAATATCAACAACTCTATATAATAACAGGATCAGAGCATAAATAAAGAGGAAATCAATCCATTCTTGTCCTGGAGTAGTAGTTTCAATTAAACTCCTTTGAGGGAAATCCCTCACTGTACAAAGCAACCAACCACTTACTAAGAAACGTATTTAATATAAACATTTTCAGCATACAATTCACATCTAATTCTGTCATTTAGTGCCATATTTAAAACCTGTAGCTGAAAGGAATCAAGTTGTGTTCCCTGTTGGTAGCACGTAATTTCACAACAGGTGTATTACCAACAGGTGCAGCAGAACAAGCCCATAAGTGGAATCTAGTTGTGTAATACCCAGAACATGTTTCAACAAGAACTATCAGCATTAACCACTGCATACTAAATGAAGAATTAAACAGCAACATGCTAGTTTGTTTTGGCAAACTTAAGAAATACTTCAGAACTCAGAATCAGTTCAGGTACTGCTTCTCTCCCCCTATTCTCCCTTCCTGCTAAACATCAACATATGGTAAAAATGGAGCAGAGTGTCTCGAAGAACTGCACATTCCATCTCCACCTCTTCACTAAGTGGATAAAGTGATGATTATATAGGCAGATCTTGCATTTGTTTAAATGTATGCTCCCTTGACTCCATGAAGTGAAACCTGTTTTTCTAGTGGCGTCTATGTAATAAAGTCTGGAAGAGTAGATTCAACATTCAAGTAAATGCAGAATACCCAGTAAAATCATTACCTTTTACATGTCATAAAGCACCATAGGTGGAGTGTATAAAATCAAATTCCACAGCTCCACAAAGTGAAGAAATAACAACTGAACAAATTGCAAGACCCTCCATCAGGGTTTCCCAACCTGTGCCATCAGCAGTGATGAGATGTAACAGGTTCGCACCAGTTTGCCAGAACCAATGTCCTGGAGAACCGGTAGCAACTATTGGGGGGAACCACCTTCGGGGCTTACCTTTTCAATGGTTCCCCCATTGCGCATGCGCGTCAAGCACTTGGTGTGCATGCACACCTACAGTGCTTGGCGCATATGCATGGCCTTCTTTCCTGTCCTCCCAAGTGGGGAGGAGGAAGAGAAGCTGCTAGCCTGAAGCTCCCTATAGCCTGCTCCCCAGGGTAAGTGACTCACCTTTGGATGTGGTGTGTCTGTGTGTATTTTAATGTGTATTTAATACCTTGACCTATATTGACATACTACCACAGTTCCTAAAAAGGCCTAGCGGCCGGCAGGCCTGGCTTGGGGTTTTTAAGCAAAGTCTTGGAGTTATCTCATCAATAAGCTACACCTGTGCTGTTCCAATTGCTGTTCCAACTGGAGAACCCTTAAGGAGGTACAGCTGTTTTACATTTACATTAAGGCATATTATCCTAGAGAACCGGTACGATGACCATATCCATCTTGCAACATGGTGCTGACCAGGCACTTATACTAACAGTTAAGTGACAGGTTTGTCTTTGGTGGGTGGGTGGGTTGATTTGTGTTTGGGGTGGGTGGGTGTATTTTAATGTAATTTTTACTTTATTTATTTATTTTCTTTATTTATGGGTTTGTGTTGTGGGTGGGTTGAGGAGTGTGTGTGTGTGTGCGCTTATTTTTATTTTATTATTTTATTTTTATTTTCTTTGGCCCCGCCCATAATGTCATGACGTTAGCTCCGCCCACACTGTGATGATGTCATGGTGGGATAGTAAAAATTTTGACATCCCACCACTGGCCATCAGATATACTGAGCTACAACTATCACCCTCAAAGATATTTATTAGAGAATTGCTGTACAGTAATACCCCGGATAACGCGAGTACCGTACAGCGCGAAAACCGCATAATGTTACAAGATTTTCGGGAAAATCTTGTATCGAATAACGCGATTTTTAACGTTATCCGGTACAAGCGTATGCATGGGGGGGAGGGAGTTGGATTGGGTAAACCATCTACCCAATCCAGCCCCCCCCCCCCCCAGTGATGGATCGCTGCTACTGAACTAGGGTCAGACGAAAGGCAGGCAGGTGCCTGCCTTTCCCCTGACCCTAGTTCAGTAGCAGTGATTGTTGGATGAAGCCTAGCGGCGCACGGGCTAGCTAGCCCGAGCGCTGCTAGGCTTCGTCAACAGCCTTGTCTCGCCACCTAAACGAACCTTAGCACTTGCTAAGGTGGTGAGACAGGGCACCCACTTGTGCGCTAAGAGTCCTGTAGGTTTGGCAGAAGAGGCGCCCGCTCGGCGCCTCTTCGCGTGTAAGCGGGCGCCTCTTCTGCCAAACCTGCGAGACTTTTAGCGCTTGCCAGGGATCGGATTGTCTGAAATCACCCCCCCTGGGGGCGGGGGGGTGATTTCCTCTGTTGGGCGCTCGAGTTCCTCCATTGGGCACCTAGAGTGCTGGCTACGGGGGGGTGAAGGGGAGGGAGTCCTTCTAGACCTCCCCCCCACCCCACAGCACTGCCATGGGTGTGCGCGGGCGGGCGGAACCGGCTCCACCTGATTGGGTCTCCGAAATACCCCCCGCCCCTGGGAGGGGGGGGAATTTCGGACAATCTGATCCCTGGCAAGCACTAAGAGTCCCACAGGTTTGGCAGAAGAGGCGCCCACTTACACACAAGGAGGCGCCGAGCGGGCGCCTCTTCTGCCAAACCTACAGGACTCTTAGCGCACAAGCAGGTGCCCTGTCTCACCACCCGAAACGAACCTTAGCCCGCTTGCACGCCGCCGCGTGGGGCACTGCCCCTCCTCCTTCCTCGGCAGAAAAAGAACCTCGACCCAATTAAATGGACACCCCCTTAACCCCGTTGCTGAGAATGAGGGGTGAGAATGCGGGGGGGGAGGGAAGGTGAGGCTGCCTCTCCTTTGGCAGGGGAGAGATCGGCGCAAGGGGAGGCAGCAGCGGCACGGCTGAGTGTGTGTGTGTGGCTTAAAGCCTCGACCGCGCTCGAGTTCCTCCGTTGGGCACCTAGAGTGCTGGCTACGGGGGGGGGGCGAGGGGGAGGGAGTCCTTCTAGACTTCCCCCCCCACCCCACAGCACTGCCAGGGGTGTGCGCAGGCGGGCAGAACCGGCTCCACCTGAGCGGGTCTCCCTCCTCATGTTTCCTCAGACGTGGGGCGCTTCTTCTGCCAAACCTACGGGACTCTTAGCGCCTGTCAGGCTCGGCTTGTCCGAAATACCCCCCGCCCCCGGGGGGGATTTTGGACAATCTGATCCCTGGCAAGCACTAAGAGTCCCGCAGGTTTGGCAGAAGAGGCGCCCACTTACACGCGAGGAGACGCCGAGCGGGCGCCTCTTCTGCCAAACCTACGGGACTCTTAGCGCACAAGCGGGTGCCCTGTCTCACCACCCGAAAAGAACCTTAGCCCGCTTGCATGCCGCCTGGGGCGCTGCCCCTCCTCCTTCCTCAGCAGAAAAAGAACCTCGACCCAGTTAAATGGACACCCCCTTAACTCCGTTGCTGAGAATGGGGGTGAGAAGAGGGGGAGGGAAGGTGAGGCCGCCTCTCCTTTGGCAGGGGAGAGATCGGCGCAAGGGGAGGCAGCGGGGACTGTGTCTCTGTGTATGTGTATGTGCCTTTAAGCCTCGACTGCGCTCGAGTTCCTCCATTGGGCACCTAGAGTGCTGGCTACCAGGGGGGCGGCGAGGGAGAGGGAGTCCTTCTAGACCTCCCCACCCCCATCCCACAGCACTGCCAGTGGTGCGCGCACGGGCAGAACCGGCTCCACCTGACCGGGTCTCCCTCCTCACGTTTCCTCAGACGTGGGGTGCTTTTTCTGCCAAAACTGCGGGACTCTTAGCCCTTGCCAGGGATCAGATTGTCCGAAATCCCCCCCCCCCGGCCGCCTGTTCAACCCGCCACTCAAGTCCTCATCGTACACTTTGCGATGGAAGTTTGGGTGCCGGGTTGAGCAGCCACGCGCCCGATCAACCCGGCACCCAAACCCCCATCGCACACATTGCGGGGCGGGAGAATTTCGGACAAGCCGAGGCTGGCTGAGCCCAGGGCTCAGTTTGTCCGAAATCCCCCCCCCCACAGGGGCGGGGGAATTTCAGACAAGCTGAGCCTTGCCTCGGCGTGGTTTGTCCCTGACGTCTGGGCTTTTTTAAAGCATTGTTCAATGTATAACCCGGTCAACTCTAAAAACCGGATAACGTCATGACTTGTGGAACCAAGTGTATATATTTGAGAACAACAATTGAGTTGATGGGAACTATTATTTTCTATGTACAGTACTAGATACAGTAAAACCCCGGTTAACGTTTGCACCGCACAACATTAAAACTGGATAACGAAGGGAGATATGGGGGAAAAGGTGCACATCCCAACGTTAACATTGTGCGGTGCGTCCATTTCCCCCCTCAGATTTCCTCCAGAGAGCTCTGCCCTAAAGCCGGCAGGGCTACTCTCCACCTGGGAACTGCCTTCCCAGGGGGAGACCAGCCCTGCCATCTTTGGGGCAGAGATCTCCAAGGTACCCTCGCTGTTTCGAGGCGGAGAGCAGCCCTGCTGGCTTTGGGGCTTGGATCGCCTCTCGCCTGCCTCCTCAGAAAGGGAACCGGTGATCGGACACTCCGATCCCTTGTTCCCTTTCCGAAGAGGCAGATGACCTGCTCGGTTCCAGATGAGGCTTGTCTTGGAAGGGAGCCGGCCAAGCACTTGGCCCCTTTCCTTCCAGGACAGGCTGCACATGAGTGCGGGTGCACCTGCAGCTCATCTGGGAAGGGGATGGGCCAAGCGCTTGGCTCCCTTCCTCCCTTCCAGGATGGGCTCCGGGTGAGTGAGTGCACACACACACACAGCTCGTCTGGGAAGGGATCGGGTCAAGAGCTCAACGCATTCCCTCCCTTGCAAGATGGTCTGCGTGTGTGTGCTGACACACACCCGCAGGTCATCCGGGAACGGATCGGGCTGGGCACTTGGCCCCCACCCTCCTTCCAGGATGGGGTACGAGTGAGTGCACACCCACCCACAACTTGTCCGGGAAGGGATAGAGTCCAGCGCTTGGCCCCCTCCCTCCTTTGCAGAATGGGTTGTGGGTAAGTGCATGCACACCTACAGCTTGTCTGGGAAGGGATCGGGCCAAGCGCTTGGCCCCCTCCCTTCCTTCCAGGACAAGCTGCGGGTGTGTGCAAACACACACCCGCAGCTCATCTGGGAAGGTAACGGGCCAGGTGCTTGGCTCCTTCTCCTTCAGGATGGGCTCTTGGTGTGTGCAGGCACACACCCACAGCTCGTTCTAGAAGGGAACAGGCCAAGCGCTTGGCTCCTTTCCCACCAGGACGAGGCAGCTCCAATCCCCAGCTTCCTTTGGGGGAAGACAGACTCCTTTCCCCCAAACAAATACAGTGTTTGGAGCGTGCCAATGTCAGCTTCCTTTCAGGGAAGCCAACGCTTGCCGGAGAGCCAAGCCCCAAAGTCGGGAGGGCTGGTCTCCGCCTGGGAAGGCACTTCCCATGTGAAGTACAGTCCTGCCGACTCCGGGGCTTGGCTCAATCCGCCTGCCTCTTTGGAAAGGGCAGTGGGGATTCCGCGCATTGAAGCCCCGCTCCACTTTCCAAAGAGGCAGGCAGATCAATCCCCGGGAACCAGGCTTTATTTTTAATGTTGTGCGATAAATGTATAAAAACTGGATAATGCTAAGACTTGTGCCCGCATTTTACTTCTGCTTCTGGGAGCAACGAGGGTGGTGCAGGTCAGATGAATTGGCATTGGGGGCTAGATCCAGCCCATGGGCCGCAGCTTGGGCTCCCCTGGTTTCAGCAGAGAAAATAGCAGCCTAAAATCTATCCCATCCTTTTGCAAAACATATTTGTTGTAAAACAGATTGCAAGGCGTGTTTTACTTCCACTTCCGGTGGAAGGAACCACATTACTGGTCTGCTGAACCACATGACCAGTCTGCTGAACCACGTGACTGGCCCATGGCCTGAAAAGTTTGAGCACCCCTGAATTAGTCTTTTTCCACCATATGTTACACCAATTAGGCAACTAGCACCTGCAGGACATAAGTTTGCCTATACCTGTCTTAACAATTCTTAGCCCCTTTTATTTCAGTCATGTTTTTTAGCTTCTTCCCAGATCTACTAGGTGCCACAATTAAGATCACTGAAGAATGAGCACCCTCTCCTTTCTAAACTTTTCCAGGTGGTCTGGAATCAAACACAAATTTTGTTTGCATCTGGGAGGTATAAACCTATGAAAGATCAGCAAAAGTAGTATTACAGGAAAGAAAAGACCAAACCGCAGTTCTTTCATCCCGTGTTACTTCTCCATTTTTCTATCACACTGCAACATTAAAAAAATAACGAAATTTGGCCCATATCAAAAATGGAAGCAACAGATTTTCATTTTAGACTCATTTTTTAGAAATTTGGGGAGTTTCACTTAAAATAAGCTTGATTTTTGATAACTATAAATAATCTAAGGGCATTCACCAGATGGATTGCAGTATTTTTAAAAATCCTAATAAAAAAAGCCTTGTAAGCAAAATACTATTTATAATGAACAGATGAATTAACCCAAGTTACACAAATACCAATTTTAGTTACAGTATTTATATTAAATCCATTCAAATTCCATAACAGTGTTAGGTGTTCATTTCCTCTTCTAATATTTACTGACTCTGGCTATAATATTATTTGTCTGTTATTATCTCTCTATAATTTTTAAATGAATTTTTTAATACATAAAGAAAAATCCACTGAAAACACTGAATAGTGCCAGAATCCTAACTCTCTACATTAACTTTCTAAATTTATCCACAGAAGAACAGCCAAATTAATAAAGCTGCTTTACAAGAATTCATTCTGTTCCTATAAAGGCAAAAATATAAAGAGTAGACAGGAAGGCTTTATTTCTTAATTCCAAGAAAATGACATCTCATCCTAGTTTCGATTCAACTTGTCAGGGTTTCACCTGTTTCACTTCACACACATTAATAACAGGTAGAATAAAACCACATTCAAAGGAATTATGACTAGCATTAAAGTAATACACATCCTACATGTTTCATCATGCAATAGAAGCTTTGTCAAGCTGATGAGGAAGACTTCTAACTCTTATTTCTTACAACACAAAACTCCAAAGTGTTTCTCTTTCCTCTTGCTTTAAGCAAGGATTTTAATATAATATCAGAAATATATACAGTATACAGGTCACCCCTCCCCACATCTGAAGGGATTATGTTTCAAGATCTAATGATAGTGCAGGTAACTGTGAACCATATATTTTACAATGCAGACAGTGGCCTCCAGTGGTCAGGGTGATGGATCAATCAATAGTGAAACCATGGATACTGAACTCACAGATATAGAAGGAGTGACCTGTATAAATAAATCTGAGATTATGCTATTAGTAACATGAAAAATCTTTCATATTTACTTTTATTGAAGAAAAGTGTTCACTAGAGTTAAACATCTAAATAGCCAAGAAACTGAATTTGTGAATAGTTCTACAGATAAATAGGAAAATAGAAGAGGGCTTCATTCCCAGTGCCTTGGCTATTCCACCTCTTGACACCATAGGCTGCACCATCTCCATCACAAAAATCTACAACCCACTGCAGTAACTAATGACCCATTTCTAGTTTCAAAGAAATCAAAATGGACAGAAGTGAAATGCCATATTTTAATCAAAAATCCTGTAGGCATCTCAGGCCACAATTCCCTGGGATTAAAGTTTCATACCAAGTAACAATACCTAAATGATTAATTAATTAATACTGCCTAACCTAGGCATACAAAATTCAAGTCAGGAGACCACATCTAACTCTCCTGTAGGCGCAATACAATCCTCTATGTCAGGGGTTTCCAACTTTTTATGCTATCTGAACTGTTTCTAGGAAATGAATCTGATTTCATATTCCATTAGGCCACAATATATAATTCACACAGCTGTACTAATAAATGATTTCAAAGCTTAAGGCATGGGAACCTAACGGAATGCCAACTACTGAGGTTCTGCCAGTAAAAGTATTTAGAAAGAAGGGGGTGGGATTATGTTTCAAAAAGAAAAGCATTGTTTACCAGGGCTTGAAGCATACCATCCATTACAATAGCTCCCTCCATAGTCTTGAAAGAGGATATAGATAATGTTGAAAGAGTCCAGTCCAGAAAGTCTGCCATTCTTTTTTGTTTGACATCAAGGCGGGTAATAAACCTATCACAAGGAAAAAGAAAAATCACTACAAGTTACCTATTCAGGACGATTCATTTGATAACACATTCTTCTTGTTAGCTAAACTGTTTTCTGTTCATGAAGGCAACTGTCCACTGATACCTTCCAACATATTTTGGCTGGGAACATTCCAGCTGTTATCTTTTTAACTCCCTCTCTTTTTACAAAGGTCCTAATGCAGAGATTTTAACTGCCACGCATACACTCAAACTATCTTGAAGTATAGGGGGCAAGGAAGGAAGGTGGTCAAAAATACATTCAAATGCAACATAAGAGAATACTTCCCGTCTACCTATTTTTCAATAATATTTTATATATCTCAACAGCCTGCAATTCAAAAAGCAGGTAGCACAAGAAGGAATATTGCAGTAAAAAAACTACTTTCTCATTCAGGGTTTATTATTTATTTATTTATTTGTATTTATATACCACCCTCCTCGCTGGGGCGACTCAGGGCGGTTTACATATCATAAAATATAACAACGAAAAAATCCAAACCATTCCCTAAAACTTCTGTTTTAAAATTATAAAAGATTTAAAATTTTAAAAGTTTTTTTTAAAATCAATAACAATAACAGATCAAAGATTAAAAGCTAAATCTTAAAAATTAAAAATTAAGGGAGAGAGGGGGCTCAAACCAACCAGCGAGCTGGGGCCATTGTGCAGCCAGTACCCCATACCTGCTCTGCCAGCCATGTTTTTATATTCTTCCTAAAGGGCAGCAACTCCGTCTGGAGATGTAGCTCCATTGGCAGGAGGTTCCATAGGGCTGGAGCGGACACAGAGAAGGTCCTCTTTCTGGTGCCAGAGAGATGCACCTCTCTGGCTGATGGAACAACTAGAGAGCCTCTCTGCTCTGCTCTGGTGGGACGGGTAGATGTTCTTGGGGTGAGGCAGTCTCTTAAGTATCCTGGCCCACTACTATGTAGGGCTTTAAGGGTGATTACCAGCACCTTGAATTGCACCCAGAGACATACTAGCAACCAGTGCAGCAACCAGTGCAGCTCCCAAAGCAGCGGTGAGGCATATGCATACCGCCCACACCCCATCACCACCCAGGCAACCACATTCAGGACCAACTGAAGTCTCCAAATGGTCAAGGGCAGCCCCATGC
The DNA here is from genome assembly GCA_030440675.1 of Furcifer pardalis. Lineage (NCBI taxonomy): Eukaryota > Metazoa > Chordata > Lepidosauria > Squamata > Chamaeleonidae > Furcifer > Furcifer pardalis. The sequence continues at coordinate 59,525,337 of CP126893.1, read as the reverse complement.
AGAGCGCATTAGAGTAATCAAGTCTGGAGGTGACCAGAGCATGTGTGATCATCAGCAAGGAGTCTTGATCTAGGAGCGGGCGTAACTGGTGAATAACATGAAGTTGTAAAAAGGCCATCCTGGCCACGACTGCCACCTGTTTTTTGAGCAGGAGTCGCAAGTCCAGGAGGACCCCCAGGTTATGCACCGGGTCTGTTTGGGGAAAAACTGCCCCATCCAGAACCAAAGATGGTAGCTCCCGAGATAACGCTGGAGCCCCCACCAACAGCCACTCAGTCTTGCCAAGATTCAAGTGAAGCCTGCCCGTTGTCCTCCATCCAGACCCTGGGTTGCTAGGACAATATGCAATTTAACTAGAGAAGGAAGCAGAACAGTCCAAGAAATAAAAATTAATTTCTGCTGTTCATCCAAATTAGTATTAGCATAAATCTGAAGATAGTAATCTTTCTCACTACAATTAATGAACAAATACATTCCCCATTTCTTCTTCATCAAGAACACACATTTGGAATACTACTACTTCATATTTTATTTCCAATACGACCATCAAAATCTTCTGTAATTATGCAAATGTATACAAATAATCCCAAAATGAGAAATCACCACATATGCTACAGCTAAAGTAATCAAAAAAGACGATTTGAGCCAGCTTATTAGTATCTTTTTAAAAGGCAACCACGAACAGAGAACTAAAGATCTACCTTGAATCAACACAAAACAAACATTTGTTGGTTTATACCAGTGTTTCCCATCCTTTGGTTTTTGGACTTCAATTCCCAGAAGCCTAAGTCAGTACACTGGCTGATCAGTGTTTTTGGTAATTGGCCTAGGCTTCTGGGAATTGATGTCCAAAAACCAAAGGTTGGGAAACACTGGTTTATATGGATTTCCTAGAATTTCCACTAGAGGTCACTGTAAAGCAACCAATATTTCTCTATCTAATACCGTACTGTTCTGAATTCCAGGGTTTCCCAAACTTTTCGTGCCGTGAGCCTGTCACGTGGTTCCTCCTGCCATAAATGCTGCCGTAAAATGTGTCCGCGGCTGTCGTAAACATGTTTACGACAGCCGCAGATGAATTTACAGCAGTCGCATACATGGTTATGCATGCACAGGTGCGTTTTATGGCTGTTGTAAACGTGTCCGCTTCCGCTTCCGGTAGAGGGCAGAGGTGGGCCACATAAAATGCTGCTATGGGTGATAGTTTGGGCACCCTTGCTCTATTAAATTGCCACTGAATACAAAATACAAAATCTTCCACTTATTGTTCCTTCACTGCTTTCCAACCTTGGGTCCAGATGTTCTTGGATTACACAGACAATGGTAAAGGCTTCTGGGAATTTTAGTCCAAGAACATCTTGGTTTTAAAAAAGGTTGTGAACTACTGTTCTATCTAATTTGTTTATCATGAATCTCTAAAGAGGCAATGGGTAAATATATCTAATAAATATTTAACATGTACATTTCTACTAGCTGGATGGATACCTCACTGAGTCAGACCACAAGGCATCACAAATTGGATTCTGCTGTGTGTTCTGCAGGACAGCATTCAGGCTGTATGTCTTCGGGCAAGTTATGCATTCCAGAATATCCTCAGAAGACGGGAACTGTAAACCAGATCTGAGCTATAGACTTTGGAAACCTCAGGTCAAAATTAGTTCGATAGTACATACTCAATACCGTATATACTCGAATATAAACCAACCCAAATATAAGCCAATGTACTTAATTTTGACCTGAAACCCCAGGAAAATAGATTGACCCGCATATAAGCCAAGGATGGGAAATGCAGCAGCTGCTAGTGAGTTTCAATAATCAAAATACATGAAAATATGGTAAAATTAATTCAATTTTTGGCACGTCTCAATCCAACGCGGTCTTGGGACCTTCGTGGTCATTTACCCGAGTATAAGCCATTTCCCCTTTTGGGGGATCATTTTTAGGACTGAAAAACTAAGCTTATACTCGAGTATATACAGTACTTCATTTGTGTTAGTTGGCAAAAATTACTTACCTTGAGACCAAGACTGCAGCTGCATCCCGTGATTTATCACTTACAGCAAGGTAAGACTAAAAAGAAATAACCATGTTAAGTTAGAGGTTTGCCACATTGAAACTGAATGTGCACAATGTTTGCGTGCAGATTTTTCATCTTTTCTGGAGTAAAAAGCAAATATAAATGATGGAACAGATGCCTGAGAATCCATGAAAAAATAATAATAATCTACTATCTATGTGATCATAACAGACCCACAGAAATGAAATGATTTCAATTTACAAAATAAGCGAGTCTGCTGATTTTTAACTCTGGCCTTCTTCAGAAATCTGTTTCACTGAATCCAGTGGGTTTGTCTCCAAATATTGCGTACATAAAAGATGGTGCTCTTGGTATTATTGAGGGAAAGGAGATAATGTGGACTTTATCTCAGAATGTTACATTGCAAAAACAATTAAAAAGGATTGCACACATCAATAATTCTTAAGGTAAAGGTGGGAAAATTGTTGACCTCCAGATACTGTGTCATTGCCCACATGGTTCCAGATCAATTTCCATACTAATTGGGGATGGGAGTCTGCCAATATATGGACTTCCAGAGGAAATTTCTTCTTGTTATACAGTATGTAAAAGAATGGTGAATCTAAAATGTCCTTAAAGCTGCGAAACTAGTCCCTCAAAGGGAGGACTATGCTGTCCAAAGTAGGAGCCAGTGACCCCAGTTAGGCAGAAAGCACCCCCAACAACAGGCCCTCTGTCTTCTCAGGATTCAGTTTCAACTTCTTGTCTCCTGTCCATTCGATTATAATTATCAAGGTATCAATACTCACTTTTGCTACCACAAGGATACGATCCATCGTTGACACTCGAGCGGATCCTTCATGTGAAGAGATATTACCATCTAACAGTGCCAAATCAAATGGGATCAGGCATGTTACAGACAACCACAGCAAGAGCATATACCGAGTCTCCCATGTCTAATAAGATAGAGAAAAGACATTTTTAACATAAACATACAAGTTGTAAGATACATAGTCCATACTCCACATAAAGCTTAGAAGTGGGGCAGTGCTAGTTCATGTTTTTGGATTTTAACCCCCAGATTTCCTCAAGAAGTTGCCAGGCAAAATTCTGGGAATTGGAGCCCACAAACACAAATCTGGAGACCTCTAGATTTTACACCACAGTGAAGGCATTGCTTCAAACATTCTTTTCTGTTGATAATTATTTTAATAAAAAGCTACTGTGGTGATTCCTAAAAGTTGTAGTTCTTTTATAGTGCCTGTTGGGCAGCAAAACTACATCTCCCAGCAACCTCCAAACATAGAATGGCTTATCAACCAATCTTCCATCACACCAGAAGATGCTGGGAATTGTAGTTGTCCTGTCCAGTGAGCAACACAGAGGGTGCTTCCCAAAGAACAATTCTTTGAAAGCAGCCCTGTTTTCAATTCATGTCAAGCAGGCAAGGGTTTTTTTTAGCTTCTGTCCAGACTCCATTACTGTTTATATGTGGGAAGCCTCCAAGCACTGGCCAGGTAGGGCCCAGATACAACCTTAACATGAAAAATCACATGAAAACAGGATGTGGTTTCAAGCAGGTTTGGTGCCAGCTTGCAGGTAAAAAGCTTACTACAGGTTGTCTGCAAATGTGTAGCTCCTGCTCAGTTCTCATTAAAATGGTTTATATCACATACAAATATAACATGCTTGTGTCATTATGCTCCAAAGCACTATGACAGAAAGCAAACTTATGAACAAATAAAGCTGTTTATATAGATTCCGGAGAGCTGCACAATGGGGGACATGAAAGGAGTCTCATTCAGGCTCCTGCAAAAATCCTTTCAACCCTGAGTAATCTCTGACACGAAGGTGAACAATATAGAAATTATACTACAAGCCCTCTAGCTCAGACAGAGCCATACTGACTGTCAGTGGCTTTCCAGGTTTCAGACAGAGGTCTTTCCCCCAGTTCTTCTTAGTGATGCCAGGAATGTAACCTGGGACTTTCTGCATACAGACAATTTGCTGTACCACAGAGTTAGGCTGTTATTCTGCACTCCTCTGATTGTTAATGCTACCTATGGCCCAATGCTAAAGTAGGAACCAAGTACTTTTTAACAGTTGTGTCATATCTATTTCCCAAATTTTCACTTTTCTGAAATGGTAATTTACTTCAGAAGACAATGCACTCACCTTGCAGTCCTTTGGATTCTGACATAAAAGCATGTCTAAAACAGGTTGTACATCAACAACTTCATGAGGAAATAAACGCAGGAAAGTTTTATATCCCCGTACCTAGCAAAAAAACAACAACCAATTTTCCTGCTTTAATAATTCATTCAAATTGTAATATATTTTTATCATTTAAAATACAGGAAGCAGATAAGTTGGTTTATTTTTAAAACAGATTTTTTTTAAAAAAGAGAGATAGAAAAATTCTTTTTTTAAAACAAATGGAACAGCCATCTCTATCTGAACTGGATAGTCAAAAACAGGTCTACCACCTCTGGAAAAATATCATAGCCGGCTGCAGTTCCGGGAGGAAGAAAACACCATTCCCCAGCTGATTCCAACACCACCCTCCGAGGCCAGGAGTGAAAAAGCCGGCTGCAGTTCTGGGAGGAAGAAAACACCAGGCCCCAGCTGATTCCAGCCCCACCCTCCTTTGGCCAGTCTGACTGTTATGTTTGCTAAACTTTTTCTAGGCTGGGGTTTTGTGGCAGCACATTGCCCTTCTCCTTTCCCTTGGACAGAAGGAAGGGGAGTAGTCGGTTGGTGGCCACCACCTTAATGGGTAGGATCCTGGGTGGGTAAGGTGGGGATGCCTTTTTGTAACATTTTTTTTCTTTGTAAGATTGTGTAATGTTCCTATGTTTTTTGTAATATTTTTGTAACTTTGTGACGTATATTGGGGTTTTATCTTACTGTATTGTATTTTATGATATTCTATTGTTTGAATTATTGATGTATATTTCACTATATTGTGACATTGTGTTGTTCTATTGAATTGTTACATTGTATTTGATTGTATGTTGTGAGCCGCCCTGAGTCGGTTTTCACTGAGTAGGGCGGCATATAAATTTAATAATAGTGCCGGGCTCAATGATCCACAGGTTCCCTTCCAGCTCTGCACTTCTAAGATTAAATAATAATAATAATAATAATAATAATAATAATAATAATAATAATAATAATAATAATAATAATAATAATAATAATAATAATAATAATAATAATAATAATAATAATAATAATAATAATAATAATAAGCAAATGTAGAGATCTAGTGCATACCAGCAATGGAAGAAGGAAATAATGGCTTTTGGGCAAAATCTCACCTACTAATTGATGCCATCAGCCAACAAAAAATACAGAAGTTACAAGAGCAATTATGACAATGGAGGGGTGTAGTAAACTACGTTGGATTCGGACCAGCAGAATGATGACATGAGATTTGTGGAGTGCTAGTGGATACTTCAGTGTTTTTCTCTCTCTGCTCCTCTCCTCCTTCTCCCAGTAACTCTCTTTATTAACAGTTTCACACAAGTATACAGCAGATGGCAATACAATGACATGATCCATCATCCTTCACACTACATTCTTCAGGTTGACAGGTAGACAATGCCTAATATATGATGTAGCCTTACATCTATATTCTTACAATATCAAGAAGGAAATGTTCCTAGATCATAGGTTCAGGATAGTCCAATAACAGGAACATTTTCACCATCACAGGGAAGAAACAACCTGTGTTACTTGATCACGCAATATTGAAGAATTTGTTCTCACAATATGCTGGTCAGTTCACATGGTTACAACAGAGGGGTTGAAATTTGATGAATTCTTTTAAAATGGCCCTTTTAGAAGAACTACTTGCTGACTGGGTGGGGGTGGGGCCTCTCTTTATTCCCATCAGACCATCAAAAGGAAAAAAGATAAATGAAACAATTATTTAAAAGCAAAATAAGTTAAGGAAATACAAGAATGAGCTGTATAATTATACAATTGATGAAAGACAAAATAAAAGAAAAGGAACCCAAGAATACAAAAGGAGTACCATTGTGAAGTTCTAATCTGGGAAAGGTGGTGAGGAAACTTGAGAAATCTCAGCTATCTTGGACTATTTCTTAACCATTCTCTGGGCAGTGATGGGTAAATTCCCTGGATCCACTTTGCACAGATTCTTCCCTGCAGTTTAGAGAATTTGAGTTATATTGATTGAGAGAAAGAGGGTCTCCTAAACCTGGATAGGACATCCAAGTACCAAGGATAGCCTGAGTAGCTCTCCGTATCACTTGGAACCCATACCACCTTTCTTATGATCCTCTACAGCAGTAACACTCCCTGACCTTGCATTAATTCTAGCCCTTGTACAAATAAGAGTGAGTCTAGCAGGTTGTATTGACTTGAAATTCAGCATCTGGACGGCAAAGTGCTATGGCTTACTTGAGTTTATGGCAGTGATTCTTAGTCATGTCACTGTAATAGCCTTACATTCTTTCATGTCACTGTAATAGCCTGTTTTTTCATCTGTATCCCATGCTGTTCTCCCTCTGTTTACTGTCTGCATATATAAGAACATACATAGACAACCAGCAAACATTTTTACAGTAAAAGACTAACAATAACTAATAAGCAGAGTCATTCACAGGCATATATTCTTCTCAACAACAAACCTGTAGAGGGAAAATTACTCCTGACTTCTAAATAAAGCTCACTAAGCACTTTCTAGAGACATCTGGTCTATAGCCAAACTTTCCTTCCATAAACTCTGAAAGAGAAACCAGTACCTGCAGGAACCATTTTGTCAGACTTCTACTTAGGACAGGGGTGCCCAAACTCTGGCCCTCTGGCCTAATTGGCCCCCTGAATATAATTAATGCAGCCCGTAGTGAGCACCCAGGCTTCACTGCGGACCGCCCCCCACTTGCCCCCACCCACACCCACCACCTGATGTCAGTGGTGGCGGCGGAGGAGGCAGCGACTGTGCTTTTTCCAGGCTGCTCCGAGCAGCCTCTCATTCGATCCTTTCCCCTCAGCAGCGCATGCTGAAGCCGATCACTGCTTGAGGAAAATTTTCGGAGCCTCCTACAAGTCAAAATTCGCAGCGCTAAGAGAGCCCCCTGGCACGCTCGGGATGATGTCATCCTGAGTGCGCCAGGGGGCTCTCTTAGCACCGTGAATTTTGACTTGCAGGAGGATCTGAAAATTCCCTCGAGGCAGCAATCAGCTTCAGCACAGGCTGCTGAGGGGAAAGGATCAAGTGAGAGGATGCTCGGAGCAGGCTGGAAAAACCACAGTCGCTGCCTCCATCGCCACCACTGCTGACATTAAAACCGTCAGCAGTGGGAGCAGCCTGCCTCCGTCCCCCGCAGCTGTGTGTCAGGGGCGGGACTGGCCAGAAAGAAAAAAAGTTTGGCCACCACTGACTTAGGATAAGGTCAGAATGTCAGATCCAATAGTAGTTTCTACACACATCCCTGGCAGCTGATGCTGTAGCACAGGTTCTTTACATCAACAACTGCTCATATAATAACTACTTTAGGGTACCCTCACTGTTTTACATAATTTGACTGTGATGGTTAGATTCATATCTAAGCACACTTCATTTTACCTTTGAAATGATGTAGAGAAATTGAAAGCTCAGATGAACTAAAGAAGGAGGAGATGCTTCATCCCTTACAATACTGAGTAGGGAATGCAACATGGACTCTAGAGAAAACACAGGCAGAAGCAATAGAGAAAATATTAATGTGCAGACATGTACAGACAACTGATCTCTAGTTTTTGGCTCAATTTTATAAACTGCTCCCTGGGTTTTTGTTTCCCTATAGACATAAGTACAATTACACATTTTTATCTTGTCCTTAAGAGAAAATAATGTGTGACAATTGCTACACATTCTGTTACAGATGAAGTATTTCACCATGAAAAGACAGAATACAATAAAACAAAATACGGAAGAGCAATTTTGTGAGTTAACAATCATATTTTATAAAGGCAAAGGAGATACAGATGATATTTAAGGTCCCAATAAAGGCCAATGTGACCTCATCAAATTTTGTTGCCCCAGTTTAATCCCAGTGGGGCAGCTCCCCAGTGGCTCAGTGGGGAAAAGCACTGTGCTTGGAGACCGAAAGGACAGGGTTCAATTCCCTAAGAGCTGCATGATAGGGGACATGAAGAGATCCTTATTCAGGTGTCCCCTGCAAAAATCCTTTCAACCCAGAGTAATCTCTGACATGAAAACACCCCCCCCCCGGTGGTTTTAACACAAATAGTGAATTGCAGTTCACTTCTAGGGCTAACACAGATTTTACCATGCTACCACCTACCTACCACCTGCTTGGATCATGGGTGAGGTATATTAACAGTTCTTTTCTGACTGAGCCACCTTTATTCTTCAGAACAGGCATCAACAACATTAGAAGAAATTATGCACCTCACACTCAATCCACTATGTTTTGGGAGATCAGGCATATACAAGTTAAGAATTGGGTTCAATACCTGATCAAAAACCCAACAAGGGAAAGGGAAGTGGCTCTTCAGAAAAGAGCCACAAGCTGCTTCTCACTTTCCCAGTAGGATCCCTGGTAAGGCACCATATGTGTGATGGACCCATGCCTTGCTTGGTTCATAAAAGAAGCCAAGGGAAGTCTGCCTGAGCAGGGAAAAGAGTGACAAATGTCTCTCTTCAAAAAGGAAAAATTTTGATCTGCCTAAAAGAACCACTTGCAAGATCATTGCTGAAAAAGCATTCCCTTAACACCACTGTGCTGGGAGCTACCAGCCAGTCTCCAACACTGCATTCTTGGGCAAGGTACATGGGCATCTAGCAGCCTCTCATCTCCTGGATAAAATGAATTGATAGATTCAGTTCAATCTGGCTTCAAATCAGGGATCTTAAAACATTCCTATTTTAATGATATAATCAGTTTGCTTCCTTTTTAATATTTTTAATTTTACTGTATTGTATTAGTCATTATTTTTAACTATGTTAAATGCTGCTTTGGGTCCTAGTTTTGGAGAAAAGCAGTGTGTGAATAAATTACAGGATTTTAGATCACTCCAGGAAGCTGTAGGGTATTTTAAATCAGAAAACATCTCTCTTTCTTTAAGAATCTAAGAGTTCTCCAACGTACACCCACATTTTCACCAAAGCCTCTAACACAAACTTTCATTTTTCATCCAAGAAAGCTGCCTAGTAAGAAGCAGTCTAGGCTTTCACTTTTTGCCATGACGTGAGATATGTCTGGACTTTTAAGGAAAAAATTGCTGAAGGATAGATATTCATATCATATCCAGAAAAACACAATAGACTCCCCCTACTCCCCATCAATACTTAACACAAAGCTTCTTCCTACAGAGGATTAGACACTATCAACACTTTCTCTAAGATAGCTAAACATGACTTACCTAAATGGGGATCCAAAAGATGAGGCTGTTCCTGGTACTGGTCCATTATACCTAAAAGAAAAAAGCATATTCAGTGGAAACAATCAACTAACTTTCTCATTAAGTAGAGCAGATGCATAAAACTGCAGGCTATCCCTATGCATATTACTTGGATATAAAGCTGTTGTACATGCTAAAAGGGAAAAGTCATACCTTTGAATTTTTCAAGTGTTGATTCCTGCAATGTGAGGTCTTCATGCACCAGTCTGAGGCTATTAATCAACTCCTGGGTTTCCTGACTCTCTGTGAAATTCTCAAGTATGTTTCCCTTGGCAATGACATCAGGTTCTGGGCATCTGCTGTCTTCTTGCTCAGATCCGTCATCATTCATTTCATTTAGAACCATCTTGCACTCTGACAAATTGCTCTCTAAGGGAAAAAGAGAAACCAGATTAAGAATAACATTACAGGAAACCACTGAATTTAGCTGATTCCTAACTCAAACCTGTCACAACTCTATGGATGGATGTGCCTTTGTCCATTATTTCTACAAGCTTAATGAACTGTTTTGGACTATGCTTACTCAGTTTCCAGAATAAAATAATCAGTGACAGTGCACAGTAGTTTCCATTATGACACAAGTGTGCCAATGTCAGTTCCAATCTTTCTACATTAAAACAGTTTTGCAAATGAAAACAGCGAAACACCACCATTTGTAATGGAAACATAAATACAGCTAAGTTACTTGGAAAACTACTGCCTCTTTCCTATTAGAAAAAACTGGGGTGCACAGAAAGAGCCTTCTCGAAAATTATGGAATTTTTGAACCACAGTTGGGTGCACCCCTGGAAAACAGCAACCTTGTGCCAGCTAATTTTTATCTGACTAGGCCAGGTGTGGGAAACAAAGGAAAGAATTCACCATTTTGGCAGACATGGAAGAAGAACAGAACAAACTAAAAGGGACCACAATGGAACTATTTTAGGCTACTCACTGTAGGGCTGTGCTCACTGTTAACTGGACACTGCAGGCCCTGCTTTACAAATCTACCCTTCATCTCCAGAGTTGACTACCAGTATTTGCTGCCATGGCACAATGTTCAAAACTAGGCAGAAGAGTCAATATTTCCTAGAGTTTACAAAAAACCACTCGGGATGGGATTATTTTATTTGTCTATTCAGGGCCACACCCTGCACATTGGAATGGCATTCATTATAGAGTCTGAGACCATGGCAGCACATAAAACTGGGTTTAAAGAGTGGTTTAACTGTGGTTAGAGTGCTGTACTGCATCCCAAATGTTGTGTTCAATCCTGATGGGGAGATCAATGTTGACTCATCCTTCCAGCCTTCTGAGGTTGGTAAAATGAGTCCCTAACATGTTGGGGGTGAAACAATGCGAATTAACTTGTGAACTGGCCAGAGAGTGCACTGAGCACTATGGGGTGGTATATATGTTCAATTGTTATTGCTAATTGCTATGTAATTTCTATTAAACACACCAAGAGGCATGTATTACAAGCTTCCCGACAGTCAAGACACCCCTCACATCCTTCCTTCTGAAGGGGGGAGATACAGAATTTCTGTCCTTTTCACCATACCAAGGGGATGGGGTGGCTCAGTGATTAAGAAGCTCATCTTGTTAGCTCGAAGGCCAGCAAGTCAGCAGTTCGAGACCCAGGTACTGCATGACAGAATGAGCACCCATCTGTCCCAGCTCCTGCCAACCTAGCAGATTGAAAGCAAGAAACTGCAAGGTGAAAATATATAGTATAGTAAATGTATAGAAAATAATTGAGATTTTAACATCTACAAGATACTCAACTTATCTGGGATTATATGTACAATATGAGCTGGTATGATTTATGTGCTTTGTTTACAAGTTAGTGTGCGTTCAGTACATGTGAATGGGTGGGTGTATTCGCAGATGTCATTATATGTACAATTTTGGTTTCTGTTCACTGTTTATTTATTTATTTTTTGTTATAATATTGTTTTATATGTTTGTCGCGATATATGTTAATAAATAAAAAATATAATTCCAAAAAAAAAAGAAAATAATTAAAGTAATACGTGATTATATTATATTGACATGTATTTTTTTTCTTTCCTCCTTATCTTTAACGCTGTAAGATGTACAGTAAAACCTCAGATAACACTAAAACCTGGTTCCACAAGTCTTGGTGTTATACGATTTTTAATGTTATACGATGCATGTTAAAATCCTATGGGATCCATAGAGATACATTGTAACCACACAGGCTTTAGCGGTTGTTATCTGATGCATCCCATAGGATCTTAATGTTATCCGATGCAATTCTTCCCCGCAGATTGCTTAATGTTATGCGATTTTAGTGTTATTCGATACTAATGTTATATGAGGTATTACTCAGTAAAACCTCATATAACACTAAAACCTGGTTCCACAAGTCTTGGTGTTATATGATTTTTAGTGTTATCTGATGCATGTTAAAATCCTATGGGATCCATAGAGATACATTGTAACCACACAGGCTTTAGCGGTTGTTATCTGAAGCATCCCATAGGATCTTAATGTTATCTGATGCAATTCTTCCCCCCCAGATTCCTTAATGTTATGCGATTTTAGTGTTATTCGATACTAATGTTATATGAGGTATTACTGTACTTGGAAAATAGAAAAAAAATTATTAAAAAAAGAAAAGAAACTGCAAGGAGCTCAATAAGGTCCGCTTCGGTGTGTGTGTGTGTGGGGGGGGGGGAGACAGTATTAAGAACATGAAAGGAGCCTCATTCGGGAGTCTCCTGAGCAGAGTTTATCCAGCGAAAATCCTTTCAACCCAGAATAATTTCTGACACGAAATTATTATTATTATTATTATTATTATTATTATTATTATTATTATTATTATTATTAAATACGCTGTAAAGGTAAAGGTTTCCCTTGCTTGAAAGCCAGTCGTATCCGACTCTAGGGGTCAGTGCTCATCTCTGTTTCTAAGCCGAAGAGCCAGCGCTGTCTGCTTCTGCAGACGTTTCCATGGTCATGTGGCAGGCGTGGCTAGACACCGGAGCGCACGGAACGCTGTTACCTTTCCCACCGAAGTGGTCCCTATTTATCTACTTGCAATGTCTTGCTTTCAAACTGCTAGGTTGGCAGGAGCTGGGACAGAGAGACGGGAGCTCATTCCGTCCTGCAGTACCCGGGAATCGAACTGCTGACCTTCCGCTTCCCAGTCAGCATCTTAGTGACTTGACTGAGCCACTGCAGCGTGGAATACACGCTGAGAGGCGTGTATTCCACGCTTCTGGAAGGTCAAGACGCCCCTTGCATCCTTCCTTCTGAAGGGGGGAGATGCAGAATCTCTATCTTTTTCACCATCCCAGCAAGGGCAGCTTTTAATACATCCCTTCCCTCCGACAGTTAAAGGGACGAGGATCCCACTTTTCCACCATTTCCTAATAATTCGGAGGGGTGGAAACGCCTCAGCATCCTCCAAACCCCCCAAATTACCACCCGTCCTTGTCCTCCTCCCTCAGACCCCGCCTTCCATCTCCCCGACGCCTCAAACCCGCCGCCGCCTGCCCGTCCCTCCAAGGACCGGGAAGGAGCCCCATTTATTTACCTCACAAGACGACACTTAACGGTTGGCGCCTACCTACATACGGAGGCCGGGCCTTCCTGAGTACGGCTCCTCGCGTAGGACAGAAAGCCTCGACGCGGCAGCTTCCGACTCCGCGCGAGGGGGAGGAGCCGGGCCTGCGAAAGATGGAGATGATGATGATGATGGATGCTGTTGGAGTTGGTGGCGAAGAGGAGGGAGCCGGAAGTCTCCCTTCAAGGGGGGAAGGGGTTTTAAAATAACAATAAAAACTGTTGTTGTTGTTATTTTCGTGTCAGAAATTATTCTGGGTTGAAAGGATTTTTGCTGGAGATTTTTGCCCCGCTCAGGGGATTTTTGCTGGAGATTTTTGCCCCGCTCAGGGGATGCCCGAATGAGGCTCCTTTCATGTCCCTAAGATCTTTCCCTCCTGCCAAACCTAGCAGTTCGAAAGCAAGAAATTGCAAGTAGATAAATAGGGACCACTTCGGTGGGAAGGTAACAGCGTTCCATGCGCTCCGGTGTCTAGTCATGCCTGCCACATGACCACGGAAACGTCTGCAGAAGCAGACAGCGCTGGCTCTTCGGCTTAGAAACAGAGATGAGCACTGACCCCTAGAGTCGGATATGACTGGCTTTCGAGCAAGGGAAACCTTTACCTAAGATCTTTCCCCACCGAAGTGGTCCCCACATTTATCTCCTTGCAATTTCTTGCTCTCGAACTGCTAGGTTGACAGGAGCTGAGAGAGACGGAAGTTCACTCCATCGTGCAGCACCCGGGTCTCGAAATTTAAAATTTTTGACATCCCACCACTGTTCTTGTAGAAGGAAAGCGCTAATTTCCCTTCCCTCCTGGCAGAGAGCACATAATTAAGCACCGGAAACGTCTATTTGTTTTCGAAGGCTGAGTTAACCTTGAAATACCCATTAGGCTTGAACTCACAGCTTTCTGACTGCAGAGAATGTTGCACAATTGCATGCTGTCATACAATTATATGATTCCAATCTATGGCAACTGTATGCAGAGTTTTCTTGGCATAAATGACTCCTACATCATTTACCCTACTATGCCCTCTTTCTTTCTGGTGCACCCTGAGACCATGCAGCTTGCCAAGACTATGCAGCCCAGCTTTTCTCCTTACACTGATATGTAATTGTGCTATAGCTACAGTGTCCTTGAATTTACAAAAACCATAAATTGTGGGTTTTTTTGTATTCTGAAGAGGGTGGGGTTCAAAACTGTAGAGATGAGTTTTCTCTGTACCCTGCTACCGCAGGCTACCCCTAGAAACCACTATTTCATTTTGCTTTCACACTGATGTTGAGAATATTCTTAGGAGGGAAAAATACAATTACACATTATGTGGCCAATGCCAGGATTTTATTTAGTTTTCATATTACATCCAAAGTACAGCACGGCAACTGTCATTTAAATTATCGTTAAAACAGACTTCTTAAGCCCTGGATCACATAGCTAATAACTAAGTAGATAATTCTTAAAATATTTCCTGTTGTAAATGGGAGTTCCAAAATCCCATTCGAATTCACAAGAGTGCTAAGTAGCGGTGATGACAATGCTTAACTGGAGGCAGAATGTATGAATCCATCAAAATTTAAAAATTAGTCTTACTAGGTATGTATTGTGAAAAATGCTCCTCAGGGGTAATACACTAAAACTAAATATAGTAGATTTATATCCAATATGTTCCAGTTATTTTAAATCATACTTCAATGTAATGTGTGCTATACTAGCCTAATCCATGTAACACTTGTGAATTCATCTTTGTCCAGAATTGCTTCTTTGAAAAGCAATTTAAAAAGGAAAACAAAAATGTTGGTTCTACAATATTAGGACTAAACATATAATCTTATGCCCACTTTCCCGGGAGATAGCCTTATTGAACTCAGAGGATCTGCGTCTGAGAAGACATATAGATTTCATTCTAATAAATGCATCTTTTAGTAAAACAGCAATCGTATAATAGATTTGGTTTTCTTTTCAGTAGATAAAAAGTGATTATATGTCAGTGTATAGTAGGAAAGTTATCAGTCATTATAGGGAGTCCTGGCTGAAATCCTATTGCTCTGTATGCACAAGGGTGGTAATATCAGTAATAGCAGCGAATTACCAATTAAAGATTTGCTGATAATTAAAAGCAATTTTGGGGTGCATGCCACTCATGCAATGTGACAAAGTCAATCCCCAAAGAATGCCCTTCATTTAGTGGCCATTTCCTGTTAATGATATTATCAACATTTGCACGTGCAGAGTTCACCAATATTTTAGCCAATACTGTACAGGTAATTGGTTCTTAAAACATCTATATTTGCTTTATTACAAATTTATATCTAGTACTCATTTAAAAATTTGCTTAGTTGTATGATGGGATTATCAGGATAAACTTTAAACATAATGTTTCAAATGGGTTTTTGGCTACACCCATAAAGTATCACCATCACAGGTTTAACAGTGTTATGGGAATACACCATACACTTTGAAATAATGTATGGGTTTGGCTACATGCTCAGAATGTCTTTACGGTAGTACTTACTGGTAAAAAGAGTGTGTCTGTGTGTCTTGTGTGTCTGTGTCAAGATTTAAATTTCAAGCGGCATTTGGCAGCTTGAAGTTTAAATAGGAGACCCTCCCATTATTTTCCACTTGGGCTAGTGGTCCTCGGTTCTGATTGGACTGGGTGGTTTTCTATGGTTCTATGGGGTCTGTTTTGCTGTTTTTTTACATTGTTAGCTGAGTGCATCCCAAATGGGCGGGGTATAGTTTAATTAATAGTAATAATTTAGGGCAGCATGGCCACCTTGTTTTGGCCAGGCTCTGGTCATTGGGAGACTAAGGTACCTGTAGCCCTCCATGCAATTGCAGTTACCATACATTTTAGCTAGAACTACCAGTACTGACAGGGTGAATTGTAGTCCAACAAGAGCTGGAGAACTACTAGGTCCTTATACTTCACCAAGTAGAGGGGGATAAAAGCAGGAAGCAATTTATGTATTGCTTTTAAACCTTTTTTTAAAAAAATTAAAAATTAAATTTTAAGTCTTTTAAATTTATAGTTTTAAATTTTTAATAAATATTGAACTTTTAAGTTTTCAATCTCTTTGAATTAGGGGTATAGTTGGGTTTATGGATATGTTCATTGCATTGTTATTTTCCAACACTGTGTTAGCCACCCTGAGTCGTTCTGAGTAGGGCGGCATACAAGCATGATAAATAAATAATAAATAAATAAGCAATTTATGTATAACAGAATACTACTTCCTCTCCAGTTCTTGAAAAATAATGACTGAAAAAAGATATTTTTCTAAAATCAGACTTCAAACTGCCAAGATGAAGCCACCTTTTGGTGAATTCATTCCATAGTTCCTTTTGCCTGACCTAGTGTGAGAAAGATTAGCCAGCACAAGGAGGTTGTTGTTGCCTGGGGTACACCTGATTGTGGTGCAAAAATAGCACAATCTTCGAGAGGCTCTTTCTGTGTAGAACATATGATACGGCTAAAATGGTGCTAACAACTGTTCCTGCTGTATATTCGCATACATAGCAATAGCATAGTCCATTGTTCCCAAGCCAAGGTGGAACCTCTGTTAACATAATTAGTGTGTTTTCCGGAACATTTCTTATAGCGAAAATTACTTTAACTGAATTTCCCATAGTAATGCATTGAATGCAGTTTTCCATTGGAATACACTGAAAACCAAAATACTTTAACCAAAATGTGATTTCCCATAGGAATGCATTGAAAACCAATTAATTCAAAAAAATTTCCATAAACCGAGCCACTATTTTCGATGGATTTCCTTTTGTTATGCAATTTTATGTTAACTGAGCTTCCACTGTACAAGCTAGTCTGCACATAAAATAGGACAAATGTAAACTGAAGTTTACATTTAACAACTGTAGCTTTACTTTGTCTACAAAAGCTAAATTTCACAGAATGATCATACAGTATACTGGTACTGTACTTGTTTACCTGACAGTAACATCTGCTGTTTTTAATGGGTTTCACCACACATGGAGGTTTTCACAGAATTGCAAATCGGGCTGTAAAGTAGCATCACCTGAAGTAGCCTCCCTTTGGGCTAGCTCTTGATGTAAGTAGAGTTGTTACATGTCCACAAGCTATTGCATATGTTTAAACTGTTTCCAGGTTTGCATGCTTTCTATTTTTATAGCCACTCTTGTGGAATATAATAACAACTAGAGAAGTCTCAGTATGCTGCGACAATGAAGTTTGAACACTGACCTTCCCAGCTTCTCATCTTTGACTACTAGCTGTAGAACCCTAGCATAATAAAACATCAAGTGACCTATTGGATTAGATGTCTTCACACTGCTTGGAGAATTGGGACAGAAGTCACTCCCTGGCATGACAAATGAAACAGTGTCTTTAGATTCCCTACTTTATTCAAGTGGTTACTTGTATGTATGGTGGTTGACATTTAGGTTTGCTCGAAAGTCAGTTGTGTCCGACTCTAGGAGCAGTGCTCATCTCCATTTACAGCCCAAGTGCCAGCGCTGTCCATTTGCAGACATGTCTGTGGTCATTTGTCAGGCATGATGAAACACTGGAGCACACAGAACACTGTTACCTTTCCTGGTGAAGTGGTACCTATTTATCTGCTTACAATTTCTTGTAAGGAGCTGGGACAGTTAACAGCATGCAAAAAATTACAAAACCACTGAAAGCATTTTGGGAGGAATCTAATATGTATTAACACCACCTCAATCTTTGGCTTTTGTAATTAATGTTCAGGTGGCTAGCAACAATCTCTGATGCACTGTGTTTGATATTCTTTTCGCATCAAAAATATTCATATTTAGAAAGGTTGCTCAAGAATTATTTTAAAAGCTTCCGCATTACGTTAAGAGTAGATCCCCGATATTCTGTCCCAAAATGGTTCCAGTGGTTAACATAATTAAAGAGCTGATAAAGTTTGTTGCGCTTTTCAAACCCCGGAGTCCTTGGGATTTTGCTGTGGTAAGCTGTGAAGAAAGAGCTGCTGAAACCACCAAACATCATTGAAATGGCTAGTTCAAATTCTGAATGGGCATAGAAGCAATTAGGATCAAACAGAATAGGGCCAGACTCATTTTCAGCTACATTTCCTGCCCACAGGTCCCCATGAATGAGAGCAGGGATGATCTCCACATCATGAAACATCTCAGGAATCTTTGGCTATGAAAAACATAATGAAAAAATAATAATGAAAATGCTGCCCAAAGAGAAGAAGCAGGACACTGTTAAATGAGAAAGGACAGCACTTTAAAACATAAACCAGAACACTAAATGAAATCCTGGATGTTGTATTTTTAATAATTTGAATCCTAGTCTGCAAATTGTATAAACCAAGAGATAAACCCAGTCACTACTGAACAAAAATGAGACTCTTTGAATCACTAAGACTTATAGGGCTTATATGAATATTGAATGCAGGGTGTGCAACCTCCAGCAGTCCCAGGGTGCCGATTCACTTCAGTCCACCCTGAAATTCTTCTTAGTTCAAAAAGTCGATAAAGCTTCCTTTTGTTCTCTAGTGGTCATTTCTTCTTAATTTGCAAAAAAAGGGCTCTGATATGTGATATCTATTAGACTGCACAAATAGACTTTCTGAACACTCTTTGACACACAACGTGGACAGATGGGTTGTGACAATGACCCTATCTGAGCTTCTGGGAGGCTGATTACAACTTGCACTTTCATTTAATGAGTCTGCTCAAGAACAACTGAATTTAACCCTAAGACATTCACCATTTTGATTAACATAATTAGGCTTTGTCCTTCAAACTAACTGACAGTTAGGGATTTGACACAATACTGTATCAACATTCCTCAATGATTGGAACACTTTTCTATGCCATCCAGAAATCTGTTTCTCTAACTTTTGAATGTGATATGGATGGGAGCTGGTTGAAAAGAGCAACAAATGTCCCGGTACTGAAAATTTAGCTGGCTCAAGCAGAGGCAGACAAGTATAGTTTTAGGACTTGAAGCAAATGTAACGACATCTGCAGAGATGCAAAAAGTTCCTCTCTTGTGCAGGATTTTTAGCAGATCAACTCAGGTTAGATACTTGCAATTATTTGTACCTGCATGCAAGCCTGCAGATCTACAATGATGCACACTCAGTATTGATGTATCTCTGACTTATTTGTGGTAGATAGGCAAGGATGGCTGTTAACGCCCATTCTGAATGGGCTGTGCATTCATAGTAACTAAAAGCTCACTGAATACTTACAGGACAAACACAGAACATATTTTTTTTTCTGGGAAATGTCATAGACCTAAACTTTACCCCCAAGAACAAACAGATGAAACTTAAACTACCTGTCAAAAGGCAACAATAATGGATTTATAAAATATATTAGCTGAGTTTCCTGTGGAAATAAGCATATTTACATTTCCCATTCTCTCTCTCATTCATTCTCTTACACACTCTCCTTCACAGAATTACCATAGGTCAGAGATGTTGATGGCACATAAGAACATGAAACATTTCCCAATACTGCCATTGGAATGAAGCTTCTTCAGATGCAGTATCCGTTCTGGGTACTGTCATGACGATAGTCTTCCAGTTATTAACTTCTCAGAATAGTTATTCTGAGGCTATATCACACCAGTCTCTCGTGTTCTTCAGCCATGAAGTCCATCTACTTCCAGGGCTTCTCTTCCCAGGGATCTTTCCTTGCAGAATGAGTTGGAGTATTCTATACTTTATGTTGTTCCTCATGATGTGGCCAAGGAGCTTTCTTTGCTTAATAGTCTTAAACAGTTCTTGTTCTTATCCATTCGGTGCAATATTTCTACATTAGTCACATGGTCAACCCATGATATCCTTAACAGCTCTCTGTAGATCCACAGTTCAAAAGCTTCAATTCTCTTTTCAAATGCTTTAGTCAATGTCCAAGCTTTGACTCTATATAGCAGAGGTGGCCAAACTTTTCAAGGCATGGACCAGTCGTGTGGTTCCTCCAGCTGGAAAACGCATCTATGGCTGTCGTAAACATGTTTACAACAGCCACAGGTGCATTTACAGTGTTTTGCACATATACAGGTGTGCTTGCACATATGCGGGGCATGTCCCCTTCTGCTTCCCGTAGTGAGGAGGGTGTCATGGGCTGGATGGTTTGATGCTGTGGGCTGGATCCAGCCCACGGGCCATAGTTTGGCCACCCCTGCCATATAGAAGCATTGGGAATACATAATATTTCACTATTCAGATCTTTGTAGTGAAAGTTAGATCTCTACTGGATAACACATGTCACATTTTTATTAAGGTGGTTCTTGCTTTTTATATTCGTATTTTAATCTCTACCTTAGGGTCCTAATTTTCATTTAAAATACTCCCCAAATAGACATTTTTATCCACTCTTTCGATTTCTTGTGTTCCTGCCATTAGCTTGTCCTGAGTTGGTTTTCAGCTTATAACCAGATATTTCATCTTCTTCTTGTTGAGATCCAAATCATATTCTGTGCTTGAAGCTCTAACTCAATCCAGCATCAACTGAAGATCTGCACGATTTGTGTCCAACAACACTGTGTCATCAGCATATCGGATGTTATTCAGGTACAGTATTCCCCATTAATTTTAATGCTGATGAAACAAGCTTCTCTTGCCTCAAAATCTGTACATTTCAAAAATTCTTAATGTCTTTTGATGGAAAAATATGTGCTGAAATCCACGCATACTAAAAATACATGCATTCAGAGAGGAAGTGCCCAAACATGATTTAGTCAATAGAGGAAAAGTGTACAAAATGTACATTAGCATATTGCATACAACAATACTTCTTAAAATGCTCACAAAAATTGCATACAGATGTTCATGTGGAGGAAAAATAAGTGTAATACCAGAACTGGGGTGGAACAAGAAGTTCAATGGGATGCTAAAAAATAGAGGTAGACTGAGACATTTTTTTATCCTTCCCTACAGAACCTAGTACACGGACTATTCTGTATTTTCTCACTACGACATTCCAGTATTCTCTCCCCTTACCTTTAGCTGAGACCACAATTCTCTCGCTTCTCTGTCTCCATAATCCCTTTCAATCAGATCCATTTGAGCTTTGAGTCGGTGGCGTGTAAAGAAAGTAGGCCAATCTCTTTGCCATTCATTCACCTAGGGCATATCACGATTTAGGAAATCAGGGTAATCTAGTAATCAGATTTACTACCTACTATTAAGTAACTAGATCTACTACCTACCAAACTTCAACTTCTATTTTAATAAGCATTCTTTCCACTGGATAGCTCAGTAGTTTCATTGAAAGCATACTCTATTAATACAGCTACAACAGAACAGGTAGAGCACGGAGTGCCCAAACTATGGCCTCAGGGCCGGATGCAGCCCCCAATGCCAATTCATTTGGCCCACAAAGCCCTTGTCACTCTTGGAAGTGGAAGTAAAACACGCCCGTATGGACGTGTTTTACTTCCGCTTCCAGGAGCGACAAGGGCTTCATGGGCTGAATGAATTTGCGTCAGGGGCAGCGACTGGCTCCCTGAACCATTTGATCGGCCCATGGCCTGAAAAGGGTGGTCAATGCTCCTTCTCTGAATGTGTTTAAACAGAAATTGTATGATAATATGATAGGGTGTTTTAAAGGGGTTGCCTGCTTTGGCTAGAGACTAGACTTGATGACCCCTTCAAGTTGCTTCCTGTCCTGCCACTGCCATCTATGAGTCTGTAACAGGGGTAACCAAACTTTTCAGGCTGCGGGTCAGTCATGTGGTTCAGTGAGCTGGTCACATGGTTTAGTGGGCAGGTCACATGGTTCGAAAACAAGAATTGCAAGTAGATAAATAGGGACCACTTTGGTAGAACGGCGTTCCGTGCTCTCCGGTGACTAGTCATGCCTGTCACATGACCACAGAAACATCTGCAGAAACAGACAGCGCTGGCTCCAACTTTGAAACAGAGATGAGCACTGAACCCTAGAATCAGATATGACTGGCTTTCGAGCAAGGGAAACCTTTACCTTTATTTATATTTGATATTGCAATATATGTTGCCCATGTTATGTTAGCTGCTCTGAGTTGCTTTGGCAAGTAGAGCGGCATATAAATCTAAATACAAAATACAGACCTCCTCTATTTAATGAGAGCTTATTATCCTGAAAATCTGAAATATTTTCTTCTGGAATAACTATACTGTATGTTAATGAATCCAAAATCTACCATTCAAAAACTATGAAAATGAAACAAGTAACATAAACATGAGAAATTACAACTTCTTGTTCTTATAATCAAAGCAATCAATCAATGTTGCATCAAGTGTCATAAGAACTTTGTGCAAATCCAGAGCCCACCTGAGTTATAAAACCACAGCATGTAACTGTAGGGAATCCAAATTTATCCACATAGCATGATTCTGTCTGGCCTGCACCTTTTCCTGTTAAACCACACAAACCAAATTAAGGATGCAATGTATAAAAACAGATAACAAGATTAATTTACAGAACAAGTGAATGTATGTCAAGCCAAATCCCTATTACATCTAAAGCAGCAATGCTAAATGTACCTTTCTTCCCACCAAATCAGTGATGTTTACTTCTGAGTAGACATACAAAGTATGTTGATATAAGTTAAATTTGGGCATCATTAATTACAATACAATGCTGCTTATTATTTGACAGTACTGCTTATGATTTTATATGGAAGAGATGTTCTACATTAATACAAAAATGGAAAATGTCAATCTGATAAAATAAACACACATTGTAATGGTAATTAAAGGAAGAATATATCTCTTATGCATGTCTTTTGTTAGCCTTAATACACTGGTATCTAATACGCATCTCAGATTTTATCATACAAGTCATACTTAGGTCAGGTTAATATCCTGGGATTTAAAGGCAACTAAAGCTCTTAAAAAGGGGGCAACTAAAGCCCTAAAAAAATAATAAAGCTCTATTCCATTTTGTAAGCCTATATGCTCAATATGGAATGAGGTAAACCTATTAATCCCTTCTTTATCATTATTTCCAAAAGGAAATTTCTGCATCCAGGTAGGTTTTCCATGTGAGCCAGAACCACATTTTCATGTGTTTTGGCTCATGTGGGAAACCTACAGGGGTGGAGCGGTTCTCCCTCTTCAGACTGTCACTTTCACATGTTGAATCTAAGGTGAAAGGAAAAACCAGCAGTGGAGGAAGAACATTCAGTACGCATGACTGATGAACAGCTGAATAGGGCTTAACTTTTCTTGGTCGAGGTTATCAACCGATGGAGGAATGGATGTTACAAAATTATGCTAGACGACTGAATTTATACTCTACCAACTGTGTTTTCTTCTTTCTTTAGTTTCCCCCCAAGTTTTTGGTTGTACAGGTGAAGATCAGCTATTTGCTCTCCAAGCTTTGCAGAGTATCTAGAAGAGATAAAACCATATATTATGGGCAAGTGGATTTCAACGTCACCCTGAAAACAACATATTTCACACATGGACACATGTTATGGAAGATCTTGGAAGGCAAACAAGTGAGAAGGTCTGGAATGAATGCCTTTGAAATTAGCTTTACTCAGAAATTAAAATTACCAAAATAGGCCCTACCTATCAATAAGACTTAAGTGGCACAAAATATGAAAACAAATAAGCAGTAGTTACTTATACTGTATCACAAGCCATTTTAACATTTAGCAATTAAATGCAGAAACGTGCAGAGACCCAGGTAGACATTTCATAGTTAATAAAACTGCAAATTTGTACCTATGTGTTTGGGAATACATCTTGACTGAAGCCATCTGTAGTGAAGGAAGAGATAAATCTTTTGAATGGCTGAGGAATCTCTTCTCTTTTAAGAGACACATTTTGAAATCATAGAGCAAGGATCCTCAACCTACGGAGTGTGGGCCAGATCCAGCCCACACCACCAAATCATCTGGCCCGTGCCCTTGCTCCAGCTGCTGCTGCTACCTCCTCCTCCTCAATCCTTGTCTCCTCTGCTTGGCTAGCAGCAGCGGGGGCATTTCCAGTGGCACTGGGGGCATTTCTAGCAGCTATGGGGGTGTTTCTAGCAGTCATAGGCATGTTTCCTTCACCCACGCAACACAGCTCCTCCAGGCCAGTAAGCAAGGTAGTGGTGGGGGGCAATTTTGGGGGGAGTGGCAGGCTTGGGGTGGTCACCGCCACCACCTTTGGGGGTGGCAGTGGTGGTGGGGTCTGGCCCTCAACAGTCTGAGGGAGCATGACCTGGCCCTTGGCTTTAAAAGGTTGAGGACTTCTGCTTTAGAGTTAGTCGTCAACAGGTATACAGCTGGGGCCAGAGGCAAGAGTGGATAGAAGATTAATTTTCCTCTTTTTGCCCCATCTCACTTTGTTTCCAGCACCTATTTTCTCTGCTTCTACTGTATTTCTAACACACTCTTTTCTGTGTCTCTTGTTTCTCTTCCCTTCTCATAAGTGGGCTTTCTATGGGGATGACATATTGTTTTTGCCAGAAAGTCTGAAATGTCACATGCAGAGGCTTTGGAAACCAGGCCAAGGGGTTCCTGTAGCCAACCCTTTCTTATGGGAAATGGTTTCATACACACAAACATCTCAGTTTTGAGCTATCCTGTCAAAGTGGACCTTTTGCAAACTTCTGAGCTGGAAAGACCTTACATAGTTATGGCTGGTGCCAAAGTGGTCTCTGAACAGCTATGTGTTCAGTCTTAAGTCAAAATGGAATGGAAAACCAGATCAAAGTATTAAGACTTTTATAGCTGTTAAGAACTGTGTGAAGTATAAAGGCTAGTCATTGGCCTTGTAACCAGCCAAAACATTCCCTGCAAAACAGAAAGGTCATTCTTAGACCTCTGATAGTTGCATATATTGTCAAGACACAGGTTGAAGGAAGAAGAGAAATTCCCTCCTGGCAGAACTTCACTGACACCATTTCATAACATGATATGGATGTGAGCTTGTTAATTTCCTATAATTTATTTTAACCAATAAAACTGACCCCTTTTCAGTACCTGTCATAAAGAAATAACAGAACACAGATCTTGAGAGAATCAGAACATACAATGAGTAGGTGGCCCTCAAACATACTTGCTCAAACATTTCATCTTTAGGTGCTCCATAACAAACACTGCTCCACCTCCAGGAAGATCAATTACTTTAATTGGTGTTGGAACCCGCACAGTGTTGGTTTCCTGAATGGCTATTAAGCTGGCCATTTCACCTTCAAACATAGTCCTTGCCTGGTTAGAAAGATAGGACAACATGAAAAAAATTCTTTACCTGCTCACATGGAACTGAGGGAATTGTACTATGCAGGACAGCAAATGCTTTGTTGGCTAGTTTTGAGACAGTAGGCATCTGCTTCGTATCATACATTTAGGGCTCTTAAACATTTATTTATATCCCACCTCTTCCAGTGAGCTTGAAGAACAATACATGTCTCTCTTCCTCCTTGTAACAAGCCTATGAGGTAGGCCTTGGTCAGGGATAACAGCTGACCTCCTCCACAGGTGACCTAGTGAGCTTCCTGGCTGAATGGGAACTTGAGCCTGGGTATCACATGTTCCATTCCAACACTAAACACTTTTGTTTTTGTTCAGTCACACAGTCGATTCCAACCCTTTGCGACCTCATGGACCATCGCCCTCCAGGCACCTCTGTCCTCCACCACCCTCCTCAACCTGCCCAGCTCTGTGCCCATTGTGTCTACAATATCATCTAGCCATCTCATTTTTGGCTGCCCCCCTCTTCTTTTGCCCCCCATCTTTCCCAGCATCAAGGCTTTCTCAAGTGAATCCTCTCTTCTCATTTGATGTCCAAAGTACTTTAGCTTCATCTTTACAATTTGACCTTCTAAGGAGCAGTCAGGGTTGATTTCCTCTAAGATCGACCTATTTGTTCTCCTCGCTGTCCAGGGGACTCTCAAAACTCTCCTCCAACACCACATTTCAAAGGCATCTATTCTTCTGCACTCAGCTTTCTTAATGGTCCAGCTCTCACAACCATACATTACCACCGGGAATACCATTGCTTTGACTATGTGAATTTTTGTTTGCAAAGTAATGTCTGAACTTTTCACTATGTTCCCCAGGTTTCTCATAGCTTGTTTCCCAAGAATCAGTCACCTTTTCAGTTCATTGCTGCGATCACAATCTGCAGTGATCTTTGATCCTAAGAAAATAAAATCTGTCACTGCTTCTACTTCTTCCCCATCTATTTTGCAGGGACTGGTACGGCCTGTTGCCATTATCTTGGTTTTCTTGATGTTGAGTCTCAATCCAGCTTTTGCACTCTCTTCTTCTTTCAACCTAATCAGGAGCTTCTTTAGGTCTTCCACAGTTTCTGCCATCAGGGTGGTATCATCTAAATACTACACCATGCCTACAAGTTGATTAGTTTCAGTGGGTGAGGTTGGCAGGCATATACTTTGTCCAGGTTTGTATTCTGTCCTATCTCAAGGATTAATACTAAATGCTAAATCCATCAATGAAAAAAAATTTCCAGAGTGTATGGATTATAGGTTAATAGATGCATAATCTGTTTGCCTTGTGCACAATATTGAAAAACATTTGCTGGCATTCAGAACTACATGACGGACTTGATGGCAATCAGGTTAATGTAGGCACAGACATTCTCTGAAATGGATCTGCAAACTTACCCAAGACCTATGGAGATATAGCAAAACATGGGCCAAAATCCTACCGCTTAGTAGTAAATTGCACTAGAGTAAGCCTACCAAATCAGTTAGGGATTTAATGAGTCAGCTTCTCCCTATGTTCCATTGATTTAAATGTGCCTAGCAGCAAACCAAATTATACAGGATTGTTTTATTCCAATTCATATGTCAATTAACATCATGCCAATTCCTTGGAGGGGTACACAGAAAGAGCCTCCTCAAAGATTGTGAATACGTTTTACATTTATGAACCACAAAACAGTGGGTAACAGCAACCTTGTTTTGCAGGCTAATCTTTCCAACGGATCAAGCCAAAGGAAATGCTTGGAGAGAAAAAGGATAACAGATTGGTGTGGCACAAAGCAGGAGACTGGTCTTGAAGCATAATAAAAAATACACAGAATTCAACCCAGACCCAGTGGTGTGCTGGCCAACAGGGATACAGGGACTCATCCCGGTGCATCCCAGTGACTGGCGCCCCCCAGAGGCAGGCAGAGGTAAAGGGAAGAAGTAGAAGCAGTGACAGATTTTACTTTCCTAGGATCAAAGCTCACTGCAGATGGTGACTGCAGCCATGAAATAAAAAGGCGACTGATTCTTGGGAGGCAAGCGATGAGAAACCTGGGGAGCATAGTGAAAAATAGAGACATCACATTGAAAACAAAAATTCACATAGTCAAAGCAATGGTATTCCCTGTGGCAATGTATGGTTGTGAGAGCTGGACCATTAGGAAAGCTGAGCGCAGAAGAATAGACGCCTTTGAGATGTGGTGTTGGAGGAGAGTTTTGAGAGTCCCCTGGACAGTGAGGAGAACAAATAGGTCAATCTTAGAAGAAATCAATCCTGACTGCTCCTTGGAAGGTCAAATAATAAAGATGAAGCTAAAGTACTTTGGACATCAAATGAGAAGAGAGGATTCACTTGAGAAAGCCTTGATGCTTGGAAGGGTCGAGGGCAAAAGAAGAAGGGGGCGGCCCAAGATGAGATGGCTAGATGGTACTGTGGAGGCAGTGGGCACAGAGCTGGGCGAGTTGAGGGGGATGGTGGAGGACAGGAGTGCCTGGCGGATGGTGGTCCATGGGGCCGCAGAGGGTCGGAATCGTCTGTGCGACTGAACAACAACAAAAAAATGGGATTTATCCCCCAAACCCCCAATAGATGACTCATCCTGTCCACCACCCTCCCAAGGTGCCCAGCACACCCCTGCCCAGAATGTGCATCTATGGATTTTGATCACATACAGCTCGATTTCTAATGACAGATGCCAAATCTTCCACCCTCTGGGAGCAGGTGACCCAGTTAGGTTGTCACTAGAGGCGAAGACAAACAGACTCCCACCACTTCTGATTCCGGCTTCCCAAGACCTCCCCGCGCCCCAACCAGTGGTGGGATGTCAAATTTTTTACTACCCCACCGTGATGTCATCACAGTGTGGGCGGAGCCAATGTCATGATGTCATGACACTGTGGGCAGAGCCAAAGAAAAATAAATAAATAATAATAATAAAATAAGCACACACACCTCAACCTACCCACCCACCCACAACACAAGGACCGCAAGGAGGACAGCAAGGAGGCCGTGCATACACACCAAGCACTGTAGGCATGCATACACACCAAATGCTTGGCACGCATGCACAGTGGAAAGGTAAGCCCCGAAGGTGGTTCTCCCCAAAAGCTGCTACCGGTTCTCCGGGGCACTGGGAAGTTACTACCGGTTCTGGCGAACTGGTGAGAACCTGTTACATCCCATCACTGGCCCCAACCCGACAGCTTTGCAATAGCTTCTCCCGTTATTTCGGCTCGTTGTAACCTGAGGCTTGCTGTTGACTTTCACAAACACTCGTCCGCGGTCGGTTTCATAACTCTGGCCCTGGCTGATGCACCCTCCGCCTGGGCTGCCCAATGCCTTCAGCACGGTAGTTTTCAATTCGCCCTTCAGCAGCTTCTCCATGGCTGGCCCCAAAAGTGACAGGATCCCAACCCTTTATGCCTCTGCGTCTGACAGGCGAGTCTTATCTCTCCCCGTCGGCGGCGGAGTGGTGGTGGTGGTGCTGGAGCATATGCAAGCTGGCAGGGGCGGGAAGGGAAGGCTGCGCATGAACGCGCTGGTCCGGGAAAGCCAAGTACGACAGATGTGGGTGCAGTGGGGTTGGGGGTCAGGCTCAAATCTGCTCAGAGCTACATTTCAAAACATCTCATTGGAGCCTGTCTCGGCTGCCTTCCCAGGCTGCGCTCAGAGCTGCTGGTGCTTGTAGTTCGCCCCCGTAGGTCCCCACCCCCCAGGATGCCCCACCGTGTCCTCTCTTCTAATAGATAGCATACTAAACCGCTAGACGGAGCCCGCCTCCATCCCAAGCATCGGTCGCAGGGCGCAGATAACTTGTCTGCAGACCGGGATTATAATAATAATTTCGTAGTCAGAGATTACTCTGGCTTGAAAGGATTTTTAGGGGACGCTCCAAGGAGGCTCATTCCCAGTGGTGGGATGTCAAAAATTTTACAACCCCACCATGATGTCATCACATTGTGGGCGGAGCCAACATCATGATGTCATGACATTGTGGGCAGGGCCGAAGAAAATAAATAAATAAATAAATAAATAAATAAATAAATAAATAAAAATAAGCATGTGTGCGTGCACACAAACCCCTCAACCCACCCACCCACCCACCCACAACACAAACCTGTAAATAAACAAATAAATAAAAATACAAGTAATGCCTCATATAACATTAGTATCGAATAACACTAAAATCGCATAACATTAAGGAATCTGGGGGGAAGAATTGCATCAGATAACATTAAGAAGCCTGTGTGGTTACAATGTATCTCTATGGGCCCCATAGGATTATAACATGCATCAGATAACACTAAAAATCATATAACACCAAGACTTGTGGAACCAGGTTTTAGTGTTATATGAGGTTTTACTTGTACATTAAAATACACCCAAACACCCACCCACAACACAAATCAACCAGAGCTTTTAAACCAGAGCTTAAAGCTTATTCTGGCTAATCTTTCTCACACTAGGTCAGATAGAAAGAACTACAGAATGAACTCACCACGAGATGGCTTCATTTTGGCACTTTTCAACAGTTAAAGAAGTTAGGTGCTAAGTCTTTGCCTAACAAGTTATCTAGGCTATCTAGGGGAGCAGGCTATAGGGAGCTTCAGGCTGGCAGCTTCTCTTCCTCCTCCCTGCTTGGGAGGACAGCAAGGAGGCCATGCATATGCGCCAAGCACTGTAGGCATGCATGCACACCAAGTGCTTGGCGTGCATGTGCAGTGGGGGAACCAGTGAAAAGGTAAGCCCCGAAGGTGGTTCCCCCCAAAAGCTGCAACCGGTTCTCCAGAACGCTGGGAAAAGTTACTACCGGTTCTGGAGAACTGGTGAGAACCTGTTACATCCCATCACTGCCCGTGTCCCCAAGTGCAGCTCTCGGGTATCGAAACCCAACCTTCCAGTCTCCAGTTCAGTCTTAACCAGTGGTGGGATGTCAAAAATTTTACTACCCCACCGTGATTTCATTACAGTGTGGGTGGAGCTAACATCATGATGTCATGTCATGGGCGGGGCCAAAGAAAGAAAATACAAAATAATAAAAATAGGGAGCTTCAGGCTAGCGGCTTCTCTTCCTCCTCCCCATTTGGGAGGACAGCAAGGAGGCCGTGCATATGCGCCAAGCACTGGGCGTGCATACACACCACGTGCTTGGCATGCATGCGCAGTGGGGGAACCAGTGAAAAGGTAAACCCCAAAGGTGGTTCCCCCCCCCCCCAAAAAAAAGCTGCTACCAGTTCTCTGGGAGAGTGGGAAAAGTTACTACCGGTTCTGGAGAACTGGTGAGAACCTGTTACATCCCATCACTGGTCTTAACCACTGGGAGATTGATTGATTGATTGTGCCAGGTGGATAACGAACAAGAACTGATTATAAAAACCATTAAACAAAGAAGGCTCCAATAGCGTGGGCATATCATGAGGAACAACATGAAATATAGAACACTGAACTCCAATTCTCTCTGTAAGGAAAGTTCCCTGAGAAGAGAGACCCTGGACGTAGACAGACTTTGTGGCTAAAGAACCTGAGAGACTTGTGTGGCGTGTGAGAAGAACTGTTCCAAGGAGTTAAGAACAAGAAGACTATTGCCAAGATGATAGCCAATATCCAGAATGGATATGGTACTTGAAGAAGATGACAGATGGACACATAGATAGCTAGATAGCTAGATAGCTAGATAGATAGCTAGATAGATAGATAGATAGATAGATAGATAGATAGATAGATAGATAGATAGATAGATACATACATACATACATACATACATACATACATACATACATACATACATACATACAGTAAAACCTCAGATAACACTAAAACCTGGTTCCACAAGTCTTGGTGTTATACAATTTTTAGTGTTATCCGATGCATGTTAAAATCCTATGGGATCCATAGAGATACATTGTAACCACACAGGCTTTAGCGGTTGTTATCTGATGAATCCCATAGGATCTTAATGTTATCCGATGCAATTCTTCCCCCCAGATTGCTTAATGTTATGCGATTTTAGTGTTATTCGATACTAATGTTATCTGAGGTATTACTGTACATACATACATACATACATACATACATACATACATACATACATACATACATACATACATACATACATACATACATACATACAGGGCTGTAGCCAGTATCTTAGATGGGGGGCGGGGGCGGCGAATTTTTTCAGGAGAGGCAAAAATTTTCAGGAGGGGCAGCAATGTCACACTCACATATATAACATTGGCACCACAGGGAGTGGTGGTGGGGTCGGGCTGTTAGCTCAGGAGGATTTTCGGGGGGGGGGGGCAGCTACAGCCCTGGATAGATAGATATAGATAGATAGATCAGAACAGAACAGTGTTAGCTTTGTGAGAAAAACATACTTGTCACTGGTTAGGTTAATGTTTATTTAGACTAGTTCTCTGCTCTGTTAAGCAACGGCTGTTGGGAAATGTGTTCCAAAGTCTTGTTATTCTGGTGTGGTCAGTGCATATTTGCACGAGTGTAAATCAGGATTTCCCAAGCACTGATATTGGATTGATTCCTAACAACAT
Organism: Furcifer pardalis; assembly: GCA_030440675.1. Taxonomy (NCBI): domain Eukaryota; kingdom Metazoa; phylum Chordata; class Lepidosauria; order Squamata; family Chamaeleonidae; genus Furcifer; species Furcifer pardalis. Next base: position 59,493,609 of record CP126893.1, on the reverse strand, counting down.
GTGAACAGTTCTTTTTAACTTAAGGTGAGTAACAGAAGCTGTTAACTAGAATATAAGCCTTAGCAAGGGAAGTGGTAGACCAATCTTGCATAGTCTTTCTTTCACATGCTCTCTCCTTAAATCTTGAAGTCATCCCCAGTTAAGAGGAAAGAAATCATGTATCTAATAGATACAGGTACAAGTCAATCAGATCACTGTACAATCCAACTCTGAGGAAAACAGAATAGTGTATACATTCATTCATCATTGGGCCAAAAACTGCCTAATCAGTATGATACAAATCGATTACAGTTGTTTTCTGAACTGAATAAACAATCTGTATCCCAATGATTCAAGTCAAGGTGGAAAATTATGCATATTGTTGTGTATACAGAATCAATGAGTGTACTTCCACTCCGAACATGCTGCTGAGATAATGTACAGTTGACTTCAGCTCAGAGGGCTAGAAAAGGCTTGTACCATAAAATCATTTTCAGTTTATGATTCTCATCTGAACTAATAACTCCAAACTGTCCTGTCATTAACAACCCTGCTCAGGTCTTGAAAGCTGAAGGCCCTGGCTTCCTTTATTGGCTCCATCCATCTTATATTATGAAAAGACCATGCTGGTCAGTCCTAGGATAGATGGGCTTGACCTAATTTAAGACAACATTCCATTTTATTTTACTATCTTACTCTCCAGTGTACTGTACATCAAAACTGTTGTGTTCTTTCCACAGCTGACTGCCCTGTTCTCAGTGGTTGTTACAAGGCAGAGTCCATAATCACCCCTCACTTTTGTTTGAAAATGTTTAATGCTGACTAGTTGATAGCCAGGGGAGGGTAAGAGACATACAGATGCTAAATCATTTCTTTAATGTTAGATGTGGTCAACTCTGGTCTAATTTCCCCTTAATGTCTTATCTTAGGAGCTCAGATATATCAGTTGTGGTAATGAGTCCTAGCTTAGAGAGTGATTATGGAATCACTACCCAGATGTTCTCCCAGGTCTAATCATGGAAGCTGACATTAGCTGTATCTGGTTTCATCTGAACCATAAGCAATAGTAGTGCTTAGTTTGGTTAGCTAACTGAATCTGAGAGGTAGCATAAGGTATATCATAGCAAGAGATACATAAGCAATATATCTCTAGAATAGCTAAAACACAAATAAATACCTATTATCCCAGTGATTCCATCTACCATTGCCCAACTGGTGACATTGATATAGCAGTACGTTTGATAAATCCAAACCTATATAACCACAATTATCCAGTATCCCCTATAGCAGTGGTGGCAAACCTATGGCACATGTGCCAGACATGGCACACCCATCCCTTTCTGTTGTCACACACACAGTCACTTCTCCCCTCCCCCCAGCACAGGGTTCACCTCTGTCCAGTAGCCCAATGGGAATGCTTCCTCCTTCTCCCCAGAATGGAGTTCATCCCACCCCTCTGTTTGGGCACTTGGTCTCTAAAATGTTCACCAGCACTGCCCTATAGTTTAAGATTTTATTACAAAGCAGAGTTAAAAGTAGATAAGATAGTAATATACAGTAAAAGGATTAGGAAGTGCAAAGGAAGCAGCTAAATTGGTAATAAAACTAGTTGTTTTGGTACAGGAATTGCTCAAGATACTAGGATGAGCAGTTGAAGAAAGAACATAAATCCCTAGAGCATATTTGCTAAGCCAAGGAAGAGCAGAAAAGAAATAAACAAACACACCCATGGGACAAAGAGTATATGGGGAGACCATGCAGGGTGATTACAGTACCTTTTTGCTCTGAGACAGACATATGGCACTAAGGCCCATTCTGCTTTCTTGTTGCATTTTTGGACTTGGGAAACCCATGAACAAGACCAACACCACAGCATGTTCTGTATTTATTTTGCCATTCTATACTGTTTCCCTGCTGCTATTATATATGCCTGAAGTATTCTAGATACAGTAAAAATGCAAACAGAATATGTAGACATAAAACATAGACATAACACAAACAGGGAATGAGATAGGGAGGGAACAGGAAAATAAGCAGATTTCAGCACTGATTCTTCATAATGTTATGTAATAAGAAATAAAGTTTGTTTTTTTAAAGAAACTGATGCTTGATGAAGTCTCTGGGAGAAAGAAGACAAAACCGTTTTGGTTAAGTTGTGAATGCTGTTGTTACTTCTCCGCTGTTCCAACTGTTACATGCTGACAGTTCCCTAGTGACCTCCTCCTCCTCCTCCTTCTGCTGCTGCCATATCTGAATCCAAATATAGGCGATCATCATGGTGATCAGCCATGAAGACTGTTTTTTGCCATCTTCTTCTGCCATATACTGGCAATCCTTGTGGTGATCAGCCATGAAGACTGTCTTGAGAAAATAATGCAGTGGCCGTTCACTGCCTTCCACAGCACAGCATGACACCCATACCACTGATCCAGTTCCGAAAGTTACTTTCTGGTCCTGACCCCTTTTGGCACACAAAGTACTCCTCAGCCCCTTGACAGTATTGATGAAGCTGTTGCCTTCCATCAAGATGAATTCAAGTGGGATTTAATCCACTTGGGGACCATCACCCTTCCCTGTGAACTTTGGGACTCAAGGCTGTTAGCCCTCAGGGTTGTAATGTTAGTTAATCACCACCTGACGCTCAGCATTGAGTCTCTGGCAGTATGGTCTACTCCAGTGTTTCCCAAATGCTGGTGTTTGGACTTCAATTCCCAGAAGCTTAAGTCAATTCCACAAAGCACTGAATTCCCCAAAGCTTCTGGGAACTGAAGTCCAAACACCAGCATTTGGGAAACACTGGTCTACTCTATTACCATAGCAGGATAACCTGGCCAGACTAGTGGCCATAGGAGAGAATAGGGTCTCTCTCTCCCTCTCTTTTGCATGCACATACACACACATTTGCAGGGGTGTCTTATCTGTGCCTACACCAACTCCCAGGGGAAGAAGAAGCCAGGGCAGGGTGAGGACCTTGCCGCCCCTACCCTTGTGCCCACCCCAACATATTGTTTTGTAATGTAATGTATTGTCTGTAAACCGCCCTGAGTCGCCACGGCGAGTGGGTGGCAATATAAATTTGAACTAATAAATAAATAATAATAAATCTGTCCCCAGATATCTTGTCCTCAAGAGAGCAGGATATGTCCTAAGAAGAAGAACATCTCTTGTCTTTTCATGATAGGGAGGTGACTGATGAAATATTTGGGGGGAATAATGGTAAGAAGTGCCTATGCTTCATGTATTACAATGCTGGCAGTAGTATGTCATGGTTACTTTAAAGTGGTACACCACCTTTCTTCCTATCAGGAGGTCCAGATTCAGTTAAAGCAGCAACACATTCTCAAAACACCGCTATAGCCATAATGAGCAGAAGCTCTTCATTATATTGTTTTTTGTATTTTCATCAGCTTGCATATTATTATTATTATTATTATTATTATTTGGGGGGGGGGAGAAAAAGTATCTGTTGAGCGATTCCATCTTCTCTCTGTTCCTCCTTAAGGTCTCTCCATCCTTTCCACACAGGACACCTGTTGCTTCTCTATTCTTCCTTTTGATCCAAGAAAAGGCAGATCTCTTTCTTTTTAATTTATGGCTTTTCTTCTGAGTTGATATAGCTCAGTATGGTAGAGCATCTGGCTGCAGAACCCAGGCCAGGACTTTGAATCCCTACTCTGCCAAGTAGCCAGCCAAGGAATGTGTGGTTGATGAGACCACAATGCCCTGACATCCATGGAGCTTTGAGCAAGCTTTGTGATGCCAGGATGTCAATAGAAAGAAGGGCTGAAGGTTTTTATACTCGGAAAGAGTACGTCATACTTAGAAAACCCAATGAAGGTTACCATACACTGGAAAGGACAGTACATTGTTCTTGCTGCTGCTGCTGATTTATTAATGTTAATAATGTTCTTTAGGTCAACTGACCTTGACTTTACAAATGCTACCTGCTTATTTGTCCTCCTCTTTGGTGATCTACTCCTTATATTTCCTATAGATACTCTTTTTAATCTCATTTCCCCCTCAATTGATGACAATCTATCCCTCCACTATATCATATGTCATGCTCTGACTGTATATGTCTGAGGCCAAAAATTACAACTCATCTATGAAGTTTTGGGATGAATTTCCACCGAACCTTATAATTAATACAGGATATTCCAAAAACCACCATACATAGAGGAAATGGGAAATGTAGCTAAATGTACCTTTATTGACAAAATATGCATTATAAAATAGTTACAAACTATTATCTACAAGTTGGCCACCTCCTTCTACACAGACACACAAAGTCTTCTCCCCACTCATGTCAAACATGTTCTGAGATCTCTGTTGTTATATATAGTTACTTTTGGGACACCTGCATGAATAGTTCAGGACCTTTGTGACACACATTTACCATACATTGTTCAGTGTTTCAGAGTTGCATTGGAATCATGTCTTGTTCGTCATGCTACAGAAAAGGCCATTATCAATTTGCATTTTCTAATATTCTAGTTCATTTAAATATTTATTGTAATTAAAACAACTGCGCACACACACACAGCCACAACCACTATAATTGCCCTGAGAAATCTTAGCTGAAATCCAGCACAGGCCAGGTGACATTTTTAAAAAATGTTTTCTTGTAGCTTTGCCACTTTCAAAGCCCACTGTTATGCACAAGTGTGCACCTTTGCTTCATTGGGTAATACAGTTCTGCATGGAAGGATCCTTTCTTGCGAGACAAATAGAGTTTGACATTTGTTAGCAAAAGTGTGTCAGCTATAAAGAATTACCCAAAGGTCTGTTTACACAGTAAGTGGCAGGTTCGGCAAAGAAATATGTATTCTGTAAAAACATAGAAAAGGCTAAAAGAAGGTTTTATATCCAAAGGCTAATAGACTATTTAGATTGCCTTTCCCAGCACAAATCTGTCCTGTCCCTGAACTTTCAACCAATAGCTTCAATTCTCATGTAAGCTCTGACAATATGCCTCCAAACCTACTTTATTACTCCCCCCCCCTTTGCTAGTGATGTTCACTTCCTGCAGCAGGTAGAAAAATGCACTGCGTCACCACAAGCCATCTGTATGTATTTTATTGTATTGTTTTTTTTTCTTTTATGTAAAATTTATTGTGTTATCTGTGCTGCATCTGTTGTTATATTTTTATATTATGCTGTATTTATATTTGAGATTGTGATACTGTATATGTTTGTGTTATGTGAGCCCCTCTGAGTCGCCTCAGTGAGGTGAGTAGAGGGGCATATAAATCTAATTTAATAATAATAATAATAATAATAATAATAATAATAATAATAATAATAATAATAATAATAATAATAATAATAATAATAATAATAATAATAATAATAATCTGCAGTCTGGTCTCTGAAAAAGAACAATGGCCTACGCAGAAAAGGCCATTCCTGTTGCCTTTCTCTCTCCCCCCCCCCGCCCCCGAGTGAAAGCAGCTAAAATATTTGCTTTCTTCATTATTAAAATATATAAAATCTACTTTTGGTAACTCTGGGCATCAGTAGAAGATGGCGCTCCCTAGCTGTTTGTAAACATATCTTTTTTAAATTATGCGGTGGCAATAAAATTATTCTATAATTGTTTTAGAAGCATTGTTCGTGATCTGACTTAAATTTTTAAAATAAGTAGGAAACAGTAGACGCCCACGTTCAACTAATTTTTCAACCGTTTCTTGCTTTTCCCTCTATAGGCTCTATACTTCCTGAACTTGGTCTTGAGTTTCTCGAGGCCTTCAGAAGTCTTCAGTGTAACGAAGAGAGATTGGGGCATACAGGGACGAGCTCTCTGCTATACCAGAACGTCTAGACTTCTCTCTCTCCAGACACATTCTTTCAGCTTTCCTCCCACTCTGCATTAGCCTGTGTTATCATTGGTACACTGGAGCCCTTTCAAGATTAATAAAAAACACAATGAAGATGTGCTTCATGTACCTACGTGCTCCTGAGGACTGCTTCTGAAGTCAGACATTAGAGAAGAGGATGTTCACAGTCCGTATATACTTGTGGTGTACTTTATAATGTCCTAGTCATTCATTTATTTCACTAACCAAGAGGCAAGGGTTGAGTTAGATGTTTACGTGGCACAGGAACTGATTATAGCATTGTTCAGCATCAAAATACCTCAATGTGACACTTGACAGGACACTCTTTTTAAGCAGCACTGCCTGAATACTAAAGCTAAAGTTAGTACAAGGAATAACATCATCAGGAAACTTACAAATTATAAATGGGGAACTTGACCATCCACGCTGTGCACATCAGCTTTGGCCCTGAGTGTCACCACAGCAGAGTATACTGCTCCAGTATGGCAGACAACAACACGCTGTGTTAATTTGGAGAGATACAGAATCCGGTTCATTTACTGGTCTGCCAATTACTGCCAGAAACATGCACCAATGAAAACTTAAGTTTGGCCGATGACAAAGCCAAGAAAGTGGCTTAATTCTGGCAGTCCAGAATTTTATCAGGACATGAAAAAAGAAGAATCTGTTTCATTTCTAGATCATCTTTTCATGGGATATACACTCAGTCAGTCAAATATTTCTGTTTATACCCCCCACATGCTGCCAAGTACAAGGAGGTACACATTGCAAAGGTAAAAATAAATTTCATGTCAGAAATTAACATGTAGTACAGTGTAGTACGCTAAAATCAGATAACATCGGGGAATTTGAGGCACACATTTGCATTGCACAACATTAAGATAAAATCATGCAATGCAAATGTTTACCTCAAATTCCCCAACATTGATCTCTGCCCCAAAGCCCACAGGGCTAGAGACTTGCAAAAGCAAGGGTACATTACTAGCGGAGATCTTAGCCTCAATCCCACTGGGCTGTTCTATGCCTGTTGAGGCTGGGATCTTTGTACCTTTGCTTTTGCGAGACAAGCCTCAACAGCCAGAACAGCCCAGTGGGATTGAGGCTGGGACTGCGGGGGTATTTGGGGAGAGATCGGCATCTGCGCCCTCATTCCCTTTCCTCTTCACACAACGTTAAAAACCGGATAACGCTAAGTCTTATCCTTATCCGAGGTACTAGTGTACTGTATATTAAAACTGTGTCATCCTATAATTAGTACGTTTCTAAATCTCCTCAAGATGCTGGTAGATCATAGATCAGGAGTTTGCAATCTATGGCCCACAGGCTGGATCTGGCTTGTGTCACCAAATAATTCTGCTCCCGACCTCACTCCAGCTGCCCTCACCGGAATTGGCTGCGGACTCCTTTATGGCCATCTTACATGTGTTTACTACAGCCATGGATGTGTTTTACAGAAGTATTTGCAGGGGGGGGGGCACCAGTCTGGCCCACTCAGCTGTCTGAGGAGGTGTGGTCCGGCCCATGGGTGAAAAACATTGAAAACTCCTGCCATAGATCATCAACAGATTATAGATCTTTTCCAGGATCTTTCTTCAATGCTATTGTGCTATTGCTAGCCAATTGTTTTACAAAGGTGAGAGTAATTTCAGAACTAAAACAATTAAAATCTTGGGCAGTAGGTTAGACCTGATGAGACATCTTTCCAATAATTTCACTCTCAGTTAGGTATATATGTAGCCTAAATCTTCAATCCACACTACTTGTATATTACCCAAATCCTGAGTTTAATCTTCAGCATCTATTGGCAATCGTACGAGCTCATCCTTTGTTCTGTGAGACAGCCTATGCCATGGATGAGAATTCTACTAAGGTAGTTTCTGCGAAGGTGGTATAATATAACATACAAAATATATAGCAGTATATAACAATCTGTTAGTTGTGGTATATCAAATCTGATAATGTCCCAGGAATCCTTGACTAATATTCACACATTTTTGATGGGTGTTCAACATAGGGATGTATTTTATCTCTGCTGCATCTCTCTGGATCTTTGTCTTGTAATGTTTTTGTTCCAGAATGGCAACTTTTGTATCTTGGATAGAATGTCCAGGTAGGTTGAAATGGCTTGAAACCATTTTCTGTGTATTGGTATTCCTGATGTCTGATTTATGTCCACTGATTCTTTTGTGCAGAGATTCTCCATATTCTGAAGGTGAAAATTTATTTATTTATTTTCTTCACATTTGTATTGCCACCCACTCGACAAGCAACTCTGGGTGGCATACAACAATTACATAAAACCAGTTAAAAAAAACTAATTAAAAATACAATTAAAAATTAGCCCAACAATTAAAAAATGGTGAGCAAGCGATATCATTATATCATTAACAAATCTGAAATGCCAGGTGCTTGCCTTGCATTCATCTACTAACTATTTGCAATTCATCAGGGTGAAACCTCACAACTAATCCAAAGAACAACCAGAGATCTGCTATTACCAGCTGTAAAAAGCCATATTGATTTGTATACTTATCTGTTATGCTAACCAACCATTCTGTACCTCTTTACCTGACGTGTATAAATTGATGCTATGAAGTCTCACTTCTATGTCTGATCCACGAAAGCTAATATTAAAATATAGCAGTTAGTCTTTAAAGTGCCACAATGTTTTTGTCTTTTTGTTTTGTTTTATTTACTCTCTGATTGGTTTGGTAATAATAGCAAAGTCACATCACAACATCTCAAGTCTGTTAACAAAAGGTGACACAGTGGAAGAATCATCTGCACTGTACAATTTGTTTTGCTTTGTCTTCAGGTGTAATGGACGCAGAGGCGTAGCTACCGCCGTATCTGCGGTATCAATTATACGGGGTCCCGGGCCACGGGGGCCCCCAACGTGCGTAAGCAAAACAAATCTTTACCCTTCCTAAGGGCCCCCAAACAAATTTTTATACGGTGCCCAGCCAAGGCACGCTACTCTTCTGCATGGACACCATCCCTGCTCCACCCACCCCCACACAACAGGAGTTACATATTTTCTTCTATGTAACATTTTACAGAGATTGAATTAGAAGACAGTTCTACTCCATTTCCCCCCCAAAAACCAAGTAGCTCGTCATTCTATAGAACAGAATAAACTTTCCACCTTCACAGAAAGCAGCATTATCCTTGATTGTACATCTTTTGTCTGTTTGCACTTATCTGAGAGAAAAAGGGGAGAAAATACTTCCAAAGAGGAATTGTAAGCATGTCTATGTAAGATGCTCCCATTCCTAGCCTGGCACCTAGTTCAGGTTGGCCATAAAATAACTACCATACTGAAAGTAAATAGCCAAGGTCAGATCCGTAAGCTGCATGAGCTGTCAAAACGTGCAAGCAAACAGTCAGCTGCAGCATTTTCAGCCACATTCATGTTCCACGACTAATGCATGACAGCACACCTTAAACTTTTCTTCTGTACTCCCAGGACTTTTGGTTACCCGCTTTTTTTGTATAGAAGTGTTCTTGTCCTGCTTCCCAATACAAATTCTTGTTCCAATCTACAGCTTGGAAAATTTACTCCTTAGGCCACAAGGAAGGATTCTGAGGCTCTGTTTGTCAGGTGTTTTTGTAGACTGCAACCCACTTCATCTTCATGATGGTTAGTTAGGGGGAGTCTGGAAGATGTAGTCTAAAAAGAAACTCTTCCAAGATCCAGCCACAACTTCCTTGCAGCATCCTTTGGATGCTTGTCCTGTTTCTGCTGTGTCAATTGAATCTCATGTCTGCTTCATTCCAGTGCTGGCACGCAGTCTCACATTCCCCAGCCTGAATCCCAACCAAGTTAGGGACGGCAAATCTAGAAATAGACATTTTTGTTTGCCGAGAACATGTGAAACTGAAAATAACCTTTCAGACTAGATGTAAGAGACAGCACAGTATTTGATTGCAGAGTCGTCACCCTCCTGATTCTTTGGATCACACTCACTGCCTCTTTCCCAGCTCTGACCTAGCTTGCCCACCATTGCTCGCAGCAACAACTTAGATTCCAGACAATTCCTCATGTAAGGCTTACCCTGGGAAAGAATCTTGTCTCCAAAAACCCAGGGCTCCAAGAACACACCCTGCTCCCTTTTGGCAGCCAGGAACTGAGAAAGGAGCAACTACACAGAAGACGTGCAGTTGAGTGGGACAGGGCAAGGCAGACCTGAGCCTGTTGGGCTGACTGGGGACAAAGCCAGATAAGCAATCCTGAGGCTGTTAGGTTTAGCCTAATCTCTGGTATGCAGACATCCATCATAAGGGGAAAGCAGCAGCCCACAGATCTCACAAATGGCTTCTCTCTGTCACTAAATTTTGTACAGGGGGAGGGAGTGTCTTCCATATGGCAACTGCAGCTACAGTATTACCCGACAGGGCTGATATCACTATCAAAGAGTCTTGTCATACCTGTGAGGTGATGCAAGCCAGCCCTCCACCCTTTAAAACTGCTAAATGCAAATTGAGTCCCTAGCAGCCAGAGGATCCTGGGAAACAAAGGCAGTCACCCACCATATTAATTACCTTCATATCCACGTGATTTTTCTTCTTCTTTTGTGTCCTGATCAAACCCTGGACTGCCAAAACAAAGCCACTTTCTTCACTTTGTCATTGGCCAAACTCAAGTCCTCATCAGTGCATGTTTTTTTTGGCAGTAATGAGCAGACCAATAAATGAGCTGAATTTTGTCTCTCTCCACATTCACACATGTTGTTGTCTGCCAGCAGCCCCCACTTGAGCATGTTGGTCATGCATTTATGGACTCCAACCCTCAGCCTATACAGAGTCCTACAAGTGACGTAGGGGAGGTTCAGTTCCTCCGCTATCTCCTCCTTTAATGTCGTCCCTTGTCCTTTAATGTCGTCCCTTGTCCCTTGTCCAGTGAGGTCCTTCCTCCATCTTCTAATTTGGTTTTGCTCTTGTGTACCCAAAGAAGTGTAATCATCCTAGCTAAACGTTATTTTTAAATAAAGTCTTGTTTGTGGGCTTAATGATGAATTTAACTGGTCAATTAAATTTTAACATTAAAGGTGATGGGCTGCTTGGTTATGGATGTAGATAAAGAATACTGTTTAAAAACAAACTTTGTTCTGTTCAGAGCTAAACCTCTTCACATCTGGTCACTTAAGGGGGAAATCAAATTCATATGGCAACAACAGCTGCTGCTCAAAACTTTTAGCTGTCTTCTTTTCTCTTTTTTGTTGTTGTCTTCTTTATTTTGTATTATAAAAGAAGTTATTTTAAAAATGTTTAGCTGCTTTCATAATGCTTGTTACATTCCTTTAGCAGTATATTAAAATTCTTACCAAAAAAAAAAAAAAAAGAATGTTTTTTCTTTGCATAAAGCTCTTCCTGGATCAGCGTCGGGGGGCTTGAGACTCATATCCATTCAGAGTGTATCAAAGGTCATTCTCTTGCTTAGTTCTCTCAGCCTCCTTCAAGAGATGTCCACCTTACCCAGGTCAGCCATATTCTTCCTGTGCTCTTCTATTTGCATGAAAAAAATATCCTATATACAAAAGGCACACAGGTAGTATCCTTTATGTGAAAGGGAGGGTGTAGAGAAAAAGGAAGAATGGCGAGAGGATGGGATAGTTTTAAGACAACTTTAATTTCAGACAAGAAATGGTCATCGTGCAGCTCCTTGCTTTGAAAAGATGGTTCTACATCTAAGAAACTGCAGTCATGTAAGAAACAAAATAAACTGCTGTTTAACAGTTCAATTCTAATTCCATCACCCAACTCCTTTCAACAATAATCTTGAATGTGGTAGAATCACCAGTGTGGAATCTAACACCAGAACTTAGAAATAAAGAGTCACAACTAGCAAAAAGTTGCAGGAGAAAAAGAAAGAAAGAAAGAAAGAAAGAAGTTATGTTTTGAAAGTAATCCAATAGACAAGAACAAACCTATTTACTGTACTTAATAAGTGGGATTCCGATAGTTTTTTAAATTTATTTTTCCAGGACAATTTTGAGGCATTTTAAGGATGTTGACAGGAATTTAAGTAGCAAATAGTAATGAAAGAAATAACAAGGAATGTAATGGGACTGCTTCTGAGCATGGACAGCGTATGTTAATCTTTAACATAGTCCCTCCATTTATGGGATTGAGGAAAGAGGCTTCCAAGATATAAGATTAACAGTCAGGTAGCTGCTCACCAACTCCTCTCATTTTAGAAATAAAAACATGGTTAGCTAGTCTACAAGATGAGATAGCAGTACCCAATTCACTGATTTACCATTTTTTAATAGTTCAGGCAGGTTACTTCACTGGGGAAGGTTTTTCAGTACTTGTCAGTTGTCAATCCTGGAAACTGTAGTTTGAGAAGAATGCAGTAAACAGCATGACTTCTGCAGCCTCCTCCTTCACAAAATTGCCAGGAGTTTTGGGATAGCAAAAGCAAGCATTTTTGTGTCAAAAAGCAAGAGCATGCCTTCTCTCAGTGAGGAACCTAAAGTGCTCAGAAGCACCTTTTCATTGTTTGCTCTCTAGATGGCAGCATTTACTATAGGTTGGTTTAAGCTCCCATATTAAAACTCTGACAGAGCATGCCTCTGGTCAGCTGCGGTACCCATGAATTGGGACTGCTAGGGAAAGGGAAAGGTGGGAAATGATAGGGACAGGGGTTCACAGTCCAAGGAGTTCTGTCATGGACTCACAGGACAGGGGTGTGCTGCGCACCTTGGGAGGGTGGTGGACAGGGAGTGATGGGGGCACCTATGCAAGGATTTGCTCTATATCTCAACAAGTTTGGTCTTGAAGTACTGTATAACAAAAGTATGCTTTGCTCTTGCCCCATGCATCTGAATATGTGTGCTTTCCTTGCCCCATCATACACACTCCAACAGGTATATGGTGGTTTAGCTGTTGCATTGGCACAGCCTTGTTCTCTAAAGCAAGATCCTAGTCATTATGATTTTATCATCTTCCCCAAAATGGCTTTGGGGCTAAACTTTGCTTCTGTTCCTTAGCTTGAGTGACAGTTCCTTTGAATATTGGGCAACAATGTATTTATGTATGTGGGCAAAAATGTTTCTTGTAATTGCTAGGTGGAATTTGTGAAGGTGTCATATTTGATCCTGTACAGTGATGGGATGTAACAGGTTCTCATCAGTTCGCCAGAACCGGTAGTAACTTTTCCCAGAGTCCCGGAGAACCGGTAGCAGCTTTTTTTTTTTTTGGGGGGGGGGAACCACCTTTGAGGCTTACCTTTTCACTGGTTCCCCCACTGTGCATACACGTCAGGCACTTGGTGTGCATGCATGCCTACAGTGCTTGGTGCATATGCACGGCCTCCTTGCTGTCCTCCCAAGCGGGGAGGAGGAAGAGAAGCTGCTAGCCTGAAGCTCCCTATAGCCTGCTCCCCAGGGTAAGTGACTCACCTTTGGATGTGGTGTGTCTATGTGTATTTTAATGTGTATTTAATACCTTTACCTATATTGACGTACTACCACAGTTCCTAAAAAGGCCTGGTGGCCTGGCTTGGGGTGTATTTTAATGTATTTTTTATTTTTATTTATTTATTTATTTTATTTACGGGTTTGTGTTGTTGGTGGGTGGGTGGGTTGAAGGATGTGTGTGTGTGTGTGCTTATTTTTATTTTATTTATTATTATTTTTAATTTTTTTATTTGACCCCACCCATAAGGTCATGAAGTTGGTTCTGCCCACACTGTGATGACATCACAGTGGGGTACTAAAATTTTTGACATCCCACCACTGATCCTGTACAAAGGGAATTTCTAGCTACTAAAAGATCCATTAGAAATCTGTGGATACTATATACATACTGTATATGCAGATTTAGAAATAATTGACAGAAGTTAAGTTGCACAAGAGGAAACAAATTAATTCTCCTCCAGTAAAAGTAAAGGTCTCCTTTGCTTGAAAGCCAGTCGTATCTGACTCTAGGGTTCATTGCGCGTCTCTGTTTAATAGCCGAAGAGCCAGAGCTGTCTGAGTTTGCAGACGTTTCTGTGGTCATGTGGTAGGCATGACTAGACACCGGAGCCCACGGAATGCTGTTTACTTTCCCATCAAAGTGGTCCTTATTTATCTACTTGCAATGTCTTGCTTTTGAACTGCTAGGTTGGCAGGAGCTGGGACAGAGACAGGAGTTCGTTCCGTCTTGCAGTATTCAGGTATCGAACTACTGACCTGTCGCCTTCCAATCAGCGACTTGAGCCACTGCAGCACTTTAAATAAAGTATACATTGTTTTAGTTGTTGTTCAGTCTCACAGGCAAGTCCAACCCTTTGCAACTACTACACGCCAGGCTCCTCTGTCATTTTCCACAGCCCAGTCAGATCCATGTCCGTTGCGTCAATGATGTCATCTAGCCACCTCATCCTCTGCCACCCTCTTCTCCTTTTGCCTTCAATCTTTCCTAACATCAAGGCCTTCTCAAGTGAGTTCTCTCTTCTCATTTGGTGGCCAAGGTACTTGAGCTTCATCTTCAGCATTTTTCATTCTAATGAGCAGTCAGGATTGATTTCCTTCAAGACTGACTGACTTGATCTCCTTGCAGTCCAGAGACTCTCAAGAGTCTCCTCCAGCACCACACTTCAAAGGTACCTTCCTTATGGTCTAACTCTCACAGCTGTACATTCCCTACTCCCAAATAACATAAAATACATTCCCTATTCCCAAATAACCTAAAATGCATCTTCCATTGATTTGCTCTTTGTCCTGCTACATTTGTCCTCAGGCTCTGACTACTAATATCATAAATGGTGTTAGGAGTTAAGAACAGGAAGACTATCACCATGATGATAGCCGATATATCTGGAACGGATTTTATTTATTTATTTATTTATTTATTTATTTATTGAATTTATTACCCCGCCCCACTCGGGAAAACCCGACTCTGGGCGGCTACTACACCCAAAGAAGAACTATTAATGGAAATCATTTTCTCCTTAATCAAATTGCTGCATCAAACAGTCACCACACTCTTACCTTCTCTAAATTAAATTCAAAACAAATAGGGAAAAGCTAACCTGGGAAAATCTAATCTCCCCTCCTGTCAACAGGGAAGAGGCTACTGGGGTCAATGACTCCATAGACATAACTGTACATTCTATCTCTCTCTCACCTTTTTTCAGTGGCACACAGCCAATGAGTGGCAGTAGCTTGAGACACCAAGTGCCACATCTGGGATAAAGCCAAAGTAACCCTGCCATTCTAATGGCCTGTACATTGCAGCAGCTGCTGACAATAACTGGCATGCTAAAACAGGTGAATATGTGATTATTATTCTTAAAAGAAATAGATAAGGATCACTTTGGGGGATTTAATGTGGCTTTCATTAATTTATTAGTTCAGTTTACTAATTTATTGACGGTTGTACTTGTGAATAAGAACCCTCTTCTTCCTTGTGTTTTATTAGCCATTATTTGTATTTCTCCTGTTATTTATTCCACATTCAAAGAAGATTTTTTCATTTAAAAATATGAAACAAAGTGTGGGATTAAACCCCTCATGTTTATCAACATATTTTCATGCATTGCCACTTCCCCTAACCCCCCTCATTACACTTACATATTTGCAAAAATAACTTTAGATTCTTCAAGTTGTATCATAAGAATCAAAGATAACGAAGAGAGTTGGCACCTTCTTTCCCTGCCTCCCACTGGTCTTCCTGTTCTTCTTTGATCCTAAACATAAGGCCAACACCAACAATTCAGTATGCTTTCATTGCTTCTTGTTTAATTGCTTAATTGCCAGATGTGTTGGGGTGGATTTTAAAAATTATTTAATTAAATTTGATTTGTGGATATAAACACGCCATATAAACTTCAAAAAGTGCCTGGAATATTTCATTTAACTGTTGCACTCACAAATCTAGTTTTGCTGAATTCTCACTCTTCTCATCGTTATGCAGTTTTAGCATCAATAACAAAGATACCCTGGGCTCATTGTACCAAGGGCTTGAAAAGGATAATTTGATGTGTCCTGTCATTTGTAGATGACACCACTCTGAACTTTTTTCCTTCTGGGCCTTTTATCCTTGATCTACTTTCCCCCTCCAATTTGTACAAGTTTCTCTTATCCCAAACACAAGGCTTTCCAGCCATACTCTATTTACTGTAATTTTAGCTCAGACACAACCAAAGACTCCCACCCTGTCTGGAAGCCAATGTGAAGGGGAAGAATAAAATAAAACAAGACTAAACTATTTTGGTCTGCTTTTCCTTCTCTTCAGAATTGGGTGTTTTCCCAAGTGGCTTACTCCCTGGGGCCATGAGGAGGGTGAACTTGTCTTCATATATCTAATATACATGTGTATATGTACACGCACACACACATGCTCACACACACACACTTCACTTCACTTTCAAGTGGACAAACTTTGCCATGATAAACAGCTAGGCACAGTTCAAAAGTAGTATGTGTGAGTGTGTGTACATGTTTATGTGTGTTTATGTGTCTGTGTGCATATATGTTCTGTTCTTCATCAACTGACAGTATGGTCTACTGGAAACAGCCAACTGGCATAAACTGTGCTATTGCCATATTATATAAGGGTCAAGTAATCACACTGACAGTTTAGAAAGAAGGAAGTTGATTAGTGTAATTAAGACAGACAGCTGCTCTCTTGGTATCTGTAAGACAATCTGGAAAAAAAAAGATGTGGCTGGTTTGATTAAATGTTTCAGTTGATGCTTCTGGCCCTGACACTGTAAAATAGCTGTGAAACAAAGTGACCTGTACCTGGTATAGTGATGATGTAACAACTACAGTGGAACACCAGGTTACAGAATTAATCTGTTCCAGGACATTTTCTGTAAAGTGAGTTTTCTCTAATGAGAAGCACAATTTCCCATTGGAATTCATTGAAAATTAAAAACATGTTCCAGAGGTTACAAAAGAGCCAAAAAACCCAGTAATTTTTCTGTTCCAAACTCTTTCTAAAGTGCTGAAAACACAGTGAAAAATTCCAAAGTGCACTTTAGAAAGAGTTTGGAACAAAACAAAAAAAAAAAAACCCACAAGGTGGTGGTTTTTTTTTTTGCTTTTTAATGAAATTCAGAGCTGTTTTTTAATTTTCAAGGCATATTCATCATATTTCCATCAGCACTATCTTGTGACCAGCCCTAGTAATTGCAGGAAAAATCCCTGCCTAACAGCTGATGCAGGGCAGTGGGATTTCCAGCACTTCCTGATTGTGGGAAGAGCTACTGCCAGAGCCAAAAAGTGACCAAAAAAATTCAAACACCCTCCCACCACCCTGGGAAGTATTGGAACAGCCAAAAAAAAATTCCATATCTTACACCACCACCACCCCCATAAATCGGGACACCATTTCCTCAGAATTTCCTTCTGTAAATCAAATTTTCTGTTACCTGAGGTGTCCGTAACCCTGGGTTTTACAGGATTTCCTCCCTGCAGCCACCTGAGTTAAAGCCTTTCATATTAAAAAAAAAAGTGACAAATCATTGCCGAACCCCTCATTTCCAGAGCTCGTTATCCTTTCTTGAAAGCTAATCCTTTTGCTGTTGATGACTGTTGTTTGGCATGGAAGGGCAGCATTTAATGTGATAGAAGTTCCCATTAAGTTCATTTCCATAGTTACAGATTCTGGATGAAAAATTTAGTCAGCTAGCATAGGAAAAACACAAAGACAGAAATAGCCCCAGAAGTGAACCTACAAAAGGGGATTGCTTTTAAGAAATATTTTAAAAGGATTTTACATTTTCTTAAACAGAGGTGAAGAGGATTAAAATTACAGTGCAGACAAGAACCTGGCCAAGTCCTGTGCTCCTCTCTGACATACAAGGAAAACCTCAAAGAAAGTGGGTGGTGGGTGGGAATGGTCACCTACCCAGATTTGCCCACAGTTAAAGTCGCCCTTGCTCGAAAGCCAGTCGTATCTGACTCTAGGGGTCAGTGCTCATCTCTGTTTCATAGCCAAAGAGCCAGCGCTGACTGCTTCTGCAGATGTTTCCATGGTCATGTGGCAGGCATGACTAGATACTGGAGTGCACGGAATGCTGTTTACTTTCCCATCAAAGTGGTCCCTATTTATCTACTTGCAATTTCTTGCTTTTGAACTGCTAGGTTGGCAGGAGCTGGGACAGAGACGGGAGTTCAATCCGTTGTGCAGTATTCAGGTATCAAACTCCGACCTTCCAATCAAGCGAGTTCAGTGTCTTAACCACTTGAGTCACCACAGTCCACAACCAAGTAACTGCCCACAGTTACTTGTTTGCTAAGTTGACACCACAGTTTCCCCACTGTTACTTTTTCACTTTTGACCTGTGTATAGGAAGGGCTCTCTAGTTGGAGCATAACTTCAATTTCTTTTTACTCTGACGATACAGTAGTTTCTTGACCAGAGGTACCTTTTAAAATTATAAACCTAGGCAACAACATAGCTATGAGTAACGCAACAAACAAATATCTGATGAACTGCGGTTTTTCACAGCAACAAACAATGTGGGAATGGATTATTTGGACCTTTCACTGCTAGCACACATTTATTTGGAGGCCACTATGTGGAGAAAACTCGCTGGCTGGTTCCAGTACAGATAACCATCCTACAGGCATAGACTTTTCCATAGAAGAAGGGGTTCTATTAACATATCCACACCAAGAAAAATGTTAAAGGTGAAGAACTGAGGAGCAAGGCAACTATGAAACCAAGTGACCATTCCTCATTCTGAAAATATGTAGGGAAGAAGCTAAGGGCGAAATCTAATGTATGGCCCTCTAACTTAGAAGGTTTGCATGGTTAGTCTTTTCAGATATGAAATGGTAAATAATGAATACAGTACAAGGAGAATGTAATACACATCATAAATACCTGTCTCCCATTTCCAAGGTTCACATTGTGCCTCAGTAGGACTTGTTTGATGGCCAGGCAAACTCTGAGCCCAATTTCTGTTACTACAGCTATACGGTTTCCAGGCTCCTATACTACACCCTTATAGACCCAGATAGTGGCAAGCTGTCTGGTAAGCTATGGTGACTTTTCTTAGGATTGCCTTGTGCCAGTATAGCAACATTCTGTTGCAGTTTTAAGAGTGTACAGCACTAAGGTCTTAGTTTGCTAAGTTAATAAAGATGCTCAACAGAGGAGATGGTAATTCAAGTGGTTCAGAACTATTTTCTTCCTCACTTCTTTGTCACTGTAATACTAGATCAGTTGTGCTCATTAGTTGTTAACTGATTACCTTAGTTATTGCATATGGGGGGGGGGAGGGAGAAGAGGTAACCAGCTGTTCTCAAAAGCCTTCTTTTCAAATTGAAAAAAAGATAATGCATTGGATATATACATTTTGTGACACAATCAAAGTGGTGGTTTTTTTAAATAAAAAAAAATCTTGTATATTAAAAAAGGAGTAGAACCTTGAACATGCACTGCCTTTTTGTTGAAAGAAACAGAAACAATAAAGATGAAGATGAGCCTACTAGTCACTTGTTCCTTGCTACCAGAGGAGTTGGGGGCTGTGACTTTTTTGCCTTGATCAGCAGAAGGAAATACTGTTTTCCTATCAAAACTTTGAAGATTAAAAGCAAAGAAGCTGGCTTTTGGAATACAGTACTCCACTGATGCCTCAAACATCCTTGCTAATAGATATGTCTCGTTTTTGTTACCTCATTTTAATAAATCATAAAACAATGACAGCTGCCAAATAAGAGGTCTGGCTGCAAGCCGACAACTGACTTGAAGCCTTTAAAAATATACTATTTATGGTACTTGAGGTTTAAAGCTTCAATTTCTTGTATAAACTCTCTCTCTACTCCGAACTATGCCATGTGTACGTATAAACTGATTTATCTTGACTTCCAGAGTCCTCCAGCCCCCTCTTGACCAAACTCACGTTTGTATGTGTTTTGAAAAAGCAATGAGGTTGTGAGCATGCCTTTCCATGCTTCAGGTCCAGTGCTCTGACATGGAGAGCAACAGGTTTCCTAATAATATTTGTAAGGCGGGGTTTGCTTTTTGTTACGTGTGCCCTGCATAGCTGTCTTGGCCTTTCCTGACATTTTTGCTATTTATAGACTTGGCCATAGGAAAACGAAATGTCTGGTAAATGACTGCAACAAGAGATTGTGTTCTCCACTCTAAAGTCCAAAGAGTGATGTTGGAACAATTTTATTATGGGCTGCAGTGCTGTTGGTACTGGACAGAAGAACAAGGATCATAGCCCTATGCATCTGGAGAATGAAGAAATAACTGGGTTATGTGTGTGTGTGGGAGAGAGAGAGAGAGTCTAGTTCTGGTCCAGTAGTAACTGGATAGCCATAGAAGTGCTGTGGTTCCTCTAGGCATGGTAGCACCAGTACAAAGGCAAATGGCATTCACATGAGAACACAAGGTGATGAGTGTTGGACCCAGTGGTGGGACGTCAAAATTTTTACTACCCCACCGTGTCGTCATCACAGTGTGGGCGGAGCTAACGTCATGATGTCGTGGGTGGGGCCAAAGAAAATAAATAAATAAATAAATAAATAAATAAATAAAAATAAGCACACATACATGCACACACACCCCTCAACCCACCCACCCACAACACAAACCCACAAAAAAATAAATGAATGAATGAATGAATAAAATAAAAATTACATTAAAATATACCCACCCACCCAAACATCCACCCACCCACCCCAAACATAAATCAACCCGCCCACCCCCAAACACAAACACAAACCTGTCACCTGTTAGTATAAGTGCCTGGGCAGCACCATGTTGCAAGATGGATATGGTCATCGTACCGGTTCTCTAGGATAATATGCCTTGATGTAAATGTAAAACAGCTGTACCTCCTTAAGGGTTCTCCAATTGGAATAGCAATTGGAAAAGCACAGGTGTAGCTTATGGATGAGGTAACTCCAAGACTTTGCTTAAAAACCCCAAGCTAGGCCGCCAGGCCTTTTTAGGAACTGTGGTAGTACATCAATATAGGTAAAGGTATTAAATACACATTAAAATACACACAGACACACCACATCCAAAGGTGAGTCACTTACCCTGGGGAGCAGGCTATAGGGAGCTTCAGGCTAGCAGCTTCTCTTCCTCCTCCCCACTTGGGAGGACAGGAAGGAGGCCGTGCATATGCGCCAAGCACTGTAGGTGTGCATGCACACCAAGTGCTTGGCGTGCATGCGCAGTGGGGGAACCAGTGAAAAGGTAAGCCCCGAAGGTGGTTCCCCCCCCCCCAAAAAAAAAAAACTGCTACCGGTTCTCCAGGACACTGGGGAAAGTTACTACCGGTTCTGGTCGACTGGTGAGAACCTGTTACACCCCATCACTGTGTTTATGTTAAAAAGAAACCATGTATTCTACAGCTTCCAGCAGTGCTGGCAGCAGGCCACATGAAATGGTGAGAACCTGTTACATCCCATCACTGGTTGGACAAGACCAAAACCTTGTCTCTCCTAGCATTTTGTTCCCTCAGCAGCCAACCATGTCATGGGAAACCTACAAATAGGCCATGAAGTGCAATAACACCATCTAATTTATGTCCACTAGAAACTGGTACTCATTCATGTATTCTTGCTGCTGCCACTGCTGCTGCCACTATGACATGTAAGTGAGAATGATCTCAAAAGAGTTTGAGGAAGAAAGCAAAAGAGATTATTTGAAGGACTTACACACAAGTTAGTTAATATTTAAATGTACAGTCTCAGTATTCAGGTGATAGACTTCTGCTCCTTTTAGGGACCTTAACATTTATCGTCCTGTGTAGAAATTATTTTGTGATAGGTATGGCATAGAATGCTGACACCTATAGCAGTAGATCTGTGCTCATGTGGAATCATAAAACTGTAGAGAGGGAAGGTCATAAATTCCAACTTTCTCATGAAAAAGGAAACCTACAGCTAAAGAGTCACTGATACATAGCAGTACAAACTGTATTTTAAAACCTATAAAAAAGAACAGTCCATCACCACCTCAAGTAATCCATTCCATTGCCAAACAACTCTTCCTGTCCTCCTCATTCAGTCACGTTACTTATCTTGTAACAATCCATTGCCTCCAGTCCTGTTGCTGAGTGTTGAATTTCTGGTAATGTTTCCTTTTCCTGTGCAGTAAAAGTACAGAGATCCACAGAGGAGAATACTGTACAGTATTTGCAAGTCTCCCAGAGTCCAGCCCTTTCTCATTAACTGGCACTCAAAGTCTACATAACTCACACTGGGATATTTGTATAATAAAGAATAAAAATATTTCTTTACCTACAGTTGCTTGCAATAACAGATGTGCATCCATGCTGCTCTCTTTACTGCATGCATGCTAGAAACCAACTGAACAGATCAACAGAAACAAACAACTGACACCAACCAACAAAGGGAGGGAAAGAATGTAGAGCTGAGAGAGGTGGCCTTCCTTTTGAATTCAGAGGTGAGAAGGAATATTAGCTTAATGCTGGATAGATAGACAGTTATCACATCTGAGAAAAGTTCCTCTCAGTCACTTCAACTACAGGCACCATGCAGAGTTGTAAAAAGCTCCAACAGGTCCTACACTCTGGGGTCAATAGATAGGTAGTGGCCTCAGGATTTTTCTTCTCTTACATTTTTAGAAAGAAAATAAATAGGGACCACTTTGGTGGGAAGATAAACAGTGTTCTGTGGGCTCCGGTGTGTAGTCATGCCTGCCACATGACCACGAAAACGAATGCAGAAGCAGACAGTGCTGGCTCTTCAGCTTTGAAACAGAGATGATACAACTGGCTTTCGATCAAGGGTGACCTTTACTTTTACCTTAGACGTGCAGTCTTAGGAATCCTTCCTCATTTCTCTTAGGCTAAAACTGGTTTCATCACTAGATGGCAATTTTACTGACTGCAGATGGAACTGAGCCTGGAGTTCCCTTTCTTTTGCAGTACTGTATACTGTAATTCTTGTTCTTTTATGGGCTGTAACAGTTAATATATTAGATATGTAATGGCATTTTCTCCTTGAAAAACAACTGGAGGGTCGAGAGATTAACGACTGTGGCATGTGGAGATTCAAAACTAACCAATGGACATCCTCTCCCTCACATTCATCCTGGGAGAGCAGTAGCTATTAAGAGCTTTTCTCTGGAGAACATTTGAAACCTCAACATACAGGGACCCATTCCTCCTTGTAGTTCCCATTTGACAACCAACAAATAAATAAATAAATAAATATTCAAGTGAATTAAGTGCAGTTGACAACATATTATCTGATCTTGGATCTAATAAAGAACATGTTTTGCTTCCTTAAAGTGTTCTAAGGATTATATGATCAGCCACATATCTGCTCTAATAGGTGAAATTAGTGGTGGTATGGTAGCTTTATTATTATTATTATTATTATTATTATTATTATTATTATTATTATTATTATTATTATTATTATTATTATTATTATTATTATTATTATTATTATTATTATTATTATTATTATTATTATTCCTCCCAATTAATGAAAATTAATCATAGCAATGAATGTCATTCGAAGTTGACCATGTGTTATGTTGTTACCTGCCATACACAAACTGCTTAATGTGAGTAGAGTTGCCATAATTCTCTCCCACAAAACTGGGACTTGACAAAAATGGGTGGGTTATCTACAAAATAGCCTCTTAAAAAAACCAAACATATTATAAAGACAGCTATAAAACACTTTCGCATTAAATATATCAGTACATAAATGAATTTATTTACAGCAGTTAATTCTTACTGTAAGATGATCTGTTGTTCTTCTGAGAAGTCACATCATGGTCAACTATTAATGTCTTCAGTTCCGGGAAACACACTGGTCACACTTATTGGGCAATGGTGTGAGGTGCAGATGTTAAGGTTTGTCTCCAGGTATAATCCAACTCCAATGTGGCAAGAAATCACTCGTTTGATGGCAAGAGTTCGAATTTATTTTAATGGTGTGTTATAATACACAATCAGTAAGTTTTTAAAATCCGGGACTTTAACATGATTTTTATTGAATTGGCCGGGACAATTTTTCTGACCTTGAATCTGGGACAATCCCAATTTTCTGGGGTGTATGGCAACCCTAGATGTGAGTTATGTTTCAAGAGGACCACCTACACCAGCGGCCTTCACCTGCCAAATAAATCTCCATGTTTTTTTATGCTATTTTTAAAAAAGAAGATAGGGTTTCACAACCTAGGGTCCATGGGCTGGCCCCGGCCCACAGCACCATTTAATGTGGCCCGCATCGCCACTGCAAGGGGAAGCAGACACATTTAGGACACTGCCATAAAATGTGTCCACAGCTGTTGTAAATGCGTTTACAACAGCCCCGGTCCGGACATATATTACGGCAGTATTTATGGCAGGGGAACCACCAGTCTGGCCTACCCAACTGTCAGAGGGGGCGTGGTCCGGCCCATAGTGTGAAAAGTTTTTTTTTTAATATTTTTTATTAGGTAAATAAAGAAAGAAATACATAAAAAAACAAAAGAAAGAAAAGACAAAAATACAAATAAAAACATTATAATAATATAAAGGCATATGAAGATCACATAGCATATTTTACCCCTATTACCTTTACAATCTCTTCATTTCTTGATACATAATCTTCTTCCCATACGCATCTATTACATCATCAAAAGGAAAAACACCCTTGTGCTATATACATAGTTCGGGGGGTTTTATACCTTTCACACTTTCCAGAAGTCATTATAATCTTTTGCAGGGGGTATGCCCTTTTTTTCTTTTAAAGTATAATTAATGAAAGGCTCCCAGATCCTCCAGAATTTGTTGTTATTGACATTTCCTTTCCTACAGTAAATTTCCCAGGTAAGTTTTTCATTCAAGGCTATCTCCCACATTTGCGTATACCACTCCTGCAAACTTATTTGTTCATTACTTTTCCACCTCTTAGCAATAACCAATCTTGCAACAGTCAACATTATGGCTAATAACTCTTTATTGTCCTTACTTATATCCTGGTCTTCTATGTCTGTTAATAAAATTATTTCTGGTCCCAGCCTGATCTGTATATCAAATATGTTCTCTATTTCCTTTTTTATTCCTTCCCAGAAATCTTTAAGTACCTCACAGCTACACCACATATGTTCGTATGTTCCTTTTATTTTTCTGCATCTCCAACATATCTCACTCATGTTACTATACATTTTATGCAAGCTGACTGGGGTCCTATACCATCTCCACACCAACTTATAATTGTGCTCTTTAAGTCTGACAGACATAGTTCTCATTATCTTTCTTTTCCACATCTTCTGCCATTTTGTCACTGTTATCCTGGTCTCTAGTTGTTGTTCCCAGCTTTCTCTCAGCACCTCTTGTACGAGTTGTGTTTTATTCAAGATTTTGTAAACCTTGCTAACTACCCCTTTAATTCCCAATTCTCTATTTCTAATCTTAGTCAAAAGTATTTCAAATTCCGTACATTCTCTATTTAAACCAATTTCTCGTAAAAATTTCCTATTCCAATTATTTATCTGGAGGATCTTGAACCAATCCAATTGAAGTTGCGAGTACAGCTCATGTCTTTTCTCTTGATCTTTGCAAGCATTGACCCAGTCTTTTAGTAATAGCACTCTATTTTCCACCAATATATCTCTGATCTTTGTATCTATTTTTATCGGAAAATCCTGAAAGTCCTCCACTTCTAGGATTGGTGAGATTCCCAGAGTAAGCTCTTTCCTCACTCTATTCCATGTCTCAATTGTTGATTGTAACATCATAACTTGGGCCGTCTTTTTTCCCTTTTCTTTTCCCTCGCATAAAAACTGTGCCTTACCCAGCTTCGATAAGTCTTTCCTTTCAAATTTTTCCCAAACTGTTTCCTCCCTGTCTAAAATCTTTATAACATTTCTTATTTGAAATGCTCTATAATATTTTATAACGTTTGGGATCCCCAATCCTCCCTCCTTTTGCGAAACGTACCATAACGACTTAGTTATTCTGGCCCCTTTATTCCCATTGCAAAACTGGTTAATCATATTTTGGTACTCATTCAGCTCTTTATCAGTATGTTTTAATGGTAAAGCATCAAACAGGAAGTTCAATTTGGGTAGCAACATCATCTTGCATATAGCTATTCTTCCGAACCATGACAGATTTAATTTATTGTACTTTGCTATTTTTTCCTTTATTTCCTTCTTTTGTCTGTCATAGTTCATACTTTTAAGTTCCCCAGTTTTACTTGATAACATTACCCCCAGGTATCTCATCTTTTGTGTAATTTGTATATTATACTTCCTCTTTATTAATTCTTCATCCTCTTTCCTCCCATTAATTAAAATCATTTCTGTCTTATCCCAGTTAACTTTCAATCCCGTAACCTCCTCAAAGTCTTTCAGATGTTTGTTAATCCAATCTAAACCCTCCGTTGGATGCTTCACCGTCAACAATGTATCATCTGCATAAAGGCTTACTTTGGTTCCTCCCACTCCTACTATTCCCTCATCTTGTCGGATTGCGTTTGCTAACAGTTCCATAGCCAGTATAAACAACGAAGGCAACAAAGGGCAGCCCTGCCTCGTACCCGCCTCTAATCTTATCTCACTTGTATAACTATCATTGAATTTGACTCTAGCCACACCTTTTTTATACAATTTTCCAATAACACCTTGAAATTTTTCCCCAAATCCATATAATTTAGTCATCTCATAAATCGTTGACCATTGCAATGAGTCAAATGCCTTGAATATATCTAATGCTAAAAGCCCCACTTTTTCCTTTCTTTTTTCCATTATATCTAAGATATCCACGGCTCTTCTTATAAGGTCTGCCATATGTCTATTTTTAACAAATCCCGCCTGATCCTCGTTGATATAATTGGCTATGAAACCATTCAATCTATTTGCTATAATTGTAGTAAAAAATTTTGCGTCCTGATTAATCAGAGATATTGGTCTATAAGATTCAATTTTTTCTAAGTTTTTACCCGGCTTGGGAATCAAAACAATTACCGATCTATTCCAGGAGTCTGGAGTCGCGTCTCCCTCAAAAATCCCATTGTATAACTTGTGCAGTCTCGGAACTACCCACGGCATAAAATCTTTATAAAACTCCGCTGATAACCCGTCTTCCCCAGGCGCCTTCTCCTTCTTCAATTTTTTTATTACTTCTTCTATTTCCCCAGTCGAAATTACTTCCTCCATTTTATTCCTATGCTCCTCTGTAACCTTCCTAATTTGTTGTTGATCAAAGAATTTTCGCAGTTTACTTAAATTTACCTCCTTTTTTGAGTACAGCTTTTTATAAAAAATTTCAATCAATTCTGCCTTCTCCCTTTTTTTATTACATCTTTTCCCATTTCCATCTACCAATACACCTACTTGCCCTTTATTCTTTTTATCCCTTGCTGCTTTCGCCAATAATTTAGAGTTTTTATTGCCGTACTCAAAATATTCCCTTTTAAGAAAAATCAAATCTTTCTTCACTTTTTCAATATCTTTCCCATCCAGTTCTTTCTTAATTTTTTTAATCTCTTGAAATATTCTCTGTTCCTTTTTTTTAGCATATTCGGTGTGGAGGTATTTTAGTTGCCTTTCCAATTCTTGGTTCCTGATTCTGATTTGCCTGTTCCTATTACTTTTTAATTTTATCGATTCCCCTCTAAATATTGCCTTCATTGTGTCCCAGACTCCTCCCCCACTGACCTCATTATTTTCGTTAAATTTCCAACTTTCCTCCCAGTTTTCCATTATTTGTTTCTTTATTGACTCCTTCCCATATAGCTGCCCATCATATCTCCAAATATATCCACTTTTTTCATCCTCGTTAAAATTTATGTTTACTATCATTTTTGCATGGTCGGATTCTCTAAATGTTCCAATCTTGATGTCCTCTATTTTTTTTTACCAGCTCTTCTGTTACAAAAAAATAATCTATTCTCGAATACATATCATGTACGTGTGAATAATATGTATATTCTCTTTCTCGGGATTTTAACTCTCTCCACACATCCTTTAACCCCATAAATTTCCTCCATTCCTCTAATATGTACTTTTTGCCTCTCTTTTTTGCACTTGTACTGTCAATATCCGAGCACAACATATTAAAATCTCCACCTACGACCATGTTTTTAGTCCCCTCCTCTCTCAATATTTTCCCCACTTTATCCAAGAAGTCTTGCTGTTTATCATTTGGTGCATAAATGTTGGCCAACGTTATCTCCTCTTCCTCAATTTTCCCTTTAATTATTAAATATCTCCCCTCTGGGTCAGCTATAATCTTGTTCGCCGTGAACCCCAATTTTTCCGAGATCAGAGTAGCGACTCCCCTGGCTTTAGATGTCCCATATGCCTTTTCATATATATCAATTCCCCTCACCGCCAAATTGTTAACTTCTGCAGATTTTTGATGGGTCTCTTGCAAAAAAATTACATCAGCCCTATCTCTGTTGAGCGATACTCGCAACCTCTTTCTTTTCAGGGCGTTCCCTGCCCCCTTCACATTCCATGTTACAACCCTTAATGACTTAACCATTTATATTTAGATCAATTTCCCATCGCTCTTTTCCCTCCCCGAACGTGTTCACTAACCAACCCCTAACCTCCCTACAACTAAAGAATCTATACAAAATAAAATACAGTAAAACAAAACTAATGTTCAAACTGAAAAAAAAATGTAAATTACGACAACAACAAACAAAAAACTTACCTATCTTATTCCCTTCTTCTACCCTCCCCACATCTTTTCTTCTAATGCCACCTTTGATCTTCAAAGAGGGGAGGGGGGGACCGGAGAAGAAAGGCATATCAATCTTCTATTAACCTCCTCCCTCTGACATTAACTAAGTTTGTACATGATTTCACCCCACCTGTTCCCTACTAACACCTGGAAGATCTGCACCGCCCACTGCTCCCTCCTCCTCCCGGCCCACTAACGGTCCCATCACCCCCACCCTGGCCAATTCTGTTCTCATTACTATCCAATCCGAGTCAGCTTCTTTGATCAAACCAATTTGTGTTAAATACAACAGTGCATCCATATTCGCATCCAACACATGCCATTTTTTGTCATAAAAAAATCTCAACTGCTGTGGAAATCGCCATACATACTTGACCCCTTTTGCGTTCAATATCTTCGTGACAGGTTTCATAGTATACTTCCACTTCCTCTCTTGGGGCGCTATGTCATTATACACCTCCACATCTACCCCATCCATTTTTAGGACACCAGACCCAGCTTGTCTAATAAAAGACATCACCTTCAGCTTATCTGCCCAGTTTGCAAATTTGACTAAGACGTTCCTAGGTGACTTCTTATCTCTCCTTCCACCCACCCTGTACACCGCCCCAATATCGTCTGATCCAAATTCTTTACCCATTTTTAGTGAGTTCAACCATTCCACTATTCGCTCTTTCAGGCGGTCTGGTGTCCTCTCAGTCACATGACGTATCACTATATTAAATTTTCTCCACCCCTCTTCAATCATCATCATTCTGTGTTCCTGCACTGTCATTTTATCTTCCAAAATGTGCTCTTGAATATAAAGTTCATTCACAGATATTATGGCATGTTTGACTTCCTTGTTCATTGTCTTTGTAATCTCATCAATCTTCTGCGTGTTCGCTGCAACATCTTTTTTCACATCTGTAAGGGATTTTGCCAGGCTTTCATACTGTAGCCTGGCTAATTCCCTATCTTTCTTCATTTCCACACTGTTGGCTTCCACTGTTTTATTCAATTTAGTTTGGTTTTCATCCAACCTTTGCAATGTCGCCTGAGTATCAGTCATATTCTTGGCCAGTTGTTGAAGGATTGTTGTCATGTTGTCCATTCTTTGTGCCAGGTCGAGGGAGCCCACCTGTTCCATAGCTGTGGTGCTCGCTGCTGTCTCTTGAACTTCCATGTTGGGTGAAGGTGTATGCCTCTCTTCCTCTTCTTGTTCTTTCCCCTTTTTACCTTTTCGACCTTTTGGTTTCACCACCGGCTCCTCCATCTCCTCTCCCTCCCTTCCCAGCAGACACCCCAGTATACCAGATACAGTATATAACAAGGGGAGGGAACAAGGAGTGGGGAAATTCTCTGTCTTCTGAGGTTAAGTCACAGTTCCCTCGGAGGCTGTTTTTATTGAGCTGCCTTCAAAGTTTTATTAAGCTGCCTTCAAAGTCTTTATAATTTTTATTTATCTACTGTATATAATTCTCAAGCAGCCACCTTCATACCCACAAACACAAGACGGAGAAGTGAATCTGCTGATCTCGCTTGAATGGGTCTTTTACTCAGTATTTTTTGCTGCGCAATTCCTGAGACAAAGAAACAGTTTCATCTCCGCCCCCTTGTGGTCTTAAGTTTTTCCTTAGTCCGCCATTACGCACCGGGCAATGGGGGGAGAGGACAAAGAAAAGTTTGATAACCCCTGAACCAAGGCATTGGTTGTACAAATAGGCCACACCTTTAAGCAGAACAATGAATATTATAATCTCATTTCAGTTATTTTTCTATTTAGGGCAGAAATGGGTAACATGTGGTCTCCAGATGTGACTGGACTATACTTTATCTCCCTCAACATTGGCTATGCTGGCTATAGCTGATGGGGTTTGCAGGCCCTCAACATCCAGAAGGCCACCCATTCTGGTTTAAGTTTGCCAGCATACTAAAATAGAGAGATTTTGCTGAAACTTTAGGAGATTAGCCATATAAATAAACCTTCAGTAATATAAGCAACTTTGCTGATACAAACAGTCCAACACTTTAGCTCTGAATTTCCTCCAGCTTACCTTCTTTAACTCCTTTTTGACAAATAAATTACTTTTGCAGAGCTATAAAATAAGCAAACCAGACTAACGGTGAAATCCTATGCTTGTCAGGAGTACATTACACTGAGTTAAGTGACATTTTTAGGGCAGCCACTGCCACATCAATGAAGAACAGGATGAGGAACAATGAAGAAGGGAACACCCCTCACCCAATATATATATATATTCCATTAAATCTGCATGTGTTCATTTAAACTAATATATTTAAATATCTTAAACAGACATTATTACTCTCCGTGAAAAGGGAGATACACAGCTGCTCACCATATTGAACAAGAGTATAACTAGTAAACCATCTTGGGGCATAGCACCAAGATAAAGAAAGAATATAAATCATATAAATAAATAATAGTTTATTTATAACTCTATGAAATGCCCTGTGTCTTGTATTTTCTGCAGCTTGGTTAAAAAGAATATATACAGCAGGTGTTCCCAACCTATGGCCCATGGGCCAGATGTGGCCCATGGTGCCCTTTCATATTGCCTCCCCACCCCCTCTGTCACACCAGAAAGTGCTATCTGTGGTTCCTTTTTAATGTATAGGCCCGCAAGTCCCTACCCATCCATATACTGTACTTATGTATTCAGTGTATCTGTGTGCTGTGTGGGTAGGGACATGCAGGCCACTCCCCTGTAAACAGCATTTCAAAGCTGTTTATGTTAAAAAGAAACCATACATGCTACAGCTTCCAGCAGTGCTGGCAGTGACAGCAGCAGGCCACATGAAATGGTGCCAGGTGGGTGAGAACTGTTGGGCTCCTGGCCTTGTCTCACCCACCCATCCCCTCTTGGACCCCAGCCCCACAAGGAAGGACTAGCAAGCCCTACTAACCCTTTCCCCAAGCAGGCAATTCATCTCAGTCAAGGGGAAAGGTCTGAAGCCTCCTTTGAGGGTTGGTGTTCCCCTCCCTCCTTCCAGGGAGAAACAAAATGGCCATCCCTTTGAAGATGTTGGGACAAAATGGCCACCTCAAAATGGCTGCCCCCATTGTGCAAACAAGGCAAAATGGTCATCTGGCTCCTCAGCTGTCTGAGAGAGCGTGATCCGCCCCCCTGCCTTGAAAAAGTTGGGAACCACTGATATACAGAAAGAAAATAAGCAAATATCGAAATATCCAGAGAGGCAACCATTGGTTATTTCAGAGGAATGGTCTGAACAGTGGTTTTAGACTGTTGAATCCTGTGACTGATCTTGCTTCTGAAGTTCATACAAAAATGATATGTTTATGCCCTACCCTTCCTGCCATTAATCAGCAGTTATACCAGTATGTGTGGTTTGAATGTTTTCTTACAGAATGACCTCCTGAACTATTTCATTTTTTAAAAATGGGACTTGGATGATTAGTACAAAGAATTATGGAAAATGACAATAAATGACAGATTGACGTGCAAGTTAAAGTTAAGGTAAGGACTGGTAAAAAGAGATGATTTAAAAGAAATATGGGGTGAATTTGTTGAGCATTTCCTAAGCAAAGGAAAAAGAAAAGGATAAGAATATATAATTTTCTAGAAAGAGGGGACAAATATGGAAAATTAAGCTATACAGTATACTGATAGAAAGCAGATGGTATACAACATCCCATTGGTAGTAGGGGACACTTACTTGATTATGTAATGCAGGGGTGCCCAAACTACAGCCTGTGGGCTGGATCAGGCCCCTGATGGCAATTCATCCAGCTCATGACACCCTCATCACTCCTGGAAGTGGAAGTAGAACACGCCCGTATCGGCGTGTTTTATTTCCACTTCCAGGAGTGACAAGGGTGTCATGGGTCAGTTGAATTGGCGTTGGTGGCTGGATCTGGCCCATGGGCCGTAGTTTGAACACCCCTGGTTTAAGCAGAAAAAAATGGCAGTCTAAAAAAATCTATCTCATCCTGTTGCAAAACATCCTTCCGGTGGGAGGAACCACATGACCAGCCCGCTAAACCACATCACTGGCCCGTGGCCTGAAAAGAAGAACAGCTGTTCTTATGGACGGCTGTCATCCCTAAAGAAAGACTTGCAGTCACTTTATTGTACGTTTTTATGTCCAGGATTTCATACTGACATGTGGGAGACGGGAAAGAGGGCAAGCTCCAGTGTTAACAGAGAGTTCATTCAGACAACTGTTTATTCATCAAGGTTAAGTAGTTGAAACTTAGCTGAGTCACTGTGGTTTGAGAAAACACTGTGAAGCTTGTCCACTTTTGTGTGCCTCAGATGGGAGCTCTTGTAGCACAGCAGTTAAATTACTGCACTGCAGCCAAAACTGCTGAGATTGTGAGTTTGATCCTGACAGAGTTCAAGGTTGACTCAACCTTCCATCCTTTTGAGACTGGTAAAATGAGTACCCAGCATGTTGGGGGTAGAATGCTAATTATCTTGTGAACTGGCCAGAGAGTACACAAAGTGCTATGAGGAAGTATGTATCTATAATTGGCTTTCACAAAGAGTCAGACAAACAACAAATTGAGCTTGAATTTGTTCAGATCATAGCTGCTGGCTCACACAACCACCTCCATCTTTGGTTCACAGTTGAACCAGTATGGCCAGACTGGAGACCCCCCAATAGTAGTATGGGTAATGTTCAGCTCTGATCCTCCAAATATTACTAGACTACTCCTCTTTTCTTCTTTGAGCATATAGCCAATAATGTGGGATGAGATGTAGTCTAACAGTCTCTGGAGAATGCCACATGTAAACTCAGTCCAGTGCTGCAGCTCAGCCACACTATGCCTGAGCATGCAACTTTTGCAAACTTGAAACAACTACAGGCATTTCTTCCATCTCAGCAATTTTAGGACTGTTTCTTCCTTCTGGATGTGTATTAGGGGCTTGAACAGTGCTCTTTTCAACCAGTTTCTGATCATTACCTGCATCTCTTTCACCCTAAGAGACTGCTGGAAACGTAATGGATGGCGCTGCAGTTAAACACAGCAAATCTCTAGCAGCTGGTTTCCTTACATGACAAGCTGGCATGTGCTTCAATGAGTGCTTATCTGTGTCTCTCATTGGCCAAGTCTGTTGCCAAGCTATCCAATTGCAGCTCTTCTTCGCCCCCACCTCCTTCTCAGAAGTTGTTGATGTTCTTTCTTGCATGCAAGCTTATGCACGCATAGCTCCTGGAGGCGAGTTTAACAAAGATGGATCAGTGCATTGATGAAACCTGCAGCAGGTTAGACACTTTCAGATTGGCACGCTGTTGGGGATGGCTTCCCCAGGATCATTTGGTACTCTCTGAGGAGCCAGTATCTATTTAAAAAGAAAAGAGGGGAAAGATAAAAATCATATAAATGCAGGCAGTTAGATCAAATAAAGCTCTATAAATTTCAAGAACTGGCTCTGAAGTTGGCAGCTTAGACTTTTAGACTAAGTAATGTGGACGTCTCAGTTTCCCCAAGTGGTTATTTATTTTAACTGGATCAAGTCTTGAGGAAACCCAAACCCAGGAGTAGGGAGAAGACCTCCACAAATCTTTCAGTTAGTTGAGAAGACCTATCAAGAGCCCAAGTCACTGTGTCCCTGCCTTTAAAAAAGAATGAGGAGACAGTCCAAAGAACCAAGCATGGTCTGTTATTGAGTAGATGCGACATGAAACAGACTATGAATACCATGACAGAATAGGAAAGGGTTCATTATTTTTGGTAACTTACTTATTGATTACTTTTACTACCAGAGAAAGGAAGAGATAGTTGTGAGATTTTCTGCCTCAGAAAGCAAAATAAGGGCCCAAGTCGACATACCACGGAGTGGGCATTTCAAACCAATAACCTGTTTTCCATTGCATAGTGTGGTTTCCACAGATATATGTTCTTCAGCAAACAGATGTTCATTGAACTACAGCCATGTTTGTTTTCCAACGTTCAGCCGAAAAACAAAGCATACTAAATGCAAAATAAGTAAGTGAGGAATAGCTCAAGCTACAACAATCCTGACTTTTATCTAGGTGTGGGAAAGCGTCTCTGTAAAAAAATGTGAGACTAGTCTACTTTTGTCTTTTAAATGCGCTGATTCTTTAAAATTCTTTAAAGCTAGATTAAAATAGATATTATCTTGATCTGAACTTACGTAGATCACCAATTCAATTCAATTCAATTTTATTTACAGTCCATGACCAGCTTAACAAGAACTCAAAAGCATAAACACCACATTCTAAGCTAGACTGGACAGAGGTAATAAAAGAAAACTATACTACTAAAAACCTACTGAGAATTGACATACAACAGCAGGCTGCCTATTTAAAAGAACAGTATTACTAAAATCCATTAATAATTACTAAAACCTAATGTCGTGAAAATAAATGCTAATATTTACAAGGAAAGAAGAGGGATAGCCTTGTTACAAGGATATAGTATGCTCTCTGCTGGAGTTGTAATTTATTAAAACTCAGTAAATTATAGCCAAACCAATAATGGCAAGGGTGAAGAGAGAACCTAATAAAATAATATAGATCAGTTGCTCAATGCAGGACTTTCTTGTGGGTGGGGTGGGAAGGCCGCTGTGGCACCGGGCACCAGGAGCCTCCACCACCACTGGTGTCATGGGCCCAGGCACAAAAGGCTGCTATGGCGGCAGGACTCTGCGGCCCCCGACTTTCTTGCGCCTGGGTTGGGGAGGCCGCTGCGGCACCGGGTGCCAGGACCCTCCACCACTGCTGTCATCCTAGATCCCGCCAAGGAACAAGACACAAAACACAATTATTGTGGCAGGACTCAACCACCGCCCCCAGACTTTCTTGCAGCCAGGGTGGGTAGGCCGCTGTGGCGCCAGGTGCCAGGATCCTCCACCACCGCTGGCATTCTGGGCCCCATCCCAGGCCCAGGGCACAAAAGGCCACTACAGCAGCAGGACTCCACCACCGCCTCCGGACTTTCTTGTGGCCAGGGCAAAGAGGCCACTATGGTGACGGACAATGGGACTCTTCACCACTTCTGGCATCCTGGGCCCTGCCCCAGGGCACAAAATGCTGCTATAGCGGCACACGACAGGACTTCACGACTACTGCTGCCCTCGGACTTGCCTGCGGCCGGAGTGGAGAGGCCGTTGCACTATTGTATTTTATACTGTTGTACTGTTTTATATTATGATATGTGCCTTTGTAGGATGAATATGGTATAATTATTGTCTATATTGTATTATTGTGTTTACTGCATAATATTGTGTGAGCCGCCCTGAGTCGGGTTTCCTGTTTGGGCGGCATACAAGTATGAGAATTAAATTAACCTTAACTATAGAGCCATACTGGACTACCTAGTCAGCAACTGATGTATCCTACGAGCCTTCACACACAAACCCGCCACTTTGCACATGATGGCAATACTACTATCTTGGACTAGGAAGGAAACTTGTTGGGCAGGCAATTTTCCTGTGCATTGATGCAGCAGAAGGATTATTAACTCTGTACAGATATCCCTATAGAATGAGCAAAAAAAGGAGAACATGTTCAATTGAGTCAACATCCCCATTACCACATGGACATAAACTTTCCGAATAGGGTGTCCCATTATATGTGCCCTCAAACACAGCTTAAGGCATGCATCCACAGCAGGCCTGAGTGAATGCCAGCCTATAATTAGGGCGATCTAATTGCTGCAAAAAGGCTGTGGAAGCAACCTGGTACCTAATGGAATCATTGCAATAAAAACCAGGAGACTTGGCCATATCTTCTTGTCATTCAGTGTCCCTTCTTCTTTGTTTCACCAACTCCCTGGCTTGTTGTGCTTCCATTGCAAGCAAGGTAGGTGGACACAAGCCAATTTATTAAGTATATATTACATTCCCAGGAAGAGCGGAATGAGTGTTGAAGTGTAAAAAACACCAGGTGCCCAGGGAATTAATGTATTAAGCCAATATGAAATTATCAGCACCTGGCTTCCACCTTCACTAAGCCCATCTCCAGCCTTAATCTGGCATTGAAAAAGCAGCAGGGGGAGGGGGTGAGACAGCAGCTCTAAGAAACTTTGACTGAATTCTCTCCACCTGCCGGTAACTGTCTAAGTGGCCTAGCTGAGCACCATATGTAAGCTGGGTGAGTGATTTGGCTTCAAACAATTTAATGGCATAATGCCCCCCCACTCCAATAGAACCTAAGAATTGCCGATGCACTCCTCCATGCATTCTGAACCACATGATCAATATGTATCTTCCTAGAGCCTGGAAGAGGACCCCCAAATAGTTAAAGCTAGGGACCTGCTGGATTGGATGGCCCTCGATTTTCCAATTGTGACATTTGGGTTTCCTGCCAAAGACCATGATCTTTGTTTTAGCGTAATTGTAGGTGACCAGTGCTCCAAGTGCCTGTCTAAGGCTCACTGGTGATCTTGCCAAAATGAGGATATCAGCAGCATAAAGCAATGAATTAATATGCCTCTCTGCTAACTTTGGTGGATGGAAGTTTGGATCTGCCAAATGATTGACCAAATCATTGATATAAAAATTAAACAGTAGTGGGGCCAATATACATCCCTGTCGCACACCTTTCTGGGTGGAAACTGCAGAGGACAAATGACCCCAAGGGGAGCAGCACACCTTCAAAACTGAATTTTCATGCACCACAGAGATCAAGGCCAAGATCAATGGAGTTGGCTTTTAGTTTCTCCCACAATTTGGTCCGTGATATAGAATCAAAAGCAAATCTTAAATCTATAAAGGCAGCATAGAGTGAACTCGGATACTTCTTACAAAGGTGTTGTAGGATTACAACAATTGTCCATGACTGATCTTCCTGTCCTGAATCCAGCCTGTTCCTCTGCCAAAATAGCCTCCTGATCAACCCAATCTTTTAGCTCCTAGTAAAGATGTCTGGTGTAGAGTTTGCTAACCACACTAAGGAGACTTATAGGTTGATAGTTGGATGGGTAATTTCTTTGACCTTTCTTAAAAATGGGGACAATATTCTCACTATACTTCGATTGCCTTGCATTCAAAGGCTTCAGCAGTTTAATGCTTTTCCTGCTGACAACTCTTATTCTTACTCAAACCTTCAGTCACCTTTGCTTTAGTCTGAGGCAATGGACTCTGTGGCTGTCCAAATACTGATGAACTGTTGCCCCCTTTATACTTGACCACTGGTCATACTACTTGGAGCTGACAGGCTGTAGAAGACAACAACACAAGCAAGGCCACAGGTCTCTTGCCCTGCTTTAGCCTCTCCTCCTCAGCATTTTGTTGTTTCTTCAGAACAAACTCCCTTCAGGAGTCAACTGTGTATTATTGGTGTCCAAGCATCTACATGAAAAGAAGTGAAACCAGAAAAATATGCTTTATTGACATTTTCCAAAATGATGTTATCCCAAAAAATTACCTTCTAATTTTAGAAATTGCCTATTACCCACTGACCTTTTTCAACTTTGGCTTGGCTTTTGTTGTTCTGATGCACAGTCGACTCCGACCCTCTGCGACCCTATGGACCACTGCCCGCCAGACACTTCTGTCCTCCACCATCCTCCTCAACTCACTCAGTTCTGTGCCCATTGTCTCTACAATACCATCTAACCATCTTATTTTTGGCTGCCCCTTTTTCTTTTGCCCTCCACCTTTCCCAGCAACAAGGCTTTCTCAAGTGAATCCTCTCTTCTCATTTGATGTCCAAAGTACCTTTGCTTCATCTTTACAATTTGACTTTCTAAGGAAATCACGGAGAAAGTGGAACCTTTGAAACATGCATTCATGGCTTTACTACAGTCTAAAGCTGATAGTCAAGGGGTCCCTCTTAGTTTGTTTTGATTTTCTTTTCTTTTGTGAGATTCCAGAGTTGCTCCCTCCCCCAAAAATATAATTTTAGAAATTGGGCAGGTTCTGCATTTTGTCACTAGGAAAGGGAGCAGGGGAGGCTCCCGCAGTATCTTCCACAAACTTGGTCTGGAATTCCAGACAGATGTTTGCTCCAATTTTTCAGAAGAGCTCCAAACTCTGACTTAGATTTCAAAATATTTTTCTTCTCTCAATATTCTCTTCATGATCCTAAATGACTTTATATTATGAAGTTCCATTTGGTTTCATCTGAACACTTTTCTGATGTTCATAATTATGTCCCCTAGCTAGAGGCTTTTTTCCTCCACACCTGTCTCTTTCTGTGCATGTAGAGTCTTCTTCTTCTTGTTCTGCCATATCCGAATCCGAATATTGACGAATATTGGCAATCTTCAGGGTGATCAGCCATGAAGACTATCCTGAGAATATAATGCAGTGGCCTTTCATCTACCTTCCGCATAGCAGCATGGCACCCATACCACTGATCAAGTCACTTTCTGTCCTGAGCCCTTTTAGTACACAAAGTCCTCATTAATCCCAGGCTAGTACTGATGAAGCTGCTGCCCTTCATCAAGATGGATTCAAGTGGGATTTAATCCACTTGGGGACTACCACCCTTCCCTGTGGACTTTGCCACCCAAGCCATTAGTCCTCAGGGTGGTCTAGTTAGTTAACTGCCACCTGGCACTCAGCACTGAGTCACTGGCAGTATGATCTGCTCTATTACCATAGCAGGAAGACCTGGCCAGACACATATGTGTAGATATGGAGGGAGCACCTTCCAATGCAAGATATTTGTGGGTATTGTTTCTTAAACACTAGATGAATGAGGTCAATTTCTAGTCCCAAATTTTGAGTAAACCTTTAGACAGGCAGAATGAAGTTTAAGGCTGTTTTAACCCAGTAATTGTTCTTTGTCAAGGAATTCATGACAGACACGAAAGATGCTAACTTCACAATTAGAAGTGACGCTTGCTTAAGATTTAAGGATGTTTGTTATTCCTGCCATGAGGTTTCCGAGATCATCCAGCTGCAAATTAGCTTCAGTGATGAGGAGATAAGCCTGGATTCACTTGCAGCTTGATAATACAGCCTTGGAAGATTTGAAAAATGCAGCTTTGCAAGGATAATTTTTTTATTATTCTCAAATTGTAAAGTTAGCCTCTTGTCTGCTCTAAGAGTAACGTGCTCTGGCTAGATCTATAAATTTCTCCAGTTGAACAGACTTGGTCACAATTTACAGAAGGTCAAAATTAAAGTGAGAATGTGGCAGGAAGCAAAATGAAATCTGAAAGCATGGACTTTAGAGATGTGGCAAAAAATTGCAACCACTTCACTTTTGACTCATCCACATGACCATACGAAAAGGCAAGAAAGGACACACATGTGGAATATATCTTGTGATACACTATGATTATCTTTGGACTATACATTTACTGTATTGCAGAAGGAAAAAACACTTTGCAGCCTTGAGGGCTGGAGACTAGCCCTGGGGGCTTTGGGGCAGAGATTTCCACTGCAATTGCCACTTGGGTTGGGGGTTGAACTGGTGTGTGCACCCTTTCTTTCCCCCAACTTAAGCAGCAATCACGCAGGGGCGGGGCAAATCTCAGCATTGGTTAAAAACAGCACTGTTATGGAGAGAGATTCGCCCTGTGCCCCCTGCTGAAACAACGGGGTGGGCAGGGCAGATCCCTTGCTGTTAGGTTTGCCTTTGGCCGAAGAAGTCCTTTCCACAAGGGCACCCATTCTCTTCCCAACCCAGCTGACACTTGTCTTGCTCTGTCTGCCTCTCTGCTGCCCTTTCCAAAGAGGCAGGCGGATCGCCCCCCTGTTCTCTTTCCTCTTTGGAAAGGGAACAGGGCTTTTTTTTAACATTGTGCGATCAATGCATCATATAATGTTAAAAACCAGATAATGTTAAGACTTGTGGAACCAAGTCCTATCATTATCTGAGGTACTAGTGTATTACAATAATCAAGTCTGGAGATGACCAACGTGTGTGTGCTCATGAGCAAGGAGTCCAGATCTAGGAGCGGGTGTAACTGGCACACAACACAAAGTAAATATAATAACATCTACTAGCATTCGTGGTTTGCACCACTGAGGGGCCTGCTAGAATTTTTCTTCTTATCCTGATCACTGTAACACAAAACTTGCTGGTATTGTGGGTAAAAGAGGGACTTTCATCTGCTAATAGTCAGTAAATGTAATTGCTGTTGGATCGACCAGGATATTTGCGGGGCAGTGTGGATATGAGTTTTTCTATAAAAAGGACAGGTGCATAGAACATGTTCTGTCATTTCAGCTTCACCTGTGTCGAAAGGGCACAATCTCTCTGACATAGGTATCCTTCAAAACTTTCCCTCCAGAACTGCTGAAGTGGGGGCATGACAATGGGCCACCGTGAATGCTCTTCAGTGGCTGGGCATCTCAAATTGTATCAGATACTGAGCTGGGGAGATGATATATCTTTGGGACTTTGAAGCCAAAAAGGTTGGAGACATGTGAAGCAGAACAAGTTAATGAGCTTCTGCTAGAACGAGCTACAGCCAACAAAAATAGTAATAAATTGTGTACCTCTTTCCAAGGTTTTCTAGGTAAAGAATACACAGAAATAGTCAGTGGTGAGATTCAATTTGTTTTACTACCTACTCTGCATGATATGGTGGACGTGGCCAGGTAGAAAGCCCCGTGTTGCACACAAATTAGGACCACAGTACTTTATTTCAAAACTTGGATGGGTAGGGCCAGCTGGAATTTCTGCTATTGGTTCTGATGAACTGGAGCGAACGTGCTGAATCCCACCACTGGAAGTGCTTTACCATTCTCTTCTTCTGGTGGTGCCCTGGAACCATGCAGCTTGCCCACGACTGCACAAGAAAGGTTATGCCGAGAAAACCTTGTTACTCTGTAAGGCAAGTCTTTAGGCACTGTGGGTTTAGCTACCACAGACGGACACAGCCTCTTCCTGGAAAATATTCTGAATAAGTTCCACTTAGTTCATTCCAATTAAGACTCAAGGAAGTATGCTTAGGCTTGCAACCTTGGTGGAACAATTAGTCCTGAGGCTCTTAAGTGCCGCCATCGTCATCCCACCCCCCCTGAAAGAGAATCATATGCCAACCTCAACCAAAAAAGTTACAGCACTCTGGAAAAGCCTGGAGCACATCTGAAGCAAACCGTTGTGGCTTTCTCTGTTATCTGAGCCCTGGGATAAGAGGCCCCTCCTGTTTCTCCTCCTTAACTCTTCCAGAGGCAAAGGAGCTGCCGCAGGGACCGTGCTCTGTCCCCCTTGAACTGCTGCTGCCTAGGCGTTCTGTACAAGCCAGGTAGAAAATTCTTCCCCAACCTTCTTTCCTGGCTAAAGAAAGCAGCCTCTTTGTCAAGTCTTGGCAGTGTGGGTGCTGTGAATTCAGAATCTACAACCTTGTTGAGTGTAGCATGGGTTCTCACTGTTGTGTGCAATAAACAGACTGTGGCCTCCTTGTGCACAAGTTTGGAGATGCTCCCCATCACCTGGTGACGTAGCCAAGGGAGGGAAAAGCAGATCCTCCTTACCTCCTGCTGCAGGTAAGGAGTGCTTGCAAGGAAGACATCCTGGTGTTCACTTTTACATTCCTTCCAATTTGGGTTGCAAAAAGTTAAAAGTTATTATTGGAATAATCTCCCAGTGTGTGCCTAACTCTTTCTGCACCGGCTCTTTCATTTTTTCTTAAACTGGTTGTTTCAAGTAACACTGATTTTTGTTAAATGTAAACATTCTGCAGAGAAAGAGAGGTTCAACTCAAAGTTTGCAGGTAATTTATGATTCCTAATAATTTGCTTTTCTGTTTCTGCTTCCACATTCTGAAGTAGTCGTAGAGTCACACAGTGCCTAAATCATCTGGTTCTTCTGCATCAGCAAAAATAGAAAAATTAATACTGGGCATTTAATGGTGGTTTCAACTCCCCTTGAAAGTGTAATCAGCTTGCCTTTTGGAGTGAATATCCTGTAACTGTACACGTATGGGTTGTACATTAGTGTATGGTAGTTACTACTGTAACATGACATACAGATTGTTCGTGTTCAAGAAAGCAAACAGGTGTTGGGTATGGACGTTTATATTCATACACATATATGAATAACTCTGTATAAATCTATTGGCATGAAAGACTTTATGTCAGCATGTGCATAGGAAGAATATGGACAACACAAACATGCACAAGCATGGAATGCATAATGTACATGAAATTATATGTGCATACTTGGAGAATACATTTGTGATAATTTATGAATTATATAGGCCTATTCATGGATTGTTAAAACATATGTTGGTAATGATGACAAATAATGGCATTGGTGTTTTTGTGTGAACTTGATAAAGTGGAAACCTTAAACATTTCACTGAGGACTCTGCATATTCTGTTCAGTGACTTGTGGTCTCCCATCTTTAAATAGCATTCAATTGCTGAGTTGATCTGCATGTTATTAATATCTCTAAATGGAATTTTACTGAATGACCTACAGGGTATGG
Organism: Furcifer pardalis; assembly: GCA_030440675.1. Taxonomy (NCBI): domain Eukaryota; kingdom Metazoa; phylum Chordata; class Lepidosauria; order Squamata; family Chamaeleonidae; genus Furcifer; species Furcifer pardalis. The sequence goes on along the minus strand of CP126893.1, from coordinate 59,450,843 downwards.
AAGTGTTAAATTTGATTTCTTGGCAATCTTCCATATGGAAAAATCAAAACTGTGTACAAAAACTGTAGCAAAATGCAACTTTTTCAAGCTTTGGCAAGAACCTTTTAGTGGAAGCAATCAGATTTCAGCATTTTAGAATGAGAACTGCATGTCTGGCCAGGTTATCTTGCTATGGTAATACAGTAGACCATACTCCCAGCAACTCAACACCAATCATCAGGCAGCAGTTAACTAACCTGACTACCCTGTGGACTAATGGCCTTGGGTTGGTGAAGTCCACAGGGAAAGGTGATGGTTCCCAAATGGATTACATCTAACTTGAATCAATCTTGATGGAGGGCAGCAGCTCTGTCAATGCTGGCCAGGGGCTGATAAGGACTTTGTAACAAAAGGGCTCAGGACCAAAAAGTGACTTCCAAAACTGTATCAGTGGTATGGGTGTCATGCTGTGATGCAGAAGACAGATGGAAGGGCACTGCATTATATTGCTCCCAGGACAATCTTCATGGCTGATTGCCATGATGATCAACAGTATTCAAATTCAGATACAGCACAAGAAGAAGAGAAAGCACAATAAAATTTCAAATTAGCTGTATACTGTATTCTGAAATGTTACCATCCAGACTGAAATGTATTTGTTTCTTTTTCCTTGTAAAACCACATGGGAATTCCTAACAGGCTGTTGTCTGGATGTATGAGAGGGGATGTTCAGTCTGTGGTGAGGAATAGATCTATCCATTGGATTCCTCATTGGTTTCTGTTTTGTTATAGGTAATTTAATATGTTATAAAGATATATTCTGTGGTCAGTGCATCAATAAAAATTGCTGCTTAATCGTTGTCTAAAAATAATGGCTTCTCTTTCCAGTATTGGCAGTTCTAAAAGTGGCCAAACACTGCCTATGATCAGCATTTCCTAGAGTCTGGGTGCTCTTTTTGTTTCTCATACTTAAAGCCTGAGAGCAGAAGTTTGACAGTAATTTATTGCCTTCTTCGTGATGTTCATCTACATACATCGAAATCCCACATAGCAAGTCATTTTTGGACTTTGAAGCTGTTCCTGTCATTACCCTCAAACCAGTGGTGGGGTGTCAAAAATTTTACTACCACACCGTGAGCGGAGCCTAATTTGTGGGCGGAGCCAATGATGTGGGTGGAGCCAACATAAAAATAAGTACACATAAAAATACAAAATACATAGACATAAAAATACACATAAAACACATATAATGCACATTAAAATAAATACACATTAAATAGACATAAAAACACATAAAACACAAATTAATTACACCTAAGACACATAAAAATACACATTAAAAATAAATGCACATTAAATAGACATAAAAAAGATAAAAATACAAATTAAATACACATAAAGCACATAAAATACACATTAAAAATAAATACATATTAAATAGACATTAAAGTACACACCCACACCCCATACCCAAAGGTGAGTCACTTACCCTGGGGAGCAGGCTATAGGAGCTTCAGGCTAGCAGCTTCCCTTCCTCCTCCCCGCTTGGGAAGACAGCAAGGAGGCCGCGCATGTGTGCCAAGCGCTGTAGGTGCTCATGCACACCAAGCTCTTGGCGTGCATTCGCAGTGGGGGAACCGGTGAAAAGGTAAGCCCCCGAGGTGGTTCCCTCCAAAAGCCACTACTGATTCTCCAGGACAGTGGGAAAAGTTACTACCGGTTCTGGCGAACTGGTGCGAACCTGTAACATCCCATCACTGCCTCAAACCCACTGTATTTGGGAACCTTCTTGTTTTGCTATCATCTCCAGTTACGTTCTACCAACAACTTGCCAACATACAGTATTGCTATCTTTTAAGAAAAAAAATCATACTGACAATTATGATGTTAATAGTTTAGAGACGTGTAAGATGTGTATTTTTGAAGGCTTTGTTTAGTTAGTAACCAGATTGCATTTTACACAAAATTTCACTCGTGCATTTTGTTTGTGGAAATGGATCAAGCTATCTAGTGCATAGTACCTATTTAGCATCCTAGCCCTGTTCTTCTTTCCTTTGAGGGGCATTTAAGGATTTGATAAATTTTAGACACTTCTATATTTAAAGGGCAAACCCTTGCCTTTCAATTGCCTTTCAGTTACAGCCGCCCAGAGTCGCTTTTGTGAGAGGGTGCGGCATAAAAGTCTAAAAATTAAATTAAAATTAAATTACTAGGAGTTCTGCTTTCTGTTCTCACCGATCACAAGATTCTTTTGTGGCCCTATTTCATGGGCAGTGGTTTCTTTAAATAATTATTCCTTCCAGTGTTATTCACTTGAAATGAGCAGCATCCTTTGTTCTCTTTTCATGAATACTATTACAGAATTGAGTCTTCTGTCCTTAGTTTCTCTTCCTTGTTTATTTAATTCTATAAAGCTTGGGATCACAAAGGGAAAAACTTCCAAGTCTACTCAACATGGTTATGCGTATTCACCCACAATTTGATATCACATCTTGGACAATTAAGCCTGAAGTATTTTAAGTATTATTCCGGCTCTCTTCAAATTACCAAATTAAACTGGTTTTATACTCTTCCAGGAAGGGCGTATTCAATTTCACCCTGGTTGGTCTCAGTTAGTAATGAAGGAACATGGATCTCAAGTGGAACATGCATCCAAACTGCACTTTAAAAAGTCACATCTCTGAAAGTTGTTTTTCCCTGGGACTATCTTAGAAATCTTTCAAGACATATCTTAGAAACCCCTTTCCCTGCTGGAGCTTTGCTTTTGGAAAGAAGTGAACAGGCAAAGGAGGTGTTTGTGTGTTAATTGAAAGGCTGTTGAAAGCTTCTGACTGGGAGGCTGACTGGGAAATAAACATAAAATGGGAAATACCATAGCACTAAACTCTGCTTCCAAAACAAATCAAAAGGAAAGTAAACTATGCTTTGCAGGGGAGAACAAAGAACGCAGAATGTCACTCAAAATGTCACTGTATTAACCAGGACAAGAAAATATCATGTGGGTAACATCAGTACTGAATCAGGTACTTCTAGAAGAACAGGTGGTCCATCTGGAACAGCCCTTACTTGCAGAGCTTGGCAAGTTGCTTTTTAGAGTTATAAAAATATGACATGCAGAAGCTGTCAATAACTGAGCAACAGAAAGTTAATATTTCAGCATGTGTTTGAGGTTATTCTTCTCAAAACCAGCTTTCTGATCTTTTACTTAATTGCCATGGTACCCAACCAAGAAGCCCTGAAAATAGTAGCTCTAAACACCTTTAAGGCTGCTACTGTGCTGAAACGAATATAGAATTCACTGCAACCTCCTAATATTAAAATGGCCACACTGAAGATAAATCTGTAAACATTAGGAGGTTCGTGCTGTTTTAAACTTATAATACTAGTGGTGAAATTATTCTCTATCCTGTACTTTGAAGATGTTTAAGATGATAGAGGAAATAATAAGCGTTTTAACAGAGACACGATGATCCATTTTGGCACCTGGGCCCATCAACACTGCTTGAGGAATGGGCCTAAATCCTCCCTCCATGAATTTTGACCAAACATTAGAAATAACTTCTGAACTTCTTTCTCTGTGGTAATATTGAGGTTTTGATACTCTTTCCCTTAGGAGATCCATTATTCTGTTCTTGTTCTTCTTCCTTTTAGCTTTGGGCACCTCGTACGAATGGGCTCCCTTTCCAATTAAGTCAGACTTTTTATGTTAAGTCACACTGCTTCCTGGTTTAGTTTTGAAGGCTAACTTCTCTTACTGTGGTCACTGTATTGTGATAATTGTTTTAAATTGCTGTACTTGTTTGTTTTTATTTTAAATTAGTTTATTTTTAATGGCTTGTAGGGCACTCTGGAGACTTTCAGGCTGAAAAGTGACAAAAAATATTTTAATACAAATAAATAAAATAAAGTAACACCCCAGAGTCCGATCAGCCTCACGAAATAAACCAATGTATCTTTCATCGGGAACCCTTTCCCCACACGTTTAATCAACTGAAGTTCTAGTTGAACCTAATCTACTGACTAAGATAATTGAGGTCTGCTGACCTAAAATGTCAAGTGTCTTATCCATGATGACTGTGTGAACAAAGGGGTGGCTAAAGCATCTGAGGGGTTATTAATGTGCATTTACAAGATCGTGAGAATATGACCTAAGGAAAACATTCTTTTCTTCTGAGAGATCCTCTAGTTCCCGTTCATCTTGCAACATAGTTAGTTGATAATGTTAGTTGATCATCTCAAGCCTGGTTGCCTGAGATCTATCAAAATCAGATGTGCTATGCCTCAGGGATAAATTCAGATCCTCATCATTCTAATTTCTGTACAGAGGCATCAAGAATAGCTGGTGTTTGCCAATCAATATGAGAGCTGTACAGCTACTAGTCTGGCCCAAAAGTTAGTGCATATGGAAATTCCACTGGAGTGGGTATTTGATGTGTAATAGTGTTGGTGGGCTTGTTATAGGGATAGTGTCCTTGCCCTCCTAGGGTTTTCTGGGCTAACAAACAACTATGCCTCAACTACCAAGGGATTTGACAGTCACATAAAGACTAAGAGACTAAATATCTTAGCTATGGCTTTGTTTGTCCATTGACAATGAGTAGCTAAAAATATCTGACATCATTTCATTTTGCAAAGCCAGGATGCTAAACTTTCAGCTCTTGATTTGCCAGAGCCATAAATATGGAGCCAAATAATTTCAGATTTTTGCCAGCAACATTTCATAAAACATGTAATGAGGATAAAACATACTGTTCTGGACGTTGGGGCTGGGCTGTGCACCATGCCAGAGCATTCCCTCATAGCTTTTGGGGCTGCCTACTGCCTCTATGTGAGGCAGTTCTCACATACAATTGCGCCTCAGGCCTGCTTTAAGGAGGTTAGTGTATTGTAGCTTCCAGTGTTAGAAGCACATCAGAGACTGAACAAGGGAATAACTTAATTGATGAATCTCTGGCTATGACTAAACAGCAGTGATGTCATTTTTGCAACACAACCTGGCCACTAGGCATATCTCATCCTAGCTTCTAGACAGTGCTCCCTTCACATACTGGTATCTTTTATTTATTTATTTATTTATTTAATCATACTTTTATGCCACCCTCCTCAAAAAGACCCAGGGCAGCTAACAAACTTTAAAAACACTTAAAACACAATAAAACATAATATAAAAGTCAGGATTAAAAGGTTACAAAAATTAAAAGAATTTAAACACGACACACACAGAGAGGGAGGGGTCAGATGAGCCAACAGACTGAGGCCACCGTCTGGCCCATACCCCACACATGCCCTGCCAGCCAGGTCTTATTCCCCTTCCTAAAGGGCAGCAGCTCCGTCTGGAGATGCAACTTACTTGGCAAAGGGTTCCATAGGGCTGGAGCAGACACGGAGAAGGCCCTCCTTCCAGTGCTAGAGAGGTGCATCGCTCTAGCCGATGGTACAACCAGAGAGCCTCCTGGGGTTCTGCTGTTCAACCAAACTAGCCAGTACTCTGAATTTTCAGAATCCAGTTTAAACTACCTACCCACCTTAACCCCCATGTTCTTGGGTCTTGTAGCCTCCACATAACCATGTGACAACATGTGAAGGGCCTTTTTTGATTTCATAGAATACAAAGCTTTGAATCAGTGGTTCCATTTGCCCCTTGATGCCACTCTATGAAATCCTTACCAGGTCTAGATTGAGAGCACTATCTGGGCCTCTGAGCTCCATTGTAAGCACATCTTGTCTGGAGTAGGAAGTTCAAGTTCCAAAATGTTGCAGCTGCACATCAAGGTTATGTCAAGTGATTCATGCCATGTTTGTGCTTCAATGCAATTTCAGAGTGTACCTGTTTTATTTACTAATTACTTGTCTACTGCTAGAGGAACAAAGCTGCGCTGGAAAGCGTAAGACCATGAAGCATGTCCTATCAGGCAACTGTGTTAGAGATCATGGACACTGAATACTGTGATGTTCTTCTTGCCAGGGTAATGGGTACTTCTTCAGAGCTCTCAGAGACAATAGCATGCCTTATACAAGTGTTGATTAACAGAAATTGCTACCTTGAGGCTACCATAACAATATTTCCATTGTGTTCTACTTCATTATGATAATAAATAAACAGAAGGATCAAAGCTACTGCTAATCTGGCATGGCAAATCCATTGTTCACCATTCCAGTACAGTTCAGATGGTTCTGTGGGTGTTTAGGAAGAAACAATCAGATATAATAAAGCTGAAGGTACCTGGGTTAAATGCACTGCCTCATGCACTTTAAAAGTAAAAATCTAGTTCAAATTTGTGAAAATTGTGGATTATGGTGGGTTGTACATTTGTAATTTTATGCATAAACACAAAGATTATGTCTGAGTGTTCAGAGTTGAGAGTTTCAGGCAAGGCACAGAAGATGCTAGAGTCAGGTTCCCTTAAACTTTTCCAGATCAAGTCTTCTGCATATTTACTGCATCTGCACTTTGCACCTGCATTTCAAAGACAACATCTATTAGCTGACAAGTAGAATTTTGAGAGTACCCTGGACAGCAAGGAGAACAAATAGGTCAATCTTAAAAGAACTCAACCCCAATTGCTCCCTGGAAGGTCAAAATTTGAAGATGAAGCTAAAGTACTTTGGACATCAAATGTGAAGAGAGGATTCACTTGAGAAAGCCTTGGTGCTGGGAAAGGTCAAGGGCAAAAGAAGAAGGGAGTGGCAGAGAATGAGATGGCTAGATGGTATTGTTGACACAATGGGCACATAACTGAGCGGGTTGAGGAGGATGGTGGAGGATAGTGGTGACTGGGGTGATGGGTGACCCCATCCATGGGGTTGTAAAGGGTCGGACTCAACTATGTGACTGAACAACAACAACAACAACAGTCTGGATTATTGTAATGTGCTCTACATGGGACTGTCCTTGGTGACCATTCGGAGGCTGCAGCTGGTCCAGAATGCAGCTGCCCAGGTTGTGATGGGGTGTGGGCATTATGCTCACACCTCACCATTGCTGCGGGAGCTGCACTGGTTGCCAGTGTGCCTCCAGGTGCAATTCAAGGTGCTGGTTATTACCTTTAAAGTCCTATATGGTAGTGGGCCAGGATACCTAAGAGATCGCATCACCTTAAGGACATCTGTCCGTCCCACCAGAGCAGACTGAAGAGGTGCTCTGGTTGTACCATCGGCTAGAGAGGCACACCTCTCTAGCACAAGGAGTAGGGCCTTCTCTGTGTCTGCTCTGGCCCTATGGAACCTCTTGCCAAGTGAGCTGTGTTTCCAGATGGAGCTGCTGCCCTTTAGGAAGGAAGTCAAGACCTGGCTAGCAGAGCATGTGTGGGGTATGAGCCAGACAGTTGCCCCAGTCTGTTGGCTCATTTGATCCCCCTCTCCCTGTTTGTCTTGTTTTAGCTTTTTAAATTTTTTAAATCTTTTAATCTTGATTTTATATTATGTTTTTATTGTGTTTTAGGTGTTGAGAGTTGTGTTAGCTGCCCTGGGTCTTTTTGAGGAGGGCAGCATAAAAGTTTGCTTAAATAAATAAACAACAACAACAACAACAACAACAACAACAACAACAACAACAACAACAACAACAACAACAACAACAACAACAACAACAACAACAACAACAACAACAACAACAACAAGCTAATTACCTCCCCTGCTTTTAGGCTGTATAGGCAATCAACACTGTATAGGCAATCAACACTGTATCATTGTTATTTTCTGTATCTCGTTACTCTTGTTCTTCACACCATCTACTCTATGTATATTGTTGATGTAAATGGTTTGCAGAGTGATATGCAGTGACCAGCAAGAAGTTCACACCTGGCAAGGTGGTTCCTTGTGAGAAAAACAGGCAGACAGATCTTGGTGCAGAAGAAAAACTCAGCATAGGTTTACTCAGGAAGTAAAAAGGTGCAAGTATATACAGTGCAACAACTGTAACACAAAACAGAAATGTTCTCTTGGGCTGCTCAGTTGAACTCACTGAGACAGTTCAGTTGTGCTATATACAAGTCCATACTATATACAAGTCCATACAGTTCAGTAGCAGTCCAGTCCAGCATTGTAGCTGGAAGTCTGCAATCCTGTTCTGACCTAAGTACACTGGCCCATGGAGCACATCAGTGTGCCCCTACAGTAGGGTCTTAAAGGCATCACAGAAACAATATGCCTTGCAGCCAGTTAGGTTGTGAGGCAAAGACTTACACAGCAGCACCCCAACTATTACATTTCATAATCAATGCCCTGTTAAGTGTTTGCATACTGAGAGCTCTATCAGTTACAGCTGCTGAATTAGTGGAAACCTGATTGTTTGCATGTGACTTATACCATATGGAAGTGCTACAGTAGTTTCTCAACTTGGGACCCTGTATGTATGTATGTATGTATGTATGTATGTATGTATGTATGTATGTATGTATGTATGTATGTATGTAAACACCAAACAGGATACTGATTTATGTGACTGAGGACACAAATCATAATCTACAGATGTTCAAACTGAAATAAATTCATTAATCTTAAAGCTACCACAATACTTTTATTTTGCTTTCTGTTCCTTTAGTGATATGCCTGTTCATGGTTTGGCAACCTGATTCCCTGTGTATAAAATGGGATTGGATAAATTCACAGGCCTTAAGGCCATCGGGATGTTAGGTGCCACATCCAATATAAGAAGTAACATGTGTCTGCTGGACTGCTGGGAAACGTAAGAAAAAGCTGTGGCAGCCATGGTATATAGCTTCCCCATGGGCAATGTGGTCACTGATCCAACATGGTTCTATTGATGTCTTCTTATATCTTCAGTGCATTACTGGCTCTCATATTATATAACCTTCTGATTCATCAATAGTAGGCATGATTCATGTGCCTTTGAATAGCCAGTTTGCTGATGTTGCAGTTCTGATACTGAGACACACAAGTAAGGCCTGGGTTAAGCAGAAGCCCATGGATATATACCAAAGCTGTAGCCTCTTGATAAAGGCCATTTTCCATCCATTTGGTCCACCTCAGAGTTGAAGGTTTTGTTTCAGCAAATTATGTAGGGAGATGGATATCCTTGGAAGGGCAAGGGAATGTATATATTTTTGCATACAAAGACAGATATACATCCATTTAGGACTAGTTTCATAAATGATCAGGGCTTTTTCATGTGCAAAAATATGTGCAATTCCAAAAGAATAGGATTGCTTTTTCCGTGGGAGCAAATTACTGTATATCATGTCATTCCATTCCTTGTTTTTTCTTCTCAGAAGAACCCCATTATACGTCACTAAAGATAACTGAAGTGCAAAGTTGCTGTGCCTTGCCTTAATTTCTCTGAAAATATTTAAGAAACCGCATCAACAGAATAAGTGGGAAAACTTAGGAATTGATGTTTCTCAGTGTTTGTGCATTTGCTTGCCAGAGGAGATAATATGTTTGTTAATAATGTAGCAATGCACATTTTGCAGAGGGAACTTGAGAGTCACAAGCCTATCCTAACTTTGTTTCCATTGTTACAGTAGCAGCACACAGAAGAATCTTCCCCTCTGCCTCATTTCACCAATCCATCTGAACTGGCCACTCTATCCAAAAAAGCAGGAAATTGAAGGTCAGGGGTCACATTGTTGTTTCCCCAAATTTCTCTGCTTTGACCAAGTTATCTCTCGCCAACCCCACCTCAGCTGCATGCAGACATTCCAAAATAAATATCAAATCAAAGGGCAGCCTTGAATTAGTTTTTTTTTTTTTGAAAAATGTAGCAAGCAATAATTGAAGAACAGGAAAGCCAGTTTTTGTTTGTTTGTTCATAGAATGGAATCTAGTTGTCTAGGTTAAAAATTTCAAGGTAGATCTTGGGGCTGACACAAGTCCAGTCAACCATCTTGTTTTATTTATTTATTTATTTATTTATTTATTTATTTATTTATTTATTTGTTTGTTTGTTTGTTTGTTTGTTTGTTGGTTTGTTTGTTTGTTGGTTGGTTGGTTGGTTGGTTGGTTGGTCACATTTGTATGCTGTCCTTGTTGAAAACAGCTAGAAAAAACTGGGTGCAATTTCTCAATTATGACCAGTAATTGCTCTTTGGGGTCTTCAAATATGATGCTTTCTAAATAGATCAGTGTGTCGGTTACTGACTGTGAAGTGAGAAATTGTGATTCAGTTTTTCAGTGTGCATTGTAGGAAAAGAGCCAGCTTGTGTAGCTTTGGGAAGCTGAATAGTCCCAGGATACTCCTGGAAGAAGGGAGTGGTAAATCACTTCTGAGTACTCTATACTGTACTTAGGAAATCCTCGAAAGGGTTTCTTTAAATCCCAACTGACTAGATAGAACACATTATTATTGTTCTACCTCAGATTCTCTGACTGGAGATGAAGGGATTGAATTGTGAAACTGATACATTTAAAGCAAGTGCTTGATCAACAATAAACTAATGGTGCTTCTTACCTGCTATGGACTGCTTTTCCCAATAGCATATGTCCATTGATATACAACAATCTCCCCCTCCCCTGTTCCACTGAACAAAGGCAAAGAAGGATTGACTAAAAGAATTTAGGCATGTACTGAGCAAGTGAGACACACCCTTCCTGTATAAAGTTGTCCCACTCACCTGGTAGACTGATTTCTGTCTGTGTTTATCACATCACTTTACCTTTTCTACAAGTAATCTCTATATGCAAATGTGTAATGAAGCCATTGGTAACATTGAAAGAAGCAAGAACCACCAAACAGAAGACACTAGTATCCATTTGTTTTAGAGTGCCATGCTTTATTTGTTAATATTATTGCATTATACCATATTAATATCCAATCTGTTTTCCCAGGGAGATAAAAAAGCTGCAGAGCTAAAAGGGTCTCTATGGATAATCAAGTCCAGTTCCTGTCAGAGAGGCATTGAACTCCCATCCAGATACCTAAACCACTGAACTACCTGTCTCTTAGTTTAATCTCACAGTAATGTGATACCATGACAATCCAAGATTACCCAGTAAATCTTGTTACCGAGTGTGGATTTGACGCTGGAGTTCCCTTGGCCCTAGGCCAGTGATGGCTAACCTTGGCACTCCAGGTGTTTTTGAACTTCAGTTCCCAGAAGCCCTGATCATCAGGAGCGCTGACTTGAGCTTCTGGTAATGGAAGTGCAAGAACACCTAGAGTGCCAAGGTTAGCCATCACTGCCCTAGGCTAGCAATCCAACCAGTACACCACATTGGTTGTCAAGAGTGGGGCAATGAGAAAGGTCAGCTAACATTCAACTGGAATTTTGAGATGTCAGGGGTAGAGTCAAAATGGTCTGTAATTTAGAATATGCCAAGAACCTCAGTTTACTTAAAATCAGTGAGGAGATATAGCACTGTTTATTATCCTAGGCATTTACTAGGAGTTTTGTAGAGATATGAAGACAGTGCCAATAGCCTGTTGTGCAAATTCATGGCTGTTGTTTCAGTTCTTCTACAGTTCTTAGTGACATAGGCTTGACAGGGTCTTGGAGCACTTCTTCTTCCATGTCTAGGCCAGAGGTGAAACTGCCAAAAGAAAGGGACTTTTGGTGAGTGCATTCTGCAGTTCCTTTCACCTGACCCAGTGTGAGAAAGATTAGCCAGCAACACAAGGTTGCTGTTACCAGGGTACACCTGATTGTGGTTCAAAAATACCACAATCTTTGAGGAGACTCTTTCTGTGTACCTCAGAGGCCATTGCTGATAGTGCTACTAAATAAGTTCATACAGCACAAAGTTTTTGAACACTCTCTGAATTGTGAACTTGTGCTACATCAGTTGACATGGGCTTTACTAAACTTCCTTGTGCCTGGTGTGGGCCTGTCCACAGTATATCTCTTCCTGATTTATGTGGCAACTGAGGACAAAAATATACATTGTGTGTTGTTGCCTTATTTACTGCTCTATAGGCAAGCTTATCTTGGGCAGGAAAACCTTTCCTGTTTCCTGCTGGAGATTAGCCCTGCTCAGTTTGCTCTGGCAATGGAGAACTGAGTAATTCATGGTCTGTAAGGGACGATTGAGAAAGAACTGATCCACTGCCTATATGAACCTTCTCCTGTAAATCGAATATGAAAGATTCAATGTCAATGTCAATGTCAAAGGGATATATCCAGGCAATGTACCGTACACAGACATCTTCATAGAAATCTCAATAGGGAAAGAATGCTCTTTTTTCCCTTTCTCAAATTTTTAAAAAAGTCTATCCCTAAACTGCTAATGGAGCTCAAATGGATAGTGCTAGGGTGCACTAATATAAAACAAGTACAGTAAAACCTCATATAACACTAAAACCTGGTTCCACAAGTCTTGGTGTTATATGATTTTTAGTGTTATCTGATGCATGTTAAAATCCTATGGGAGCCATAGAGATACATTGTAACCACACAGGCTTTAGCGGTTGTTATCTGAAGCATCCCATAGGATCTTAATGTTATCTGATGCAATTCTTTTCCCCAAATTCCTTAATGTTATGCGATTTTAGTGTTATTCGATACTAATGTTATATGAGGTATTACTGTATCCACAATGTTGGCTGCCACAGTCTATAGGATTATTCAGGAGTCAGTACGAGAACTTGGACTATGACTTTTTAAAGTGACTTGATGAGTTACTAATTACTTTAAGGCTGTATTATTACTATCATCCTCTGTTGGCAAAAGAAATCTTTAATACTGCATGTTATTTACATGTTTTGTGGTTATCTGGAAGCTGGGAAAAGGCAGGGAAATAAGCCCAGTTTCCATGTAATAGTTAATTCCGATAATTCACATACTTTAAAAAATTTGTAAAAATGAAAGAAAATAATGCTTGCCTCAACACTCAGAAACAATAAGAAAATGGCATCAAACTTGAAATTTTTTCATTAGAAAGTCCATCAAAATGCCCTTTAATACTTTTTAAAAAGCGGATAAAAAACAATGGTTGAAATACAGTAGTAAATCAGGGTTAATGTAGACCCACTGAATCAAGGATACATGTATAAGTGTTGACTTATCATATCCTTGTTGATTCAGTGGGCCTACTCTAGTGGCAACTCACTACTGGGTTTAGCCATGCTTGTTACACCAAAAAGTGACCTTGTAATGATTCATCACTTTTAAATATAGCTTAGTTATGCCATGTTACCTCAAAAAAACAACCACTAACAGATAATTGCTGCATGCCATTAGTTACATTAATAGTGTTTGAGAGCATGTTGCTTTGTGTTTTCCTCACTGTTAAAGAAATGGCATATTGAAGCATGTCAGCTCTTTTTAGTGACTTGCCATAAGCCTATCCTGCTAGCTCTTCACAAAGGAGTAAAAGCAGTTTTGCTTGGGAAGGCTTTTGGGGAGACACTGACTGAACTACTGGTCTTATACTTTTTTTTTGGCCAGTCATTGTTTTTTAGTTTGGTTGCTCCTAGTTATTTTTCTATCTTGTTGCTTTAATGCTGATGATACTCTTAAATACTGTTTTTAAAATATGCAACATGGGTTAAAAAGATGGAATTAGATATATATTTAATGTACAATTCTAAACTAGCAAAAAGCAGGCATACTTTTTCTCTGCAGAGCTATATCCATTAAGAATAAGCCATTAACTTGCCTTGAATTAACTAGGGCTTGGGGGTGGGATTCTTCTCTTTTGTGTTTTGATATAAATCTAACCAAGTCACACTTCTCAGACTAGTTCAAATTTTAAAACAGAATTATCCTTTAGCTTTCACATTTCTCTAAATCTTGCAATGCAATACTCCAATAAAAATAACTGTACAAATGACTATATTAGGGGAAAGTAGACAAAGTATATGCATCAGTGCAAAATAAAACAGTGTATATTAGGAGAAACACATGAAAATCCATATTTAATTTTCGGGTGGGGGGAACCTGTAATCTGGAAACAAATTGAAATGTACATTCATTTGGAAATATAAAAAGCAATGAAAAGCTGAAATTAATAAATTTGTCTATTAATAGACATTTAAGCTCTTATTCTAGTGGTATGCTTTCTTGAGTTGGAGCATATTCTTCCTTTGCTTACCATATCTAAAATGCTACATGATATGCTCAAGCCAAAGTATAGTTTGATGAAGAAAACTGGACTGTTGAGAAACATTCTATAGTTGAGAATTCTGTCCAGCTATTTGAATAAATATTCATGCCAATGCCATGCGTTTAAAGCCCATCTACTTGTCTCTGAAGAGGTGGCCTCACTGAAGGACATGAACAACCCTTGATCACCAAATAGGGTAAACTAGTAGGTTGATCAAAAACCTACTGAACTTGGAAGAGGCTTTTCAGTTACAGTCTTTCTGTGATGCTTCTGTGTCTTTTCTTCTGCCTATGACATTCAGTAACTAAATTCTGAATATGTGTTTATAAACTAGAAACAAAGATGGACAATGTGGAAGAGTAACTTGGCAGGGAGAACTCTTTTCTGCTCTTACTTCTACTGTCAAAGAAGGTCTTTTAAGTCAGAATGTTTCCCTCTTGGTCTGTCTGTTTTCGTACTTCTTTGTGGTGGTTGCCTTACAGGGCTGAACCAGGTTTGAAGTTGTGTACAACCCCTTCTCCTTACTGGTTTGTCATTGAGAAATTCGGCTTTCTAATGTCTCCGAGCTTGCTAAGAATAAACTTAATAAATTAGTGAGTACATTTCAAGTGCACCACCACTGGTTGCTCTGGCATTTTAATCTGACTGTGAAGCTATCCAGAGTGTTCGCTTAGCGTGTGGCCAAATGCTGAAGTATTTGCACACTGCTGTTGTCAGTACATCGAGTGACCCTTTGTGCGCCACACTGACAAGCCAGAGTGAATTTATAAGAATCTTCCACTGGGGAAGGTAGCAAAAACTGTTCCTTCTAACACACTAGATGGAGTTATCTCACTGAGATCACCTTCCCCTTGTCTTGCCAATCTCGCCGGTGAGAGATTATTAAACAATGCAGCTGTATTTTATGCTCTCCAGGGCTGTATATCCTATTCGGTGACACACATTCTTTGCAGGTCAGTTGTAAAACATGTTGGAGGAAGTTGGCACAAAAGTGCTGTCTTCAAATCCAAGCAAAGCTTTCTGCTTGTACATGGCAGCATTTTATAGAATGGTCTGTAACCTGTTAAATGAAGCCCTGCTGAAGCAGTGTGTCATTCCAACCCATGAGAGTGGGTGGGTGGGGGCCTTTGGTCACTGCTGGAGGGAGAGAAGGCTGTTGATATCTTACTGAGGAAAAAGTTGGAGGCTGAGAGGAAATGAAATAAAACATCTGCTGCCAGCAGAGCTGGTTCCTTACCCACAAATATTTCACTGTAATGATCCTTGTGGCAGAGACTAGCCGCCCTTACCACAGCGCAAGTTGAACTTCTACTAAATTAATTGCAGATAATTAGGTGGGTCATTTCCTAGATCTGGCTCTGGCTTTGTTTCTACATACACGCAAGATGTGGACAACTGGTCAAGGCTGCCTGGGGTGAGGATTCCACAGATGTCATTCCCAGAGTCAATGGATCTCTCTCAGACCCACCCCAGCCTCAACACACACACATATATATTTATATAGGTTTCCCCAGAATAGCAACGGAGGCTTCTTATTTTGCTAATGTGTGGATAAAGTGTGGAACTGTTTTGCCTCAAGTGATTTTTTTTAGTATTTGATAAAGCTGCCTTTCACGTTTTTCCTCTTTTTGAAATCTGACTGTTGATGTTTGTAAATACCTCAGTTGTGTTAAATAAACATTTTTTAAAAATGCAAGGCCTTGTGTTTCCTCACACAGGTAAAGGGAGTGTGTTTGTATACACTACCAAGATTAGGCTGAAACACTAATTAGGGTTATTAGCTAACCCTAGGGAGATGGCAGGTTGTAATTTGTCAAGGCAGGCCAGGGTTGAGCTATTGAGGATCCCAGGACTTGTCTTGTGTTAAGAAAAATCCAGGCCAGACTTCGTGGTTAAAGGAGTCCTTGCTTGGTAAGATTTCAGACTAAGATTTTCTTAGGAATATCGTTATATATTGGGGGAAGCAAAAACAAATACAATGAGAAATGTGAAACACTTGCCTTGGCCTTCCTACTAGGGGGACCAGGGATGTCACAAATAAGAAAAGCAGCTGCGTGACAAAAGCAACAAAGAACAACTGACATTTTGAATTAAAGTCACCAAATCGAACAGTTGTAAGCGGCTACCAACTCATACTTAATCCGTGAGGAATACTGTATTTTATTTGATTATGGGGTTTCATTTTTAAAAAAATATATATTTGCTAAATTCATGTTTCTCCCTTTGCATCTTCTGTTCAAATGCATCACAGGATTGATAAAGTAAAAGGAAGGGACATGGCTGTTTCTGGTTTTTCTGTCTTCAAGAGCAGAGCTGGGCAGGGGTTTTTTTTTTTTTTTTTGGGGGGGGTTACTACTCCAGAATCTCTATCTGGGACCTATTGGCAAGAAAGTTACTTTCTGAACCCCTATTGGGGAGTGATAAGGAATTCAAGCATGTTATTAAGGAACAGTAAAACCCGGCATATGATTGCCCTGGGTTACATTTGCTGCAGGTTACGACTGCACATTTAATTTAAAAAATTCCCTGGGTTACGACCGATTTTCGGTTTATGACCGAAAATTGTGCTACAGTATTTTAAACTCTAAGATGGTATGGTAGCAATCTCCCTACCTTTTCCACGCCATTTGGGGACCTTATCTGACAACAACAGCACCTCCACAGCAGTAAGGACTGCATTGTGACTTTGGATGGAGGGGGTGGTGGCAATTTTAAATTCTAAAATGGTTGTGATGGTCATTTTGAATTTAAAATGGCCACCACCCCTCCACCTGAAGTCACAATGCAGTGCTTACTATTGCGGAGGTGCCATCATCGTCATTGGATAAGATCCCTAAATGGAGTGGGAAAGGTAGGGAGATTGTTACGCTGCTTTTGTGGTGGTGGGGGATGATCACTTCTCGCATTTTTTGGTTTTTTTGTGTTGTGGTGGTGGTGGGGGGTTGGATTATTTTTGGTCCACTTAGGATTTTTTTATTTTCAATTCATTCCTATTGGGAACTGTGCTTCTAGTTACAATTTTTTCATGTTATGACAGAGGCTGTTGGATCAGACCTCTGTCGTAACATGCGTATGTCTCTACTTAAATAAATTTTGATTTATGTAAGGTTTTTTTTTTTTGGTAAATCGCATTCCATTTTACACAAAAAATCGAGTTACGTTTACTGGTGTGTTTAGATTTTAAAATGGCACCACTGCCCTTTTAAAATCTAAAATTCCATCTTGTGCCACCCGCCCCCACTGCCAGAAGTCACAAGACATCACTTACCATTGTGGTGGTGGCGGTGGCAGCGGTGACAATTTTCTGCAGTCCCCACTTGCTTCTGCCAGGACAGGGAGAATGCAAGGGGGGATATCTGCTCCCTTCCGCTGTTTGTGTGAGGCTTCTCCAGGGCGCACTTTAGTTAGGAACGCACATTAGAGAAGAGCTTAAAAGGTGCAGGGGGATTGCCTGTCATTACCAGAGATGACCACTAGGGGCGGAAAGTACGATTTCCCATAAAATGAATTGAAAACCAATTTCAAGCCAAAGCAAGCTTATTTTTGGTCCGGTCAGGACCATTTTTTTATTTTTCAGTGCATCCCCGTAGGGGATGCATTGATTTACATAAAACCCCTATTTATGTAAGAAGCTACGGAATGGACTTTTTTTTAAAACATAAAATGGGGTTTTACTGTACTTTCATAATGGTGAACCTCAATCTATCTGGCAGAGACTATTCTTTCTCAGGAGGTCTACCCCATAGCCATTTTGCAGAGGCCTCCTGCACTATCTTTAGGAAACCATCTAGCCTGCTTGTTTCTTTTATCCCCCAAGACTGATTAATGCATCTAATTCTCCTCCCACCCATGGCTGAAGAAAATACTATTATCCCTTCATTACTCAGATATTGTGTTGCAACATCTCTTTCTGGTAATGTCAGATCACAAGCAGTGATATTATTAAAAAATGAGAATTTTACTCTACACACGATGAAATCCAATCTGTATTTATTGCCTTTAACCGCCAGCCTTAGAGTCATCCAGAATAAATGTTTGGAGTTCCCTGCAGGAAAACTCTGGCTTTTGCACTCCAGACATTGTTAATTAGATGGTATACCAGCCCCCCTCCTTCTCTGTCCCCCACTCTCCATTGTGCATATCTCAGAGGTGTGTAAGTGACAGTAATGTGACATCATGTGAAGATAAGTTGTGCCCATGTCTTGCACCTCATTATGTCATGCCATGATGAAATACCCAGCATGCCCTGAACTGGCCTGACGAGTGGTCTTGTGTGGGAGCAAATCTTCTGGAGCTAATCTTCCAGCCTTCTAGTTTTTTGGCAAACACTTGAGCAGCCTCAACACTGTCTGCATTGCTGGTACTGGGTTAGAAAATGCCTGCCATTAGGAACAGAGCCAAAGAGCTCATCTTCTCAGTTCCTTGAAAAGAGGCTACAATAGTCAAGAGACGTATCATTTGGCTGAAATGAATTTCTGACCACAGGTCCACTCTTACTTTTCAGTGTTATAAAACCTTAAAACTTACTCTGTCAGATCTTGGGCATCTCTTGCCAACTCCAACTCCCCATGATATTTTTTATTTGTCTGTGTTAGATATTGCAGACCCTGGATTGTTCTTTTTATTATTATTATTTTATGAAGCCAGCATGGGTCATGTCTAGTTGGGTTTCTGAAGGCTAAGTCCCTATCGAAGTCAGCAGCTGGCCAGCTGCTTTCCTTAGTGATAAAGAGCAGCTGCACATGATTGTCAGGGCTAGGCTGCCTGCAGACTCCAAGGAGGCAAATGTGCAAGCTGTCAAACACTACAGAAACCACAGGGGAAAAGACCATTTCCAAGTTACTGGCTAGTTGCATAACCGTTTGCATAACTAATTATGGGACCACAATACCCTCAAGTATCGCTGGCAACATGGCCAATGAGTGGAATGGTCTAGAGCTAAAGAAGTACCTTTTCCCAACTCTGCTCACTCTAATGTGATGTAATTATGATCTCTTCATTGCCCCTCTGCCATGACAAAGAATCAACCATGCCATTTCAAATGTTTCAGTAATTCTCATTCTTCTGCTGGCTCAGATCCAGGAAGAGCTTTATGGGAAGAACAAGCATTCTTGAGGGTACACAAGAGCAAAACCTAATTAGAAGATGGAGGAAAGAGCTCACTGGACAAGGAACATCATTAAAGGTGGATATAGTCACCTGGAGGACCCTGAACAAGCTGTGGGTTGGAGTCCCTAATGAAAGACCAATATGCTCAAAATGGATTGCTGTTGGACAAACGGTGTGATTGTGGACAGACACAGAGTCAGGCCCATTTACTGGTCTGCCAACTGCTGCCAGAGACATGTGCCAATGAGGACTTGAGTTTGGGCAATGACAAAGCGAAGAAAGTGGCTTCATTTTGGCAATCCAGGGTTTGATAAGAACACGAAAGAAGAAATAATTCTCATTGAAGATTTCCAAATTGTAGTTGACCAGCTTTCCTGTTTTACTTGCCCTGTGGGGTAATAGAGGAAGGAAAGAAGCTGTGGACCTTTAGCAGAAATGAAGCAGAGGAAGCTTTTGCTATCCCTTTGTTTTATAAGAGGTTCACTTAGTAACAAGCAAGAAAAACAGGAGTGATCTATTAATTGCACTGTTTCGCTGTAATTTTTCATTTTCTTATTCTTTTCACAAAAGGAATAAGAAAGTCCAAAGGTCTTTTTCCATAGTGTCTCTTACCACTTAACTATGGAGCATTTGCATTAAAATATATTAAGACATCTCCCACAACTTAAATGGTGTATCTTCTCTAGAACCCTAAACCAGATTAAAGGTATGCTTCATGTTGGCATGCAGTGGTCATTCATCATACTTGGCCTGTCATTTTCCAGGAACTTCTCTTGTACCTTTGAGTGATGCTGCAAAAGTTACTCTGAAAGTGGGAGCAACCCTTGCATAGACATGTCATGGTAGTTGAATTCCATAGTAACAGTTTCATGTACAGTAACAGTTTCATAGTAACATCTCAAGCCTTCATGTATATTGTCTCAGCAGTCTTTACAATAAGACTGCGAGGAAAATCAGCACTGTTATCCCTCATAGTGCCTAAGCAACAGATGAATTGGTAGCTGAGAGAAAATATAAACCAAGTGCTTCCTGGCTCAAAGTTCAGTTTTTTTCAACCACATTTTAAAATCCTGGTTTTTACAATAGAACTAGACACTAACAGAAATCTAATTGCCAATGTCTGCATCAAATTATCCACCAAATAATGGTTTGGAGGACTGCCTGCATACACCAATGCGGCAAAGAATGTGGCACTCTGCTAGTAAATTATCTATTATTTCTTCTTTACTGTCTACATACCAGAAATTTAGGATATGCTAAGAAAATTCAAGATGGCGTGAGCTAGATATGCTTGTGTATTGATCTTGGATACAAGCTCTGTTCAAATGTTACCTTTCATTTACATTAAGCAAAGACAGAGGGGGGCATTGTAGCACCACTCCTGTTTCCAGCATTGTCACTTGTACAGAGAGAAAAGTCTGAAAAACAGATCCTCTACTATTCTTGGGAGCTCTATGCCAAAGATTCCTGAGTTACGATACTGATTTTTCCAATGTCCCCATACATTTGGCCAACTCCAACTACGTTGGTGGCTCTCCCTCTTCAGAGTCATCACTTTCAACTTGTAGGGAAGTGAAGACACCCTACAGAAAAAAAGGAGGAAGATCCAGAGTGCTCACCCCTATCCATGGTGATTGTTGGATAGATAACTCCTGAATAGGGCTTTAGTCTTTTCATTCAAATAATAATGTTACATTGTGGGAAATATGGTGGTTGTGTGTTTTTATCTTTTCTAGAAATAGAACAGTTGTTCAAATGTAATATTCATACAGTATTTGAGAAATTACTCTAAGACTCCCTAAAACAGGTGCCGGCAGTTATGATCCTCCAGATAATTTTGGAGTACAATTTCAGCCAACCATAGAAAGATTGGTCAGTGGTGATGAAGTATGAAAGAAGGCATTCAAAAACATATAGAAGGCTGTTGTTGCTTCACCCCAGATAGCAAGGAAGCAAGCAAGCAAACAAACTAATTCTAGAACAGTAACAAAACCAGCAGAAGATTCACCTGGTACAGTCTTTGCCATGGATCTGTAGAATGTAGCCTTGATCACCGATTCTTAGATTTTCTATCTGCATTATATAAACAAGTTTGTATTACAGTAAATTACAGTAGAGAGGACTGTGGTGGCTTAGTGGTTAGGATGCTAAATTTGATGACTGGAAGGTCAGCAAGTCAGCAGGTCAAGACTTAAGTCCTGCATGATGGAGTGAGCTCCCATCTCTGTCCTAGCTCCTGTCAACCTAGCAGTTAGAAAGCAAGACATTTCAAGTAGCTAAATAGGCACTGCTTTGGTGAGAAGGTAACAGCGTTCCATGCATTCTGGTGTCTAGTCATGCCTGCCACATGACCATGGAAACATCTGCAGATGCAGACAGTGCTGGGTCTTTGGCTGTAAATGGAGATGCCCACCAAACCCTAGAGTCAGATATGACTGGCTTTCAAACAAGGATGACCTTTACCTACAGTAGAGAATGTTCCTATTTGCAGCCATAACAATGCAAGGTGGTTATGTGTCAATGGTTTTTTTGCTTGCCATGGCATGGCACTTTTGCATGTTGCTGACATAGTAACATATTGGAGAAACATCCACTTAATAGTGACCTCCAGTAAACCTGAAATGTAAACAACAACTGATTTTGAAATCTGAAGTTAAAAGAACAGAAGTGGAGGCAGACAAGGAATCTGTCCTGCTGTCATACAAGGCCACGGTTTCAGCAGACTCCTAGGGTTCTGCTGGGGCCCAGATTTAGCTGAACAAGAACATATGCTAGATATTTTCTAGTGTGAACGATGGGCCAGGGTTTTGATCATGGCTGCTGGGTATACCTGCCCTTGCCTGGAGCAACTGACGGCTTTGGCCGGCGTGGTTGCATCAC
This sequence comes from Furcifer pardalis, assembly GCA_030440675.1. NCBI lineage: Eukaryota > Metazoa > Chordata > Lepidosauria > Squamata > Chamaeleonidae > Furcifer > Furcifer pardalis. The sequence goes on along the minus strand of CP126893.1, from coordinate 59,428,877 downwards.
TCTGCTGTTGTAAGAAGGCTTGAGAAGAAACAGCTCTGGAAAAAGCCCATAACATTCCTCCGTTGGTCCACCCAGGCGCTATCAAAGCATTGCCCCCGCTGCCTTCATCTTTGAATCTTAATCCAATAGCTTTACAGGAATTCTCCAGGATAGACTGGGGAAGTGGGGGTGGTGGTGCTGGGGTTATATATGTCTGCACACCAGGCCTTTGGCCAGCAAAGACTAGTCTGTGGGAACTTTGGAGAAGTGGGTTATCTCTGGTGGGGGAGTCTGTTTGGTACAGTCTGCTTCTATCTCTGGGGGACTCCAGTGCTCAGCATGTGTAGTTCCAAGCATGTCTTATCAGGGCTTGTGCAGACATTCCTGTTACCTGTGGCCATTAGTGTTCCTTTAGGATAGCCTTTCAGCTAATCTCCAGCTCTCCCCATTACTGGGCTGTACTAGCTCTCAACAGAACAGTTCCTCATTAAGTCACATAAGAATTGGGGTGGGGGTGGAGAGTCTGTTTTGCCACAGTACATGCTACTATTGAGATGGGAAAAAATGTCATAAACTGGGTTTTGCCCTTCAATTTAGGAATAGACAGAGATGGAGAAAACAGACCAGTAGTGCTAATAAAATATAAACCTTTCCAATGGAATGGATCCAGTCTATTGTTTTGCTTTCAAGCTCAGAGGTTGGTCAGGTATTGTAATTGATGATGGAAAACTGACTGGTTCTAGTTATTTTCCACCTCCTCTCCTAAGATGTGGCATATATACTTAGGCTCTGTTGATTTGTGTTATCCTATAGGCAACCTTATTGTGGGTGTCTTTCCTGCTCATATTCTTCTGTTTGTGGGAGATAGCACTGGCTACAGAATGATATAGTCTGTCTACATAGGGAAATAGAGCTAAATGGCAACCACAGTACCCCTCTCTGTCACATGGCATGTGGACCTCAGAGGGTGGTGCACTTAACTAGTTGTCCATCTGAAAAGTAGTTAAATCATTTCAGGACTGGGTTTGATTATAAAAAAGACATGCTACGATGAAATACTCATCCTGAGATGCAGAGAATGCAATTACCATTCAACATCTGGAGTGTCTTTGTAGATTAATAACAACTTCATAGAGGCAAAATATGCATCTCCTTACTCTTCTCACCCCCTCCATAAAATATAGGGAGCCTTTGATTCCCCAGGTGTTTCAACATTGACAGCACCCACAACCCTTTATGCTTGGCCATGCTCAGGGAAGCTGATGGGAGTTGTAAACCAAAAACATCTGAAAGGTCAACATTTTGTCATCCCTGATGCACCATACTTTTCAAAATACAGTAGTATTTACAAGTAAAACCTTCCTATTTGTTCTTAAAACTGCCCAGTACAAATCCCTTGCTTTTCTCAAGGAAAGGAAGCAAATGTGTCTAGTAAATTCAGGTTTTGCTTGGTCTATTAAAGCAACGTGCCTCATTTCTTCAAACACTCCATTTGGATGCACACAGTTTCTTTACTCCCCCCCCCCCAAGTCCCTTAAGTTTTCTCCCACCCCCACCTAGTTCTCTTCCTTGCTGTAAGATACATTACTACAGCTGCATTGAAGGTTGCAGTCACAGACACCATCCTGCAATCATTTACAAGTTTCCTGAAACACCACATCTAGAATATCAGATTCCAGACTGGCAGAGATAAAAATCACCTCTAAGGTCCCTCTTTATCAACTGCAGCCCCTATTCTCCAGCCTTTAAAATCTTTAAAAGCCAAAAGGGGAGTGGGACCATCCTTGGATCTGATGTTTGGCCAGTCTAGCAAGAGGCATAAGTTCAAAACTAACTGGGAATTGCGGTGCTTCTGTCCCTCCCATCAGGCTTGTTAATCTGGTCTCTATTTTTTAAAAATTTGGGAGCATATTGTATTGCATAGATTAGAAGATGACATGGAGCATCACATATGTAACAGAGACAAAGAAAGCAGTGTCTCCTCCAATTGTCACTCTTCCCTTAATCTGTTCAACGTTACCACTCTTCACTGCGAGATGGCAGCATCTTGCAGTGAAGGGTGAATGAATTCCTTCATGGCAAGATGGCAGCCCTTCTTCTTGGGTGGATCTGTGCTGCTGCTTACCACCACCTCAGTTTGCTGCTCAGATGCTGAGAAACTGCAGATCACTATTTATGACTCTGCACCCTAGCCCTGACATTTAGACACTGCCAGGGCTCAGAGACGCTTGTTTTCTGGCTTAATTTATAGAATAGATTCATTTGATGAGTCATTCTGCAACTTGATGCATTCTGTCTAGATAAAAGATAGTTTCTAGCCCTGTGATAAAAAAGGGGGGGATGTATGTGATGTCAAAATAAAAGAATGTTTTCTCAGCCGAATAAAAGTTGAAGTTGACTAAAAAGTTTCCTAAGAAAGCAGGAGATTGGTCTCTTTACCATTTATAGTGAAAATTATCAAATGGCCTAATATTTTCTCTTTCTGTCCTCCCAAACATAATACAAGCACTGTGTGTCACCTTGGCTGAGAATGGTCAATACTTCACAGTATTGTTGGCCCTGTGTACACACTGACGTTCATTCCATGCCCATGTCCAATCACGGAGACCTGCCAATCCTTGGAAGAGAACTCTGTCTGGCCAAAGGGCTCTGAAAACAGCTTTGGCTGCTCCTGTTGTGGAGAAAGGCAGATGCTCAGCACCTAGAATCACTTGGGACCAGATAGAAAATTTCTATCTTCTGAATAAGTAAGATAGAACCAGTGGTAGGCATCAGCAGTTTTCCACCAGTTCACCAGAACCGGTACCAGAACTTCTGGCTGGCTGTGCCCATCCAAGTTTTGAAATAAAGTAGTCCTAATTTGGGTGCAACTCAGGGCTTTCTCCCTGGCCACACCCACCATACTATGCCCACAGAGTAGGTAGTGAAAAAACTTTGGAGCCCAACACTGGATAGAACCAAGAGGAGAGGAAACTCATTACCCTCAAATGACTTGGAAAGGGAGGACTAGCCTGAGTCCTCAGGCAAACCCCCCTTCCACCTTCTGCACCCTTGGTGAGGACCAGCTGCTGAATGACCCACAGAGGGGGAAAGGGTTTTGCTTTCTTGCATTGACCATGGCCTATTCTGGGCCCCCACAATCCAGTTAAGCCCTGAGTCACCAGGCCTACCCTGACTCAGAGGCAGTGCTGATGAAGGAAGCACCACAATGAACATCCATAACTGATCTTCCAGAACTGGGACAAATTGTTGGGATTTGGGAACCTGCTTTGACCCAACACTACCTGCCCTCCATAAAAGGTGCCAGCTGTCTGCTGAGAACTAGGCCCCAGACCTGAGCTGGAGAGACTGGGTGTCCAGTGAATGGAACTTGGGTCCTGTTGGGAACTGAAGTGGGGTTAACTAAGCATCATCCATGGTATGTTGTGATAGGAAGAGCCAGGCATCCAACTAACCTTCCCCCACCAGTTTGTTTGGTGACAAGAGTGTGGAATTCATTGAGCCTAGGGTCAAGGAGTCCCTCTCAGGTATTCCCACTATTGGCATCAGAGCTGTAGCCAGGATTCTAGAGGGTGGGCAAATGTGTGTGTGTGTGTGTGTGTGTGTGTGTGTGTGTGTGTGTGTGTGTGTGTGTGTGTGTGTGTGTGTGTGAGAGAGAGAGAGAGAGAGAGAGAGAGAGAGAGAGAGAGAGAGAGAGAAGCAGCCAGGAGTTTGAGGGTGGGCAAACTGATAACTCAGGGTGCCCAAAGCCCACCCCGGCCACCCCCTGACTCTCGCCTTGATTGGCAGGGGAGGCAACCATCACAGGATGAATTTAAATATTTTAAAATCTGTATGTTTCTAAGCAGTTTGTTAAACATGCTTGTACAGCTACAAAAAACTCCTGCATGGAGGTTCACAACAGTTTATGTGTTCATGATGAGGCTAGGGATGGGAATGAAGAGAGGTTGATGTGTGGGGTGGTGGGGTCTAGAAGTCCAAGTGTTTCCTGATGCCATTTTCCTAAATGCTATGGCTGGCTCTCCTCCACATCCCCCGTAAACTACATAAATAACTGAATCAAATTGTATTGATTCTACATTGCAGAACCATAAGCAATGTAAAAGAATGAGACTGAGGATGTCTTATATTTCAAAGCAGCCTAATCTTTGGTTCTACACTATTTCAGGGGATGACACTGAGTCATGTGTATGTGGTGCAAAATAATAGCTGAAATCCTGTTCACAGAGCTACACCACATAAGGTGGATGATGACATCAGTTACAGTGATTTCTTGGAAACAATCATTTTTTGATCTCACATACTTCAAAAACCCTGTTAGGCTCTCCATAAATGTGAAGTAATTTGAATGCACTTAATAACAACAATCTACAAATTAGGTTGCTTTGTTTTGTGAATGGTCTTCAGGGCTTCAACACAATATTCCTTTGTAGGCTATTTTCTCAAACATGAAACCCTATCTAAACCACAGCTGTCCACGCTAATATGCTTTCAGCTGGCTAGCTATATAGCTCCTTGAGCTGGAGCACTTAGCTGTGGAAGCAAGGCGTTTGATTTTGCAGTGTGCCACACAGAAGAACCAGGCTATGTAGACTTGGGTATGCTTTATGGTCCAAGAATGCTCCCTAGTCAAAGATATATCTGACTCCTTTATATCTAAATCCTATAAAAGAGTAGCCACAAGTTAGGATTGGCTGGATGGTATGTAGTTATTCATTATAATTATGGGCTTTCAATAACATCTGTTTCTGTTCTGAGTCACTGTTCCTCATAGAAGCAAAATGATAACGTTCAATTTGGAGGTGATGTATTGGGGTGGCAGAAGTAAAACAACTTTCATCATAAGTGTGAATTGTTTGAGCTTCCTTTGTGTCTCTGAGACAGACTTTGTAAATCCATTGAGCCTAATGGACACTGCCAAACTGTTGTTATGTGCCACCAAGACATCTCTGACTTTTAAATGAGCAATCTCCAAACTATACTGTCCTGAAAGAGCCTTGTTCAGCTCTTTCAAAGCTGTGTCTTTCTCTGTGGTATCAATCCATCTCATATATCAGTGGTGGCGAACCTATGGCATGTATGCCAGAGGTGGCACTTGGAGCCCTCTCTGTGGGCACCCATGCAGTCACTCAAGCACAAATTTTGCCCTGCCCCTTTGCCCAGCAGCCCAATGGGAGCACTTTCTCCCACCCCCAGCACAGAGTTCACCCCGCCCCTCTGTCCAGTAGTCCAATGGGAGCATTTCTTTCCTCCCCTATTGCTGTGTTGGCACTTTGTGATAAATAAGTGAGTTTTGGGTTGCAGTTTGGGCACTCCATCTCTAAAAGGTTCACCATCACTGTCATATATGATCTTTCTCTTTTATTGCTGCCTTCAAATTTTCCGAGCATTATAATCTTTTTCAGAGTCTTGTCTTCTTACATAATTACTTATATATAATCTTTTTACTATATGATATTATCATTCCCTTTCTCTTTTTGCACTTTGCTTCTGTTCTTTTTAAAATGCTAAATATATGATACTTGAAAATTAGCCCGCCAGACAAAGACTAATTTATGTTTTTTAAACTCCTGAAAATGATAGCCACAAATCAGAACAGGCTTGATGGTATTTAGTTTTTTTAAATAATATCTGCTTTCTGTAACATCTGTTTTTGCTCCTCATAGAAACAAATGGAGTATCTTGTTCACTTTGGAGGTGATGTATTTGGGTGACAGAATATTAGTACAGTCAAACTTCGCATAAAGAGCGCCTTGTTTAGAGAGTAACTCACTTAAAGAGCAGAATTTTCTCTGAATGTTCGCTTCGCTTAACAAATAAAACCAACCAAAAACTCGCTTAACAAATAAATTGGGGTTTACAAACCCCCCCCCCCCGAAGTCACAATTGATCACTTACAATGGTGTTTCACTTAAAAAGCAAAGTCACTTAAAGAGCATTCATGTGGAACACATGAATGCTCTTTAAGCAAGGTACAACTGTATTTGAATGTCTTGTGCGAGGCTGCCCAGAAGGTCTAAAGCAGTGGTTCCTAATGTGGGGGCCACGCCCCATAGGGGGACTTCAGTTCCCAGAAATCTCAGTACATTGGCTTATCACTACTTTGAGGAATTGACTTAGGCTTCTGGGAACTGAATTCCAAAAACCAAAAGTTTGGAAATGCTGGTCTAAAGCCAAGATATGTTTCGAATGTAGATCCAAATTTGGCTTACTTTCCATTATAATTGTATGCCAGTTCTATAAGGAGTTCTGCATGGCACAAAAAGAGCACTAGTTGCTATATTATTTGTTGCAGAGGTGAGCTCCAGAATTAGAGACTATTATAATTAACCCTTCAAAGAGTAGTTTCATACCTACATTACTATCTAGGATCAAGCACCACCACCTGAATACCAAAGCCAAAGTTAGTACAAGGAACAACATCATCATCATCAGGAAACTTACAAACTAGAAATCCAGGATTCAACAATCCACACTGCACACATCTGCTTTGGCCCAGATCATCTCTGCAGCAGAGTATGCTGCTCCAGTATGGAACGCATCCACACATACAAAAGAAGTTGATATTGCTTTTAATGAAGCCATGTGGATAGTGACAGGATGCCTTAAACCTACACCAGTTTAGAAGATATACTCCCTTGTTGGTATTGCTCCACCTAAGATCAGAAGGGAAGTAGCAGCAGATGCTGAGAGAACTAAGCAAGAGAATGACCCTCAACACTCTCTGAACGGATATGAGCCTCAAGTCCGCCAGCTCAGATCCAGGAAGAGCTTTATGGCAAGAACAAACTTTATTTATTTATTTATTTATTTATTTATTCCACTTGCACAAACATTTTTGAGGCTACACAAATGAATAGGCTGAGGGTTGGAGTCCCTAAATGCAAGACCAACATGCTCAAGTGGGGACTGCTAGTGAACAACAATACATAGTGTGAATGTGGAGAGACACAGAGTCTGGCCCATTTGCTGGTCTGCCAATTGCTGCCAGAGACATGCACCAATGAGGATTTGTGTTTGGAAAATGACAAAGCAAAGAAAGTGGCTTTGTTTTGGCAGTCCAGGATCTGATCAGGGCATGAAAGAAGAAGATCTTGGATCAATGGCACAAGAATCTGAAGGAGGCAGCAAACCCATTTCACCTCAGAGAGGTTGAAAAAGTAGAGAGTAGAGCAAGCACAAACATCCACAAATTTTAAAAAAGAGGAATAAACTCCCGACATGTAGGTCTGCCTTCCACTGTGGGGGAGAAGCAGAATGTTGGCAATTGCACAGTTACACTCATTGAGTTGGAACCATAAACTCCAGGCAAAAGGGAATTAATTAAACAGAACAAGAGCTCAGGGATTTTAAATGCTGTCGTAAGGCTAGAGGCCTTATAAATCTAAACAATTAGGACATCCAGTAAAGTGGTCCAGCCCAAAGTGCTTTGATGTGAAGCAGCAACAGTAGAAGCACACAACTTTGCATCTAGACCTCTCCAGGAAAGGCCAGAGGTGTGTCCTTTGCCTGCAAGATGAGCTTAAATAGTGGATCCTGGGAATTATAGACCAAAAGGTAAATCTTCCAAGCAGTGGATTTTGTGCATGGTTGGAGCAGAGAAAATGCACATGGGGTAGAATTTAACCATTTGCTGAAAGCATAAATAATAAGTGCATGCTGTCCATGCTATTCCAATTTACAGTTTTTCTAGGCATAAAATACTCAGAGTATTCAGAAGTGGTTTATTATTCCAAACATGAAATAATTTTTGTTGTTGTTCAGTCGCACAGTCGATTCCGACCCTTTGCGACTCCATGGACCACTGTCCGCCAGGCACTCCTGTCCTCCACCATCCCCCTCAACTCACTCAGCTCTGTGCCCATTGTCTCCACAATACCATCAAGCCATCTCATCTTGGGCTGTCCCCTTCTTCTTTTGTCCTCGACACTTCCAAGCATCAAGGCTTTCTCAAGTGAATCCTCTCTTCTCATTTGATGTCCAAAGTACTTTAGCTTCATCTTTACTATTTGACCTTCTAAGGAGCAGTCAGGGTTGATTTCTTCTAAGATTGACCTATTTGTTCTCCTCGCTATCCAGGGGACTCTCAAAACTCTCCTCCAACACCACATCTCAAAGGCTTCTATTCTTCTGCGCTCAGCTTTCCTAATGGTCCAGCTCTCACAACTATACATTGCCACAGGGAATACCATTGCTTTGACTATACGAATCTTTGTTTGCAATGTGATGTCTCTACTTTTCACTATGCTCCCCAGGTTTCTCATTGCTTGCCTCCCAAGAATCAGTCGCCTTTTTATTTCATGGCTGCAATCACCATCTGCAGTGAGCTTTGATCCTAGGAAAGTAAAATCTGTCACTGCTTCTACTTCTTCCCCATCTATTTTCCAGGGACTGATAGGGCCTGTTGCCATGATCTTGGTTTTCTTGATATTGAGTCTCAAGCCAGCTTTTTCACTTTCTTCTTTCAACCTAATCAGGAGCTTCTTTAGGTCCTCCTCACTTTCTGCCATTAGGGTGGTATCAGCTGCATATCTCAAATTGTTGATGTTTCTTCCAGCAATTTTGATCCCAAATTGTGATTCCTCCATCCCTGCATTGTGCATTATGTGTTCTGTGTATAAGTTGAATAAGCAGGGTGACAAAATGCAGCCTTGTCTTACTCCTTTTCCTATTCCAAACCACTCCGTCATTCCATTTTCTGTCCTAACTGTTGCTTCTTGATTCATGTACAGATTTCTCATGAGGCCCATAAGGTGTTCCGGTATTCCCATCTCTTTAATTACTTGCCACATTTTGTTGTGGTCGACAGAGTCAAAAGCCTTAGTGTAATCAATGAAACAGAAGTAGACTTGTTTCTGATATCCCTTTGTTTTTTTCCATGATCCATCTTATGTTGGCGATGTGGTCTCTAGTCCCCCTGCCTCTTCTGAAACCCGTCTGCACTTCTGGTAATTCTCTCTCCACATACTGTTGCAGTCTATCCTGTATTATCTTGAGCATCACCTTGCTAGCATGAGGGATGAGCGCAATTGTTTGATAATTTGAACATTCTTTGGCATTACCCTTTTTGGGGATTGGAACGTATACAGATCTTTTCCAATCCTGTGGCCACTGTTGTGTTTTCCAAATCTGCTGGCATATGGAATGCAATAATTTGATTCCATCATCTTGTAGGGCTTTGAAAAGTTCAACTTGGATACCATCAACTCCACTGGCTTTGTTGTTTGCAGTGTTTTTTTAGGGCCTTTCTGACTTCACTCTCTAGAATGTCTGGCTCATGTTCCATGTTCTCATCATTGTGATCATCAGGGGTGTTGAGGTCCTTTTTGTAGAGTTCCTCTATGTACTTTTTACATCTTTTCATAATCTCTTCTGCATCTGCTAACTCCTTGCCATCTTTGTCCTTTATCATACACATTATCATAGGAGACTGGAATGCCAAAGTAGGAAATCAAAAAGTAAATGGAATAACAGGCAAGTTTGGTCTTGGAACACAGAATGAAGCAGGCCAAAGACTGATAGAGTTCTGCCAAGATAACGCACTGGTCATAGCAAACACTCTCTTCCAGCAACACAAGAGGAGACTTTACACATGGACATCACCAGATGGCCAACATTGAAACCAGATTGATTACATACTCTGCAGTCAAAGATGGAGAACTTCCATACAGTCAGCAAAAACAAGACCAGGAGCAGATTGTGGCTCAGATCACAACCTACTGATTGCAAAATTCAGGCTTAGACTAAAGAAAATAGGAAAAACAATTAGGCCAGACAGATATGACCTAGACAACATTCCTTGGGAATACACAGTGAAGGTGTGGAACAGATTTAATGGCTTGGACCAGATAGACAGAGTGCCAGAAGAATTATGGACAGAGATGCGGGACATCATGCAGGAGGCAGCAAGGAAAACCATATCAAAAGAAAAGAAGCGTGAGGAAGGTAAGTGGTTGTCTGAGAAGGCTCTTAAAATAGCAAGGAATGCAAAATGCCAAGGAGAAAGGAAAAAATACAGTCACTTGAATACAGAATTTCTAAGAAAAGCAAGGAGACATAAGGAAACCTACCTGAACGAACAGTGCAAAGAAATAGAGGAAAACAATATCAGGGGTAGGACTAGAGATCTTTAAAAAAAAAAATGGGGAACTCAAGGGAACATTTAAAGCAAAAAAAAAAAAATGAAATAATTAGAATTGGATAATCTTTTGAGCAGTTATAAAGTCAAGGGATTTAGATCCAAGAAATATGATTTAGGGGTGGAGGTGGGGAGAAGGCTTTGCCATTTCAGAAACAGCTTATTTGTACTTGATAGGAGAAATGTGGTTTCACCCTAACTGTGGCAGAGGGCAGAATATATCGCATGCCTGGGACAAACTGATCTTGGTACAGATGGACCTATAGCTATAATACATATGCCGAATCCCTCTCATTGTCGTATGGTCCAGTGACAAAATTGCACAGTCTGAAATTGAGAGTTTGTGACTAAATCGGAGTTCACCACAGACTTCCACAAGAATGGATTTACTTCTCAATAAGCACTTAACATGGTTGATGTTTTTGCTCCATGCAGCAATAGCAATTACACTTACGGTATATACCGCCCTGTAGCACTCCTTGCACTCTCCGGGCAGTTCACAAGTTAATTAGCATTTTGTCCCCAACACGCTGGGTACTAATTTTACTGACCACAGAAGGATGGAAGGCTGAGTCAACCTATACCCCTCAGGCTTGTGTCAGTTTAGTACCACTAATGACTTCAGCTTCCCTGGAGTTTGGCAGGGCTCTGAGACAGCAATACTAAGCATAGTAAGTGCCATTGACCACAGTGGAGCTTGCTTGTGAGTAAGTATGATTCTGTGTTATAAGAGTATCTGATTAAAAACCCTAGCTTCCACTTTTCTCTGAACAACAATTTTGTATTGTATTTTTTTATGATATGTACTGATGATATCGATATAGTATTGCTGTTTTGTAACTATAACGGGCCGCTCGGAGGGAAGTGACTGTAATTGTTTCTATGATATACACTGATAATATTGATGTATTTGTCGTTATTTTGCTATTTTGTTGCATTGTATTACGTATATTGTATTTTCTATTGTATTTAATTTGAAAGATTTTGTGATATATTGGGACTGTGTAGTATATTGTTGATTATACTGTTGATGTCTATGAAATGCAGTGGTGGGCAGCAAAAATTTTCGCTACCACACTGTGGGCGTAGCCTACATCGTGGGTGGAACTTACATCATAGGCAGAGTCTATGCCATGGGTGGAGCCTATGTCATGGGTGGAGCCTACGTAATGGGCAATCTAGTCATGCCTGCCATATGGCCATGTATACATCTGCAAACACAGGCAGCACCGGCTCTTTGGCTGTAAATGGAGATGAGCACTGCACCCTAGAGTCAGTTATGACTGGCTTGTGAGCAAGGGAAACCTTGAACCACTTGCAGGGGCAAAACCTGACATCAGATTAGAATACCAATCAGGGATCTTCTATTATTAGGTAAAGGTTGCCCTTGCTTGAAAGCCAGTCATTACCAACTCTAGGGTTCAGTGTTCATTTCTGTTTATAGCCAAAGAGCCAGTGGACTTGATCCACAAAAGCTCACAATAAAATACAGCAGTTAGTCTTTAAGGTGCCACAACATTTTTGTCTTTTTGTTTTATTTACTCTCTGATATGCTTGCACAGAATAAAACTTTTTAAATGGTAGCTGTGATAGTCTGGGCAGGGCAGAGAGGTGGGCATGGCCACCCAATTTCTCTACCACCCCCACCCCCACCCTGCGAACCTGTTATTGCCCACCACTGATGAAATGTTACATGTATGGGTTTTGTGAGCTGCCCTGAGTCGTTTGCACCAAGTAGGGCTGCATATAAATTGAAAAATAAAATATAAACTTCCAGAGTTCCATAGGAAGAGAGTACGGTGGGCCAGGTCTCTCTCAGAACACTCCAGCTAGCATGGGCCAGTAGGTTTGCCACTGTAGATATTCTGGGAGTTACATTTTGGAAAAAAGGGAAATTTCAGCCTTGTCTGGAGATACCTTCATATACTTCTCATAACAGTGAAATATATCGACATGCCTTCTGAATGGTAGTCACCTGATTAGTAGTTAGTTTATTGTATGCCACAAATATCCTAATTTTACTACTAGTGAGATAAAAACTTTTTTTTGCAGGCTGTCACAGATTCATATCAGAGGCATGGCACACAGACCAGAAGCAAAGGCAAGCAATATCAACAGAATTGGTATCTGGAGTTTCAGTTAACTGTGCCTTGAAAATAGTATACAGTACTAAAAAATACTTATTTCCAAGGTGTAATTATAAGAACTAGCCACTAGATCCCACTATATACAATGTAGTACTGTATATTGAGTTGTCTACTTTCCATAGTTTCAGGCTCTCCTGGTACTCATTGGAATATACCCCCCCCCCCTTTGAATAGGGTGAGCCTACTGTACTTATAGGTGACCCTCATGCCAGGTACCCCATTCAGGCTTTATTCATGTGTACAAAGATCACACACTGTCCCCCCCCCCCCAATTCTTTACAACTATCTGAAGAAGGAGAAACTGCTCTGGCCATGTAGGCACTCCACCAGAACTAGAATATGGGTAAAAACTAGATCTGTGGCTCATAGGTGGAGCTTATAGGGGCAATCTATTCTTCAGTCAACTTCTATGTTGGTGTGGAGCCAGTCTATTTTGTATTCTCCATGTAAGGTAGTAGGACTAGTAATTTTATGCTCTGTTCAGTGGTTGCCAGCATGGGGGACTTCAATTCCTTGGAGCCTAAGCCAGTACATTGGCTTTTCATTGCTTTGGGGAATTGACTTAGGCTGGTGGGAATTGAAGTCCAAAAACCAAAGGTTGGGAAACACTGCTCTACACACTTCTATAATCATTGACAATATATTACATTAGATTGGGCTGGATTGTGGAGGTCCGACTTGAGATACTTGTGTGCACTTTACACTATGCTAAGCAGGAATGTTAAAGCTAAGAAGTAATCCAGATGGCTTTAGAATAAATGACAAATTAAGTTTTGAGACAGTTTACCAAATTATTATGGGCTAGAATGCCTTTCAATGCATTGCAGTTCACATCAGTCCATATATGATCTCTGTACAATGGTCACCAGAGATAGTCTAGATATCTGGTCTGTATTACATGTATTTGTTTTGTTGTAATAATTGCATATCAGAAATTATTCTGGGTTGAGAGGATTTTTGCTGAAGAAATGAGGCTCGTTAATCATTTCGTTAATCTGAATATAGTCAGATCTTCAACAGAGGTTCTAGCTTGGAGGGAGAGTCTACACACATTTGGCAGGATTCTCTTCTTCAGATTTGTTCCTTGAAATATCAATGCCTCCTGATATACAGTATAGATAGAATGAGGGTGAGGCTGGTGAAGTCAGACCAGCATATACAGCCTTGCTTTCCTTCTTCCCACCTAATATCCATGCAAGTGTGTGGAGACTAGCAATTGGAAAGGACAATCGAGACACGTCTGTCTAATGAGATTCCACAGAAATGGGAGGATGTTTCCCAAGAAATTCTGCAGAGCCTACAAGATGAATTTATGTATGCATCCAAAGCATGCTTGCTAGACAGAGAGGTCCATTTCTGAATGTAAACAATGCATATTTGAGAGGAATTGTGATAACAAAAAATCAGCCCATTGTTCATTCTGTTCTCATATCCAGCATTTGGTTAGCAATAGAGTATGCCAGCCAAAGACAGACTCAGGAAAAGTAACTTCTGTGGAAGAAACAGATTTTTGCAAAAAGCCTTCGTTTGAACTATATCGTGGTGGTTTTTTTTTTTTAAAAAAGGAAGCTTAAAATCTTAAGCTCCCCCCTTTTTATTTTCACTGAACCTATAAATTCAAACACCTTGAACAGAACATTCCTGTGCAGTCTTACATGTGACATTTCACCCAAACCACTTAACAAACAATGTGCATTACTTACAAGTTTACTCATTCCCTGCAGAATGTTGGCTCAGCTGTGCGTCTCCAGAACCATCTGTTGTGGGTGAGTGGCTTATCTCAGCTATCTGAGCCCTCTTCTAAATATTATGACCAAACAGGATTCCAAAAACAACAGCCATCCTGTTGCACAGAGAATGCACAAAAGCTGATAAACTGTTTATACATTATCAGCTAAATAAGTTGGGTTTATCTGGAAAGCCCTGCATAAAATCCCTGATGTCGGCGGAGAGGAATTCTGCTCATAGTTAGTCATTTGGCTAGCCATGCCCTCGTGGCAGAGGTGCCCTTGTGCCTTGCTCAGTTCACGAGGACTTCCATAAATCCACCCTGACTCACATATAGAGGAGTAGAGTGGAACGGTGCTTTTAGCAGAGAGTCTGGCAAGAATAGTTTACAGTGTTCACGTTATTCATATTTTTTATTGTTTTAATATCTGTGTTTTTAAAATTGTAAAACTGCCTTGGGTCCCTCTGCTAGAAGAGTGGGATTAAAGCAAAATAAAACATTTGAAAGGGTGAGTAGGATGAAAATTAAATATAGGAACAGAAGGGAAAGAAATGGAAAAATGGAGTCTTTCTGTTGTTTGGAGGATGATCAGAGGAAGAAGATCTAAGGCTTCTGTTTTCTTTTTCTTTCTATAGATCTGAGTGGTGGAAGTCTGCTTTATACACAGTTTAGAAATTAATTATATGTATGTGTCCAGTGATGGGATGTAACAGGTTCCCACCAGTTCGCCAGAATCAGTAGCAACTTTTCCCAGTGTCCCGGAGAACCAGTAGCAGCTTTTGGGGGGAACCACCTTCGGGGCTTATCTTTTCACTGGTTCCCCCACTGCGCATGCGTGCCAACCACTTGGTGTGCATGCATGCCTACAGTGCTTGGCACGTATGCATGGCCTCCTTGCTGTCCTCCTTGCTGTCCTTGTGTTGTGGGTGGGTGAGTGGGTTGAGGTGTGTGTGTGTGTGTGCTTATTTTATTTTATTATTATTTATTTATTTATTCTTTGGCTCCGCCCACAATGTCATGACATCATGATGTTAGCTCCGCCCACACTGTGGTGACATCACAGTGGGGTAGTAAAATTTTTGACATCCCATCACTGTAATGTGTCTATAGGTAGATTCATAACACACCAAACTATCATAGCAAACTTCTACAGAGCAACAGTACAAGGAGAGATAGGGTGTCCCCAGATTAGAAGATTAGAAAAAGGGAATGAATGGTAAATGATTTATGCATTCTACAAAACCATGGCAAAGGTCATTGTAAATCAGAATTGCCTCGAGGGCTTGCAATTGCTATAATTTAAGTGAAGAAAGTTAGTTGCAAGTGTTCCACAATGTCTCTGGCTCTCACTGTAAACACTAGATCAAGTGGTTTTAGTTTGGAAGGATACAGATGGTGTATCTTTTCCAAATGTGCTGTGTGGAAACTCTATTTCTAACCACTTGTGTCTTTAGAATCTGATATTTAACAACAGATTATCTCTGCCTGATAATTCAGCAGTACACAGCATTATTCTCTGTCTCAAAGATACATGAGCTGAGCTCTCCGTGGCCAAATGCTGTAAAGTCATGTAAAAGGAGCTGGTGTAATCCAAAGAGATGGAGGCATGGAAAAGAGACCCTTTGATGCAAAGGAACCATCCTGGATTTATTTCACAGAATATGTGCAATTATACACAGGGAGTAAAAATACCTACTATGTTTTAATTTGTTTATTGCTTCCTGGCAACCCATTTATTGGTTGGAATCTTCTTATTGCTAGTCTATGCTTGTAAAATAAGCTCACATATCCTTTTCTCAAGGGCAGCAGCAAGCAGTGTCTGGCATGTGCAAGTGGGCCACCATAGTGAAGATTCCACGCTAGCCCTTTACTATCACTGCTCATTCAAAGCCTCTCTGAAGTCAGTTTGCATTTGAGTTGTGAGCCATCAAATACTGTACTGAGAAATCAGTTGATAAAAAAGCAGGCTGAGAACCACTTTACCATCCCTCTGTTGCCTACTTTGGTGACACATGAAAACTGGAAGGCATAAGAGTGACAAGAAGCTCTGGGTTTTCCATCCATTTGGCTTTGTTGGCAAGGAGAAGTTGCTCTCTAGAAGTTTGCTATGATAGTTTGGTGTGTTATGAACCTATAGATACATACATAAAATTAAGTGCCCCCCTGGAATCTTTTGGAAGATTACAACAGTGGCTGAACCAACTGTAAAGCCTGAACAGACTACCAAGTTCTTTCTCTCACCTCTAACTAGAGGTGGGAAACTAGTCCCCACCTATGGGTGCCTGACCAGTAGTTATTTATTTATTTATTTTACAGACTTATATGCCGCCCTCCTCAAAGAGACTCATGGTGGCTAACAAAAGCTTTAAAAGATACATAAAAACACAATATAAAATCCAATTTAAAAATTATTAAAATATTAAAACTAAACAAGTTAAAAGATTTAAAAAATTCATACAATGAGAGGGAGGGAGGGGTCAAATGAGCCAACAAGCTGATACAATTGTCTGACCCAAACTCCATACCTGTCCCGCCAGCCAGGTCTTAACCCCCTTCCTAAAGGGCAGCAACTCTGACTGGAGATGGAGCTCAATTGGCAGGAGGTTCCATAGGGCCAGGGCGGACACAGAGAAGGCCCTCCTCCTAGTGCTAGAGAGGTGCGGCTGTCTAGCTGATGGTACAACCAGAGAGCCTCTCTGGTCCATTCTGGTGGGACGGACAGATGTTCTTAGGGCAATGTGGTCTCTTAGGTATCCTGGCCCACTACCATATAGGGCTTTAAAGGTAATAACCAGCACCTTGAATTGCATCCGGAGGCACACTGGCAACCAGTGCAGCTCCCTGAGCAATGGTGAGGCGCGAGCATAATGCCCACACCCCACCACAACCCGAGCAGCCGCATTCTGTACCAGTTGCAGCTTCCGGATGGTCACCAAGGACAGCCCCATGTAGAGTGCATTACAATAATCAAGTCTGGAGGTGAACAAAGTATGTGTGACCACGAGCAAGGAGTCCCGGTCTAGGAGCAGGCGTAACTGGCGTATTACACGAAGTTGTGCAAAAGCCCTCCTGACCACGACTGCCACCTGCTCTTCGAGCAGTAGTCGTGAGTCCAAGAGGACCCCCAGATTACGCACCAGGTCTGTTTGGGGCAAAACTGCCCCATCCAGAACCAAATATGGTAGCTCCCGAGTTAACTCAGAGCCCCTGACCCACAACCACTCAGTCTTGTCAGGATTCAGTTGTAGCCCGTTGTCCCCCATCCAGACCCTCACAGCCTCAAGGCACCTGGAAAGGACATCCACTGCATCGCTTGGAAGGGCCGAGATATACAGCTGGGTATGATCAGCATATTGATGATACCTCACCCCATGGGAACGGATGATCAGTAGCTTCCCATTCCCTGAAATTTCAGGGTCAAAACCTGGACCTGTATGGCAGGACCTTGCATAACAACCACAACATTATATGTGTATGTGAGCAAAAGAGTGAGAAAGACAATGTCAATTTCTTACACTATTAAACAAAAGTTATGTGCACACAACACATGCAAACATCCATGCGCTAGGGCCAGTTGAGCGTGTGAGTAGCTGGATATGGGCACACAAGCAGGAAAGCTGCTTGAGGAATAGGAATAAAACTGAGACATTAACTGATGCCCTGAGACTTGGCAGCCATATTTCCACTGTTTAGAATGACTGCAGAAATGGGATGTATGGAATCCACAAGCCCAATTTTCTTGAATAAGCCCTTTGATGAAATGTTCCTGTGTTCCATTTTAAGTGTATTCCTTATACCAGGGATTCTCAACCTATGGCCCATGGGCTGGATGTGGCCCACAGCACCATTTCATGTGGCCCCCACCACCTCCACCACACTAGGAAGTGCCATGTGGTAAAGGAAAGGCAAAATGACCATTTGGCCCTCGAAGCTGTCTGAGGGAGTGTGACTGGGCACCTGGCTTTAAAAGGTTGAGAACTCCTGGATTATATGTTCTGGAGAATTGAACTGGGTTGTTGAATTTCGAAACACCTGAAATTAGCTCCATGTATTTGTGATGTCAAAGGGGGAGATGTTAACATATCACATATATCGTTGAGACCCAGATGGAAAAGAGGGAGGAGAAGACATCATAACTAGTCTCTTCTGCTCATGTGCATTTCAAAGGAGATGAAGGACCCAGCCTTATTTTATGATCACTTATCTTATTTGCTATATTTACATCTGTCCTGTCTTCCAGAGAGCAGAAAGTGGCATCCATGGTTCCTCCATGGTCACTGTCCCATATTATCCATTGAGCTTTGCAGCTAAATTGGGATTTTTCAGTCTTAGTTCTGTCCACTCCTAGTCCAACATAGCTACAGTACGCTAGTTTAAGGAAATAGCGTATCTTGGCTTGGGTTATCTGCTCATTCTCAAGGTCTATAATTTAATATCACCTTCTAATATTCATATATCTAATATTCATATATCTGCTGATTCCTCTCAACAGTATATGGAACGTTTCTTAGCCAATGTGAAGTGGAAGGTGTTTGGTGTATGGAGGGGCGGGGAGAGAATGAACAATACAGGAGCTGCACCATCACTGATAGCATTCTCTAAACATTTTCTAATCTTTTATGGAGGAATGCACTTTAAAGTTGCCAGCTAACAAAAGTGTGAATGGTGCTCCTCAAATCCTATTTCTCATTTTTATTGGTCTTACATCAGTTCAGAAACTCTCATGGGGGTTGTGCATTAGGTTTGACAAGGAAAGTGGAAGAGGATTAAAAATATCTGAATACTGGGATCTTCTGGTATGCAGAGGATGGAATCAGATGGAAAACAGAGAGAGTAAGTGATGTGATCATGCTTCTATGGGGAAGAATGCAAGAAATGTGTTTGCAGCAGTATGGCCAATATTTAAAAAAACCCTTGGAATTGGTCTCAGTTGTACTTTTGTCACCGAGTTATGTTCCCATGAAGGAGTGGAAAATCAGCCTCTGAAAAGTTACTTTTTTGAGCTTCAACTCACAGAATATCCAACCAACATGCTGGCTGGAGGATCCTGAGAGCTGAAGTTCTAAAATTAAGGTTGATGTTTTATCCACAGAGCTACAAATCCATGAACCAGGTGCCAAATGAATATGCAAATTTGTGCAATCTACAATATTGTATTTTCAATCACTGTGTCAGTATTTCCACTGAACCAAGTGCATCCTCATATTTACTCTGGCAGAATCATTATGGGTCACATCAATGTTGACCAGAACATTAGAAAACCACATACATGTTTATCTGCTAATGTTACCTATTGTAAGCAGCGCCCCTCTGCACCCTACATAGGGCAATCTCTACACAAGAGAATATACAGACACAGATCTGACATCAAAAATAGTGATATACAAAAGCGAGTTTCAGAAAGTGTCAGCTATACAGGCCTGGTTGTAAATTGGTTACTGATTTTAAATAGGCTTTTATAGAAAAATGGAATTAGAAAGGGAGCTATGAAATGGACAGCTGAGGATGGTTACCAACTAATTCTAGAGAGTATATCTGACAGCTTAAATAAAGACCAAGCTCTTTAAGCTCAACATACAGATAACAATACTGATATACTTAATAAGATAATTTTCTTTTCTTTATATACAAATATTATTGTCTTTAGCAAAACTCTGGGTTCAGAATCAAAAGCAGATCCAGCAAGAATCTGCAACTTCCTGCAACAATTTTTTCTTGCATTTTAGAGGAGGCTAACCATAGCACTTATTCTACCTATTGTGAGGTAAAGCAATCTTTCTCTTCTGTGTCTTGGCCAGACATGAAACTACAAAAACGAAGCCACCTTTTGGTGAGTTCATTCTGCAGTTCCTTTTGCCTTACCTAGTTTGAGAAATATACACTCGATTGTGGTTCAAAAATACCACAATCTTTGAAGAGGCTCTGTATACCCCATGTAGGCGATTAACGTAATTTTTTTCCCTATGCCAATATGCTATTGTTGCTTTAAAAAGGCATTATCTGTGTCAATATCACTCTTCACTTTTGTCCACACTTCCACAACCATATAAAATCAAAGCTACATTCCACAAATCTGAGGAATCTGCAAATAAAACCCGATTGAAATAATTTTGTTAGACTAGCATCATGTTGGGGAAAAATGAATACAATCTTAGTCACACAACATGTCCCCTCTTTTAACAGGAAGTCTGTTTCATGACTGATTGCATATCTGTTAACTCTTCTATTATGTGGTGAAGAGCTATGAAAGGGGAAGTAACTTTTATTGTTATTCTTGCACATGAAGGTCCCCCCCCCCCCAAATAATGGCTCAGCTAACATAAAAATTGCATAACAAAAGGAAATCCATAGAAAATAGTGGCTTGGATTATGGATTTATTTTTTTGAAATGGATTAATTGGTTTTCAATACATTTCTATGGGAAACCTAATTTCAGTTAATGAACTCCGGTGTCTAGTCATGCCTGCCACATGACCACGGAAACATCTGCAGAAGCAGACAGTGCTGGCTCTTCGACTTTGAAACAGAGATGAGCACTGAACCCTAGAGTTGGATACAACTAGCTTTCGAGCAAGGAAACCTTTGCCTTATTTTGGTTTTCAATGCAGTCCTATGGGAAATTGCATTTTTGCTGTAAGAAATGTCCCAGAGAAAGCATTAATTACGTTAACCAAGGTTCTACTGTACCACAATTTTTGTTGTTGATGATGTACGTGAAGATCTGCCAATTCATGGGTGCAAGTAGTCCCCCTATGAATGCAGATCACAGCTATTCTGTGTATAATTGGTATACCCAGTTCATCATCTAGTGAAAATCCTTCTATTGGCAAGATAAGGGGACTCCTCTGTGGACTTCGCCAGCCACCCGCCCCTGCCTCCGCAATAGATAGGTAGTGGCCTCAGGATTTTTCTTCTCTTACATTTTTAGATCTATGTTTAGACATGCAAGTAGATAAATAGGGACCACTTTGGTGGGAAGGTAACAGAATTCCATGTGCTCTGGTGTCTAGTCATGCCTGCCGCATGACCACGGAAATGACTGCAGAAGCAGACAGTGCTGGCTCTTCGGCTTTGAAACAGAGATGAACACTGAACCCTAGAGTCAGATATGACTGGCTTTTGAGCAAGGGAAACCTTTACCGTTACCTTTTTACAATATATATATCTCAATTACAAAAACAACATACACTATAATTATAATAATACAGTATAGCAAAAACATAATATAATAATATAACGACATGCCAGCAATCACTCTGATAAAGAATCTAGGTTCCATCAAGATATAAGGAAACCCACTTTTCCAGGGATATTTGTGTGATTATAGGCAAGGCAACACAGGGACCAAACTGGAAGAACATGTAACCTCTGCATTTTAGGAAAAGGATCAACCCCTTGTTCTGGTCATGAGATGTCTATATTTACCGACATTCTCTTATATATTACTCATTTATGCTTGATTTTTATGACATAAGGCATTGCAATAGTATTTTTGGAAGTAAATCTAAACAAACAGATACCATAATTCCACTGGTACTTGTAGTTGTAATAATATTGCAGAGCATAAATTTTACTGCTACGGTAACTGTAAAACACAATGATAATATATTCCAAGTAATATTTTTATGAAATGCCTGTGTCGTATCAAGACTGTTTCTGCATCCCATCAGTGAAATATGTACCATCAGTTAAGAACAATGGTGTTAATGAACCAAATGTCAAGTAACTTCTAATTATTTAGCAGTTTTAAAATGTTAACAATCATTCCATGCTAAGAAGAATTAGTTTCAGTCAGTCTCTCTGCTTCATCTAATCATCTTTTCAACATCATCTGTGTTTTTCCCTTTACATCTCTCTCTGTTCTCCCTGTAATTCACAACTTTGCCACAGTGAAGATTATGTTTATAAGAGTTACAGTATGTACTTTCTTTTTATTCTTCTTCTGCTGTATCCGAATCAGAATATAGGTGATCATCATGGCAATCAGCCATGAAAAATGTCCTGAGAATATAATGTCTTCCACATCACAGCATGACACTCATACCACTGATCCAGTTCTGCGAGTCACTTTCTTGTCCTGAGTCCTTTTGGCATGGAAAGTTCTCCTCAGCCCCAGGCCAGTATTGATGAAGCTGCTACCCCACATCAAGATGGATTCAAGTGGGATTTAATCCACTTGGGGATCATCACCCTTCCCTGTGGACTTGTGCTTCCAAGGCCACTAGTCCTCGGTGTTGTCAAGTTAGTTAACTGCTACCGGAGACTTGGGGTTAAGTCACTGGCAGTATGGTCTACTCTATTACCATAGCAGGATAACCTGACCAGACTTGTTATGTATTTTAGGAGACTCAAAAGCCAGTGCCTTTTGTATTGTATCATCATCTGTGCTGGCCTCAGTATGGTTCCCTTCTGCCACAGATTATATACCACCTGAGCAAAATGCAGAGAATATGTGACCTGTAGATGTGATATAGTAAAAAGTCCACCTCTTCTCCTTCTGAATCACTATGTGTCTGTGCTTCATCTGGTCAACAGCACTGCCTATCTAATAATGAGAACAGTGAGTTAATGAAAACGACTGCTTTCTGAACCCACCATCCATCAATGTGACACATAATATCACAAGCATGGCTACCAAACCATTCTTTCCAACCCATGTGTAGACATAGCACTAATAAGGGCTTTAGGTGTTTCTTGTTGAAAAAGAATACCAAAATATATAGTTCTTGCTCACTGATGCTCACACAAACACTTGCTCCTTTATCCCAGCTAGACAGAGAGGCAGATTTGCACGCACAACAGCCAAAGTCTTCTGTTGCATTACCAAAATTAGTGACTTTTTTCTTCTTCCACTAACAATGATTGCTTGAATTAATAAGCATATGTTTAATTGAGATGGGGAGCTTACTCCCAAGCTCCAAACTAATAATTCAATTTGAATAGTCACAAGTGCAGCAATAGGCCGCTGCACTCTACGGGTAAAATAACAAATAATCTGAACTGCACTTTTAGCTGCAGAGGAATTGACTTTCTCTGTCTCTGACCAGACAGATTTGCTGCCTAAAGTCTGGACTTCGGTTAGGCATTCTTATCCTGTTTTGTGTACCAGGCTCTGCAGCTCAGGGAAGCACACAGGCCTTGGTTGAGGTAGTACTGCTGTCCAGCTATGCAGCTGGTGCAAGGATCAAGGTAACGCTACGTTCTTGGCTACAGAGCTGCTGAATGGTTCCAGTCCCTTGTGGCTTTCAGGATTAGGTGATCAGCCAAGGGGCAGAAGCTGATGTAGGTCTGTGGGCTAACTCCCCCTCTTTTCTCTTCTGCCTTGCAATTGTTTGCTGTCCTTGAACTGTTTGTATTGGACAAAGAGCACTGTAAACAACTTTTAAGTAACAACAACCGCCGCCACCACAACAAGCATAGTCCTGATGCTTAAGGAAGAGAGAAACTGAGTTGTCAGAGACAAGATGTAGGCAATCTCTTTGAACACAATCCTATTCTTGTACAGCAGAAATCCTGAGAAATAGGCCTTTCAGCTTCGCTGCTAAGGTCTTAGTGTATTCAGTGCTTCATCTGAACATGGGCTCACATGCAGAGAAAACTTGCTTGCTTGCCCTGTAGGTCCCACAATCCTGCACCCCAGTGCTGGCTGAATAGGGGAGATTCAGCCCCAAAGAGTAACTTTTCAAAACTCTGACATTACCCTTAGAGCATTACCCAAGATCCTTCTCACTTGTAGTATTACTGACGTCCTCCCAGGGGAGGAAATGCCACCGGAATCCATTATATTGGGCCCAACGGCAAAATGAGCGGAGTAGGAACCACTTCAACCTTTGGGTTTTGAACTTCAATTCCTAGAAACCTAAGACAATTTATTTATTTATTCACATTTATACTCAGCCCTCACTGATCAGCCAATGTATCCTATGTCTTCCTTCGGTTTGAGCCCATTAACCTGCACTCTGGGATGATTGAGAACAGATCCTGCCCTTCCTCTTTATGATTATCTTTCAGGTACTGTATTTGTAAAAGGAAGGAGACAAGTG
Organism: Furcifer pardalis; assembly: GCA_030440675.1. NCBI lineage: Eukaryota > Metazoa > Chordata > Lepidosauria > Squamata > Chamaeleonidae > Furcifer > Furcifer pardalis. The sequence continues at coordinate 59,404,841 of CP126893.1, read as the reverse complement.
TTTACTGTGCTTAGGTATAGGGAATACTTTCCTCATCGGGGCACAGAAGTGCCAGGGCAGGAATCCTTATTTGATACTATCATATCCCCTCTCATTCTCCTTTTCTCAAGGCTAAACATGCTCAATTCCTTAAGTCTTTCCTTGTACGGCTTGGTTTCCAGCCCTCAGACCAACCTTGTTGCCCTTCTCTGTACCTGCTCAAGTTTGTTTCCATCTTTCTTAAAGTGTAGTGCCCAAAATTGGACACAGTACTATAGATATGGTCTAACCAGTGCTGGATAGAGGGGGACTAGGTACCTCATGGATTTTGGAGACTATACTTCTGTTAATGCAGCCCTGAAACAGTTTTGGTTTTATTTGGGGTGGGGTGGGGTGGGGTGGGGGTTTCAGCCATATCTCACTGTTGACTTCTACTTAGCCTTTGGCCTACAACAATTTCAAGATCCTTCTCACTTTTAGTATTACTGAGGTCCTCCCAGTGGAGAAAATGCCACCGGAATCCATTATATCGGGCCCAACGGCAAAATGAGCAGAAGAGTTCTGCCCCCCCGGTCACACCTCTGGGTCCTGAGCAGCCGGTCAAGAGTGACCCCCACCTTAGGCTGCTGCTGGTGAATGCCAGATCAGTCTGCAATAAGGCCCCTCTGCTTGCAGATACCATCTTGGGGGAGTGGGCTGATCTGGCATGCATCACCGAAATTTGGCTGGTGCCGGAGGATGGGGTTCCTCTGTCTGAATTATGCCCAGCCGGTTTCGGTATTTGGCACCAGCCTAGGGAGAGGGGAAGGGGCGGCGGAGTCGCCGTAATAGCTAGGGAGTCTCTGGAAGTTACCAGGGCCTCAGCTCCACAAATTCTGGGTTGTGAGGCCTTGTTCTTGCGTGTGGGCCCTAAGGGTCAGCTGGGAGTCTTGCTCGTGTACCTGCCTCCCTGCAGAGTAGCAGACTCCCTGCCTGAGCTCCTCGAGGCGGTCTCCACGCTGGCATTGGAGGCCCCCAGGCTGATGGTTCTGGGGGACTTCAATTTGTCATCGTTGGGGACTGGCTCGGAGGTGGCTCGGGAGTTCATGGCTTCCATGGCAGCCGTGGGCCTGTCTCAGGTAATTCAGGGTCCTACCAGGAGCAGTGGCCACACCCCGGACTTAGTCTTTTTGTCGGAGCTGTGGCAGAGTGATCTGAACTTACAAAAATTAGAGACCACCCCAGTGCCATGGTCAGATCACTATCTGGTGACTCTAGACTTCCTTGGGGCTGGACTCCGCCGCAGGGAGGCAGGGCCGATTAAGTGGGCCCGCCCCCGGCGACTAATGGATCCAGAAGGATTCCAGAAGGAACTGGGGTGTTGTCCTCTTGACCTGCAAAGCGCTTCATCTGAGGCTCTTGCCGACGCTTGGGATAGGAGGGCGACGGCGGCCTTGGATGTAATCGCGCCACTACGGCCTCTCCGAGTCCGTGGGGATCGATCTGCCCCTTGGTTCTCAGAGGAGCTAAGGGAGCTTAAACGGGCTAAGAGACGCCGAGAGCGCCGCTGGGTGAAGACTCGGAGTGAGTCTGACCGAACACTAGTTAGAGCTGCTATTAAAGACTACCTAGTGGCGATGACGGTGGTGAAGCGTCAATACTTCACCACCCTCATTGCCTCTGCAGATAATCGCCCAGCTGCCTTGTTCCGGGTAACCAGGTCCCTCCTCGGTAGAGGGGGGGCGGGCCCTGGGTGGCAAGGTTCGGCTGAGGATTTTGCTGATTATCTGGCGGAGAAAATCGCTCAGATCCGCTTGAAGTTAAATCCCGGCGTGGAACGTACTGAGCTGGGGTTGACCATAGCACAGTCTAGCCATGTTACCTGGGATCGGTTCGATCCTGTTGGCCCTGAGGAAGTGGACAGGCTTCTTGCATCTGTTCGCGCCACGACCTGTGCACTGGACCCATGCCCTGCCTGGTTAATAAAAGCTTCCAGGTCTGTGGCAGGTGGCTGGGTCGAGGCGATCATCAATTCTTCTTTAAAGGAGGGGCACTTTCCTGCACCTTTTAAACACGCTTTGGTGCTCCCCCTCCTGAAAAAGCCGTCCCTCGACCCCACGATAATTTCCAACTACCGTCCAGTGTCCAACCTACCTTTTTTAGGTAAGGTTTTGGAAAAGGCTGTGGCGCAGCAGTTGCAGGAGGTCCTGGATGAAGCGGATTATCTGGACCCGTTTCAGTCAGGATTCAGGCCTGGATATGGTACCGAAACTGCACTAGTCGCTTTGGTGGATGATCTCTGGAGAGAGCGGGACGGAGGGGAGCCGTCTGTCCTTGCTCTTCTCGATCTCTCAGCGGCTTTTGATACGGTAGATCATGGCATCCTTCTGGGAAGGCTCCAGGGTCTGGGGATCCAGGGCACGGTGTTGTCCTGGTTTTCCTCATTCCTGAGGGGCAGGACCCAGTCGGTGTGCCTGGAGAAGGAGAAGTCCAGCCCTAGGCCCTTGCTTTATGGGGTGCCTCAGGGTTCGGTACTTTCTCCTCTCCTGTTCAACATCTATATGAAGCCGCTGGGTGAGATCATCCGTTCCCACGGGGTAAGGTATCATCAATATGCCGATGATACCCAGCTATACATCTCTGCCCGTGGGGACCCAAGCAGTGCGGTGGAAGTCCTCTCCAGGTGTCTGAAGGCTGTAAAGGTCTGGATGGGGGACAACGGGCTACAGCTGAATCCCGGCAAGACTGAGTGGCTGTGGGTAAGGGGTCCTCTGTTATCAAAGGAGCTTCCACCTTTGGTTCTGGATGGGGCAGTTTTGCCCCAATCAGACCCGGTGCGTAATCTGGGGGTCCTCCTGGACTCACGGCTACTGTTCGAAGAGCAGGTGGCAGCCGTGGCCAGGAGGGCTTTTGCACAACTTCGTGTAATTCGCCAGTTACGCCCCCTCCTGGACCGGGATGCCCTGCTTATGGTCACACATGCGTTGGTCACCTCCAGACTTGATTATTGTAACGCGCTCTACATGGGGCTGCCCCTGATGACCATCCGGAGACTCCAGCTGGTCCAGAATGCGGCGGCCCGGGTAGTGGTGGGGTGTGGGCGTTATGCTCATGCTTCACCGCTGCTCCGGGAGCTGCACTGGTTGCCAGTTTGTCTCCGGGTGCAATTCAAGGTGCTGGTTATTACCTTTAAAGCCCTATATGGTAGTGGGCCAGGATACCTAAGAGACCGCGTCACCCCTAGAACATCTGTCCGGCCCACCAGGGCGGATCGGAGAGGCTCCCTTGTTATTCCTTCGGCGAGAAAGGCGCATCTCGCCTGTACCAGGAGGAGAGCCTTCTCCGTGTTCGCCCCGGCCCTCTGGAACCTCCTGCCCACCGAATTGCGCCTTCAGACGGAGCTCCTGCCCTTCCGAAAGGGCTTGAAAACCTGGCTGGCAGGACAGGTTTGGTGACCCGGGAACATGGGTTCCCATACCAAGTGGCTCATATAAGGACTGTCCCCTGGGTTGGTATATGGGAATTATTGGTATATATCCCTGCGTTGTTTTAACTTCTGACTGTTTTAACTCTGTTGTTTTAGTGTTGGTTTTATTCTTGTTTTATTCTGGCTGTAAGCCGCCCAGAGTCGGGTTCTCCCGATTGGGGCGGGGTATTAAATTTAATTAAATAAATAAATAAATAAAAGAGGAACCACTTCACTATTCTGGTTCCCAACAATCATGGAGGCAGAAGAGGCCATGCCAGATGGACTGGCTTTGAAGGACTGGCTTTGAAGGCGCACCTTGTTAATATCCTTAAGGGTGTGGCAGTCCACTGCAGTCCCATTGTTAGATCCTGCATGTCTCATTTCATACATGCCGTAGGAGATGGCTCTGTGATCACAGTGTGTGGGTCACTTCATGGCAAGCTGGAATCCACCTTAAAAAAAATTCATGCCAGTGGCATTTTTTCTGCTTCCAGGAAAAAATGTATACAGTAATACCTCGGATAACGCTAAGACTTGGTTCCACAAGTCTTGGTGTTATCCAATTTTTAGTGTTATCCGATCCATGTTAAAGTCCTATGGGATGGATTGGATAATGTTAAAGCTCCATAGAGATACATTGTACCTGCACAGGCTTTAGCGGTTGTTATCCGATCCATCCCATAGGACCTTAACGTTATTCGATCCAATTCTCCTCCCCAGATTACTTAATGTTATGCGATTTTAGCGTTATCCGAGGTAAACGTTATCCGAGGTATTACTGTACTCAGATATGAGTAGCAGCCGACGACGATTACTGAGGCAAATTCCCCCCATCTTGTAAATGTGTACCTGGGTTTCCCCCCTAGGTGTTCTTATCCCTGTTAATTTCATCTTGTTGGTGTCAACCCAGTGTTCAAACCCATCAAGATCCTTTTGAATGTTGCTCATGTCTTCCAAGGTATCAGCTATTCCTCCCAGTTTGGTGTCATCTGAAAATTTGATAAGTATTCCCTGCACTCCCTCATCCTAGTAATTTATTTAAAAAGTTGCTTGTTAATAAACATCCTTATAAAAATAGGGAGAGAACAGGCAGTATATAAAATACTTTTTTCCATTATTAAATTTTGTTTTAGCAAGGAAAATTTTTCCTTTTTTAGGTGCAGGGGGCACCGATTTTATAAATAAACATGTAAGATAAACATTATTATGGCTTCCTTGTTGTTCATATGCTTTTGAGTGTGCCCCCTCCCCCCATGAAAGAGGCTCCCACACTATAATTTAAATAGCACAAAACAAACGAATTCTCCAAATGCTATTTATACTGGCAGCACAGCCAATGATGTCATTGCTGTAGCAATCACAAATCTTTGTTTTCTTGCAATAAATGTGATACTTTCCCCCATTAATCCTTGAGTTAGTGATGGTGTTCTGTGCAAGGCTTTAACAACTTGTTCCGCTATGGCTGGTAGAATCCCAGGGTGCTTTTTTCATCTCTTTGCCTCCCCTTGGATTTAGATTCTGCGTGAGCAGGACCCTCTGCCAGCTTCCCTTGTGAATGTCATTGTTCTGCTAGGCAGTCAGGCATCCAGACTCTCCTTCTGAATAGGCTAAGGTGAAGCTCTGCATTACAGATCACCTGAGATGAAGAGAGATAACTTGTGGCTGTGCTGCTTGTGTCTAATTGATGCAGTTGGGGCTGCTCATACCTCCAGGAGTTTGCTTTACGATTGGGAATCAGGACATAAGCACGTTAAATCTAATTCCTTTGACATGAAAGTTTGTGTAAATCCTGATGCTGGAAAAATATCATGATTTTAACCCTAATAATGGGTTGTCTGTAATATCTAATTTAGTCCCTAGCCTGAAAAAGTAATGTACTAAGATAATGGTGGCTTCTTCTTCTTTCTTCTTTTTCCTCCTCCCCTCCCCTCCCCCTTCTTTGGTGTCCAGGTCAAACTTTGAACTGCCAAAATGAAGACACTTTCTTGGCTTTGTCATTGGCCAAACTTTAATCCTCATTGGTACATGTTTCCAGTAGTAACTGGCAGACCAGCAAATGAGCTAGATTATGTATCTTTCTACATTTACACAGTACAGTATGTTGTTGTCCACCAGCAGAGCCCACTTGAACATGTTGGTCTTACAGTTAGGCCCTCTGGCCCCCAGCCTGTTCAAGATTCTCCAAGTGATGTAGGGGAGGTCAAATGCCGCAGCTATATCCTCCTTTAATGTTATTCCTTGTTCATTAAGCTCTTTGCTTCATCTTCTGATTTGATTTTGCTCTTGCATGCCTTCAAGAATATTTGTTCTTTACAAAAAGCTCTTCCTGGATCTGAGTCAGCGGACTTGAGGTACATATCCATTCAGAGGATGTCTGAGGGTCATTCTCTTGCTTAGTGCTCTTGACATCTGCTACTTCTCCCCTTAAGTTAGATGGAGTGATACCAACGTAATGGCTGAAGCCTCCTCTTCTTTTTTTGAAAGATTCTGTATTATCTCCTATCTTTCTCCGTGCCTTTTTGTAGCATATGACCTCCAATGCTATGGTTGTATTTGTAGTCACTATGGTAAGGCAATAAGACCTTCCAAATGCCTTAGTGTAAGATATGTCAAACTTCATCTCAACTTTCTTAATCTATTAAATTTAGAAATCTGTACAAGGACTCTAGTTCCAGAGACAATACTTATTCTTTTGCATTCTGGTGAATTATAAGTAGTGTATGGATAGGAGCTACCCCTTGTAACTGTTCACAAAATATTTAATGGCAGCAATCTGTTTTTTGTTTAAGTCAAAAAGCTCACTGTGGCAAACTAAAACCCAAGTGCTGTGGCGTCTTGTCTTGCTGTGCAATGTTTAGTAATTCTCAGCTTGGAATATTCCAAGAATTATGAGATGATATTGTATAGGCTCAATGTAGTTAAATTTAAACATATTTGTAAGGCTTGTTTGGGTGGTGGTGGTGAAGGATGCTTCCACTATTAAAAACAAGTTCAGATGACTTCTAGTAAAGATATAATCCAATGTTTTTCTGCTTGCCTTATGGAACAGCTGCCCCCTCCTATTGCTATAACCTGCAGATGAAGAGGCATTCTTGCCCATTATATACTGATTCCAGTTCCAGGCACAAAGGATTTGTTAAGACACAGAGAAAGAGAGACATGTGGAGCATCAGACCCTCCTTTAACTGCCTATAAGGTGCATCTATTCATAGAAGAACTTTAGAAGTCATGATACAAGCAGACAACAAACATGACTGCGCTATCTGTACGTTATAATTTATTTACAGTACTTATTTAAAGGTGGGCTTCTGCATCTTTTATAGCTTTTTACAAACTGTGCTTATCTTTATTTCATTACCAATTGGTTTATGTTAAAATCATATAATCTTAAGATAAAATGTTTTTAGAGAGAGAGAAAGAAAGACAGAAACTTTAGTCAAGTTTGTAGCTGGGGTACACAGAAAGAGTCTCCTCAAAGATTGTGGTATTTTTGAACCATAATTGAACATACCCTGGTGACAGCAACCTTGCATTGCTGGCTAATCTTTCTCACACTGGATCAGGTGAAAGGAACTGCAGAATGAACTCACCAAAAGGTACCTTCATTTGGGGAGTTTAATGTCTGGCCTAGACACAGAAGAAGAGGAAGTGGAGGAAAAAGAAGGGAGGAGGAGAGTGTAACTACTATAGAAAGTGATTTCAGGATGATTTACCCCCAGCTACTAGAAGTAAAAAAATGTTACAGTAATATATAGAGGAAGGCTGTACTGCGTTAGTGGTTAAGATGCTGAGCTTGACGATAGATGGTTGTCCAACTTTCTCTTTAATGCCTCCAGTGTTGGAGTGCTCTCTACCACCTGAGGTTGTACTACTCTAAGGGTAAAGAGGTTTTTCCTGATATTCAACTGAAATATGACTTCTTGTAATTTGAGTCCATTTTTGCATGTCCCGCACTCCGGAATGAATGAGAACAGACCCAGCCTCTCCTCTGTGTGACAACCTTTCAAGTATTTGAAGAGACCTAGAAGAATAGACACCTTTGAAATGTGGTGCTGGAGGAGAATTTTGAGAGTACCCTGGACAGCAAAGAGAACAAATGAGTCGATACTGGAGGAAATTAACCCTGACTGCTCCCTGGAAGGATAAATATTGAAGATGAAGCTAAAGTACTTTGGACACCAAATGAGAAGAGAGGACTCACTTGAGAAGGCCTTGATGCTGAGAAACATTGAAGACAAAAGGAGAAGGGGGCAGCAGAGGATGAGATGGCTGGATGGCATTGTTGATGCAATGGACATAGATCCCAATCTTGGGATCTTATATATTACACAGCATGTCTTCTGCCACAGATCAAGAGCCCATTCAAAAAGTATGTGTATAAGCACTCTAGCTGGCTAATAAATTAGTGGAGCATGATTAGGGTGATGAAGTTCCATATCTGATTCCGAATTATCATCATGGCAATCAAACATTAAGATTGTCCTGGGAACAATATATTGTACATATGACACCCATGACACCCATACAACTGATCCAGCTCCGCTGCCAGTATGACCATTACCATAGCAGGATAACCTGGCCAGACTTCTTTGTAAAGTTAGTGACTCGTAAGTAACCATTCTAGACCTAACTATTTTCAGATATCTTACAGGAGGGATAGCATACATACACAAATACACCCTTCCTAGGAAAGTCTATTTCTCCTTCAGCTACTGTAAGGCTTGTAGCTATGGGCAGAAGGAACAGGTAAGCAGGAGAAGGTGTGCCAGATAATGTTAGTAGTCTCTGCTGGTCAGAAAGTCCTTGGGCTTTGCCCCCGCCAGTCCTGGCTGAATTACACCACTGTTACAGGCTCCCATTTGGCTATCATAACATATGGATGAGTCTCTAAGTTTCAGAAAACTCCACCAGAAATCTTGGCAGTAAACATTAATAGAAGAAAAAGAACCAAGTGCTAACCAGTCTGACCTAGACAAAATTACTTGTCCTCTTCTAATATATCAAAACAGAGTCTACCCCTGAAAGAAAGACATGATGTCCTCAAGATAAGAGGTTAGCATCCGTCTGGCTGACTATCCAATTTATTATATTTGTAAAAAACCATCATACATAAGTTTGATGTTTAAGCTGTGCTTTAAAGGTTGTCAAGTGTTATATTAATTTAGATAGTTTAAGTGATCCATTGTCTATTTTATGTTAAAAACCACTTTGTTTAACACACACACAAATGGCTTAGACTTTTTACCAGTTTCAAAAAGGAGGTGTAAACAGTTTTGTAAACAGTTTTGATCACAAATATGGCCAGGGCACACAGAGTAATGCCCAGGGCATTGCAGAAGGCAGAGAGCAGTTCAGCATTTGCATGCTGTTATACTGCACAAACTTGCAAGGAAAACAAGCCCAAGCAGATCACAGCTGCCAATTCAAGGGTGAAATTGTATAAATAGCTGACACTTTTCACAGAGGTTGTAAATTGCAAGCCATAGCACACTCTCCAGGAATAACAATGTCCTTTTCCAAACTATGTCTCTTCACTAAGAAGGTTCTCTTCATTTCTAATGATGGGATGCGCCAATCTATAAAAAGGAAAAGCTGCGGAACTGCCTGATTTTCAGCCATCTCTGAATTTCCTCTGTCAAGTGGCTGGAGTTTTATAGTTTATCCTGGGTGGGACACAGTGGCCCCAGGCTGCAAGTTCTAAATTTTTTGTGTGATTGACCTGTCATACTTGGTCAATTGACTATTTCCCACTGTACTGTTGTTCCCCTTTATTTTCACTTGATGTTCTTATAAGTCTGGACAAGTGGTTAATTATGTAACAGAACTATTCCTAGGTCAAGCTGGAAAATTACATATCTGAAGTGGAGTAAGCTAAATTCCAGTAAAAATGCTTATGTCCAAGAAAAGACTCTGTTCATTCTCTCTCACCAGGCACCCTTCTTCTTAATTTGAGCCAGAAGCAGTCCAGTGGTGCTTCTAGTGTTGAAGGATCAGCCAGCAGGGTGCTGTTGTTGCCGAGGGGACATCTGAATGTGTATACAGTACAGTCTTCATCCTCTTTGGTGGGGCTTCTTCCATGTTCCCATTTTTCTGTGATTAGCACCTGACACCTGCTTTTCTGTGATAACTGGGGAGAGAGGCAACCCCTACTGCAAGACTAGGCCTAAGTAAGATAAGGTTTGCAAGAGCTGGTTTGCTAAATCAGATGTAATTCTTACTATGACCTCCACTGAAATTTAAATTAGGTAGCCCAGATTTGTGCTTTCTGCTTGGTATCATCATGGCAAAATTCATACAATCTGCAGTTTCACTTGGTGACTTCATTCTTGACACTCCTGAAATTAATCTGACAGCAACATTTGGCCTTAAGCGCTTATTTAGAAAGTGTGACTTTGATGAAATGGGAAAAGGGATCCTTATCAAGTTTGGGAAGCAGGTGACATTTCAGAAGGTAGAAATAAAATTCAGGATAACTGGACTTTAAAAAGGTAAAAATGAATTTCAGCAGAGACAAACTTCTGCACTGTGTGTGTGGGGAAGATGAACTGTGTTGGTAAAACAAAATAGCTGAAATATGACATGCTTTTGGGAGTCTATTTGAGTTACAAGATAAACATAAGTCAGCACTGCAATACAGGTGTGAAGAAGTCTAATGCATTCTTAGCCTGCCATGAACAAATTGGTAATTTCTAAGTCACAAAACAAAAGTTACATTTTATTCTGCTCTAGCCTGAATTTTTCTGGAATGCTTTGTACATAGCATTTTCAGAAGAATATTGGGTCATAGTCAGGGGAATGGGGGATGACAATGTTGGAGGATGTGAAAACCCAATCCCCTGAATTTCAAGGAACTGGGAATATTAAACCAAAGAGGAAAAGGTAAGGTTTGGATGACTCTGAATTTCTTTTCTTCAGAGTCCCAAACATCTGCATGAAAAGTCAGTAACAAATTCAGTAGGTCATAGACATGGACGAGTATAATTGAGGGGTTGCTACTGCTTCCTGTCTCCCTGATAGCCTCAGGAGAGAGGAGGGGTGTCTCTCTTACCTAGAATGGCTTCCAGACAGTGGTGGGATTCAATTTTTTTACTACCTACTCTGTGGGCATGACATGGTGGGTGTGGCCAGGTGGAAGGCCCTGGATTGCACCTGAATTAGGACTACAGTACTTTATTTCAAAACATGGATGGGCAGGGCCAGCCAGAATTTCTGCTACTGGTTCTCGTGAACTGGGGTGAACCTGCAGAATCCCACCACTACATCCAGATAAGGTGCCCATAGCAGCTTTGTGTCTTTGGTGGCCTCAAGAGTAGATGATAAATGGCCAGAAGGAAAAAGAAATAATATAGCTATGTTTTTGACACATCTAAGTATAATAATGATGTGCCATTAAATTAATCCTGACTTACAGCAACTCTTCTCAGGGACTTCTAGGTATAGCCTACTCAGCAGTACTGTACTTCATTCTGTGTACTATTCCTTTCTTCTGGAATTGCTCTAGGATTGTTCAGCTTGCTCAAGGCTATACAAGCTGACTCTTCTCTCAAGGGGCACAGTGTAGGATCAAACTCCTACAGTGTAGGATCAAACTTCTGCAGCCAGATACCCAACTCAGCCATCTAAGTGTTACTAAACACTAAACTTGTTAAATGTTCTGAAGAAGTCTCTACAATAATGTGCTGATATTTTCCAGCTGTCTCGTTTATGACAGAAAATGTGGATTTTCGATATACTTTTTAATAGAACATGATAAGAATGAATCAACTTTACAGAGAAGCCTAAGTGCAGAAGTAGGTTAGGATGACCTTCAGGTCTTTCCCAGGACTGCTGTCCTGAGTTTTGAATGAGACATTATAGACAAATTTAATTTCTGACTTGATTGCTTCTTGTGGCAAAATCACAAGTGACTTCTATTTTTCTGAATAAATGTTGTGCTGGGTTGCTTGGGGATAAAACATTCATCTGGAAAATGGATTCTCGTGCTTTGCCATGCTTGTGCCCAGTGGTATAACATCAGAACCTGGGAATGCTTCCCCTCTATGTTGCATGTTTTCAGGCAGTACAGTTGTTTCTATTTATTGTGGTCTGCTTTGCCCCTCCGGAATAATTTCACAAATAGTTGGCTTATTGTGTCAAGTGCTGCCCTTTTGTTAAGAGGAACAAGAAGCATCTGGAGCACATAATAGGTTCTTGGCAAAACTGTGTCTCTACGTCACCCCAGCCTAACATGGCAAAGCGGTTTGGCTACCCACAGCCATGCGATGAAGATTGGGAAGAAGTGCCCAGTGGGGTGGGGGTAATATTCTGCTGCCAAAGCCAGCTCTTGCAGGAGGTAAAACATTGCTGGTACTTGCTTGGATAATGCAGTAGATGCTATTCTGTGATGACCTCTGGTCAAACAAATTAGAGGGACTTTAAAATGTAGGGTTCTGTAAAAATGGAACATTCAGTGGCTTCAAGAGGTACTGGCAGCAGCAGGACAACAGCATTGGCAAGATTTTCTACTCCTAATGCAGTGTTTCCCAAACTTTGGTTTTTGGACTTCATTTCCCAGAAGCTTGTCAATTCCCCAAAGCACTGATCATCCAATATACTGACTTAGGCTTCTGGGAATTGAAGCCCCCCTGTGGGGCATGTGCCCAACATTGGGAACCTCTGCCCTAATGAAGATGGAGATTTTTCAGTGCTTTCAGGAACAGCTGTGCTGTCTTAGGCGGCGGGGTGCTGAGATTGTTTAACCAGGATGCACATAATGGGCTGAGGGCAGATGATGCAAACACCTTTTTGAATGAAGCAGTTCCTGATCTTGTCTGTCTTCAGATGAGAGAATATTTAGGAAACCCATAAATGTGATCAGCAAGATGAATTATGCCCTTGAAATAGGAGCAGTCAAGCAGGATGCTTAGGGTAACATGAAAGGAAAAACATATACTTGTTGGTCCAAAAAGAGAAAGACTCTTTTCTGGATGGAAAAAGAAAAAAATCTAGACTTAAGAGCTCAGACCATTTGGAGGGATACAGATTTCTTAACCTTAATAAAGATCTATTGAATTTAGGTTACTCTTGTAAAGGAAAGATTAAGAATGCCATGTCCAAGAACCCTATGATTAAAATTCCTCAGAACTTCATTGTCCTTATAAAATAGGAATAGCTATTTTTCTGTTCTTTATTAATGTCAGAGCATTGCACAGCTTAAAATTATGGACATATGTGAACTATAGATACAATTCAAGCAAATTAAAATGTTGAAATGGTTAGACTATTTTTGACCAGAAGCAGGCTACTTCAACAGCATTATCTTAGATATTGACTATATCCTTTGTACATAAATTGCATGCACATCAGTGCTGCATTGGCTGAATTTCTCCACATTCACAGAAAATTTATCATGTTTTCAAGTAGCTCTGTTTAATTATTCTTTGAGCTTCCTACTTCACTTTTAAGTCTATTGCATGACTTCCAGATGGTCCAGCCAGAATCTTGTCTTGATAGGAGACACTCTGTCATTCATTCATTCATTCATTCATTCATTCATTCAACAAGGTGTGTTGTTTTCTGCTCTCCATAGGTTTAGCCTAGCCTCTTCTGGTTTAATATTCAGAGTCTAAAAGTTGTATAAGAAGTTAGTATAAGAAGTTAGTCTCCACAAAATGGATGGGTTTGGTACTGTTTTACCTGATTTCATTCATTGTTTGCTAGCACCTATTGATGTGCTTTCAGAGGGACAATGCCAGCCAAATAATAGACTTTTTCAGTGGGATGAGGTTTTAAGCAGCAAGTAATAATCCTGCACGATCCATTAAAAGCTACATCCACTTGTTTGGAATGTGCTGATATATACCATATGGCACTAGCATATAAGCTGTTGTTCTTATTATTTTTGGATGTACACCTCCGTCTAGGTGGAATATTTTGTAAAAGGCAATATAATTCCATCTATTATTATTATTATTATTATTATTATTATTATTATTATTATTATTATTATTATTATTATTATTATTATTATTATTATTATTATTATTATTATTATTATTATTATTATTTCGATTTATATGCCGCCCTACTTGGTGAAAACCAACTCAGGGCGGCTTACATCATAAAATCGAATACAATATAACAGATCAACAATACAAAATCAAAAGCAATGGAAACTATTAAAACTTTTTTGCTGTTTGCCTTGCCTATACCCCAAAAGCTCAATTTTTTTCCTATAGGCACCCAAATCCATTTCTAGAGTGGCAAAGGATAGTTCTTATCTTGCTGTCGCTATTATCGTTTGCAAGTATAGCTTCATATTGGGCATGTTCCTTTTTTAGTATTTTGCCAATTTCTTTATAGAATTAGAGAGTCACTGCTTTTTGTTGCACTTACAGTTGATCCTGCTGACGTATAATGAATTTGGGACAGCAGCTATATATAAACACACAGAAAGCTGGAGAGAGAGCTTATTTGTCTTATAATCATCAAGCACTTGGGTACTGTGCTACAGAACAAGGTAGACAATTGCTAGAACACAGGTTCTATGATTCTATTTTCCAAACAGCAAGTAAAGTCCTGTGTGACATCATGGAGGCTACACATCTTGAAAAATAAGATGGAAAAAGTGAGATGGTGGGGGTAGAGCTTTCACTTTTGGCCACACATGGGTAGTGATGGCTAGAACATATCCCTTAGACAGAAGAAGGGTGACCATCTCAGGCAGCTGATTTTGGTTATCATGAAAGTGGAAAAAAAAAGATTATTTAACTATTACAATTTTTTTACTGGAAGATCAGCAGATGTTCTTAGGCAGTTCTGTTTACATCTCAAAATAACTAGGCCATCTTCAGGGAGGGTGGTGTCATAAGGTACTGTTGGTTGCTTCTCCAGAGAAAACAAAATGTTTGTTGTTGTTCCTGAAAAAAAGAAATACCACTTCCAAATATCACCTCATTCCAGTATGCATGTTTATTTATTTAATTAATTACCTGCCATAATTAGTGCCCCACACTACTCTAAGTAAATAAATAAAAGGGCATGAAAGAACACATACATAAAATCATACAAACCAAGTAAAATCATACCAACACATAAACCAATATGAAAACCAAACTATACTCCATGACATCACTACCAATGCCAGCAGTCTCATAGCTCACCAGTAATAATTTAATTTGGGATGTTTTAGTGAACAAGTAGGTTTTCAACATTTTCCAGAAAGCCAATAGGATGGGAGCAGTCCAAATTTCAGATGGCAGAGTTCCATAATATGGGCACCAATGCTAAGAAAGCTCTGCCTCTTGTATAGGATTTTTTTTAAAAAAAAATCCCTTAGGCATACACACCTGTAATTTCATTGACTGCCTTCTCCGCTTAAAACTTCCAAGGAAGTGGTGTTCCTGTAGATAGCAGAGATAGAGATAGCTCTATATGTAGGCCAAAGTTAGGCCTCTTTTAAGTACACCCTCACCCACATCAACAATATCAGATTTGGGTGTGTGTGGATTAAGAGTAAGAGAAGACCTCTTTAGGGGTGACTGAAGGTCTTATGTGAGCTCAATCCCAAAAAGATGATTTTTGGTTAAATATGCTCTCTTTTGGGTTGGATCATGTAAATATCACATAGAAGGCAGTGAGATTTTGACATGGCACTATATCTTAACTGGATATCTGGCCCTAGGGAAAATAATATACTTGGGAACCACTGGTTTAAGATAGCAGCATGTACCGTGAGATCTTATAAGGAATGCTGAACATTTATGTTGCCAGTAGATGGGAATGAGTAGGAAATTGAGAAATGTTGGATAATATAAAAGGATACCACTTCCCCTCAGGAAGAGGATGTAAGGCTGTCATGTCAAATGACAACAAACCAAGGAAACAACAGCTACTTCTGTAGAATGGGTGAGAGGAACTGATTAGAAATAGAGTAAATTGTTAGTCCAATAGCTGGTTAATGGAGGAGAGCTATAAGGAAATCCTGCCTTCCTGGCAATAAGATCTATGAGTCTGTAGAGTAATCTCCCAGGGGAAGTGAGGAATCCCCATTACTGGCATAGTTTAAAATTGGAGAGAGGGGCTTGGGAATCTGTTACAGGAGGAAAAATGCTGATGCCGTGTCTGTGTGAAAATCTAGCTGGTTTAGAAAATAACTGTTTACCAGACAGACATGTATTTTTATATCACTTGGGGGTGGTTTTGTTTGAGGATGAGAACGTTGGGTCAGGGAACTTAGCTCTAATGGGCAAAGTTCACAGTGGATGGAGCTGCGGCAACTTCTGTGGAATTATGTCAGAAAGTATCAGAACAGCTGTGAGGTTTGGAAGGAATCGTGATCTGGGTAGCTCAGCATCCCAAGGTTACGGCAGATCTGTGCAGCCTGCCTCACTAACTGGCAATTAGGGCAGGAATGGAGACTATGTCGTCCTCTGAATGTTGTTGGACTATAAATCCAGCTGCTGCCGCCAACTCTGACAATGGCGAGGGATTATGGGAGAAGGTCTGACAACATCTGGAGGACAACATGTTCCCCTTGACTGAGTTACGGCGTGAATAAAAGTGAGTATTCGGTCACAAAATGCTGCAGCATGGAGCACTCTTTCCCAGGTTTGAACTAGTCCAGGGATTCTCAATCTGTGGACTGTGCGCCAGATGAGGCCCTCACTGCCTCCATCACACCAGGAAGTGCCATGTAGTAGAGGAAGGGCAAAATGGCCATCTGGTCCCTGAAGTTGTCTGAAGGAGTGTGACCTGGCTCCTGGCTTTAAAAGGTTGAGAACTCCTGAGCTCAGAAGCGTAGCGTGCCTTGGCGGGGCCCCGTATAAAAATTTGTTTGGGGGCCCTTAGGAAGGGTAAAGATTTCTCACAAAAGAAAAAAAATTGCATGAAATTAAAAGAAATATTTATTCATCATAATTATCTATCTGTCACTTTTTCCAAAATTTTTACAAACGTGTCAATAAACACTGCTCTCCGTCCGTGGTTTATCATCGTATCATTGTATCGTATGTACATCGATTATTGTGGGATTCCCCCGTTGAAGTAAATGACTTAAACGGGGAAATCCCGCAGCCCGCGATAACCGATGTAGGGTGTTACCAACTTTTGAACGCACGCTTTACGCGGGAAAAAAAGAAATTGCCTTTTTTGACTTTTGTCATTTGTGAAATAAAATTTTTTTGGGAAGTTTTTAATTTTTGCTTACGCACGTTGGGGGCCCCCGTGCCCCGTGCCCCTTGTATAATTGATATGGCAGATACGGCGGTAGCTACGCCCCTGCCTGAGCTAGTTAGTTTTCCAAGATTCCCTGCTTTATTCCATCTACCCCTTGTTTTTTGCCTTTATCTAACAATCAGCTGTGTCCACTGAATGCTCCATCTTCATTGGCTTGTTTCCCCCAAGGTTTTTTAAAAAAAATAATTATAGATTTTGAACAACCCAATACCTTCATTTCATATGCTGATAGTATTACTTTGGACATAAAAAGATCAACAGTCAAACAATGAGTTTGCCATTCTCAGAGGTTTCCAGAAAGGAAAGCTATCATGACCAAGTGAAATATTTGATGGGATAACCGAAGTGAAAGTGTAATATATAGGACTACTTATTTTTTTGTTAGTAAAAATTGGTGTTTTTTCATAGATACTGTGAAAAAATAAAATATTGTAACCACACAATTTCTGGTCTTCATCTACTTCACCCCAAACCTCCCCCCCCCCCAAACTATCAGCTTTTCCTCCTAAGCCTCCATACTGTTCCATTCTAACTATCACAAGGGCTAACATTGCCATATAACATTCCACAATTCTTCCTCTACACATACAATAAAATAAACACAACCATAAACTAAGCATCCACTAAATTAAAATAATATGATACCCAAAACAATATTATGCAAATAAGGACACAGAAATATTTGAAGGAAGGTTCCACACATACAGAATGATTTCCACACTGTGGCAGCCTGTTGTCCTGTCAGTGCAGCCTGGAAAAATACTAACGTCAGTAAACAAATGCAAATAACATTGCCAGCAGCAATCCAATAAAACATCTCTTATAAAAATATTGGGGAGAAATAAGGCCTTCTCAAAAGCCTTGTTAAACATGTCTTCTGCATCCATGAAATCACTACTGAAAAAAAAGCCCTCCCCCGTCCCCCCTGCTGACCAACTTTATTGCTTCCATGGGAGGCATGGGAGGAAAACTGAAGCCACTGACCTTAAAGTATGTGCAAGCTAAATGATGGATATCTACCCTGTAATCAGGTCCTAACTGTTCAGGGCCTTAAAGACCAAAATCAGTGTTTTAAAATGGGCTACAAAATAAAGTAGTGTAGTAAAGGTAAAGATTTCCCTTGCTCGAAAGCCAGTCGTATCCGACTCTAGGGGTCAGTGCTCATCTCTGTTTCTAAGCCGAAGAGCCAGCGCTGTCTGCTTCTGCAGACGTTTCCATGGTCACGTGGCAGGCATGACAAGACACCGGAGCACATGGAATGCTGTTACCTTCCCACCGAAGTGGTCCCTATTTATCTACTTGCAAGTTCTTGCTTTCGAACTGTTAGGTTGGCAGAAGCTGGGACAAGGACAGGAGCTCATTCCATCCTGCAGTACTCAGGAATCGAATTGCTGACCTTCCACCTCCTAGTCAGTGTCTTAGTGACTTGAGCCACTGTAGCCAAAGCAAAATAGATGCTGCATGTTCTCCCTCACCTGGGCACTACCAGTGGTCAGATGCTCATATTCTGCACCAGCTGAAGTGTGACCATAGGCTATAAAGGTAGTCCCACAAAGTGTCTGCCTGTCAGTGACTCAGTGTGCATGTATGTTGCCAAGAATTTGGCTGTGCAACAGTGGCATAATTCCCTAGGTCAGGGATTCTCAACCTGTGGCCCATGGGCCAAATGTGACCCATGGCACCATTTCATGTAGCCCCCCCCCCGCCTCCACCACACCAGGAAGTGTCATGTGATGGAGGAAGGGCAAAACGGCTATCTGGCCCCTGAAGCTGCCTGAGGAAGCGTGACCCGGCCCCTGGCTTTAAAAGGTTGAGAACTCCTTCCCTAGGTGGTGGTTCTTGTTGCTTCCTGTGCGGTGGTTCTCTTGCTCTTCTAGTCAGAGACACTTCATCTGCTCCACTTTCACTTTTTGTTGAAAGGTAAGGAATATGCATTGCTTGATTATGGGCTGATGATTCAGCCATCTTCCTGAGAATGGAAAGGAGCATGCACTTCTCTACAGAACAGGAGCCCTGGTATAAGGTGGTGAGCACTGCTTGCTTGCTTGCCTGCCACAAGGGCTCCTATTGCTTGTTCCCTCCTCTGGAAGCCAAGACTCTGCTAGGCCGTACAGATTTAAAAATAGACCCTTTGCTTATGGAAAATTGAGGATGGATAAGCGGCTCCGCAGGATGCCTCTTTGCTTCTAATTATATTGTAAATCAATTGCTGTGTTAAAGAAAGAATCCTGGCAGGCAGCTCAATCCTCAGTTCAAGAGGAGCCTTTGTAACTTAAACAAGATGCTTTGGCAAAGCTTTGGAGCTTGATTTTCATCAATGGGAGCAAGCAGGGGAGCAAGTGGACAACAGACCAAGCAGGTTTCTGAGGGACTTTAGAGGACCTCCAGTTCTGTATTGCTGGGCTTCAGTATTTCACACTGCTGACACATATGTCTCTCTCTCTCTCTTCTATGGCTGTGACTAAGTAGAGTCACTCAGAAAATTCTGGAAGTACAGAAATTTCAAGGAGTAGGACAAAGTGACCGGTTGGACTCAGGCATCTTGGAATAGTGCTTATGCCTCTGTAGGGATTTGTATCTCAAAGAACTTCCCAGAATCTCAACTTGGTCTTGAAACTCACTGAGTAACCTTGTACCAGTAACACTCACTCAGACTCTACAAGAATAATGTGTGAGGAGAAGGAGAGCCATGTATAGCGCTTTCCTTCTCAAGGAAATTTGGGATAGTGACATAACGATAAGAGTGGTTGTTATCCAATGCGAGAGCTCTTTCTGTTAACATTGAGAGAAGCTGCTCCATGCAAGAGGTTTTTACCACCTCCCCTTTCTCCAAAGAGTGAGCGCAGTCCTTCATCAGATTGGGTTCTCCTCAAAGCAAGGTCATTCAATGTTTATTGGCCTTTTACAGTATTTCCATTTCCATACAAATATACAGGATGAGGTCAGATGAAGACATTTAACACATTCAGATGAAAAGGGGAAAAACACTGATCGCCCAACAGAATTCCAGGGGAGCCCATCACACAAGAGAGCCAAGTCCAGCTCTCTCCATTAAATCCAAACATCCCCCAGGCAGGCAAAAAGAGAGGGGCTGTTTTCACTCTGAAGGCCCCCTTCCACTCATAGGTCACCTACTGGACCCCAAGGTGAGTCACCTGTCACCCAGCGTTGTCTTATTGTTACTTACTCGGCAGGGATGTGGGATTGCACTAAGCAGCTCCTATCATGGTGCTCCACAGCTGTCATAAAAGAAACATGTGCCTCAGTTCAAGGAACTGCAGCGCTAGTCAAGCAAATACCAGACTGTAATATGTTTGTGTACAGGACCATCAGGAGGATATCAGCTGAAGTCTGAGTTCTTAATTTTACGATTATAAATGGAACTGGCAACAAATCATTGCAGAATGGAGAACCCAATGTTCATTGCTCCGGTCAGTCAGTCATGCTCTCTCTCATACAAGGTTTCCTTCCCTTTCCTGAATAGTTTTTCATCACCTGCCCCACAATTTCATCAGGCTGGAGTCAGTCCGCACACTCAGACCACCACCATGACCCCAAAAAGTATCCCTGTGCTTCTACAAACATTGAGGCCATTCTGTTGATGTTATTTCTCACTTTGGGATGGATTATGCTGTTTTGGCTACATAGGGACATTTAAATTGGAAATAAAAAGGCATGATGACAGGTTGGCTGTATTGTCTCTGTGGGTGGCCGTGGAGTTATACAATCTGAAGGCCCACAGCGTGGCACATAAGCCCACCATTTATTTAAAGCTGACACTGCCAAGGCCGAAAGAAAGAAATGGCAACAGGTCTGCCCTTCCCCCTTATTGGGGAGGGGGCTTATTTTGGTGGAAAGGGCCAGTTGCACAGAAGCAGCAAGTGGACTGCGAATGAAAAAGCAGACCGAGAGCGAATGGAAAAAGTGAAGTGTTTTGCTCAGCAGAGCAGACAGCTCATACAGACTAAAGGACGGAAAGCTCCTTGCGTTCTCAAACCATTAATAAATTCCTCACTCATCTCAATCTAAACAGCTGCGCAAAGTTCTCTACATTGTCAGAAACTGGATAATCCAAGAGAAGGACAGCT
The DNA here is from genome assembly GCA_030440675.1 of Furcifer pardalis. NCBI lineage: Eukaryota > Metazoa > Chordata > Lepidosauria > Squamata > Chamaeleonidae > Furcifer > Furcifer pardalis. Next base: position 59,384,111 of record CP126893.1, on the reverse strand, counting down.
GCCAGCTTTAGTCCAGGGCTTTCAGTCAGACTCGTGTCTACTCTCAACAGGGATGGGCACTGCCGGAGCTCATACACTATGGACACCAGGCTTGTTGAATGGAGGCTATTGTTCCTGCCAGAACACAAACCTGGCTGCTGTTCCTCCTCCTCCTCCTCCTCTTTCTTACTACAAAGATGAATTGTCTAAGTCAGTGATGGTGAACCTTTTAGAGACCAAGTGCCCAAACTCAACAGGCTGCTGTCCGTGCCGCAGTGGGGCGGGAAGAACATTGTGCTGGGGGAGGGAGGAAGCATTCCCATTGGGCTGCTGGGAAGAGAGGCATGGTGAATTCTGTGCTGGGGTGCCTACAGAGAGGGCTCTGAGTGTCCCCTCTGGCACCCATGCCATAGGTTTGCCACCACTGGTCTAAGTGGAAGAGAAGGAGGAGGAAAAGGAGAAACTAGTAGAGTTTAAAGCACTGGACTGGGATTTGGAAGATCTAGGTACAAACACTCCCTGAGCTGTGGTTTTAAGTTGTTATTATTTGGTCAATATTTATACTATATTATACGTAGTTTTGATTGTGTCTGTTTCATTCATTGGGGTGTGTTAGGGTTTTAATTCTGTATTTCAACTTCCCAGAGTGGCTTTGCCAGATGGATAAGGTAAGGGTAAGACTAGACACCAGAGTGCACGGAACATTGTATACCTTCCCACCAAAGTGCTTCCTATTTATCTACTTGCAACTTCTTGCTTTTGAACTGCTAGATTGGCAGGAGCTGGGGCAGAGATGGGAGCTCATTCTGTCATGCAGTACTGAGAAATTGAAATGCTGACCTCCTGCCTTCCAGTTAGTGTCACTTGAGCCATTGCAGTCCCTGCCAGATGGGTAGCATACCAAATAAATTCAGTACTGTGCAAAAATTGTAGGCTACCACCAGCTGGTTTGGGGAAAATTCATTGAGTGAATGTGTGTGTGTGTGTGTGTGTGTGTGTGTGTGTGTGTGTGTGTGTGTGTGTGTGTGTGTGTGTGTGTGTGTGTGTGTGTGTGTGTGTGTGTGTGTGTGTGTGTGTGTGTGAGAGAGAGAGAGAGAGAGAGAGAGAGAGAGAGAGAGAGAGAGAGATAACTCAGCTCTCAAGCCACCTAGACACACTTACATTGGAGAGATTCTTTTGCTGACTCTCTTCTCAACCCTCTTCAAGTTTGGTGAAGTTTGGCATTAGGGTGTCTGAGTTATAGCCCCCAAATCATTGACTTCCTTCCCCAAGCAGCAGGTGATAAACGAAAACATTTGCACAGTTCTGTAAACAAACAAATTTATATTCATTTATATACTGCCAAATTAGTGTCCAATACTACTCTAAGGCAATGGTATCACATCCTTTCATAGTAAATCAAGCAACCATTACAGAAAAACAAAACAAAACTTCATAATTAAACCTGCATTTTAAACCCCAGATGGTGATAAGGTATCAAATGGACTGTAATCTAGTAACACCTCCGATGAGGAAATGGGGGATATAAATAAATAAATAATATCTGTAATTTTTGCCCCTAATAAGGGCTGGAGGAGCATCACTAGCTGCTACAGAAAAGTATATCTATGAAATTGATGGGAAGGGGAAGCAGCAATGGTGTCCTCCCATTATCCTTATGGTCATAGGAGTTGCAGATTGTGTATCCTTGCTATGTAGTATCTAGAATAGCCCCATGGCTGCTTTCAGAGGAAGGAGCAACATAAGAAGGGAGAGAAAGGAACAAGAGAAGCCATTGCTATTTCCCCCAGTCTCTGTATTTATCTGTTGGTTTTACATACCAATAGCAGAAGATGTTTGCTAAATCACAAGCTTGTGGTTTCTCCCTGTGTTTTTGGCTCTTGTGCCAATAGGCTACATTTAGGATTTGTTCATGAAAACTGGAACATGGGGTGTGTGTGTGTGTGTGTGAAACCTCAATGTGGGAAAACCCATGAATATGCTTGTGTGATTTATCCCATGTAAGTAATGCACAATTGAAGGTATGTGTGTAGCTTCACAGCAACAGACATGCCTTCTCTTCATATTTATCCTCCCACAAGTAAATTTCACAAATTCTCCAAACAGTAGACATTTCTGAATTAGGAAACCTTTCATTGCATGATGTCGCTCTTAGGAGGATGGAAGCCCCCTGCCTTGGACTAGACACTATTATTCTGTTATTGAAATGGGTGAAGGATAGCTGATATTTTCTGTTTTGTCCATCAGGCGAAACAAGTTATGCCTTTCACCCAGGATCAGTGGGCTAGTTGCTTCCTGGCGACCACAATGCCTAACAGCTGTCTGCCAGATCTACACCTCTGTGCAATCTTTCCACATGTGTGCCTGCCGCATGCTAACTGTGGTCTGAGGTCACTTCTGAGCAGAGGAAGAAGCTATTATCAGGATGCAGACACCACAGGAAGCAGTGTTAGCTTGACAGAATGGAGTGTGTGGGAATAACACCCAGGAACAGGAGGGACAGAGAAAAGTTGAAATAAGAGCTGACTACGAGCATCTTGTGGTGATTCTTCTTGAATAGTCAAAAAGTCCAGTTATAAGATCCAGCAGCATGTTAGTATATTCCTGTACACTGTGACACCCACCTACATAAGATAGTATAATCTGAATATGAGAGTTAGCATATACTTAATTTTAAAGCAGGAGGCCTCCTGTTCTGATAGTCATAAGAATTTTTGATGGTAAAAATGTAGGTTTCCAATTATGTATGTATGTATGTATGTATGTGTCAGGAAATGGACCTATTTCCTAATGTCTCCCAAGGCTTGAAATTGCCAATTTTCAGATAGGCCTCAGAAAAAATCCTTTGTCTTCTCTGAGCCTTAAGGCTGTGTTACAGACAGCCTGTTTTCAGTATTTCTTATCTTTTGTAAGCTAGCCGAGAGCCATGTTATGGCTAGCCCCAGTGCATCCTGTGTGCACGTGTATAAACAATGTACTGTTGTTTTGAGAAAGTTTTCACTTTTACGTGATTGGCTAAGCTGTCCCACCTGACTGCAGATTCTCCATTTTGGAGAGAAGAAGGAGTTCGTCTCTGTTTCTTCATGGATTAAGACCTGTTTTTGATTAGAGAGCCTTTCTTTTGGATCTCAATGGGCTAGCATTCTTTAGCCTAGGAGCTATGCATTTTTGCTCCTTAAAAATGGTTACCTAAATTTGCCTGTGGACTTTATTGGACTGACCTATGCTACTGACTTTTATGCTTTATGAACCTGATCAATAAATCTTTATCATTTTCTTCTGAACAACGTGTCTTCATTGGACTAAAAGGGTAAGAGCAGCATTGCATTTCACACACCAACATTTGAACGCTACTAAATTAAAAACCCCTTAAGAGCTGATAAGCAGCTGAGAGTTGTATCTCTGTTCTAATTAGCCGTCCAGCCCGCCTCGGTTGTTTTGATTTTGGTTTCCAGGGGTTTTAACAGAAGTGTGGGGGCCGGCTGGAGCGTGACATGGTGGCAGCGGTGGGATATACGAGCCCTGAAGAAGTTTTGTGTGTGTGTGTGTGCATGCTAATCTCTGCCCAGCAAGAAGAAGCAGGCTTTGTTTGGCCGAAAGCCTTCCTGTGTGTGTCTCCAGCCTGAAACTGAAAGTACTATTGTTTTCCTGAGATAAAGTGCTGAAAGGAAAGCAGGATCGCGGCTGTTTGCTTCTCCGATTGCTGTTTTGAGTTTTGAGTCGGATTCTCAAACTCGCAGACCTGAGGACCGTTTCCAGTGCTGGCAAGTCCAGAGGGACCAAGACGTCTTCCAAGCCTACAAGATGGAAGGTAAGCCAGTGGCTGATGAATGTACCCCCTCACCACAGTTAGCACCCCAAGACAGACTCCATTCCAGATGGGATCTTGGAGAAGGTGCCCAGATGATGTTTAGCCAAAAGGAAGGGCCCAGGGTGGGTGAAGCTTGTCCAGATGACTTCTGAGACTTCCCCAGACGCCCAGCAAGCCCCAAGCCCTAACTAAGACTCTTTTGTGTTGAATTGGAGTCAAACTGCACACCAAGGTGCCTATTTTCACTCAGAAGCAGTTCCTTGAAGTAATTTTTCCCCAAAGCCAAGAAGGAGTGGAACCCTTCAGATAAGATTTATTTTCCTACAGTGAAGTTCCAAGCTGATTACATGTGCTGTTTTGGTCTTTGAAGACCTGGAGAGGTTGCAAATTGCCTCATTGTGTTTGAGATACCAGCTTAAAGGTGGAAGAGCTCCAACGGACTCCTCCACGTGTCCAAGGAAGAAAAGTTTGCTAGAGTGTGTGGGCAAGACCTGCCACTCTGAAAAGTGTTATCTACAGGCTGTTACACTACGCTGTTTTGGTCAGCTAGTGGGAAGTGGGAAATAATTGCCGGATGCAGTGTTTTCCTAAGTTTTACTACCCCTTTGAAAGCGAAGGCGAGAGTGCCAAGAGCTGAAGAGTGGGGAGTACGTAAAGGTGGCTGTGGGAGAGCCCAACTAGCGGTATCAGCAATAGCAGAAGCCAGATCCAGATCTACATCCCGACGTACTGAGGAGAGAATGGTATCCTGTGCGTTCTTGAGCTGAGAGCTAGTCAAGCTATCTGTTGCCTGTTAAGTTCCCAAACCTCACAGGGATGAGGGTGCGGGGTTGTTTGAGTGATTCCTTTGGACTGTGTTCTGATAAATACCTTAAAGGTTGTTTCTTGAGTTTGTTTTACTAGGAAATGCACATGTTCCTGTCATCTGAGAGAAGAGCTGATAACGGAACTCTGAGTGGACTTTGTTCAACTGGCTGTTTAACTGTTTGCAGGTGCAACAACAAAGAAGAAGAAGAGGAAGAAAGGGGGAAAATGTTATTGTTTCTTGCTAATCATCTGTTTATTTTTCCAGAGGCTTGTACAAGCAGCTTCTGTGACATGTGTGGTGTTACTGACCTGTTTCCTGATTTAAAGGTTGTTCTGTTTGGGCAAAATGTGTTTTGGAAAGGGAAAACCTTTGGTACCTGAAAATGCCCAAGTCTTTTGTTCCAGCAAGGTTTTATACCTGAGTTTGCTTGCAATGCAGAATGTAACTTATGTAACGTGTACCTCCAGTAACTAAAACTGGAAGAAGCTTTAACGCTTAATATCCTACATATATAAGGGATAGCTTGTTTGCTCAATTGCTTTGCTCACATTAGTAAACAATGCCTTTTGGTAAAGTCAAACCTGGTTTGCCTTTCCAGAAAGGAGGGCGTGTCAGGAAATGGACCTATTTCCTAATGTCTCCCAAGGCTTGAAATTGCCAATTTTCAGATAGGCCTCAGAAAAGATCCTTTGTCTTCTCTGAGCCTTAAGGCTGTGTTACAGACAGCCTGTTTTTCAGTATTTCTTATCTTTTGTAAGCTAGCCGAGAGCCATGTTATGGCTAGCCCCAGTGCATCCTGTGTGCATGTGTATAAACAATGTACTGTTGTTTTGAGAAAGTTTTCACTGTTACGTGATTGGCTAAGCTGTCCCACCTGACTGCAGATTCTCCATTTTGGAGAGAAGAAGGAGTTCGTCTCTGTTTCTTCATGGATTAAGACCTGTTTTTGATTAGAGAGCCTTTCTTTTGGATCTCAATGGGCTAGCATTCTTTAGCCTAGGAGCTATGCATTTTTGCTCCTTAAAAATGGTTACCTAGATTTGCCTGTGGACTTTATTGGACTGACCTATGCTACTGACTTTTATGCTTTATGAACCTGATCAATAAATCTTCATCATTTTCTTCTGAACAACGTGTCTTCATTGGACTAAAAGGGTAAGAGCAGCATTGCATTTCACACACCAACATTTGAACGCTACCAAATTAAAAAACCCTTAAGAGCTGATAAGCAGCTGAGAGTTGTATCTCTGTTCTAATTAGCCGTCCAGCCCGCCTCGGTTGTTTTGATTTTGGTTTCCAGGGGTTTTAACAGAAGTGTGGGGGCCGGCTGGAGCATGACATATGTGTGTATGTATGTATGTATGTATGTATGTATGTATGTATGTATGTATCTATCTATCTATCTATCTATCTATCTATTATTATTATTATTATTATTATTATTATTATTATTATTATTATTATTATTATTATTATTATTATTATTATTATTATTATTATTATTATTATTATTATTTCGACTTATATGCCATCCTACTTGGTGAAAACCTATCTATCTATCTATCTATCTATCTATCTATCTATCTATCTATCTATCTATCTATCTATCTATCTATCTATCTATCTATCTATCTATCTATCTATCTAATATAGGGGACTTGTTATAAATTGTTCACACAGCAGTGAGATTCTAAATATAATTTCTTTGTCCTATATATGCTAGATGAATGCCTTCCTGTTTCTTTCCATCTCCTGTTAAAATAAATGCAGTAACATCGACTGGAATCTTGATGATTGCACAACTTCAATTACTTAACTTCCCATGACACATTAGCACTAACAAGGTGCCAGTTCCATTACTGGACACATGCCAATTGTGACATTGAATGTATGCCTCATTATGTGCTTTTTATTTATTTTATTTATTTATTTTATTTACTCATATTTGTTATCCCGCCCCAATCAGGTAAACCCGACTCTCGACTGTTAGCAATTCATTACATTAAATTTCTTGGCTTAGTTGACACAAGTGTAAATCACCAAAACATTTCTGGTTATTGTTTTAAAGTAGCCACTTAAAGGTGGTGGTATTGACTGACAGATAGTGAAGTAGGATTGAGCACTAAGGCATTTCTTGTATTGATGTAAGAGATGTTTTGTAGATTGTGGCCTGAAGTCACTTCCTCTTTAGGCTTATTCTACTTTCTTGAAGGAAATAATTTAATATTTTTGTTATTTTACTTTCTTGAAGGAAATAATTTAATATTTTTGTTTTTCATGTGCAATGGAAGGATGTGCATGATAGTCCTTCCATGTTGGCCTACAGTACACTTTCACACATAGAATTTAGCTCTAAGGGCTTCTGTAATGGAGTCTATTTTTTAAAATCCTGTTTTATCCTGGATAGATTTTTTTTAACAATTCAAACTTGCCCAGTGAACACACACCCACTGAGACAAATCCCTGAAATAATTAGGATTTTAAAGTCACAAGTAGCATTAGTTCCACTGATTCGAATGGATGTTTTCTAGTTGGGACTAACCCTGTACTGAGCACTCTGTTTCTCATAACTGCTGCTCACAGGGACAAGAAAAACCTCTGCCATAATAAGGCTCAAATGGAAAAGGAGCACATTCTTCACAAAAATGTTAATAAATCATACATCTCATATTTATCAGGATAGTGTGTGTTATGTGATGACAAGGTATGAACTGGGAGAACCATGAGTCTTTTGGGGAGAATTGTTGCATCCTACGTAATATGTCCTTGCGTTGGCAGTCTCACTCATCAGCCAAGTACTATTAATGGAGCCTGGAAATGGTCTCATGCCCTTTCAGCTACCCTAGGATGAGGGGAGGGGAAAGACAAAACCCTGGAGCTGCTCTTTCAGTCGTATATATTTCCCCACAATTTGTTTCATGTTGAGAGCGATAGGCTTGGGTGAAACCTTAAGGTCATCTATTCCAAATCCCCACCACTCAAGCAGGATTAATTGTACCTAAACCTTCTTTGACAAATGTTGGAGGATTTTTCTTGTTCGGAACACTGTTCTTCTTGTCTTCAGTGTGACAGTTTTCCATTGTCTTGCTTGGAGCATTTCCCTGGCTTTGTACAATCTAAACTTTCATTAAACCAGAGATGGGGGCAAAAATTTGGCCAGAAAAAGAAAGAGAGACAGAGACTGAGGGTATATTCATACGTAACGCTCAAACACATTTTTGCATGGACATGTCTGGAGACTTTGCAGAACAAAATGGATTCATTCCACTCTCCATAAAAAATATCTTGGAAGCAGGTTCCACTTAATTCTGTCTAATTTGTCATTTCAGCTACACAAACATGCTTGGTTTCTGTAATACAGAACACAGTTAGGTGACATTTGGCCTTCCATTTGTTTTACCCCAGTTCATATCAGCTTTAAGCTTAGCTAACCTTGCCATGGGTGGAGGACATTGTATTTCCTCAAAAGCTAGGAGGTCACAGATCTTCTGTAGTAGATAAAGTAGATGCATAGCTTATTGAACAAGGTGTACCTTCAGGTAAAGATCGCCCTTGCTTGAAAGCCAATCATATCTGACTCTAGGGTTCAGTGCTCATCTCTGTTTATAGCCAAACAGCCAGGACTGCCTGTATCTGCTGACGTTTTTGTGGACATGTGGCAGGAATGCCTCAACACCGGAGTGAATGGAACACTGTTTACCTTCCCACTGAAGTGGTCCCTATTTATCTACTTGCAATTTCTTTCTTTTGAACTGCTAAGTCGGCAGGAGCTGGGACAGAGATGGGAGCTCACTCCATCATGCAGTACCCAGCTATTGAACTCCGACCTTCCAGTCAGCAAGTTCAGCATCTTAACCACTTGAGCCACCGCAGTCCCTTCAGGACTACACAATACCAAATCATTTGCATACAAGAGAAAGGCAAAAGTCATAACATGTGAACTGCTACTGGCTGGTCCCAGGTGAAGAAAGATCTTGGCAACATGTTCAACCTTCTTTCTGTCTTTTCCTTGCACACTATGCAAAATGACACAATCTGAAATGCTGTTTATGTGTCATTGATATAAGTTCAGTATAACATTGCTGTGAGGAGAGCCAAGTCAAGCCCAGACTCCCTCTGATCTGCCTGGCATTAAAGGCTTGAAAGGTTATGTAGAGGAAGATATTTATGCTCATGAGTCATCATTCCAGGGAAGCCAAATGCTTATTTGCAATGGATTGATGTCATTTGTGTATGGCTAGATAGTATTCATGTTATTCATTCTGCACAAAATGAAAACAACCAGCATTCCCTGACTGATTGCTCTGTTAACTCAGTTAACAGTATGGATCAGCAATCCAAAATAAGGTTTTGTATACTGGCCTAACCCAGGCATAAAGTGAGTCTTAGTAATAAAACAGACTGCATACCTTAGTATGGCCAACGGAGCTGATTAGTAATAAAACCAGACATGAGATATGGCCCTCTTCTTTCTTCGTATCAGAGCATTGCACACAGAGATGGCCATGAAAGACAGGACAACATTAGGGAGATTGAATGAGGCATCTGCATAAGTGGCCCTGTCACCCTCCCCCTTCCCTTGACAACCTGCATCTCAGTAGCAGCTGCAGTTACTTGTTGCTGACCTGGGCTGTTTGCCCCATCTTGCCTATTTGCTTTCTTCCAGTATGTCAAATGCAGCTTATCTGTAAAGTAAGCAGCCCATGGAGCACTGTGTCCACCCCTGTGCATTGCATGCATTGGGACAGCCATGGTACAGAGCTTGATCCCATGCATTTCATGTGAAAAGCCAAAGATTCAATCTGGGACTCCTCCTGGTAGGGGGAGGGAAGCTTTTGTCTTAAATCCTGCTAGTGAACATAGAAAATGCTGGACTAGACCAGGGTTCTGCATCTCATATCCTGTGCTCCTCTTGTTCTGCTTTTGAGGCCCAGTGTTCTTGCCCCTGCTGCAATGTTTCAGTTTCTGTGTCTGCAAATGTTTCTGTGGTCATGTGGCAGGCACGACTAGACACTAGAGTGTACAGAACGCCTTTTCCCTTTACCACCAAAGGGATACCTATTTATCTACCGTACTTGCAAATTTCTTTCTTTTGAACTGCTAGGAGCTGGGAGAGATGCCAGGAGCTCACTCCATCAGTATTCAGGTCTTGAACTGCTGACCTCCCAGTTATCAAGTTCAGTATCTTAACTGCTAAACCACCAGTCCTTTTTGGTCACAATTGGGGGGGAGGACTTTGATTTCCGTCATCCTTCCTTACTTCCTTTCCTGGCTCCTGGGCATGTGAAGAAATACTGGATATAAAACACCACCCCACCTCCATCTTTGCAAAGAAAATCTCCACTGGGTCCCTTTGCTGCCCAAAGCCTCTGCTACTTGGTGGGTGGGTAAGAACATGTGCAGCATTCCAACCTGGCTCCTAGGCATGTGCAGAGTACAGACTCCGAGGAGCATGAGGAGGATAAGGAGGGGGTGCACAGTCTAAGAAGCCCATTCTACCCCCTCCCCATTGACACATTGCAAAGGTTCCACCAATCGTAGATCTTCCTCAAGGCAGAGTAACTTCTGCAAAAAAAGTAACTGATTTCCTCCACCACCCACCCCTCCCCTGCCCCTAATTCCAGGCTCTCAAATAATAACTTGTTTTACCAGGAAGTTCTACGTTTGATCTTTTCCTCCTCCTTCCTTACCTGTGACTTGGTCCCCAGCTTTCCCTTAGCTGGTCACAGGCTGTTGAAGGAGGAGGAGGAGGAAAGGATCCAGCATAAATCTTGGGGGATTTCTCTCTCTCTGCCTCATTTCCTAAGACCTGCAGATGGTGATTGCAGCCATGGAAATAAAAAAAGCAACTGATTCTTGGGAGACAAGCTATGAGAAACCAGGGGAACATAGTGAAAAGTAGAGACATCACCTTGCAAACCAAAATTCGCATAGTCAAAGCAATGGTATTCCCGGTGGTAATGAATGGTTGTGAAAACTGGACCATTAGGAAAGCTGAGCGCAGAAGAATAGACACCTTTGAGATGTGGTGTTGGAGGAGAGTTTTGAGAGTACCCAGGACAGTGAGGAGCACAAATAGGTCAATCTTAGAAGAAATCAACCCTGACTGCTCCCTTGAAGGTCAAATAGTAAAGATGAAGCTAAAGTACTTTGGACATCAAATGAGAGGAGATGTTCCACTTAAGAAGGCCTTGATGCTAGGAAAAGTGGAGGGCAAAAGAAGAAGGGGCGGGCAAAATGAGATGGCTAGATGGTATTGTAGACGCAATGGGCACGGAACTGAGTTAGTTGAGGAAGATGGTGGAGGACAGAAGTGGCTGGCAAACAGTGGTCCATGGGGTCGCAAAGGGTCAGAATCGACTGTGCGACTGAACAACAACAAAGACAGAAAACAAACAGCCGCTGCTTCTGGCTTTCACCCTTGCACCCCGAGGTCAAGCTCTCCTGCAATGCCTCTCACCGCTGCTCTCTTCTCCCAAAACCTGAGTCTTCACAGTGAGCGGCTCCAGCGAGGTTCCCCTTTCAGACCCCTGCCTTGAAGATTGCTGTTCAGGTCTTGCCCCGAAAGGCTTTCTTGGCAAGTCAAAACCAGCCCTGGGTCTTCTTGGTGCTGTGAAAACTTTTGAGAAGAATGTATGCTCGTTCCTAAACCTAACAAAAGAAATACCAGTAGGCTTCCCCCCTCCACACAGTTCATCGCGAGGTCCCATAGACTTCTTCCCATACCTATCCACATTCATTCATTAACCCTCTGGACTCTGGAGAGTAATTCATAGCCCACCTGGACACCTTCAGAGAGGGCAAGAAAGGTATGGGTGGTGGTGGTGGCAGCGGGCAGGGGAGGAATGGTGGTTGTGGTGTGTGCTTAGCAGCATGTCCCTTCTGGCAGACCTTTGGAGCCTCAAATCCCCCGCACAGAGGCAGACAGTCATGGGGCGCCTCAGCCCCTAATGGATGCCCGCTCACCATTGTGTCCAGCCAGCCCCTGGGCCTGCTGTTTTGGTCTGCATAAGGTGGTGGGGGGGTCCAGCCCCCCCTTGGAGGGGCTACAGGTGGCTTGCCCCTGGAGGTGGGTGCCTGGAGCTCCCACCCTCCGCAAACCAAAATGGCCACCCTTGGGGGTTGGCCTGTCTGCCTCTGTGCAGGGGACTTCGAGACCCCGAAGGTCTGCCGCAAGGGCAGCGCTCCTAAGTGTACCCCACCACCACCATTCCTCTCCCCCCACTGCTGCTGCCACCTGTACCTTTCTTGTCCTTGGATGCGTGCAGGAAAGGCGTTATAGAGGTGCTCTTCCTCCGCCCCGGGCAGCTGAAACCCATGCTACGCCACTGGTGTATGTGTAACACAGTCTTTCCTTCACCCTCTTAGTTCATCTCCTCCTCTCAGGAACAGTCCAGGGTGTAGTCCTCTTACCCAGTGTTGAAATGAAAATCAACACCTGGTCCTGCAGCAAGGGAGCCAACTTGTCCTTCAACTCACTTGGCCAACAGAAAGGTCATTATTTGTAACTGGATATTTTATAAGAGGAGAACAAATCAGTCGATCCTGAAAGAAATCAACCCCGACTGCTCATTGGAGGAACAAATACTAAAGATGAAGCCTCAAGTACTTTGGCCACCACAAGAGAGGACTCACTAGAGAAGGCCTTGATGCTGGGAAAAGCAAAAGGAGAAGGGGAGCCAGAGGATGAGGTGGTTAAGATGGCTTTGTTGATGCAATGGGTGTAGATCTGAGTGGGCTGAGGAGGATGGTGGAGGACAGAGGAGCCTGGCGTACGATGATCCATGAGGTCACAAAGGGATGGACTCAACTGTGTGACTGAACAACAACAACAAAGTGTTATAAGATGGTTTCTAGAGGCTGAATTTGCTACAGCATATTGAAAGATATTTTCATTTTCCCATGTGATCTATAGATGCAAAATTATCACTCATAGTGAAAACACAGGGAGTGACTCATGGCTGCTACTGCTTCTCAGCCCACTATAAAATGAGCTGATTTGTCCTACCAGGAGTGGGTGGCCCGTGATATCTCATTGTTTGCTATGCTCAGCTGAGCTGTTGGGATTTGAAGCCCAGTATCATCTGTCAGGCCAAAATTTGATACACCTAATTTCAGTTTATGCAGCGAGAAACTATGCCTAACATGCTTGTATGTGGCATTGCAAATATACCCTTCCCTCTCATAGACAGTCCCTTTGTGTGTCTGTGTGATAGAAGCATTTTGAAGCTGCTTAAGGGAGCATTTTGTCATCTTCTGCTGAAGAATTCATTTGCTCTCAGCTGCAAAGCACGGCTCTAAGGATAAAATGGAAGAAGCTGGTATGGCAAAGGGAACAACACAATTAACATGCAGCTTTTTGAACGTGGTAAAAATAGGTTGGGGGAATGTGCACATTATATATATAGAAGCTAGATTACAAACACAAAAAGCTGTTCTCTGGACAACTAGAATTTTCAGGATTCCTTGGCTTTCTATAATGTACTCCACAACATCATAGTTTAATTTTAATCCAAATTCAATAAAGCAGATAAACTACAGAATTATAGATTAAGAAACTTTGCTGGGCTCCACCATCCAGATTTACTTTAGCTGTGGTTGTAGCTAATGGCTGAAGCCTCTGCTCTTAAAATGTGTTAGGGTTCCTTTCTCTTCAAGGTTCTTAATTCTGTCCCCATCCCATTTATAAATTAATAAAAAGCCCATTTCCAATTGGCACTCTAAAGCCCATCTCCAAGAGATTTCCCTTGAGACAAACAGAGGTTGTGAAAGGATAGATTGCCTAACGGAGGTGACAACAGTCTGTTTCTCTGATCTTCTTCGCAGTATCTGTTCTAAGGGTCTCCCAGGGCAGATTCCCTGGGAAGGAGAAAGAGGCCCTTCCTCCCTGAACTGCCAGAATTGCCCTGGGGACCTTGTAGCTATACATACAGTGTTCCAGGGGTTCTGCTGAATACAGATGTTAACATGATAAGATGCATTAGTGCTGTCCTTTGTTTCTTGTTTTCCATTTCTGACAGAGGCTGGGAGCGAGTGGGGTTGTAGCTTTTGGAAATGAAGAAGGGGGAACAGAATAGTCCAAACAAAGCCAATGCCTAATGTTTACAAAACAAAACAAATTCCAGGAAGCTGTTAAAAACCCTGTTTAAAATGTCCACCATTCTGAAACTACATGCAAAGAAGTGGGTAACAGTGTGCAAAGGTTTGTGCCGAGTAGGAACTCTGTTGGCATTTATGGTACCACAAGGTTCTTTATTGTTTTGCTGAAACAGACTAACACAGCTAGCTGTCTGGACATTTCTGGCTCAAAGTAACATGTGGGTTAAGCAAGGCCACACAAAAACACAGAGAGGAAGTAAGGCAATAGATAATAATAGAAGCATGTATTTGCAGCTCCATAGTAGTCCTCTCAGTTGAAGTTGACTGCAATCTTTCAAGGCTGAGCACACGAATCTCAATTTATGCAGCACTAGCCCTAAAGTAGCTGGATGGATAGTCCAGTGGTTTAGATAACTTGGGAGTTCAATCGCTACTGGGCCTCCTGTGAGAAGAACCAACCTGTGTAGTTATGGGCAGAGCACCCCCAAAAAGAAGGGAATGGTAAACCACTTTTTAATATTCTTTATCCAGAAAACCTTGGGAAGGGTTATCATAATTTGGAATCAACTTAACAGCACACAGTTATTTATTATTAGCCTTGAGACAAATAACAACCTGGATGAAGAGTCCCTGACTATTAGTTTTACAGAGACACCCAGAGAACTTATGGAATCTGGGGCAAAGTGGATCGAATCAAAGCACCCTCATTTCAATGTTTGTCTCTTGATATATTTTAAGTACCCTCATTTTAATTTCTGTTCCTTTTGCTGTTTTATGCTGTTTTTGGACCATAATAAAGATTTGATTTGTTTTGGGGCAGAGTGAAGATCTGCTGCTACTGTCCCTTCGTATGAGTATGAACTTGGGGGCATATGGATGAGTTACATGTGAGAATTCTCATCTGCAGCTCTTCCTTGGCTGAGAAATAAACAGAATGATAAGTTTGCTTCACTTTTTCTTGCCAGGGAATAAGGTAACAGTGGTGGGATTCCAGATTCCAAACTTCTTCTGGGAGTTTCTTCTGAGGCTTGGTCTCACAGGTCTTCCTGTTGTGACCTGCAGCTGGCCTTCTCCGGTACTCATTTGGGAAAGATTCCTTCCCTTAAGGCAGTGATGGCAAACCTTTTAGAGACCGAGTGTCCAAACTGCAACCCAAAACCCACTTATTTATCACAAAGTGCCAACGCAGCAACGGGGAGAAAGGAAACACTCCCATTGGGCTGCTGGTGAGAGGGGCAGGGTGAACTCTGTAGGGGGGGAGGAAGCGTTCCCATTGGGCTGCTGGGTAGAGGGGCGGGGTGAACTCTGTGCTGGGGTGACTGTGTGGGTGCCCACAGAAATGGCTCCGAGTGCCACCTCTGGCACACGTGCCATGGGTTCACCACCACTGCCTTAAGGCCTGGCTTCATGCCTTGCTCTGTGGTAACTGGTATGGACTTAAAGGAAAGTATACATGTTATATTGTTGCCAAAAATTCTACTGAGTGACACAGAACTCCAAACTTGGATAGACAACCTACGATGTCAGAGAGGCATAAAGGAGTTCTTTCATCCCTGGTGGCTTAATATTCTTATTTCTTTTTATGGGAGCCTCACTGAAATCAGGCCTCAGCCTTGCTTTGTGATGTTATTAGTGGGAGATTTTTAATGGTCCCCTGTGTGCTGTTTCTCAGCATCAGATGTAATGTTTAATTCCATTTAATCACAATAAAAGTCTCCTTCATAGACACACACTGGGGTGGAAATGGAACAGATTTTACTAAAAACAATGTATGTGAGCAGTTCATAGTCTTCTCGTGTTACACAGCGATTTATCTGATCTCTTGCATAACTTAATTTTTGTATCTGTGGGGCCACAAATGTTTTACATTTCTAACATTTATGGGCAGACACAAAAAACATCTGTCCAGACCCAATAGAATAAAACATCTGGAAGATATTTCTGTCTCTTTATGACATATGTAGCATGATCTTTTGTCTGAACAAGTGTGCTGTTCTTTTGCTAGTAGCTTCACATGTTCTTTAACAGGCTTCTTCTTGAACTGAATGGTCACTGAAGGAAGCTCCCATATCAGCCGGTGCATTAAGGAAGAAAGTAGAGAAGATAAAGCAAAGTAGACTCTGAAGGGCCCCTGCCTCCTTTTCAGATTGTGCAAAAAGTGGTATGCAAATGCCAGTGATATACAACCAATTTAACATTCATTACTACTGCAGTTTAACATTTGTTTCTTGGATTGCTGTTTGCTTAGGCGATATACATTACATAGAAGTGATGTGTGGTCCCATACAGAAGGATAACAAGTTGAAGACGTGGATTAATAGGGGCTGCACACAGGCAAGGAATTCAGTTTTAGAAAGCACTATGCCTGAATGATCTACCCATTGGACAAATTCCATTTGTCACTTGCCTGCCAGTGTTTGAGACTTTCCAAATGGTTGAATGAACAGCTCCATACCATGCATTTATACAATAGTATCACCTCTCCCTATTCTAGGGCATCATACAGAATAAGACTGAACTATCTGGTTCAAAACTCTTGTCTTCTTTGTTACTGTAACATTATTATGTATCTGCATATATACCTTACTACTTGTGCAATGGATAATAACAAGGGCTATACATATTCAACCACCACTCTTTTCTAAATGAAAGATTACATGAACATGCATAAGTGTATAATTTTCCAACTATATACTCTACTTCTGAATGTTGATAAGTGTCAAGGTTCTCGTGTTTTGATTTCCTTAGATGGGAGCACTGTAGCCTTATGGCATTTCTGTAGCACAATGCAGAGCATTGAAACTGATCATGAAATGAAGGATGTCCATGTTCCCAGGTCCCCCATGGGCACCTAAGAGGCCTATGTAAGAGTCCCATCTCTATGCTTAACTGTCCAAACAACAACAAGTACAGCCTTTCAAACACTTGGACGTAGTCTGAACCTTCCAGGGCTTCTGATTCTGCAGCCTTTTTGTGTCCAGTCCTGGAGTAGTTCACTTCAATCTCCCATAACTGCATCCGAGGTTCAGTTTACTCAGATGTGGTGCAGGGTTAGGAATCTGATGTCTCAAGATTTCAGTGGTTGGGCCCAGGGATCTCCCCTACCGACAGAGCTGCCATGCCTGTCTCTTCTTCCTCCATCACTTCTTCTGGGTTAATGTGCATTGTGGCCAGCCTTCAAGACATAAGCTTTGCAGGGGCACAATAGTAGGCCACAGCAACAGGGAAAAGCCATTCAGATCATAAAAGACTTTAAGAGTCTCCTTCCCCCATTTCTCTTTCTTCACAGCGGGTCCTGCCCTGAGTCTCCTTCCTGGTTGCATGTTTATGGAGTGTTCAATTTTCCCCTTGTTTTCTATCTTGTTGCAGGTTCATCTCTTCCTGGCCTGTTCCATGACTGGGCCTGCGATCCCGTTGTCTTCTGTTTCTCCTTTCTTACCACCCGGGGTGTGTGTGGTTCTCTATTACTCTCCTCTGCACTGGGTGCCCCCCCCCCAGTTCGATAGGTCGGGCTGGGGTGGGTCATGGGGTCGTTGGCCTCCCACATGTGGCAGTTAGTGCGGGTGGATTCCATTTATTTGCACCATGCCATTGGGTTCAAGCTCAGGTTGTTCAGGAGCTGGGATGGCATTATCTAGGGGTGTGCCCAACGGCTCCTGGATTAATCTATCAACCGGTTCGGCTTCCATTTAAGCCTATAATTTTCCAGCACTGCATTTCACCATGCTAGTGCACCAGTTTATGTTGTTGGTGGATCATCCCTCGCGTGGCAGCGTTGGTATCAACCTCTGGTTTATCACCTGCACTACTTTGTCCCAGTGCAGTACAGTAAAACCTCGGATAATGCTAAAACTTGGTTCCACAAGTCTTGGTGTTATCCGATTTTTAGTGTTATCCGATGCATGTTAAAATTCTATGGGATGGATCGGATAACGTTAAAGCTCCATAGAGATACATTGTAACTGCACAGGCTTTAGCGGTTGTTATCTGATGCATCCCATAGGACCTTAATGTTATTCGATGCTATTCTCCTCCCCAGATTACTTAACATTAAGCGATTTTAGCATTATCCGAGGTAAATGTTATCCAAAGTATTACTGTACTAACTTTTAACTTGAATTTTAATTTTTATGTATGTGTTTTAATTGTTTTTAGTTGTAAAGCTGCCCTGAGTCTTCGAAGGAGGGTGGGGTACAAATGAAATAAAATAAAATAAAATAAATAAATAAATACATTTACTGTTTGATTCAGTAAAGTGGGCCATGTTTAAATCCCTCACCTGTGTACGTCTCTTCACTGTGTGTGTGTCTGTGTGTGTCTGTGTGTGTGTGAGCAAAGCAATAGCATTTATATACCACCTCATAGTGCTTAGTACAGTCTTCACAGAGTAATTAGCATTCCCCCCCAAACATGCTGAGTACTCATTTTACTGACGTAAGACAGGTGGAAGGCTGAGTCAACCTTGTATTTGGTCAGGATTGAATTCATGTTTTGGCTGCAGTACAGCAGTTTTAACCACTGCACAACTAGAGCTCTTGATTATCGGTATACTCAATATAGTTTTATGTGTCGTTGTGTAGTGGACCTCAAACCACACATACCGGTAGATGTGCAGAGATGTGCCCTTTTGTTTCCAAGAACCAGAGCTAGTACTGTTCAATTCTGTAAGCATAGTCAAAATGGGAACTAGTATTGTTGTTTCTCTCTTCTTCAATCAACAAGATTCAGTGTCCTGTTTTTAGATATGCAGTATTTGAAGACATGTCGCTTAAAAAAAACCCAAACAGCCAAAGACTCTTGACAGTACTGCTTGTATTTACTTCTGCGCCTCTTCATAACTAGAGTATTCTCTTCAGGAATAATCATAAATTGCCTGAAATCCAGAATAAAGCAATTTTAACTCCCTAAATGGTGACCATGGTAGATGGCAATAGGTTACAGATTTGTTTGGACATTTTCCTTTGTGCACTGCTCTTGGCAATCTCTCTTACTGAGGGAGGGAAGAAAGCCAAATCTCTCTGGCTTGCTCCTCCTTTTCATTTTACAACAGCACACAGAAATCCAAGTGGTTGTGGCTAGAAGTCAAAAACTTCCCTCCCCTCTTTGCTGCCTTCATTTCCACCAGTAAAGCCTTTTTCAAATAGCATACAGTACCTTGAATCTGCATTGCAAAACCCCCTGCATGCTTTCTTCTGTATGTTCATCCTCTAGTCTAGGAAGTTGACTCTAGTACAGTCAAACCTCGCATAAAGAGTGTTTCGCTTAAAGAGTAACTCACTTAAAGAGCAGGATTTTCTCTGAATGTTCGCTTTGCTTAACAAATAAAACCAACCAAAAACTCGCTTAACAAATAAATTGGGGTTCACAATCCCCCCACAATCAGTCACTTACAATGGTGTTTTGCTTAAAGAGCAAACTCGCTTAAAGAGCAATCCCGTGGAACGCATTATGCTCTTTAAGTGAGGCACCACTGTACCTTAATTTTCCTATCTGCCCTGATGTACAAGTTTCCTCTCTTGAAATAGGCACACAGCTACAGGTATATTCTGTTGCACTGGGGCAGGGGCAATTAGCTTTTGGTGGGCTGGGCTCTTATTTCTATCAGGCAAAGAGATCTACCTTGGACACAACTTGGATGTCTTTCTGGTTTCACCCAATCATTCCTTGGCGGGCACCAGTTTGCTGAGTCACAGTACAAAAATAACAAAATATTTAGCCCAAGATATTCCAAAGCAAACCCTCTTTGTCAGTGTTTGCCCATTTTACAGAGGTCCTTTCAAGGAGAAAGATCTAAACTGGTCTTTGTGGTTTCCGCTGACTTAAGTTGCACAGGTTGGCACAAAAGAAGGTAACAGGAGAAAAATGGGAACTTCTGAATAAAGAGCCTAAGTCATTAAAACCAACCACCTTGTGATGGGCTTGAAAAATAGAATGAGCAAAGATGTCAAAGCATCAGCCTGATACATTGGCTTTGCCTAGTTCTTACAACAATACTCAGAATAAACATGTTTCCAGATCACCTGGGTTTTTTTAGAGGTAAACCCACACACAACACATTGCTCTTCTAAGACACTTTTGAACACTATACATTACAGCATTTCCCCCATCTGACATGGCCTTGTTCGCTGCGGGACCTTGGGAGGTGCAAAAAACAACTTTTCCAAGCTCTGTTACAATTATCATGGCCATAGGACTGGAAATGGAAGATTACTGAATAGTCTTCTTCCAACAGGTGAAATGATAAACTTTCCAAGAATGGATTCCAAATTTTGTCTCATGTTGATCACCTTACTTGTGTGTTCAGACACCCTCCAAAAACAGTATTGATTTTCAAAGTTCATCTGTGTTGAAAAGTTGAAGCACCTAGCTGTCTCAACAGAAATGACTATGAACAGACCATAACATGCTAGCAACTCAACCAATGTCTTGCTGGCTTTTGATCTAAAAGTTTCTGCAACAGCTCAGTGAGCAGCAAAAGGAGATATTTAAAACTTCAACTTTTAGTACATTGTATTATACTTATGTATTATCCATGTGTCTAATGTGTGGCTTTTAACTAAGTAGTGCCCAAGTGGAAGAGAGATAAGACTAATAACCCTTTTTTTCCTGAAAGCTGTCCAATGGTGCTATTACGATCCTATTGGTGCCAAATTGGATTGGGGCCACCAGAACAAGAATGAGCAAGATCTACATTTGGAAATGGGCTTCTAGGTCTGAGACTGCGAACCTTGTTCCTCCTCTACAATGCTTGGAATAATGTTATAACTTCAGTTTGTGTTGTTTTGTATATATGTGCCTCACTTTTAAAAAAACACACTAGCTTCTAAAAGTGGAGATGAGACTAGCAGCAGATAGTATATTTGTACTCCAGCTGTACATGTGGGTTATACAGTGGATGATGGTGCCAGCCATGTGTTGGGCTTACATCACAACCACTACATTCTAAATGGTACATCTGTCTTCACCCTTAGCTATGGCCGATCACTTTTTAATTTTATCTCCTACCTCCTGCTTTTGTTCTATTCAGGTCACTTTCAGCTCACATGCTACGGAGTGTTTATTTCTTTGCTGAATTTTCCTAAGCAATGACTAATTCAAATAAACTAGTTAAAGCTTTCAAGAGAAAAGTTACAGATTAAATCACTGGGTATTTGCAGACAGAGATGAATGGGAAATGAAGGAGTTTTTAAATATGGTCATATTAAGTATCTTAGAATGTGTTTTTGTTAATACATGTGTGATCTAAGTTTGCTGGCTGGAATGCCAGTCAGGGCAAAATAAATGGGGTCAGAGTTTGCTTAGCAGGACACAGGAGGCAACTAGGCTTAGGGGCGGAACCAAAACCTACATAGCTGAAAATTTCCACCGCTTGAAGGTATAATAATGTTTCTATTTCACAGATATCTTATCATTATCATCAGCATCCAAAGCCCTCAAAAGCAATCCATAGAATAATACTCTGAAGGTCAAACTATACCATAGTTGCTTAGTTTGTCATTGGAATAACTCGTGATTAGCAGAGATCTTTGTCCCTGAAAGCACGTGCTTGCCTTCCAATCAGTTGATTCCCTGTGCCCTCTGACACCAGTTATTTTATTTTATTTTGGGGCAGCTCCCCAGTGGCTCGGTAGGTAAAAGCACTGTACTTGGAGACCAAAAGAAGGGGGTTCAGTTCCCCAAGAGCTGCATAATAGGGGACATGAAAGAAGCCTCATTTGGGCATCCCCTGCAAAAATCATTTCAACCCAGAGTAATCTCTGACATGAAAAAACACATCTTATTTCGGGACATATTTGTTTGTTTGGTCTGTTTTTGATTTGTTGTGTGTTTTGTTGTGTTATCTGATATTGTGTGTACACTGCCCAGAGTGGGAAATTTCCCAAATGGATGGTATAAAAATATTATGAATGAATGAATGAATGAATGAATAAATACTGGATATACTCAAGTATAAGTCTAGATTTTTAGTCCCCAAAATGAGATCCAAAAAGGGCACTCACCTTATACTCTGGTCAATGATCCCGAGGGTCCCAAAACTGCAGTGGTGCAAATCAAACATACAGAAGAAAAAAAAAGCACAAATGTCTAAATTAATTAATTTTACCATATTATCATGTGTTTTAATTGCTGAAACTCACTAGCAGCTGCTGCATTTTCCACCCCCAATTTATACTTGGGTCAATCTATTTCCCTAGTTTTAAAGGTCCAAATTAGGTACCTCGACTTATATTCTGGATGATTTATAGTTGAGTATATATGGCAAATCATGTGAGAAAAGGAGTAGGAATCACTGTCTTCTTCTGCAAGTCTGTTGGCTCAGCTTCATATTTACACTGTGGAATTAAAAAAAGAACTACTAGATAACTAATTCTGAAGCCAGGATGGTGAGAAAGCAGTATGATCTTTAACAATCCATGATTTGTGAAAATAAAGGAATTATACAGGCATTTCAGATATTTTACACATTTTTTTCAAATCTTTCAAAATGTTATTCTAAGATTAGAATTTGGGATGGATTGTGTAGTTCATGTCTAACAGGCAGGGTGATTTAGTCTGCAATAATTCTTTAATTTTTAAATCAATGAAAAATCTCCCTCGACACCTGATGAGGCAACAGAGGAAGCAAAGAAGAATAATGAAAAAATCAGTGGTTTTCTAAAATATATGGTGGGCCTCAAATATCCCCTCCTCCATTATAATAGGGAGAACACTTTAAACTTCTTGCTCTAACATTCAAATATCCCTTTTACATCAAGATGCCACCATAAATTAATTGTGCTGCATGGTCATACCAGCTCTGATACAATATAACCACCTTTACCATCACTAGATAATCCCATAGTTGAATGGAGTTTGTCTTCCAAAGGCTTGGTCAGAATTCCTACTTGAAATCCTTGGAGAGACTCTTCCAATCAGCACTGAGGGAGCAAATGCCTGACTTGGCCCTTATTTATTATTAATTTTCCTCTTCCTCCACCTCCAGAGAATCCTAAGGAACACATAGGGTTTCTTCCTGGCTGCCTTTCCTGTGGTACCACCTAACAGGGTCCTAGCTGTCAGGTAGACTAAGCTAGGAAACTGTGATTTGTCCATGATCACCCAATGAGCTTCATAGCCAAGTGAGGATTTTGATCTATATTTCCTGCTCTTAATACAGGACTGCAACATTAAACTTTGAATTTCCTAGCTTCTGATGGAAACTCATTATAAGTTTAGAAATGGAAGAACGGGCATGGTTGGAACCCCCTTCCCATTATTTCTCAAGAAGGAAAATAGAATACAAATGAGAGTGTTTGTCCTCTCTTTCTGTCTGACATCTTCCCTCTCCTGGGATTCTTTTTGTTGTTGTTGTTGTTTAGTTGCACAGTTGATTCCGACCCCCTGCGACCCCATGGACCATTGCACGCCAGACACCCCTGTCTTCCACCATCCTCCTTAACCCACCCAACTCTGTGCCCACTGCATCAACAATACCATCTAGCCATCTCATTTTCTGCCGCCCCCTTCTTCTTTTGCCCTCAGCCTTTCCCAGCATCAAAGCCTTCTCAAGTGAATCCTTTCTTCTCATTTGAGTCTAAGGATTTGAAAAAACAGGGTGGAGAGAGGGACCGCTAAGACATCCCTGAGACTTAGACAACATGGAAGATGCACACCTGTCTCTTTTCCTCCCCTGTGATTCTCGCATCATGGTTAGCCTCATTTCTGCTTAGTTCTAGATGCTTGTTTTCTTGCAATTTTTATGGAAGAACCACAATACCACTCTCTGTATGTTTAAAACAGGAACCATTTGGGTCTAGTCATCTGCTGGTTCTTCCATTTAGTGGTAAGTTTGATGCCACTGTGCCCGGTCCTAGGCAATTACAATAGGAAAATTATATTTTAACTATTTCATTCCTCTTAATTCATTTAGGTTTATATGGACACCTTATGTTGAATGCTTTTTCTGTTTTTGAAAAGTTCTATAATTTGAGCAACTGCAGGAATACTCTGTTATCTCTGAAAAGACTATCATTAGCAGTGGGAAATTCAACTTAATGAAAAGACATTTGGAAATGAATTGTGTCATATTTTACCCCATGCTCTTGAACTTATATTTTAGTAACTATTCCCCAGTGGCTCAAGATAGCGAGGTAGATTTTAGAAAATATTTTTGTACTATTTCATGGCATCTTAAATTGATCGCCATGGTTTCTAAAGATACCTAGGTAATTGAGAAACAAATGTAAATATAAAGCTAAAAACAGTCCTGTTGATATGGCTTAAACCCATAAGCAATTACTATCAGAAAAATGTCAGTAGGAAAATATGCACTCCACATTTATGCTTGCTTAAGTTTTTGGGACATTGGTTGGCAATGGTTTTGTATCTGAAAATCTTTATTTAGACATGCCTTAAGACTGTGGCAAATTTCATGCTTTTATCCTAAAACCCACAAGCTGTTCACAGTTTAGGAGCTGTTAATTCTCCCTTCCAGCACAAATGGGCCTACCTTTATTTCATCTCCCTCTTCCCTTCTTGGTAAACCAGATATGTAAAATAGTATGCTTCTGCCATGGTGTTGCTTTAATAATTTAGTTATGTTGCTATTCTGATATCATCCATCAGAAGCTCTGAATGAAGAGAAGTCAAAGGTAGTATTGTTTGGAGCAATGATTCCCAACCTAAGGCCAGCAGGCTGAATCCAGCCTGTGGTTCCATTTCATGTGCCCCCCTCTAAGGGTATTCATGAAACAAAATGGCCACCCCTTTCAAGCTGTTTGGACAAAATGGCTGCCTTGATCGTGCAGGCAGTGCAAAATGGCCATCCAGCCCTCGAAGCTGACTGAGGGAGCATGACCTGGCCTCCAGCATAAAAAGGTTGGGACCCCCTCATTTGGAGCATGGTTTGAGAAGGGATGCAAAAGATGGCTTATACAAAATCAGTAGAGAAGTGTGTCAGACACAATGGAGGCAAGTTTTTCATCTCACTGCCAAGACATATTTATTTTATTTTCTTCCACCCCAAGCATCTGGGCATGGATGTGTTAAGAACAAATCATGGTATGCAGAAGAGTAGCGTGCCTTGGCGGGGCCCCGTATAAAATTTGTTTGGGGGCCCTTAGGAAGGGTAAAGATTTGTTTTGCTTACGCACGTTGGGGGCCCCTATGGCCCGGGGCCCCCGTATAATTGATACTGCAGATACGGCGGTAGCTACGCCTCTGATGGTATGGCAAAAAGTTGGGTTTCTCTGACAAAAGTTGATTAGGTGGCAGAAAGGGTCCCATTGATGAGATATTTTTAGATTTCAGCAGGGCTGATCCTATGCATATGTATGTTTAGTTCATGTGTTCAATAATACTTGCTCAACAGTAAATAGGCACGAGGATTTAATTACTGGTAATCAAGGGGGGGGGGGAATCCATAGACTAGGGGGAAATGGCTTCAGTGTTTAAAAAGGGAAAGTGTTTAACAGAAAATGACTTCACCATTAGTAGATGTCACATCACAGAAAATGATTTAGAGGTTATAGTGGAAGTAGAATAGCTGAAAGGGTATAAGCCATGTCCTGCTAGCACAAAAGGCCAAATGTCATTTCCAGATGTGGTGAAAGAAACATGATGACTCTCATTAGCACTGGCAAAAGTGTTCATCGTTAAACTGAAATGTTGTATTCAGTTCTAGGCATCACTGTTCAAGAATTACTTTGACAAATTGGAAAACTCACAAGATAGCTATGGGAATGAAATTTCCACTGAGTCTCACTAGCTGTGACTCAAAAAAATGATTTAGATTATAGTTATGAACTAAGTCAGGCTCGCTGAAAGACAGGATACGAATGCAACATGTAAATATATCAAGAGAAATCTTGATATATTACATATTGGCTGAAATCCTGTTGCTTTGTTGCACATGCAGAAAACAAATGGCATAGCATTCAGTCGCTTGTAGCTGGCAGTCAATAAGTTTCCACTGGGCTTCTTGAGCATGCAGTAGGCCAACAGGCATGAGAGTCCCCAAGAAACAAGTAGCAACTTGTTACCTACCATCTAGAAGCCACTGAATGTGACTTCATTTGCCCACCATATCCAAAACAAAGCAACATGATTTCAGCCATTGTTTTGCATAAGTAAAGGCCTCCCTTACTCAAAAGCTACTCTTTTCCTACTCTAGGTGGTGCACTCCTTCATTTACAGCCAAAGAGCCAGTTCTGTCTGTGTCTGCAGACATTTACATGGTCATGTGGCAGGCATGCCTAGACACTGAAGTGCACAGAATGCTGTTACTTTTCCCACCAAAGGAGTACCTATTTATCTACTTGCAATTTCTTGCTTTCAAACTGCTGGGTTGGTAGGAACAGGGACGGATGACTCTCTTGCACAACCTCTCTTTTTTACTCACAGTAAAAGTGAGTCAAATAAATGGGCAAATAACTGCAGTGGCTCAAGTGGCTAAGATGCTGACTGGAAGACGGGAGGTCAGCAGTTTGATTCCCGAGTATGGCAGGACGGAATGAGCTCTCGTCTTTGTCCCAGCTCCTGCCAACCTAGCAGTTCGAAAGCAAGAAATTGCAAGTAGATAAATTGGGATCACTTCAGTGGGAAGGTAAACAGCGTTCTGTGTGCTCCGGTGTCTAGTCATGTCTGTCACATGACCACAGAAATGTCTGCAGAAGCAGACAGAGCTGGCTCTTCTCGCTTTGAAACAGAGATGAGCACTGAACGCTAGAGTTGGAGACAGCTAGCTTTCAAGGAAGAGAAATCTTTAAATTTACCTTAAAAGTGAGTCATGATGATCTAAACAATGGATTTTAAAACTCCCTCTATATTTATCGCAATGCATGTATTAAAACATGTACCGTAGTTCAACCACACTGGCACAAAAAACTCTGTGCCCACAGTGGGCAGAGATACAAAGACTCCCTGATGGTAAGGGTTTTATGAAGTGTTCCCTTCTTTGTCTTGTCTGTTCTGTTGATCCCTTCCCTTCAGTTTTAATTTCATCAGATCATGTTCTGATTCCAGTCCCTCTTACTTCTCTACTTCCTTCAGACTTTGCCGGGAACAAAAAGTGAGCAGCCTCCTTCCTCCTCCACCTGACAGACATGTAATTGTGCTTCCTCTTCTCTTAAGGTGGCCTTTGACAGCAGTGTCAAGCTGCCAGCTTCTAGGCAAAGCCAACAGTATGGGGTGAGAGGTATGTGCTGATGTATGTTAAGAGTCTGAGAAGAGTCCAGCTGGGTCTGAGAAAGACGTATTTAATCCAGCATTCTGATCCCACAGTGGCAAGCAAATGCCCATGAGAAGTCTCCAGGAGGGCAGGAGGACAGCCATTAAATGATCGTGCTTCTCAATGTCCACTTTTCACAGGTGTACTGACTCTAATGGTGGAGTTACTGTACGATTGGGACTGTAGGATTGGGATTTGTTCTGGATAAATTATTAGGCAGGTGAAGAGTATGATCCTAAGCATTCTAGTAGCAGTATATCGCTTTGGATGAGATGTGGACGGATAAGACTATAAATATGACAAAAGAATAAAGTTTTCTTCACCAGCAGGGGGTGATAGAGCAGAAGAGTGCATTTTGGACTATGCCTTCCTCTTTAATGCTTCTGGCATCTGGCTTTGGGACCTGCCTCAATGATTTGCGTTCAGGGATAGATCTAAAAGGAAAATAGTATTATTTTAATCAAATTAGTGCTCACAGCAATGCTGTTCAAAGTGGCTTGGAAAGTAATGCTTTGTGACAGAGGCACCTTTCTGCCGTCGGTGCTCTGAAGTATTAAATCGTGTCAGAAGGCCAGTTCTGAACAGCTTCAAACACTTTAAGAAACTCAAAGAGTTTCTTGGTTTCCAAAACAAGAGCCTAGCCATTCATGTTCTTTGCAAAATGGGAATATAGTAATAGCACAACACACACACACACACAACTTTGTGGTGGATGCTGCCAAATGAGGAAGCAAATGGACACTACAGTTCTGCTTAACAGACGTAATCTCTATGCCACCTCATAGTAGAGGGACTCTCTGTGACATGGAGCATCTCCTCTTACTAAATTCAGTCTGGACCACCAGTGCATTGGGGCTATGGGTTCTCACCCTGACAGAGGCTCAAAAGACTGCTAAAATTTTTTGAGCCTTCTTTGTGATGGCCCCATCAATGTGGAATGCCCTTTCACCTTTCATATTCCAGAAATTAGTAAAGGCTCTATTGAACAGGCAGGGATTCAATCACATTCTGCTTCTCTCCTAGTCTTGGTTACTTATTTTTTTAACTTTGAATTTGTCCTATTCAGCCCATCTGTATTCACATTTTGATGTTTTCAGTTTATTAAATATTCTTTTATGATTGTGCTTTTTCATGCTGTTTTTAACTACTTAACTGCCCTGAGTAGCTTCAGCCAGGAGGGTGGTGTGGGTAGGTGGGTGTGCAAACAAACAAACAAATAAATGATTAATGTGATTTATGTTTTTGTAGCCTAGAGTTTACTCTAATTAGATGGATAATTTCTATTATGATTCAAAGCTACTTATCCAAATGTACAGTATAGCGAATCCTAGGTTCAAACTAGGAGATAGGTTTAATATGTTTTCATAATATGCTTGTTCAAGGGGTAAAATGTGTTTATTTATCACAGTGTGTGATTTTCCTTAACTACATCACTCACATTTAATATACAGTAATACCTCGGATAACGCTAAGACTTGGTTCCACAAGTCTTGGTGTTATCTGTTTTTTAGTGTTATCCGAAGCATGTTAAAATCCTATGGGATGGATTGGATAACGTTAAAGCTACATAGAGATACATTGTAACCGCACAGGCTTTATCGGTTGTTATCCGATCCATCCCATAGGACATTAACGTTATTCGATCCAATTCTCCTCCCCAGATTACTTAACGTTATGCGATTTTAGCGTTATCAGAGGTAAACGTTATCAGAGGTATTACTGTATTCTGTTTTAAATCCAGTAGCATACTTTATGCTGCATAAAGCTAATGATGTCATAACGCAGGAGTTCCCAAACCTTTTGCGTTGTGGGCCGGATTACGCTCTCTTGACAGCTGAGTGGGCTAGTCACATGGTTCCTCCTGCCATAAATGGTGCTGTAAAACAGGTTTACAACAGCTGTGGGTGCATTTATGGCACCATTTATGTCCAGTGTGGGCATGGTTACACATGTGCAGGCACACTTTATGGCTGTTGTAAATGTGGCTGCTTCCACTTCTGGGAATGTTGAGGGCAGTGACAGGCCACATGGAATGGTGCCATGGGCCAGGTTTGGCCCAGAAATTAAAGATATCTAATGCTTCCCTCTCCTCCAGGTTCTGAGCCTCCCTCAGGATCTTCTACAATATGGAAGAGGCCATTGGGGACTACAAGACGTATGTGTGAAGGGTGTCTTTATTTCTAACAACTGCCACCATGCAGGGTGGAAATGATTTTTGGACATTATTCACCGCCATCCTGCAGTCCTCAATGCCAAAAGAAATCCCAAGAGAACATCAGAACTTTGGACAGTGGGCTAGAATTTTTTTATTTCTGAAAGACCACAGTGGCTGATGAAGTCATCAGTCTTCCACATTATAGGTTAAAGCAAGAAAATTTCAGCAACTAAACTTTTTTGTTTTATTTATAAGCTTTTCAAAGAAAGGTCATTGGAAGGTGAAGCAGAGCTTAATTAGCAAGTTTGATTGTAGAGTCATGCATCTCTTAAGAAATTCCACTATGGCAAGGGAGATAGGTTAATAAGTGGGAGTCTGAATATCACCTTAACATCAAGTTTTACTTCCTCTATTAAATGTTCCATTATTGCAGAAAACACTCCTATATTTCTAAACTTCTGAATTCAGTTGTACATCGCTTAAAGAGCATAATGCATTCCACAGGATTGCTAAGCGAGTTTGGTCTTTAAGCGAAACACCATTGTAAGTGACCAATTGTGGTGGGATTGTGAACCCCGATTTATTTGTTAAGCGAGTTTTTGGTTGGTTTTATTTGTTATGCGAAGCGAACATTCAGAGAAAATCCTGTCCTTTAAGCAAGTTACTCTTTAAGCGAGGTGCTCTTTATGCAAGGTTTGACCATACTCAGAAATCCTTGAAATCTCCCAAACTATTAAGAAACACTTAGTGTTATTGTATTTGTGGCAATTCTGCGGTTAACACAAATACTCTAGCAGTTTCCATGGGCATTTAGTGGTTGGAAGCAGGGCCGTAGCCAGGATTCTATATGTGGGTGGTTGAATATTTTTTCAGGATTGGCAACAATGTCAGATATAAATGTCATATATATATATATAAGCAGCCGGGAGTTTGAGGGTGGGCAAACTGCCAAATCAGGGTGGGCAGCATCCACTCTGGCTACCCCCTGACTACAGTGCTGGTTGGAAGTAAGCAAAAAGCTGTCATCTTTTCAGAGAGACAGTCTTAATTTGGGAATGTTCATTTTAGACGTTTTGGAGATCACTTGTTCCTAGGGTTATCTTAAGTCAGAATTGATAGCACATGACAATAACAGGATTTATATTAATCTCTTACAGAAAAAAATGGAGAATTGTCTGGCATCATAAAGATTAATAAATGCATTATGGCATATACTTTCATTGAGCATACTTTAAATTTGTCATCCCTTAATTTGCACTGGCTTCCTTCCTTCCTTCCTTCCTTCCAAGATATGATTGTCTCTTTGCTAAAGTGCTTGCTATTTCTATGAATGCTCTCCATCAGACTTTTTTAAGTGATTTGTAATAGCCAACCTGCTTTAGTAGAATAGTTGACAACACAAGCAGTTAACATTGAATAGAAATGAATTGGTGTTCAGATTTTTCCCATTGGCTGACTCTGGCAAACTTTCTGTGGTACTGTATTAAGATGTGGGCTGCAGTCTTAAAATTCTTTTATTGTGTGTTTGGATGTAGATGTTGGTGAACTTCAAAATCCATCTAATGAAATCATGTTGTTCTATCATCTAAACATACATTAAGATACCCAGAACTGTGGGTGCAAGTACAGCAGGTTTCTTTGTGGTGGCATTGTAATGATTCTAATTAATGAAATAAACTACCGTGTGCCACAGAGACCAATTAAGAATTAATTTCCCAAGCAACAGATGAAATAAAATCTTGTCATAACTCCAGTGGCTTCTACCTTGTCCTCAAAATAAAGATTAAGGGAAGCAGTTATGGTTCACATGTCTAAGTGGGTTCCCGTATAATTTGATTTCATGCTCATTATTTTCTTCTGATGTGGTGTACACAGGCAGTCATTTGAGAGAGGGGAACGAGCTGCTGAGGCCCTTTTGAGAAGTTGTCCAGGTTGTAATAGCAAGGCCTACTCTGAGACTTTGAACAATGATATGGCAGTCCCTCAGGAATGAAGGAGTCTGGGAAGACTTTTTGCAATACAATGCCAGCGCTTTTGGGGAAAGTTGCACTTGTGTGTCAGTTGTTGACCTTGACTTCTGTCTGTGGTTAATAGTTTAAGAATTTCTTCTTAGCTTCAGCAAAGCGGCTTAGGCAGCCTCATCTAAAAAGTATTTTGTTAACACAAGGATTAATTGTTATTCACGATCAAAGCCTTTATAACTACAAAATGCCTAAGCCTGAGCCAGGACCTGTTTAAAATGTCTTCCAAGGGTCTCCAAGCATATATTTTGAACAAAGCAGAAGACAACACATTGCAGTTGCCAAAGATCTCAGGGAAGTGCAATCCTGCTAGTTCTCTGGTTCACAGCGGGAAGTGATGAAGTTCTTTTAGCTCTTGATTCTTCCCAGCTGAAAGACAATTGCATCCATAAAAGTAGAGGCAGACTGGCTAGGACCAACAGGACTAGCTAGAGGACTGGAGAATCAGACTTAAGAAAACTTAGCAAAAAGTGTTATGATACAGACCAGTGATTCCTGACCTTTGGTTTTTGGACTTTAATTCCCAGAAGCCTAAGTCAATACACTGACTGATCAGTGCTTTGCAGAATTGACTTAGGCTTCTGGGAATTGAAGTGCCCCCATGGGGTGTGGGCCCCATGTTGGGAACCACTCAGTGGTGGGATGTCAAAAAAATTACTACCCCACAGTGATGTCATAACAGTATGGACGGAGCTAACATCATGACATCATGACATTGTGGGTGGAGCCAAAGAAAATAATAATAATATTATAATAAAATAAAAATAAGCATGCACACACACACACACCCCTCAACCCACCCACCTACCCACAACACAAGGACAGCAAGGAGGACAGCAAGGAGGACAGCAAGTGGGGAAACCAGTGAAAAGGTAACCCCCGAATGTGGTTCCCCCCCCCCAAAGCTGCTACCAGTTCTCTGGGACACTGGGAAAAGTTACTACCAGTTCTGGCAAACTGGTGAGAACATGTTACATCCCATCATTGGAACCACTGCTGTAGACTAACTAATGCCTGGAAAAGTTACCATTTTTGGAAGTACTACCCCTGGAAACTGCTAGCCAGCATGACTACTGCATGTAAAGCTGGCCAGTGTGTCTTTGGAGACTGGCCCAGAGAGTGAGTGAGAGAGCTTAGCCGTCAACAGCAGGGAGGGAATATAGTAGGAGACAATGAAAGTCATAAGACAATAGAGCAATGTTTGGTTTTTGGACTTCAATTCCCAGAAGCTTAAGCCAGTACATTGGCTGATCAGTGCTTTGGGGAATTGACTTAGGTTTCTGAGAACTGAAGTCCAAAAACCAAACGTTGTGAAACACTGTAATAGAGGAAGTTTGGGAAGAGAAGCCACAAGCAAAACACAATCCAGTTCTGTGAAGGGCAGATGTCAAAACATGGTGACTTAACTGTTTTTTTGTCTGATGTGTCTATTATTGTGAATTTTGTTCACAGATAAAACAAAATCAAAAGTTTCTTGTACTTAAAAATCTAATAAATTTATTATGTCATAAGCATTTATGGTTTAAAACCTGCTTCATCTAATATCCACCAAGCAAATGCAGCAACAAATCTGTTATTATTTAACAGATAACCAAAAGACAGATTTTAAAAATATATGCAACAATAAATTAATGTGGCTACCCATCTGGAATTTGTCTTCATTGACAAGCAAGAGAAAAACAGAGCAAAATAAACCATTAAATCAAATCAAATCAAATCAAAGCTTCTTGAAAAACTTGGGCTCCTCTTCAAGCTAGGATACATTTTACAAAGATCAACAGAAAATCAAATTAAAGAGCAACCCTATATATGTTCATTCAGATGTTAAGTCTCACTGCATTCAGTAGAGCATACTTCCAAGCAGTGATGGGATGACAAAAATTCTACTACCACGCCATGATGTCACGGACATCATGGGCGTGGCCAATGTCATGATGTCATGACATCATGGGCGGAGCCGACGTCATGACGTCATGATGTTGTGGGCTGGGCCAAAAATAAAAATAAATAAATAAATAAAAATAAACACACACACATCCCTCAGCCCACCCACCCACCCAGACAGCTAAAACACAAACCCGTAAATAACTTAAATAAATAAAATAAAGAAATAAATAAAATAAAAATTAAATAAAAATACAACCACCCACCCAAAACACAAATAAATTACCCACCCACCCCAAATAAAAAACCCTCACTTGCTTACCTTCCTTGGGACGAAGAACCCCCATGGCCCGGGGCCACCCGGTAAGGCGCGCCGCCCCAACCGCGGCCTCCTCTTCCTCGGAAGGCCGTGGCCACAGGAGCCACCACCTGCAGCCACCATCCACAGCTGCCGCCACCACCGCCGGCGCCGGAGCTGACGCTGCCTGCAGCCCTGTGGCCTCCTCCTCCTCCTTGGGCCGGTGCCTTTTTGGCCCGGCTCTGGCTGCGGCCATGGCCAGGGGCGGCCAGGGGCTGCGGGCAGCAGTGGCTCTGGTGGTGGCTCCGGCCACGGTCGCCGAGCCTCCCTGGGCCGTCCGCTGCCGACAAACCCCCATACCCAGGGGACACCTGGTGGATCGTACCACTGCTGCCTGCAGCCTCCTCCTCCACCGGGCGCCGCAGCCAGAGCCTGGCCAAAAAGGCACCAGCCCAAGGAGGAGGAGGAGGCCACAGGTGCCCGGCGGAGGAGGCAGCTGCAGGCGGCAGCGGTGCGCCCTGCCGGGCATCCCCAGGGCATGGGGGCTTGTCGCCAGCGGACGGCCCAGGGAGGCTCGGCAGCAGCGGATGGCCCAGGCAGGCCTCAACATGCACCGGGGGAGGTGCCCTCCTCTGAGGGCTGGTGCCGCTGCCGCCGCCACCGTCGCCGCCCTAAAAGATGCAGTTCCAGCTCCAAAATAAAAAAAAAATTAAAATTGGACCCAAAATGGCTCCAATTGACTGCGCATGCGCAGAAACTCAATCTGACGCATGCGCAATGCGTCAGATTGAGTTTCTGCACATGCGCAGTCAATTGGAGCCATTTTGGCTCCGATTTTTTTTTAAAACCGGACGCCTCAAAAGTTGACTACCCTCCCGGAGAACCCTCCGGGATTGTTCCTACCGGTTCCAGGGAACCGTATGGAACCGGGGACATCCCATCACTGCTTCCAAGTAAGTGCATTCACAAGTCCATCCTAAGATTAGCTCTTTTAAAAAGTATGCAAAAAAAATTATGTTTTCTCAGTGCTCTTAAAGTATGCCATTGTGAAATCTTCAGGCTTCTCCTTGAGATCCTGCATGCCATATAAACAAGATTTCTAATTTGTAATTCCTACATGGTTTTGTCTATAATCCAGTTACTATATCTCATCAGGTTGCTTCCAACTTATGAAATGTGAGGTAGTAGAGAGTGATGGACTAGATTCTGTAGACCAGAGTTCCAAAACCCCACTTGGCCACAGAAACTCACTGGAACTGTAAAGTAAAAGCAACGGTCACCCTTGCTCAAAAGCCAGTCATATCTGACTCTAGGGTTTGGTGCTCATCTCCGTTTATAGCCAAAGAGCCAGCATTGTCTGCATATACATATGTTTCTGTGGTCATGTGGCAAGCATAAATGTTGTTTACCTTTCCACTGAAGTGGTACCCATTTATCTACTTGCAATTTCTTGCTTTCCAACTGCTAGGTTGGCAGGAGCTGGAACAGAGACAGGAGCTCACTCTATTGTGCAGCACTCGGGTCTTGAACTGCTGATGTGCCATCCTTCCAGTCATCAAGTTCAGCATCTTAACCACTAAGTCACCACAGTCCTAGAGCTGTAAAACCACTCCTTAAATAGTGTATCTACTTTGAAAGCCCTATTTGGGTCACTATATATTGGTTCTGGCATGACAGCACATAACCAACTAACAGAGAAGCTGTAGTATGGAGCTGGGTTGAGAAGTGGGAATGATGTATCATGCTTGAAGCGAATGGCTGGCTAGAACTCTGAATATCACCATTCCTTTAAAAAATGCACTATTTTGTTATAAGTCCTTCTTATTTAGATTACATTCTCGTTCCATCACCACCACCACCCCTTAAGAATGATTATGTTGACATCTGCACGTGTCTCTGAAAAAGTATGACCCCCCAAGTCTTAAACTTTGTCTGTTCCAATTCATCCAGTGAACCATACAGAACAGGCATTTATATAAGGCTTTAAAACAGGTAAAGTGTTTCTGATATATCATATTAGAAAGCTATATGTGAAATAGACCATTTTTATTTATTATTCCCATATTGCAGAGGGCAGGAAGTTGACTGGAATAGGGGTGTGCTTAACATCCCTTTGCATTTATGGCAGAAGCAAGATTTGAAGTAAGGACATATTTTATAGCTCAGTATCTTACACTAAACTGGTTTTAAGGTTAACATGAAGTACTTTGACTACAGTTTAGCATGCAACATTAACAGGCTGTGTTGTTATCACAGAACACAATGAGGGATTTAGTACAGTTGTACCTTGCTTAAAAGCATAATGTGTTCCACAGGATTGCTCTTAAAACAAGTTTACTCTTTAAGCGAAACACCATTGTAAGTGACCAATTGTGACTTGGGGGGGATTGTGAACCCCGATTTATTTATTAAGTGAGTTTTTGGTTGGTTTTATTTGTTAAGCGAAGTGAACATTCAGAGAAAATTCTGCTCTTTAAGTGAGTTACTCTTTAAGGGAGGCATTCTTTATGCAAGGTTTGACTATACAGTACTTTTAAATATATTTTAGGACATATAGAATTAGCATATTGTTTCTAATTCGGGAAGAACACTGGTTTGGTTTTCCATAAAATAAAGGCAGATTATCAGATGCAGGAATTATTCTTGACCATAATACTGAACATATTAGTTGAATCTCCTGGAGTCAGTGACAGATGCTTGCATGTCAGCTTTACGTATACTCAGCAGAGAACTGTTACCCCCTTCTGTTTACAAGATAGATATTTCTGAATCTAGGGTATGTTACAATTCAACTCATCTTTCTTCGCCTTTAAGTTTGACCTAACCATTGCCAGCTATTCTCTTGGATGTGTCACAAAATAATTTGTATCGCTCACTGAGTTTACAGCCTTCAAATATTTGCCAACATCATGTCTCTTCTTTAACTGTCACTTGGAGAAGCTGTAAATATGTATTTTTAAGAGCTTTCCCCCATAAAATAGCCTGCTTGTCTCTTAAGTCCCTCTGAATTTTCCCTCTGAATCTGAGACCACTGTACCCAGTTCTGCATGCTGGAAACCACCCTGAGTCGGTTTTACTGAGTAGGGCGGTATATAAATCGAAACATTATTATTATTATTATTATTATTATTATTATTATTATTATTATTATTATTATTATTATTATTATTATTATTATTATTATTATTATTATTATTATTATTATTATTATTATTATTATGTGGGGAAAGAAACATGTCAGTCAAGGTTTAGGATAGATTGCCCAGATTCCGAGTCCTATAATCCAAATCTAACCACGTGGCTGGCACCTGCTCCTATTGCTACCTTGCCCTTATTTTTCCAAGCAGGCTGTTTAGGGGTGAAAGAAGTTAGCCCACATAAGGCCACTCTTATTGCTACTCTTCTCAGTGTGTGTGCAGAGACAACGTGATTCTCCTCACAGTGCCTGAAAGGTTGGATGCAGACTAGGAGCATGTCCAGACTGCTTCTTATCGGGTAGTCTGGGCTCGATCATTTTCAGGTCTCAAACTCCCCAAGTGACCTTTATCCACATGGTGAAGTGAATGATGAGCCACTTCAACATGCAGGCAAATGAAATGTGTCTTTTGGAGAGATAGGGAAGCTGTTTAATTACTTCCCCCTCTTATTCAATTGTTTTAGCACTGGACTGGATAGGAGGATTGATATATACAGTATATATTTATTTAATTCCACATTTCCTTTTTATCGCCAATCAAAAACAGCTTCAATTGGCAATAAAAGGGAAACATGGGGAGAAAATATTGCTTTTTACCTCCCTGATCCATCATTACAACAATCAGCTAGGAGAGTGGTCAGCAAACTTGGCTCTCCAGATGTTCTTGGACTTCAATTCCCAGAAACCCTGGTGAGTGGGTGTACTAACTTGGGCTTCTGATAATTGAAGTCCAAGAACACCTGGAGTGCCAAGTTTGCTGACCCCTGGGCTAGGAAGTGGAAAAGAATTAAAAGGTTCCTCTACCCCCCTGAAAAGATGCAGGAAAATTGTTTAATTGAAACATCGGACATGCAGTGTACCTATGTCGACAGTGGAAGCAGTTTTTCAGTTGCACGTCTTCCCTCATACACTGTTTCCAGTGTCCAGAGGTGCTGGGAACAGGGGTATATTCCAACACTTCCAAAAAAGTAGAATTCCCTGACTTTGTTGTTGTTCAGTTGCACAGTCACATCTGACCCTTTGCGACCTCATGGACCACCATATGACAGGCTCCTCTGTCATCTTCCATTCTCTGTAGTCCGCCCAGAACTACGCCCACCCTGTCAATGATGCCATCTAGTCATCATCGTCTGCAACCCACTTCTCCTTTAGCCTATGATCTTTCCCAGTATTAGGGCCTTTTCCAGTGAATCTTCAATTCTCATTTGGTGGCCAAAGTAGTTGAGCTTCAGCTTCAGTATTTATCCTTCCAAGGAGCAATCAGGGTTGATTTCCTTTAAGACTGACTGATTTGATCTCTTTGCATTCCAGAGGACTCTCAAGATTCTCCTCGAGCACCACAGTTCAAAGGTGTCTAATCTTCTGCACTCAGTCTTCCTTATGGTTCAACTCTCACAGCTATAAATTACTACTGGGAAGACCAATGCTTTAATTATGCAGCCTTTTGTTGGCAAGATGATGTCTCTGCTTTTTATTATGTTTGCCTAGGTTTGCCGTAGCTTGCCTCCCATGAAGTAAGCGTCTTTTTATTTCATGGCTGCAGTCATCATCTGCAGTGATCTTAGATCCCAAGAAAGTAAAGTCTGTTACTGTTTCCTTTTTCACCCTACCAGGGAGTGATGGCAGCTTTTGTACTCTCCTCTTTCACCCTCATCAAACGTCTCTTTAGGTCTTCTTAACTTTCTGCCATTAGGGTAGTGTCATCTGCATATCTCAGGTTGTTGATATTTCTCCCAGCGATCTTAATCCCAGCCTGTGCTTCATCCAGCTCTGCATTATGCATGATGTACTCTGCATATAAGTTAAATACGCAGAGTGACAGTATACAGCCTTGTTGTACTCCTTTTTCTATTTTAAACCAATCAGTTGTTCCGTATCCTGGCCTAACTGTCACTTCTTGACCCACATACAGATTTCTCAGAAGACAGGTCAGGTGGTCTGGTATTCCCATCTCTTTAACGACTTGACACAGTTTATTGTGGTCCACACAATCAAAGGCTTTGGTGTAGTCAATTAAACAGATGAAGGAATGGAAATTGTGTCACTGCTTGGACACATTGTGCCTGGACTGACCCTCCCTAAGGGCACAAAAGAGTGCGCTAAGTGCTCATCTGGACATGTTCTAGGCCTCTCCTTTCAGTGTGGATTTCTCTTAAACCACAAAGCTGTGAAATCCATTCTTATGTTCCTAAATGTTTTAACCTTTGAATTTAAAATGACTGCTGAACCTATTTTTCTCTTTCACCTGGAGTGGTTCAATAGTGATTTCTTTACAATTTTTTAATTATCAGAACAAGGGTAAATAGAAGAGAGAGACTCGTTGATGCTAATTTTGACTCCTCTCCTCTTTGCTGCCCTCCTGTTGTGCACAAAAAGAAATTAATTACAATCCTAACTCACTCTCTCAACAGTTACTAATCCCAGATAGGGGAGACCACATCATGGTTACTTAGCAATTAGTAATTTTTAAATGTTCAGAAGAACTCTGTCACTTCATCCATCACAGTGTTTTCCAGGATTGAGCTTCGTGTTACAAAGAGATTCCAGTATCAAACGCTGGCAGTGTGTGGAAAAGTTCATTTTATTTTATTTTTCACACCACAACTTCCAAAAATCATTCAGGCAGCAGGACTACTAGCTAGGAATTCAAGAACTGGGCCAAGAAGTAAGTTTTCCAAGCTCTGGTTCAAAGAAATCGCCTGTTGACACCCATGTTCAAACTGGGGTTGTCTTCCTAATAAAGACTGAATACTTCCTGACAAAGAAAGACAAAGGCAAGGCTTTGGCCTGCACTGTATTGTTGCCAACAGACGTTCGACCAGCACCCTTGCACATGACATTTGTTTGTTCAAATATCACACAATTCATGGCCTCTGTAGGAGAGTGTTGAAGCCATGACATTGAGCAACTCCATCCTGGATCTGCTCTGGCAGGCTTTCCATTGAGCTATGATATGGCCTGCTGCCAGCCTCTCGCATAGCAAAGTGCACTGGCCAAACAATACTATGTTAGCAATGCAGGTGACACAGGCTCCCTGTGTGCTGCTGTTGACTTCTAAATTTGATGTAATTTATGCCAGACAGTACAAAAAGTTACTTTTTGAGACTACAATTCCTACAGATACTGGGCTGAGGGTTTCTGGGAGTCCTAGCCCAAAAAACTAACTTTCATAAATTCAGATTTATGGCATAACAAGCAACAATAACAAGTCGGGCAGGTTGAGGAGGATGGTGGAGGACAGAGGTGCCTGGTGTGCAATGGTCCATAGGGTCACAAAGGGTTGGAATCGACTGTGCGACTGAACAACAACAAGCAACAATGTCCAGCTGTCAAAGCTTGATTTCTTTCACAGGCTTGCAGTACTAAGGAGGCTACATCAGTTTCTATATAGGCATTCTGGGTTTTTCCCCCCCATTTAATGGAGACAATAAACTTTTAATGAACTCCAGCACATTAAAAATGAAATGTAAGCAATAGGTGACTTTAGCATTAGTTCAGAATTTCCTCCATCCTACATCAAGCCAGTAAACCATCCCAGATAAACAACAGCCAACACCTAACATGTTTTATAAGCTAGAATTAAGAACATTAGAAATCTTGTTTATATGGCATGCAGGATTTGTTGTTGTTGTTGGTCTCGCTGGATTTAGTCTAAAGCAGCTCATCAATTGGAGCAACTCTTTGTCCCACTAAAATGACTAAAACAGAGGGATAAACATAGCTAAGTAGTGCGTTTTACATTGTGCACAAACAGGAAAGCAGAGGAGGGGCCTTCTGGGTGTTTTACTGAGGCCATGACTGTTAATCTACAATATGTTTGGTCTGCCAGGGGAATTATTACAGGGGTTTATTGAAGACATGCCAAAAAATCATGTTAAATAAACTGTTTACATGCTGTAGCTGCAGGCAGGAAGGCAGAATCTGAAAGCTTCAAGCTCAAGCCCTTTCACAGGTCTCAACAAAAATAAACCTCTTGACACTTCTCTGCTGGACAGCAGTTGGCCAAATGTGCAGTGTTTGTTGAATTTAAAAAGTGTAAAACAATTAGTGCCCTCTCTTCCTCCTGAAGAGCTAGAGATTTGATGGTAGTAGTTTACATCCCCAACCCCCAGAAACCTATAGGATTTACTTATTAGCTCTATAAACATACCCATTTATTTTGTGTGGCAAGGAGAAATCACAACGTGTGGCCGCTAGTTTTTTGTTTTTACCAGTTCAGCAATGCCAGGCCGTGCACTTTTATTCAAGATGTTTGCAGAAGCAGAGATCCTAGGAAAACATACTGTGTAGATAGCATTCTCCTCCATGGCAGGCTTGTTTAGAAAGCTTGGGCATATAACCTGGGACCACATACTTTAAAAGGATTAATATGTCCATTGACACCTATAGGCATATTAGCAAAAAGGAAATGCATGCAACCAGAGCGACCACACAGCAGTGGGAGGCCAGGTCTGTTGCATGCAGAATGCCTCTGGACCAATCTCTAAGGAGAAAGAAAGAATCCGAGCTGAAAACTTAGACACTGCATTAAATGAAGATGACGCTCAGCTACGTCAGACAACGGTCTGATTTTGTATTATAAAAAGGCACAGCAGGAAAAGTTGCTACCTAAACACAGAGGCTGCATAAACAATGTCAACCTCTAAGATGGCCTGTTCAAGGCATAGCATAGTGTGCTGAAGGAATACCTGTCACTAGAGAGATCCCTAGACAGGAATACCTGTTACTAGAGACCACATTTAGTCATTGTGCTCTTTGTTAAAGAACAACAACAAACCAATCTGGGGAGTTAAAATAAAATTTGGGGTGATTAGACAAGTTTGCTATTTGGTTTACTCTATTTTCTGACAACCATATGTGCTTAAGAAAGAACAAGTCATTACCTTCCCCTTCTTTTTGTCAGCTGTTCTGCTCCACTTCTGACACAGTGCTAGGGTTGCAATGTATTTGGTATGATTGGGAGAACTGATTATTGTGTTATGTAGCCTGTGTGGTTGCTTAATTCGTTCCCAAATAGGGTAAAGTTCCTTTTGGTGACAACCCTGTGATGTACACATGGGTTGTGACAATAGAAAGGACAGTGTAGAAACACTCTCTTCTGTTTGCCTCTTACGATTTTTAAACTACTGTATTTTCCAAAGTGATGCAGCCAGTGATGGGCAGCCAAAATTTTTACTACCACACTGTGAGCAGAGCCGACGTCGTGGGTGGAGCCGATGTCATGGGTGGAGCCAACGCCATGACGTCAAGATGTCATGGGTGGAGCCAATGTCGTGACATCATGGGCGGAGCCAACAACGTGGATGGAGCCAAAGTAAAAAAAACATAAAAATAAGTACACATAAAAATACAAATTAAATAGACATAAAAACACATAAAAATACAAATTAAATAGACGTAAAACACATAAAAATACACATTAAAAATAAATGCACATTAAATGTGCATTAAAATATACCCACCCACCCCACACCCAAAGGCGAGTCACTTATTCTGGGGAGCAGGCTGTAGGGAGCTTCAGACTAGCAGCTGATCTTCCACCTCCCTGCTTGGGAGGACAGCAAGGAGGCCCCGAGGGCCTCAGCAGCAGCCACCGGTTCTTCCGTGACTGTGCGTGCCAGCCCAACGCTCTGCGCTGCCACACTCCAAGCAGCACATTGCTGCTTGGCTTAGCAGGCAGAGCGCTGTAGGTGTGCATGCATGCCAAGCGCTGTAGGTGCGCATACATGCCAAGCGCGGTAGGCACGTATGCACACCAAGCACTGTAGGCGTGCATGCACAGCAAAAAGTTAAGCCCCCGAGGTGGTTCCCTCCCAAAAGCTGCTACTGGTTCTCCAGGACACTGGGGAAAGCTACTACCGGTTCTGGCGAACTGGTGCGAACTGGCTGCTGCCCATCACTGGATGCAGCGCTATTTCAGATACAATGGAGTATCCATGCTAGGTTGACGGGTTGCTGTAGCAGTTCTTCTTCTTCTTTGCTTCCTCTTTTACCCCGTTGGGTGTCAAGAGAGATGGAACATTCTTGTTCTGGAACCTCTAAAAGCCTCCACCAATGTTATTTAGTGTTCTTGTAATATTTCTTTGGAGGGACTGCAGTGGCTCAAGTGGCTAAGATGCTGACTGGTAGGTGGCAGGTCAGCAGTTTGATACCTAAATACTGCAGGATGGAATGAGCTCCCGTCTTTGTCCCAGCTCCTGCCAACCTAACAGTTCAAAAGCAAGAAATTGCAAGTAGATAAATAGGGACCACTTCAGTGGGAAGGTAAACAGTGTTCTGTGCACTCAGGTGTCTAGTCATGCCTGCCACATGACCACAAAAACGTCTGCAGAAGCAGACAGCGCTGGCTCTTCGGCTTTGAAACAGAGCTGAGCACTAAACCCTAGAGTCAGATACAACTGGCTTTTGAGCAAGGGTGACCTTTACCTTATATCTCTTTGATGTTATCTCTCCACCTTCCTCTGGGTTTTTCTCATGGTCTTTGTCCTTCTCCTTTTTCCATGTGTGCCTTGTAAGATATGGAATTCCAAGACATTCTCTCCAAATGGGCAACCTCATTATTTGTTGTGTCTGTATGTAGTGCAAGATTGGTTCTGTTCCAATTCTTTCTCTTATAGCCTCATTCCTGATTTTATCCCTTCTAGTCACTCCAGCAGCCTTCCTCAGACATTTCATTTCCGTGGCGACCAACTTTTGTTTATGTTTTGTTGTAAGTGTCCATGTTTGGCACTGATAACATACGGTGGGAATTAATATGTTTTGAATGAGGTATTTCTTTGTGTTGATTAGTATTACCTTGTTTTGTAAGAGCGGAGCTAACTGTCCCAATATTTGGTTTGCCTTACTGCACCGTATATTAATCTCTTCGTCTATTTCGCCATTTTCAGTAAATATTGTTCCTAGTTATTTG
This sequence comes from Furcifer pardalis, assembly GCA_030440675.1. Lineage (NCBI taxonomy): Eukaryota > Metazoa > Chordata > Lepidosauria > Squamata > Chamaeleonidae > Furcifer > Furcifer pardalis. The sequence goes on along the minus strand of CP126893.1, from coordinate 59,340,743 downwards.
AACTCTGCCACTTGTTTTATACTTGTTCCCTCAATAGCTAGAGTATGGTGTTTCTTTCCAATTGCCATTACCCCAGTCTTCTCTTTAGCACTATGCCACTTAACTAAATTAAACCACAAACAGTGGAGGTTGCTGTAGCCTGCAGAATGATGGTACCAACAAAAGGCAGGAAAAGATGTGGAGGAGAAAAAAATATTTTAACACAACCCAGATTGCTCCAAATTCTTTCATCTAGCTGTGCCCTTATTTTCCCCTCTCAAGTGTCAACATTCTATTGCTACTAAAAATATGTACAGGGTGGCCCGTAAGTCCTGACCCGACCCATAAGTCCCTACTCTTCCCCTCCTTGGGTGCACACTCCCTCCCGCCTCTCTAAACAGCAGCCCAGGTGAGTACCTCCTACCAGCACAGAGTTCACCCAGTGATGGGATGACAAAAATTTTACTACCACACTGTGACGTCACGGACATCGTAGGTGTGGCCAACGTCATGATGTCATGATATCATGAGTGGAGCCAACGTCATGACCTTGTGGGCATGGCCAAAATAAATAAATAAATAAATAAATAAATAAATAAATAAAAATAAAAATAAATACACACACACACACACATCTCAACCCACCCACCCAACCAGACAACCACAACACAAACCTGTAAATAAATTAAATAAATTAAATAAATTAAATAAATAAAATAAAAATTAAATACAAATACACTCACCCCAAACCCACCCACCCACCCACCCCAAACACAAATAAAAACCCCAAACACAAACCCTGGGTCACTTACCTTGGGTCGGTCGACTCGTCTGAGAGCAGAAGACTCATCCGCGGCAGCACGGCAGCCTAGCGGTGCAGCGGCCTGGTGGCGTGCCGTGCCGTGCCAAGGAAAGGCCGCCGCCGCCGCTTTAAGCACTGCCTGCACTTCCTTTCCGGGCAGCCAAAATGGCTGCCCGTAACTGTGCAAGTGTCAAACCTCTATTTGACACATGCACAGTTCTATTTCTTACTGTGCATGCATCAAATAGAGGTTTGACGCATGTGCAGTTGCGGGCAGACATTTTGGCTGCCCGGAAAAAAATTCAGAAAGGAGTTAGGCCTGAAACGGGGAGGCGACTGAACCAGTCGCCCGGGGTTCTACAATACCTCCCCCCTGGGTGAACCCCTCATGATGGGTGCTACCGATTCGGGCAAACCAGCCCGAACCGATAACATCCCATCACTGAGTTCACCCCACCACTCTGCCCGGCAGCTCAATGGGAGTACAGAGAGATCAGCAGAATGAGCTGAAAAAATAGATACTGTACTGTATACCAATAAGTACAAGTAGGAGTGGGGACAAGATTCTATTCTGTTCTATTTTATCTTATTTTCAAAAAGAGTACCATATATACTCAACTATAAGTCATCCCAAATATAAGTCAAGGTACCTAATTTGGACCTCTAAAACTAGGAAAACAGATTGACCCGAGTATAAGTCGGGGGGTGGAAAATGCAGCAGCTGCTAGTTTCAGTAATTAAAATACATGAAAATATGGTAAAATTAATTTATTCAGACATTTGTGTGGGTATGTTTTTGAGTTTTAACGGTAGTGTTAGTGCTTTTTAAAAAAATGTATGTTTGAATTTCCCTCACTGTGGTTTTCGGACCCTCAGGGTTGTTGACCCAAGTATAAGTTGAGTCCCTTTTTTGGATCTCATTTGGGGGGGCTAAAAAACTAGACTTATACTCGAGTATATACAGTACTCTACATCCAAATCAAATGTTTTTCTTCTGCCTTTCCATTTTTTTTGAAGTTTTTCTCATATTTTGTTGCCCCAACATTTCTGTGTGCCCAATGTGTATTTTTAAGTTTTAAAAAATATCTATAACCAATTGAGAGTTAACTTGAGAGCCACCAGTCGACTCCAGTTACAGCCCTTCTCTGAGTAGGGACAATGGCTTTGTGACGGATACAAGACTAGCCCAATTTCTTGTGCAAAATGGCTAATCAGATAAACTGAAAATCTCATCCCTCCCCTAAGTGTGATCTTGTTGTTGTTGTGTTCTCCAAATGGGTTTCAGAGGAGGCACATCATCAATATCACGCAAAGATTGATGAACAAGATTTCTCATCACTGAATGATACATCTGTGAGTCGTATTGATATGTTCAAATTGTTTTTATCAAGGAAACCAGCAGCACATGCTTCCCCCATTTAACTTTCTGCAGACCAGTGAGGTTTTCCAGGAAAAAAATTATCAATATCTAGCAAAAGGATGAAAACTACATGGTAACCTTCAAAGCAAAGCAGGGCTTTGAGCTTTGGATTTCCACACCCAAGTTCAACTTGCATAATAATTCCATGTCAGAAATTATTCTAGGTGAAAAGGATTTTTGTGGAAGAAACCTCGCTCAGGGAATGTCCAAATGAGGATCCTTCCGTGTCCCCAAGAGCTGGGACAGAGATGGATGCTCAATCCATCATGCAGTACCCAGGTCTCAAACTGCTGACTTGCATTTCTACAGTACAGACAGAATTTGGCCCCAGGTGTTGGGCAACAGGTAAAGTTTTATCTTTGCAAACTTCATTTGTTACACACAATGTCTTTCTGTACAATAGACATATTTTGCCTCAGAAGTAGACAACGAGTAATACATAGGGGAGGGGAGGGGGAAGAGGGAGGGAGAGAGAGAGAGAAAGAAAGAGACAACTCCAGTATCTAGTCTCAGTAAATTTCTAAACCAGAAAACTCCAGTTCCTTGTGAATAAGGTGAACTCCACCAGCATTTGGAATCCTTGAGTGTTTTGCTTCTTTTCCAGACAATGTCGCAAATAGCCAAGCATGAGGCAGCCAGCAAGGATCAAAACCGTTCATTGGGAATAAGAGCTTCAAAGCAATCTTACAATTATTTTATCTGAGCCAGATCAGTGTCTAACTACAGGGTAATTTAGACTGGAGCAAGAAATGAGTGTTTGGAAACATTCTTAGAGGATGTCGGCTCCTCATATGCAGACTCTGTGTCGGAGCCAAGCGTAAGCAAGGTAGTGCTGAGAGGTGATGTTCAATGTCTGCAACAGGAGACAGTGCAAGAAAAGCAAAGATGGCCATCATGTCTGACAGGTTTCTTCTAGTCATAATGGAAACAGGGAGTGTCAGGGCCCCCTCCCCATGAGCTAGAAAAAAAGGGACCTCCTGAAGAAGAAAGTAAAGGGTTGTGATACTTTCTGAAAAGGGTGTTGTTGTTGTTGTGGTGGTGGTGGTGGTTGGTTTGCAATTTTCTACCATGTGGGTTTGGTCCTCGTCCTTACCTACCCCAGGGAAATTATAGGACCAAATCAGCCAGCCTCGTTATGTTGGTACATTAGTACCTTGGATAACGTTAAGACTTGGTTCCACAAGTCTTAATGTTATCTGGTTTTTAACATTATGCGATGCAAAGAGGAAAGGGAACAGGGGGTCAATCCAGTTTGCTTGGGGAGGCAAAGCGCTCTCCCTCCCCAAGCAAACCGGCAGTCCCAGCATGGGACTGGCGCTTTGCTTGGGGAGGCAAAGCGTGTTCCCTCTGCAAGCAAAGCAAAGATCGCTCTCTGGGATCAATCATGTTCCCTCCGCAAACAAAGCTTGATCCCAGCGAATGATCAAGCTTTGCTTGTGGAGGGAACACACCTTCCCTCCCCAAGCAAAGCAGAGATTGCCCGCTGGGGTCGTCACTTTGCTTGCGGAGGGAATGCACGTTCCCCCCTCAAGCAAAGCGGAGATCGATCAATGGGCGCACCGGCAGCGTGTTTGGGAAGCAGACTGGGGAGCCCCCGGTTGGCTTCTCAAACACACTGCTGCTGTGCCCTTGGTAGTGGCAGTGTGGTGGGAAGCTGACCAGAGAGCCCCTGGTCAGCTTCCCAGCCATGCTGCTGCTGTGAGCTTTGTAGCACCGGTTTGCTTGGGGGCACACCCGATCTCCCCTCAACCAAACTGGTGGTCTGAGCCTTGGTAGATCTCTGCCCCAAAGCCTGCAGGGCTGGTCTATAGCCCTGCGGGCTTTGGGGCAGAGATCAATGTTGAGGAATTTGAGGCAAACATTTGCATTGCACAACATTATCTTAATGTTGTGCGATGCAAATGTTTGTCTCAAATTCCCCAATGTTATCTGGTTTTAGCGTTATCCAAGGCAATCATTATCCGAGGTACCACTGTGTAACACAAATGATGAATCTTTTGGAAATTATTATTTTATGTTAAGAAATCACTGTAGATATTATGTGTTGCAGCCTAAGTTGTGCAGCTCAGCTTGCTACTGCAAATGTCTATGACAGTGGTGGCGAACCTATGGCATGTGTGCCAGAGGGGGCACTCAGAGCCCTCTCTGTAGGCATGCACGCCATTGCCCCAGCACAGGGTTCACGCTGCCCCTCTGCCCAGCAGCCCAATGGGAATGCTTTGTCCCTCCTCTCAGCATAGAATTCACCCCACCGTTCTGTCCAGCAGCCCAATGGGATCTAGTAGGATCCTCCTGAACCTAGAGACAGCCCTGGAACTTAATAAGGGGGGACTAAAACTGACCTGTTTCTACCTATGCTGAATTTCTCCTCCTGCCCTGACTCTCATAGAGTAGCATCACTATTTCTACAATGAAACTTTCGTCCAGGCCCTGACACTTGCAAGAGAAGGAAGCAGGCTCCAAATTCTTTATACAGTACTAGGTAGTGTTTGTTTTGGATCGAGAGCCTAATCAGTAACACATCAGGAAAACGAATGTGACATGCACACGCGTCACAGCTTGCTTGCATTTCCTGAGAGAGCTCTCACCATCCTCTCAGGCACAGCCAACCTCCCATGTGCTTGTAATTAAGAGGCAGATCTTAACAATCTACAGTATTTGCAATCAGTTCCAGGGGGAAAATAGAATAGCAGATGTTGGGGGCAATCCTTGAATGAATTAGGCTGTATAATGTCCAAGCAGCTATTGTGGTTTTATAACTTAGAATAATAAAATCTGAAAAGGAAGAAGGAGGCTAACCAGATATGAACCCACCTCCTCTTCAATGTATTGTATAAGGAATAGGTGAAAAATATGAGATTGCATGTAAACAACCCAGTCTATGGTGTGTGTGTGTGTGTGTGTGAATCTATAGAAAGAAGAACAGAAGATGAGCTGGATGAGATCATTTCCTTATCTGGTCCTGCATTTCCATTTCACAATAGTAAACCAGGTGATGGGAAGCTTATAATCAGGACATAGGAACAATAGCACCCATTTACATTCTCTAGAACTGGATTTGCCCCTGGTATATTGCCCCTGAATGTGGGCAATATACCAGGGAAATAACACTTCCAGAGGGTGCCAAAAAGGACATTATAAGAGATGTTAACTTTGTCTTTCTTTTCAAAGTTGAATTAAATTATAGTAGCAATGTGTAGTATGATGTTCACTCAAAATAATGAATGCTAGTGTCACAATGCAACGAGCAGGACAGCCAAAGAAAATGTCAGAAGCACAGTTGCCGTTCAAAGAATGCAATACCATTTTGAAGTGGTATAGTATTTGAAATTAGAAAACATTGTAAAATGCAATGACAATGGAGGCATGAGTGTGCAAGAGAACCTCCAACACACCTAATAATTGCACATGTTCATGATACGTTTGAGACACATGGTACTTTGTGTGATGTGCACAAGGGAAGATCCAAGACACTTTAGTCAATGTTGCTCAAGTAATAGTTTGTCATAATCAAAAGTGTCCAGAGACGCTGATGGTAACCACTTTGAGTACCTCTAGTACTGCATAAGTCAAATGTAACTTGTATTAATCTTTTGTTATTGGTGTATATTATTACAATTTTAATATGGGTTTTCCCTTTCTTAAAATGTATATACATTTTTGCCACCCTCTATATGTCGTGGGCCTCAAACATCCCCCCATTATAATAGGGACAATACTATTTTATTCTTGGTTTAACATTCAAATATCCCTTTCACATCAAGACACCCACCTTCACCTGATTGCTTAAATGTGCTGCATGGTCGTATAGGCGATGATAAAATATAACCACTATTAATCTTACTAGATAATCCCATAGTTGAATGGAGTTTGTCTTCCAAAAGCTTGGTCAGAATTCATTCCATGAATAGAAAATAAGGCATGTATGCAGAACTAAGGATGCAACTACACAGTCAGAGAAATGCAAATTAACAGTGAAGTAATGGTAATACTTAGTAGCTGTTGTCTGTTTGTGTTCCATTTCCTTTTAAAACCATCCAAGTTGGTGTCCAAAATCTTATGACAGTGAATGTCACAGTTAGACTGTGTGCTACATGAAGAAGTACTTTTGGTTGCTTTGAACCTACCACTGTTCCACTTCATTGACCCAGGGTTCCATCCTTATGCTTCATAGAATCACAGAAATGTAGAGCTGGGACACTGTGTCTTGCCAAATCCAGAAATCTCAGCTAAAGCACTCCTGATAGATGACAATTCATCTTCATCTTCCAATGAAAGAGAATCTACCATCTTCCAAGGCAGCCCACTCTACTGTTGAACAGCTTTTCATGTCACAAAATTCATCCTAATCTTTGGTTGATATCTCCTGTGATTTGAATCCAATGATGTGGGTCCCCATCCTCTGGAGCTTCAGGAAGCAAGCTTGTTCCATCTCTCATATGACTGCCTTTCATATATTTGAAGATGGTATCATTTTCAGCCCTTTCTTCTCCAGGCTAAATATAGCCAGCTTTCTTAACCATTCTTAAAAACAGATTGTTTTCCAGAACCTTCACCATGTTTTTCCCTCCTTAGGACACAGCCCAGCCTGTTGATATCCTTAAGTCACATGACCTGGAAATAAGCACAGTATTCCAGGTGAAGTAGAACAGGGTAGTACTATTAGTTTCCTTCACCCAGACACTATTTGTTTGTTAAGGAAGTCTAGTAGTGATTTAGGATTTCTTTTGGACCATCTCATCTTGTTGTTGTTGTGCAAGTCCTAATATTGGTGATCATCATGGCAATCAGCCATGAAGACTGGCCTGAGAATATAATGCAGCGGCCTTTCATCTGCCTTCCACATAACAGTGTGACACCCATACCACCTATCCAGTTCCATAAGTAACTTTCTGGTCCTGACCCCTTTTAGCACACAAAGTCCTTATCATCCCCAGGTCAGTTTTGATGAAGCTGTGGTCCTCCATCAAGATGGATTCGAGTGGGATTTTAACCATTTGGGGACTATCACTCTTCCCTGCAGACTTCACCACCCAAGATGGTTAGTCCTCAGGGCTATCAGGTTAGTTAACCACTAATGATGATTGGCATTGAGTCACTGGAGGTAGAGCTACTCTTTTACCATAGCATGATAACCTGGCCAGACTGGGTAACACAGATATGTTCCCTGCCCCCTGTATTGACAGAATTCTCCAAGCTCTGGACTGCCTGTTTTTTCATTCAAGAAAGTTCAGTCCTTTCAAATAGATCATCCAGCATTTCCAAAACTATGTTACACAGAACACCGGTGGACTTCAGTTTCCAGAAGCCTCAGCCAGTACATTGGCTGATCAGTGCTTTGGGGAACTGGCTTAGGCTTCTGGGAATTGAAGTAAAAAAAATCAAAGTTTGGGAAACACTCGTTGGCTCCACCCAAACCTTTTTACTCAAAGCTGTTCTACTGAGCGTTTCCAAGCCTGAGGTCCACGATCAGCACCAGAGGCAGTGTGGCCTGCTGTTGTTATCTGGCCCTCGGCATTTACCTGACAAGCCTAATTACTGATATTGGTCCTGTGCCTCGCAGTAATATAGGAATCTGTGTTATGTCAAGTCAGACAAACAGTCCATGTAATCCAGTATTCTTAGCTCCAGCAGAGGGGTACATTGAAAGAGCCTCCTCGAAGACTGTGGTATTTTTGAACCGCAATTGGGGTGTACGCCGACTAATTGTCCTCACACTAGGCAAAAGGAACTACAGAATGAATTCACCAAAAGTTCATTCTGTCAGTTTCATATCTGGCCTAGACATGGAAGAAGAAGAATCTCTGGCAGAGAATTCAAGCAGGATTCTTTGCACACACCTACCTAGAGAACCCTAGCATTACCAGGTGGTTTCACACTCAACTGCTAACAAGGATCAACCCTGAGTAACTTCCTAAATGAGACAGGACTGAGTGGTGGTATAGTGATGAGTGTTTCAATGGAAGTCTCCTCTTTCCAATATGCTGCTTCTATGTTCCAGAACCATATACTGAGATGCAGTTTCTAGAGTGATGTTTCCTAACTTTTGGTGTTGGAACTTCAATTCCCAGAAGTCTAAGTCAACTCCTCAAATCACTAATTAGCAAATGTACTGACTTAGTCTTCTGGGAATTGAAGTCCAAAAACCAAGGGTTGGGAAACACAATTCTAGAAGAAATTAGTTTTTTATCTAGAAATCATCAGCTAAAAACGGTTGACTATGGATAATCCATTCTGAAGGAAGGGAATTTTACAAATGTTCAAACTTTCTCATTTGTTCCCTCACATCATCTGGGGCCTCTAAGCTCTGACAATAGTCTAGGAACTAAGCCCAGTGGTCCTGGCCCAAAGTAAGAACCAGTTGGTGATAGCTTTGGTTAGCCCTTGTAAAAGCCCACCACCACTGTTGGCAAAGTTCATCTGCAAGGACTGTAAACTAAAAAAAAAAAACCATTTGGATTGTAAAAGTACTAATAAAGCAAAACAGACAATAATTAGTATATTTATTTTATTATTTATTTATTATTATTTTCAACTTATATCGTCACCCCACTCTGGAGACTCTGGGTGGCTCACAAGAAGAATAGGAACAGATCAACAATTTATAAAACTGAAGAAAAAACCACTGACCCAAGCAATAGATTAAGAAATTGAGAGATAAAAATTACCCAATGTCAAAATACAAGTTAAAATTTAAAAAATTAAAATTAAATTAGATTGAGTTAGAAGAGAGAGAGAGAGAGAGCGCATTTACTGGATTAACCAACAATTGGGGTTGCCTTATTGCTGGCACCCAATACCTGCTCTGACAGCCATGTCTTTAAACCTTTCCTAAAGGTTATTAAAGTAACAAGTTACTTTAACAGGACAGGAATATCATCATTGGCAGCCAGCTTAAAGAGTTATAGTGCCAAGTACTGTTATTTGCAGAAGAACTAAGGACTACTTGGACCACTTTATGTTCAGTAATGGTTAGTGAGCTCCCAATTAAGGGTTGGGGAAGGTAATTATTCAATTGTACAATGTCAGTATCATAGTAGCTTGGTTCACAAATTAAGTATTTTGAATAAATCAACTCTATTTGTATTTTGGTATCCATAGTAAAATATGACAAATGAAAATAATTGGTGCAATTGCCCATTGAACAGCTCAGTTCAAAGCCAAGTATTTTGGAGCCGGCTGGTACTGGAGAGTCATGCAGTGGTTGTCTAGGGTGACAAGGGCCCACTGCTCCCAAAGTGGGAAGAGGGTCTGTTCTGCCTGGGAAATTCTGGAAGTTGTACTCTACAAAACACACATCTGGATATCTTTACTGTGGAAACTAAAAAGCAGTGATGGGCTTATGTTCAAAAGTGAAAGGGATAATCTTTGATTTCTTTGATATACTAATTCAGGGCCTAGTTAATCCAGCTAAGTCAATTGCAAACCATCCATTTTGTACTGCCTCTTACCAAATTCCCTGAAAGTGAGAGGATGTAGGATTTGGAGAAATTGTTGGGTATCAATCTGAGGCCTATATAAATTCATATGTATGTGCTACAGCATCCAGAGAGGCCAGGAAGTACATTAAATATTGTCTCCATAGTTCCCAGACCCAGAGAGTAGGCTGCACCCAGCTATCACAACAGTCTCCTTGTTATAGTCAGATCCTAAACAGTTCAACAAGTTTTCTTACTGTCCTCTCTCTTCAAGGAATGACTAAAAAATTGTGACACAAAGAACCTGTTCTATTCTAAACCCTTTCCTGTCATGACATAATCTAGTTTATGACAGGTCTCTATGATTCACAGCACAGCCAGTTTAGAATTGATTTGATGGGCCTTTTCAATTTCCTTCTAGATTAAATTAATCTATTTTTAAAAAGGAAATTCTAAATTGGGTGATAGGCTTCTGGTACTGTTATTGAGAAGCTGTATCTCAAGGAGACTCATTGACTACCTGGCTGAAGGAGAGTGGGCAGTAAGGAGCCCAAACCTAAGGAGAAAATGGGTGATAAACAAATGTTAAAGATATTTAATGGATAATGATTTTGGAGAATTTTGGTCATTCCCTCTAGTTAGTAGAGTATGTCAAAAAAAAAAAAAACAGCACAGAGAAATATGGAGAGATCAACTCAGTCTTATCAGTCAGTCCCTTTGACCTTTTTTAGACACAAACTAGCACTTTGTATTATAAAATTATTCTGGAAATATTTAAAGTAGGAAAATATATTTTACTTACAGTTGTTTTTACTGCTGCTGCGGTTCAGTTGCACAGTCAAGTCTGACCCTTTGCTACCCCATGGACCACTTGCACGCCAGGTTCCTCTGTCATACACCATTCTATGGATTCTGCCTAGATGTATGCCCACTGCATCAACAATTCTAACCACCTGTCCCTTCTCACTTAGCCTTCTCTCCTAACATCAGGGGCTTCTCCAGTGAGTCCTCTCTTCTCATTTGGTGGCCAAAGTACTTGAGCATCAGCTTGAGTATTTGTCTTCTAAGGAGCAGTCAGGGTTGATTTCCTTCAGGATGGACAAATTTGATCTCCTTGCAGTTCAGGGGACTCTCAGAAGTCTTCTCCAGCACCACAGTTCACTCAGCCTTATCCAACTCTCAGAGCCATACATTACTACTGGGAAGGCCATTGCTTTAACTATGCAGACTTTTGTTGGCAGGGTAATCTATCTCCTTTTTATTATGCTGCCTGGGTTTGCCATAGCTTGCCTCCCAGGGAGTAAGCATCTTTTTATTTCATGGCTGCTGTCACTGTCTGTAATTATCAGTTCCCAGGAAGGTAAAGTCTGATACTGCTTCCATTTCTACCCTTTCTTTTTGTCAGGGAGTAATGCAGGCTGGATGTCATGATCTTGGTTTGTTTTTTTAATGTTAGTTTCAAGCCAGCTTTTGCTCTCTCCTCTTTAATCCTCATCAAAAGGCCAGAGGCGTAGCTACCGCCGTATCTGCCGTATCAATTATACGGGGCCCCCGGGCCACGGGGGCCCCCAACGTGCGTAAACAAAACAAATCTTTACCCTTCCTAAGGGCCCCCAAACAAATTTTATACGGGGCCCCGCCAAGGCACGCTACTCTTCTGCAAAAGGCTCTTTACTTACAGTTACCATCTGTAATTACAGTAAAAAGAGGGGAAGTGTGTGCGTGTAGTTTCCAGCATGTTAAGTACCCTACATACATGTTGACTGAAGAAAGGTTAGAAAAGGAAGAGAGCTATCAACAAAAATAATGGAGGCAGAAACAAACTGGGAGGGTGCAAAGGCTTTTCTCAAATGCCAGAGGTGGGAAAATAATTTTACCAATCAAGTTAGTGGTAAAGGACAATGACATTAGGCTCAAAAGTCCTCTCCCACCGATAACCAATGTTAGTGCATGCAAGATTGCTATTCTCCCAACAAGATATACGGTATCTATAAGCAAGACAAAGAGAGGCAAAATTCAGGAAGAACAAGGTTTTGTTGATAGAAACTGGGCTAATATGCATCACACTTTGAAAGCTGGGAGACAAGGTTAGACTCTAAGTTACTATTTCTATGTATTTCTTTTCACATATTCTGAATGGAAGGTACCAGAGACAGAGCAGGGAAATTCTCTGATAATTATCTTGGTATATACAAGAATAGCAAGAGCTGGCATGGCTCCAGTTTAGGACATATCTAGTGTGTGTTGTTTAAGGAGTCAAACTGATATTTAATTTGATTTCATCTCATTTAGATGCAGTCAGTTCTATTTCAAATCAAACAGTGAGTAATGGTCTTGAATTTAACAAATTAAATAGCTATAGGTAAAGGTAAAGGTTTCCCTTGCTCGAAAGCCAGTCGTATCCGACTCTAGGGGTCAGTGCTCATCTCTGTTTCTAAGCCGAAGAGCCAGCGTTGTCTGCTTCTGCGGACATTTCCATGGTCATGTGGCAGGCATGACTAGACACCGGAGCGCATGGAACGCTGTTACCTTCCCACCGAAGTGGTCCCTATTTATCTACTTGCAATTTCTTGCTTTCGAACTGCTAGGTTGGCAGGAGCTGGGACAGAGACGGGAGCTCATTCCGTCCTGCAGTACTCGGGAATCGAACTGCTGACCTTCCACCTCCCAGTCAGCGTCTTAGTGACTTGAGCCACTAAAACCTTGAAAATTTTCATCCCTGCTTGCTAACAGGAGGTGGATGTGCTTTAACTGACTGATACACTTTAACAACTGATTTCATATTACTGTATTCTTATTATCATCTCTTGGAACAAAACACATTTATGATCTGGAGTGATAAGTCCATTTGCACAAATTATGAATACAGAACAAGGGAGCCCTTCCAATTAAATACGGTAAAGTGGCTGCTGCAGCCGGAGGGGGGGGGGGAGCACCAAGAACAGCATTACTCACAGTTAGCTTTCTTTGAGTAGTTCTGCTCCATTGCCACAGCAGAACAATGAACAATTGTTTGTTATGGCTCTGATTCTCACAGGGATCCTCTGGGTTTGAAAAAAAAAACATTGTTACATTTCCCAAAATATATGAGTCTTTTATCCAGATTTCATTTCTATTGTCATTCATTTCTGTTGTAATGAATATTCTGGATAGGTGTCTTCCTAAGGATGGTGGAAGTGGGAGGAATTCCAGATGGTAGAAATGCTCTAGAAACAAACAATGTAGAAAGCTATTCTTTTCTAATTTGAAAAGTTGCAGGGGGAAAGGCGATGGAGTTTATAACCAAAGAACAATTAAGGATTCACCATATCTAATCTGGCAGATATCAGTGAAAGAACTTAACTTCAGCACATCCAATTTTGAGAGCCATGAATCCACAAAGTAATTTAGATCCTTTCCTAACAATAACATTCTAAAGACTCAGGTATTTAAACAGTCCCAAGGAGACCTTGTCATCCTGCCCTGTGCTTCTCTGACTAATCTCCTTTGGAAGTGTTGGGTCAGAATCAACAATGGTTTTCCACTAAGGTCATTCACTTTCTCTGTTTACATTGCTAATTTTATCACAGCTTAGAGTAGCTAATGGCATTATTTATGTGCTCTCTTGGGGTGATGAATGCTAGTGCTAAATAAAGGCCTCATGGCAGGGCAGGTGTAGAGGCTGATAAGGGCAGGTCCAAAATTGTATATAGCACAGAGGAATTAAGGGGCTTGTGTTTACTACAGAATGAGCTACTTAATGACTAGGAAGCCACTCCGAAAAGGACAGCTTATGGATGTAAGGAAGACATTAATGAACGCATAGCTCCTTGAAGTGGCAGGCTTGTTGGAAAGCCATCAAGAGAAGTGCCAGACAGGAATTCCAGAATGGTGTTAATCAGCTAAGCTTTTATCATTAGCTTCTATACATTTATGCTACAGGCATGCTTTATCTCTGGCTACACATCTGGAAAAGTTGAAGACTTTTCTAATTTCTTGTTACAGAAGGTTGTAAATTACATAAAGTAAAGAAGTTTATGAAGCTTTGCCACAACACTTTTTAAAAAGGTTTTTAGAAAAACAAGTTTTACATTTGTATTTCCTCTTTTGATATCTGGAAATATGTGAAAATAATAGATTTTGATAATCTACATATATGAAGAGATTCTGCATTATAGATTATGTAATCTTTACAATAATGGCAATGATGAAACAAAGCAATAGGATTCTATAGGCTCTTCAGTTTCTACAAATCTAATTTTTAAAGACAAGGTCAGTGGTATAATACAAATTTATAACAAGTTCTTATAAAGACCCCTCTTACAATTAAATGTTGCTGCCATACATCAAGAACTTCTTGCTCTTGTAATGTACTTGATTTTCTCCTGGATTTTTTATAGACTACAGCTCCCAGAATCTTCCAGGTGGCGTGACATCACTGTCCACACTGACTGGGGGATTTTAGGTGTAGTAACATGATACCTAGTGTAGTCTACTGGTTAAAGTAATAGACCTGGACTCAGGAAGCTTGGGTTCAAATCCCCACTTGGCCACGGAAGCTCAATGGTGGTTTGCAACTGGTAAAACCACTTCATAAACATCTCACCTTGAAAGCCCTATATATAAAGGACAAACTATATACAAACTTTTACTAAGCTCAGCTAGAACAGCCAAGCCAGTCTTAAACTGGGGTAGCACCTAAGCACCTGCTCTTCCATCCTCTGTTTTCTATTGCCCATACCCAACTTGTTTTTGAACCAGCCAACCAGGCCTGTTACTCTGTGCAAGCATATCACATAAAACAATAACAGCAAAACCAAAAGACAAAAATGTGTGTGGCACATTAAAGACTAAATGGTATATATTTATAAGGAAAACTATATAGAAAGCTCCCCTTAAATAGTCATCTTTAAGGTTTTACAGTATTTGGCCACCTTTGAATGTGCTAGAGCCCCATTACATTCAGATAACATGCTAGGCCTTGCCCCAGTTGCGGTTTTGCATAGCCGTTTTCCTGACTGTTATGATAAGATACAGAAGCCCTTTGGATGCTTAGGAATTAGCCATTTAACAGTTGCCCCTTTTCTACAAAGCTAAAGAATCTGTGGGGTTTCATTCTTAGATTCTGTCAGTGCAGTATTCTTCATCATTCCATTTCTAGAACATTCCACCACCACCCAAAACACACTTTCAAATCCAGAGAAATCAGGAGAAAGGAGAAAGAAATTTTACCTTGCTTCTAGGGTGGTGCAGAGAAAGGTACTCTGCAGCTTGTGAGCATTTTCTGAACATGTTTCAGATTGGCAAATCAGTTGGCAGACACTAGAGGGCATGGGGGAGAGAATGTGAGACACAAGCCATCAGTCTTCCTAGTTCCTCAGAAAACATCGCCCAGCTCATAGTGGCACTGTTAGCCAACATGTTGCTTTCTTATAACCTTTTATTTTGGACCGATGACTATCCCTTGTTGCCATAGAGACTAGTAAATACAACTATGTGTTTCAAATTTTATCAGTTAAGTACTCAGTGCTATTATCATGATTGCTAATTTAAAAAAAAAAACCCTAGGAGACACAGCTGGATACTGGCAGCTTTCCTTGAGTTATGTCCGCTCACTGATGACTCCATGTTTTCCACGTTTCTCAACATCCCCTAGAAACATGACTGTGTGCTTATTTCCTTGAACCTCCAGGAGGTCTCATGCTTCCTCAGTGATATAATTGCCATTTTGTTGTGGATGCCATCACATCTCTGCTAGTTATTAGAGATGTGTAATTCAAGTGAGTCATCATCTTTGGGCATAGTGGAAACATACACACACACACACACACACACAAACAAGATCTCAGTGACAAAACAAACTCCACACACACACAAAAAGCCATTTGGCATTTATTAACTCTAAGGAAACATAACAGGAACACAAGTAATGGAGTGGTAAGATAAGAACTGACATTTGAATGACTCAAGAAAAATCAGGGAACAAGTCTTTCTATTTCAATAAGATGCAGATTTCATCGTTGATTCATCTAGCTTCAGACCAAGACAAATACTAAAATTGATTTTTGCTGCCTACATGCCACTCCTTTTATTTGAGTAAGATGATGGCAAGCTTCAAATGCAGCAAGAGATGAGCAACATCTATTATCTTGAATATCGAGCGGGGGATCATTTGTTGATCTGTGGTACAAATCTGAATCGGTTCAACTACAGAGTTATCAAGCAGATACATTTCCGAAGACTGGTCCCTTGTCTACATGGGCCGTTCTCTCTGTTGCTACCATGGCCTCTTGTTGTTATTTAACTGTGTGCAGTTTTTCTCTTTGAGAATCAGTGAGTGAAAAGTCTACCCTGGTCAGCTCCCTTCCTGGTTCACATAAGAATATCTAGCAAATCTTCAACCTGAAAAACTTACACAGTCTAAATCAAGCATTTGCAACCTATAGCCCCTGGGCCTAATTAAGGCCCACACATATCATTAAAGCGGCTCACGGTGGTCACCCGGGCACCTCTAGGACTGCCACCCACCCTCATCCACTGTCTCCCACCACCAAGCTGTTTCTGGGCTTCCATGACATCCCCAGCCAGTGGAGCAAGCCAAAACGTCAGGGTTCGAACCCTGATGTTTTGGCTTGTTGCACTTGCCGAGGACGTCGGGGAAGCCCAGAAACAGCTTAGATCGGGTCCTCTTGATTTCCCTGGAGCAAGCAGGGAGGTGAGAGCCTGAAATGAGTAAAAAAAAAGGACGTTTTTAAAAAAAAACAATTTTGGGCTCTCTGACTTCCCTGCCTGCTCTAGGGAGATCAGAAGACCCAATCCAAGCTGTTTCTGGGCTTCCCCAACGTCCTTGACCAGTGCAACAAGCCAAAACGTCAGGGTTCGAACCCTGACATTTTGGCTTGCTCCACTGGCTGGGGACATTGGGGAATCCCAGTAACAGCTGTAGATCGGGTCCTTTGATCTCCCTGGAGCAGGCATGTAAGTCAGAAAGCCCAAAATTGGTTTTAAATAACGGACTTTTTAAAACCCATTTCGGGCTCTCAGATCCACCTGCCTGCTCCAGGGAGATCAGAGGAGCAGATCTACAGCTGCAGGGTGGTTGGGAAGCTGACGGGGACTCCCTGTCGGTTTCCGTAGCCACCCTCCCTTGCCTCCGCAGCTGTGGGGTGGCTGGGGAAGCCGACGGGGGAGCCCCCCGTCAGCTTTCCAGCCACCCCACCCCTGCCTCCGTATCTGCAGGGTGGCTGGGAAGCTGAACGGAGAACCCCGTTCAGCTTTCCAGCCACCCTGCTGCTAAGAACGACTGTATCGGATAATGCTAACAGATCGTTATCCGATTTTAGCGTTATCCGATGCAGTCGTTATTCGAGGTATTACTGTATTTGAAGATGAGCATTTACTGCAGATCTGAACTTGTTGTGATGTAAAATTATCTGTGCTATTCAGAAGATGGTTCTGTTGACCAAATTAAGTCAGGATGAGACATCTGTGGTGGAGCCTTTAATCTGAATATAATTCTGAGCAATAGCTGTAGGAATTATATCTATATTCTCCCCAAAACAGGTCTGTACAACATCCCTATATAACACAACCTAGATAACTAATTAATTTTACCTCCAAAATTTCAAAGAGTCTTGCGGTATCTTAAATTCATACACATTTTATTTGGCACTAGCTTTCATGTACTACAGTGTACTTAATGTGATGCAAATAAAGTTGTGGTTCATAAACAATTATGCCAGACTAAATGTGATAGTCTTTAAGGTGCCACAAGACTCCTTGTTGTCTTTGCTGAAACAAACTAACGTGGCTGTCTCATCAATTTCCCCTCTGCTGACCTAGGGTAATTAATATAAACTGTTAGTAGCTATTTCATTCATTTGCCCTTTTCTCAGAGGAGCAGCCGTATCTCCACATTATCAGCACAGTGAAAGCTGTTCCTAAAGCACACACTTCCCTTTAAATGTTTTGTGTTGGCCTCTGCTTTCTTGTGGGGTGAGCACAGGGCAATGGAGCCAAGGGTTTCTGCTGGAGAGGTTACAGAGTCACCTTCAATCGGGATCTGCACTTTGTTAAACAATTTGAAAGGAGAGCCTTTCTGCTGTTTCCTCCTGCAAAAGGGCAGAAGAAAAATGACTCTATTATGGCTGTGTCTAGCATAGGCCTTGGCAGGTTGCCAATGGGATTTACAACAGCAGGGTGAAAAGTCTAAAGGGAAAACAGTTCATCCTACTTGCGGACAGTTAGGACAGGGTCTTAGACTGCAGAGAGGAGAGACTTGTCTAGGCCTGCCAGTGAAAAGCCGTCAGGGACATTTCCTCTTCAGCCTGTGAAACATGATGTCTGTTAGACCCACCTTGGCTCATCAGCAGAGGTGAAATCAGGAGAGTTTGAAGGGAAGAAGCCAGTCGAAAAGGGCAAATGTATTCTTACTAAAGGGGTTAAGGAAACTTGCTGAAGGAAACTTACTTCATTGAGGGTATTCCTTGTTTTCAAGAAATGGATGTTGGTAGAATTTAGA
Organism: Furcifer pardalis; assembly: GCA_030440675.1. Taxonomy (NCBI): domain Eukaryota; kingdom Metazoa; phylum Chordata; class Lepidosauria; order Squamata; family Chamaeleonidae; genus Furcifer; species Furcifer pardalis. The sequence goes on along the minus strand of CP126893.1, from coordinate 59,322,624 downwards.
ATACAGTATTTAGAATTTAGAATACAGACTTGGTTCCACAAGTCTTGGTGTTATATGATTTTTAGTGTTATCTGATGCATGTTAAAATCCTATGGGATCCATAGAGATACATTGTAACCACACAGGCTTTAGCGGTTGTTATCTGAAGCATCCCATAGGATCTTAATGTTATCCGATGCAATTCTTCCCCCCAGATTCCTTAATGTTATGCGATTTTAGTGTTATTCGATACTAATATTATATGAGGTATTACTGTATGGCTATTTGCCTTTTTGGTGCAGAGAAAAGCATGGCGAGATTGACCCAGTCTTATTCCTTCAGTTAAAAAGAAAAATGGATGCTGCTTGGTCAAAGGGAAAGAAAACCTGATTAGGGCGGGGTAATAAATCTAAATAAATAAATAAATAATAAATAAATAAAACCTTTTCACAATAGTTCACGTTTTTTCTTTGGTATATATACAGGGCGGTCTGTAAGTCTCTACCTGGCCACAAAGAGTGTAGGGCTCTGCTGAGGTGGGGTGCCCCCATTGGGCTGCCAGGCAGAGGGACAGGGTGAACTCTGTGCTGGGAGGAGGGAGGAATTGCTCCCACTGGGCAGAGGGGCAGGGTCTGTGCCCATGGAAAGGACAGGTAAGGTCTTACGGGCCACCCTATAGTGTAGAAGCTTCATTTCCAAATGCATCTTTCCAGAGAACAGAAAATGGCGGAGAGAAGAAAGGCAGCTAACAGAGGAACCAATGGAAAGGAGTGATCTCAAAAACTCTAAGGTGTATGGGGGGGATGGGGACTTTTAAGTTTTTTGGCAAAGACAGATGTTCCCATAAATACCCACTGCTAGACTGCATTTTTCCAATTGGTTTTTTAAAAGAATGTGAAATGTATGTTGTTAAATATATGTATGTGGGTGGGTGGGGTGTGGTACATGGGTTCATGAGTTGAGTTTGTACTGACATTCCATGGAGCTGTGCACTTCAAACTATATACCATATTGAAGATTTTCAGTGGCAACGAGGCAGGGCCATAGCCAAGGGATGGCCAGGGTGGGCATCGCCGTCACTGAGTTAGCAGTTTGCCTTGCCCTCAAACTCCTGGCTGCTTTTATATATAGAGAGAGATAATGGTAACTTTATAGTTAATGGAGAGTTTATCAAGCTTCTACCTCATTGCAGGGCCATAGCCAGGATTCTAGATGTAGGTGGGCAAATATATATTTGCCCACCTACATCTAGAATCCTGGCTATGGCCCTGCAATGAGGTAGAAGCTTGATAAACTCTCCATTAACTATAAAGTTACCATTCTCAGTCTTGCCTGATTCAATTATTCCTGCTCACCATAGTGTAAAAGAATATTTCTCCTTTTAAACTAGCCCATATTTTATGGAATAATCATTATGCCAGGTATCACTGTAGCCATTCACTGTGGGTAAAGAGTGCTGATCGGACAGGATTCTCCCACACACCCCAATATATTATAATTAGATGCTTTGCTTCATGTTTCAGTGAAATGGCATTTACCTTACCTCACTGATGTAATTGAGAATACAGTACTTGCATATTTTGTGTCTTTCAGAATCAGAAGTTGCTGCATTGGTCAGTTAGGTGAACTTTTTACGCACAGAGTTCAGGTTTAATTAAAGAGCTACACAATACTCAAATTTTCTAATTTTCTCTTGAACAATGGGCAAAAAAGGAGAAGACATCTTGGTCTGTTCTGTAGAAGCAGAACTTGTGTGAAGGTGAAGGGAGAATTTCTTGCAAACTGGAGTTCTAAAGGCTGTCCTATAACCTTGCAGGCAGTGAGAGGTCCTTCACATTTCCTACTGTGTTAAATATCTTTAAATCAAAATATGACCTCTAAATAAACTAGTTGAACTAAGTGGATATATTTATAATTTTTAAGTCTCTGTGGATATTTTTGTAGAATTTGTTCCGAGGAGCTGCAAAAAGAGAACTTGCTTTCTGTCACTGTGAGAGTGGAATAGTGAATATTTTTCTGAGCAGGTTGTTTGGCTCTGGAAGCAACCTCCACAGGTGTGCTCTTTCAAGAGAGGAAGTTTGTACTGGAGCCAAACATGAACATGGCGGCAGACAGTTGGTTTCCTGTGATAAGAATAGCTTGGCTGGATCAGATGAGCCTGAACAGGGACCAGATTTTTATGAAGGTCCTGTAGAAACTTTATAGAAATGGAAATGAGATGAAGGACTTAAAAAAAAACCTTCTGTTTTATTGGTTAAATTTTTTATTGTGAGATAGAAACCATTTCTGCTGAACATCAGTTTCAGAATGTGCATTATAAACCACTAGAATGTTGTATCACAAAATGCTGAATGATGGTTTATTCTAGTCAGCTCAGGAAATTCCAGGATTCACTTGAAATGATTGTATATCATTTCCTATTGACTGGGTTTCCTAAATTGCAGACCAGTACGTCTAAAACTACTCCTCACTGTTCCCCTGAAAATATGTTGTTGCTCACAACAACCAAAACTGTACAATGGTAACATGTTTAATAAATTATACAAAGACTACACTAAAAACAATTAAACATTAATCAAGATTAAACATAATTTTAAAACATTTTTTTAAATTTAAAAAAATCTCCAATTTTAATAAGCTTAGCATTCCCAAACCCCTCAATTATTGTTTAAACTTCTACCTGAAAAGGAAGTTTTCAGTTTCATAACAGAAGAACAATCTGACTTCTTGGGGCAGTGTGTTCCAAAGCCTGGAAGCATCCCTCTTTGTTCTGATGTTTTAAATTCTGAGACAACAGTCATTTTCTACAAACATTCTTTTTTTTAATGCCAAATTTTGTCAGAGTTATGGAGCTGTAATAATAGTGAGATTTAAGCCTCAAGGTTTTAAACAGGTTTGCTTGGCACAGTGGGATATAGCTTTACAGTATGGTATCAAAACTCTTCATGTAGACTAGAAGTGAGGAATGTGTGATTTTGGGAGATGTTATATGTTACCAGCGGCCACTAACCATAGCCAGCATAGGCAGGGAACTGCACATTTCAGATAACCCACAACAAACTTTTTACTGTGACTTATCTGTAAACAAGTATGAAACTGTTCGTACTCCAGAAAGCAACAAATCACACATACCTACAGAATCATCTCGAAAATCTGTGTATCATTTGCTTTATTTGCTTACTTGGATTGGATGCTGGTGTTTATCTGTTTCAGTTGTTGAGAAGGTTGTCCATGCTCTCAACTGTCTGAAAACTGCCGACTACTGTGCTGAACAGGCCACTGCATAAGGTTGAACAAAGTGAAATGAACACAGGAAGTAATGGAATTTAAATATGATACATAAAAGTTTACCTACTAAAACAGAGATATGGATGACTCTGTTAGGGGCTTGTGACCAACTCCCTTAAAATGTCATGTTCATCTGTGAATCTTGACCTACATTTGGGTTACACAGTTTTCACCTTGAAAAAAAGCTTGTTCATAGATGCATGTGGTTCCAAATCCTGTGAACGTGCCTGCAGCAAACTTCTTTAGGTTGATAAATATACCAAGTAGACCATAATTGACTTGCAACTCAAATAGTTGTACTGTATCTGGAAGTTATTTGCATCTTCTGGTGCTACTTCAAATGGATTCTGAAACATTCTTATTTCCTTTCCATGCTTACGGCAATCAGTGAATCTGTTCTGGAATTCCACCTGCTTCAATGGGTGGAGCTTTTGGAAATGCTCAGTACGCAAAACACTTTGTATTCTTTCTGCAAAGATACCAGGCCTTTTACTCTTGTTTTCCTGCCTTTTTTTTTTTGTAAAAACAAAAACAGAAAAAAAAACACAGATGAGAATCTCCTGTAAGGTAAAGGTAAAGGTTGCTCTTGCACAAAAGCGAGTCGTATCTGATTCTAGGGTTCAGTGCTCATCTCTGTTTACAGCCAAAGAGCCAGCGCTGACTGCATCTGCACACGTTTCCGTGGACATGTGGCATTGGCAGGCATGCCTTGACACCGGGGTGCACATAATGCTGTTTACCTTCCCACCTAAGTTGTACCTATTTATCGACTTGCAATTTCTTGCTTTCAAACTGCTATGTTGGCAGGAACTGGGACAGAGATGGGAGCTCATTCTGTCATGCAGTACTCAGGTCTCGAACTGCTGACCTCTCAACCTTCCAGTTATTAGCGTCTTAACCACTTGAGCCACCGCAGTTCCTCCTGCACAGCTGCTTTATCTTCCTTACAAACATATATAGTTTTCAACATGGTAATGCATGGAGAAGGGGAGGGAAAAAGCTGAGTGGTATGGATGCTTGAGCTCTGATGGATAGCAAAGCACCCTGAATGACCAAAGGGAGGATCAGCCCAAGAGGAGGTGGACAGAAGGAACTATGGAAACCAGAAGGAATCCTGTTGCTATTGTGTTATTGTTTAAAAGGGGGCCCTTGGAAAAACAGTAGTAGATAGTGTCACTTGAGGCAGAACCATGTGGATCTGATGGGAAATGCTTTGAGGATGATAGTACTTCTAGTAAGCAAACAGGTTGATGGGCAGTGATGGGATGTCCCCGGTTCCAGACGGTTCCCTGGAACCGGTAGGACCAATTCCGGAGGGTTCTCCGGGAGGGGAGTCCACTTTTGGGGCGTCCGGTTCCGGACGCCTCACCGAAAGAAATTTTTTTTTTAAATCGGAGCTAAAATGGCTCCAATTGACTGCGCATGCGCAGAAACTCAATCTGACCCATTGCGCATGCGTCAGATTGAGTTTCTGCACATGCGCAGTCAATTGGAGCCATTTTAGCTCCAATTTTTTAAAAAAATTGTTTAAAGCTTTCAGGACGGCGGCGGCGGAGGCGGCACCAGCCCTCTGAGAAGGGCACCTCCCCCGCGGCACGTTGAGGGCTGCCTGGGCCGTCCGCTGCCGACAAGCCCCATGCCCTGGGGACGCCCGGCGCGGCGCACCGCTGATGCCTCCTCCTCCGCCGGGCGCTGGCCTGTGGGCGGGGTGCCTGCAACCGCCTCCTGCCGCCGCCGGAGCTGCCGTTGGCTGCATTCCTGTGGCCTCCTCCTTGGGCTGGTCCCTTTTTAGCCCGGCTGCGGCGCCTGGCGGAGGAGGAATGCAGGCGGCGGTGGTGCGGCATGGGGGCGGCCCAGGGAGGCTCGGCAGCCGCGGCTGGAGCCGCGGCTGGAGCCGCGGCTGGAGCCACTGCTGCCCACCGCCCCTGGCCATGGCCGGAGCTGGGCTAAAAAGGTACCGGCGGCCCGAGGAGGAGGCCACAGGGGTGCAGGCAGCTCCGGCGGCAGCGGCGGCGGCTGTGGACGCAGTTGGGGTGCCGGGTCCCAAGAAAGGTAAGCGAGGGGTAATTTATTTGTGTTTTGGGTGGGTGGTTGTTTTTATTTTATTTATTTATTTGTGTCTGGGTGGGTGGGCTGAGAGGGAGGGGTGTGTGTGTGTATGTTTATTTTTATTTTTTATTTATTTTTTATTTATTTTTATTTTTGGCCCCGCCCACAACGTCATGACGTCGGCTTCGGCCATGACGTCATGATGTCATGACATTGGCCACGCCCATGACGTCCGTGACGTCATGGCGTGGTAGTAGAATTTTTGTCATCCCATCACTGTTGATGGGTCACACTGAAAGAGCTCAGAGGGCTGCTAGTGGCTTGTGGGCTGCAAGTTGGGGTATCCTTACTCTACAAGGCTAAACAAAATTCCCTTGACCATAACCACATGGGGAGCAAGTTATTTTCAAAAAGGATATTATTGTAAAACTTGTTACAATCTCCATAACATATTGTTTTGATGAAGTTACTGGTAACTTTTTGCTTTGTCCATTTCATTAAATCACAGTGACACTTGTTCTGTTACTTTTCAATTACTTTTTAGTTAATAGAGGAGATGCACATTAAAAAAAAAAGAATTTTCCAAGTGACAGCTGTGTTAGTCTATGCAAACAGAGACTACACCACAATAAAATGTAGCAAGTAATTAAAGAGATGGAAATATCAGAACACCTTACATGATTCATGAGAAATCTGTACATGAATCTAGAAGAAACAGTTAAGACAGGACACGGAATGACGGAGAGGTTTGGAATAGGGAAAGGAATAAGACAAGGCTGCATTTTGTCACCCTGCTTATTTAACTTGTATGTGGAGCACATAATACACAATGCAGGGCTGGATGAATCAAAAGTTGGAATTAAAATTACTGGGAGAAACATCAACAATTTGAGATATGCAGATGATACTATCCTAATGGCATAAAGTGAAGAAGACCTAAAGAAGCTCTTGCTTAGGTTGAAAGAAGAGAGTGCAAAAGTTGGCTTGAGACTTAACATCAAAAAAGCAAGGTAATGGCAATAGGCCGTATCAGTCTCTGGAAAATAGATAGGAAAGAAGTGGAAGCAGTGATAGACTTTATCTTCTTAGGATCCAAGATCACCACAGATGGTGATTACAGCCATGAAATAAAAAGGCAACACATTCTTGGGAGGCAAGCTATGACAAACTTGGGGAACATAGTTAAAAGTAGAGACCACCTTGAAAAAAAAGTCCACCTAGTCAAAGCAATGGTATTTCTGGTAGTGCTGTATGGTTGTGAGAGCTGGACCATAAGGAAGGCTGAGCACAGTAGAATAGACGCCTTTGAGATGTGGTGTTGGGGGAGAATTTTGAGAGTACCCTGGGCAGCAAAAAGAACAAATAGGTCGATCTTAAAAGAAATCAAACCCGACTGCTGCTTGGAAGATCAAATATTGAAGATGAAGTTAAAGTACTTTGGACATAAAATGTGAAGAGAGGACTCACTTGATTCACTGGCATGCAGTCATCCATGGGGTCATGAAGGGTCAGAATTGACTGTGTGACTGAACAACAAAATGCAAGCATATCATAGAAAAAAGACAAAAACATTGTGGCACTTTAAAGACTAACTGCTATATTTTTGTGTTACCTTTCATGGAACAGATCTGCTTCTTCAGACATAAGAGTGAGACTTCATGGCCCCATGATTTGGTGGGGATGCAGAAGTGTGCAATTGTTGGTTAATATAGCAGATACAATGGCAAACCAGTGTAGCTTTTTATACCTGGTGATGACCAAAAATCCCTGATTGATATTCAGACCTATTTCTGTGATTGTTGATCTCTTGAAATGGTAAATGGTTGGTAGATAGATGCAAAATAATCATTGTGGCATTGTGCAATTGGTAATATGTTTACCTAGCATGTTGACCAGTATTTAGAACTTACACAGACTATGTTAGGTGAAAATTGACAATGGTGTGTATTGCCCTAGGGCAGGGGTCTGCAAACTTGGCTCTCCAGGTGTTCTTGGACTTCAATTCCCAGAAGCCCAAGTCAGCACTCCTGCTGATCAAGGCTTCTGGGAACTGAAGTCCAAGAACAGCTGGAGAGCCAAGTTTGCTGACCACTAGGCTGCAAGTACTTCCCTTGTTCTGTGAGGTGGCCTCAGGCTATGAATAACATGTGTTGATGAAGAATCACTGACTATCCTTCTGAAGTTTGTTCTATAAAGGTGGCATGGGAAATTACAATATATATCAACCTAATAGTTGTGGCATTTCAAATTTGGTAATGTCCCCCCCAAAAAAAGCCTTAACTAATACTCAAACTTTTGAGATGGTTTTCCAACATGTATATATATATGATGTCTTTTGTTTTGATGTTTTTGCTTTTGTATTATGTTTAAAACTTAATAAAATTTATTAAATAAATAAAAAAAGAATGGCAACTTTCAAATCTCATGCAGCATGTCCAGGTAGATTGAAATGATTTGAAACAGGTTTCTGTGTATTGCCATTCCTAATGTCTGACTTATGTCTGTTAATTCTTTTGTGCAGAGATTGTCCTTTTTTGTTCTATGTAGAGTGCATTGTCTGCAAGAGATGGCATAAATTACATTGGCAGAAGAACATGTAAAAGTGTCCTTGATGTTGTGTGTGACATTGTTAGGTCCTGCAATTGTGTCGCCAGAAAAAATGTGGGGGTGGGGCATTGCTGGCATTTGGATTTGGAGCAGGGTTTACTCCTCATTTCTGTTGTGAAGTCTGTTGTGTCTCAATAGTTGCTTGAGATTCGAGGGTTGTCTGTAAGTAAATAAAGGTAAAAAGGGAAGAAAATGGCCTGCATTTTTAGTCCCCAAAAGTGATGAGAAAAATAGTAAAATGTTACTTTTTAGGTGGAAAAATGAAACCATGTTACTAACTGGAATATCTGTTGTGGTTGTTTTTTTTAATGATTAACACTACTGTACCTTTCTTACCTCCAAAAGTATATCATTGCATCATTACAGATAATGTTGTTACTTCTTAACATATTACTTCCAAGCTTTGGGCAGGATAACTAAAGTCTTTAGTTATGATAAACGCATTGTTGTTGTTGTTGTTGTTGTTGTTGTTGTTGTTGTTGTTGTTGTTGTTGTTGTTGTTGTTGTTGTTGTTGTTGTTAAATTTATATGCCGCCCTACTCGGTGAAAACCGACTCAGGGCGGCTCACAACATACAATCGAATAAGTTTTGAGCAACATACAATCAAGAAGTTTTGAGCAACTTCTGCTACCTTCTCAAAGACTGCTCATTCCCCCCCCCCCATTGTCTCAAAATATGTATTGTGTCATACAAGTCTGTAGCCTCTGAGATCAATACAAATGCTCAAAAGCAGGTTGGAAGACAAGGATTGCAGTAGGATGCTTAAATGGAAAGGCGAAGAAGGAACATAGTCACCTTCTTGGCTAGAGTCCTATGTATGCGTGCCATGTGTCTTAACTGCTCAGCTTATTAACAGTACAGGAGTCTCAGCACCAGGAAAATACTTCCTTGGTTGAAAACATGAGTAATAACTATGCTGGCTTTTTACTATTCAAACAGGAGATAAGCAGCTGATCTGGGTTCTTAAAGAGCTCCTCCTTATCTCTTTTATAGAAGTCACAACTGAAGAATGGGGAATGTAAAAATTATTTATTAGTGTTTTGTTCCTGCATCATTTTAAAACACGTACTGAAGTCAATGACCTCAGGATACTATAGTACTGTACCCACAGTGTCTTAAAGAGTATGTGTGGGTAAAAAAATGAGTTGTACCAGTGATGGGATGTGAAAAATTTCCCTACCACACTGTGACATCACAGACGTCGTGGGTGTGGCTAATGTCATGATGTCATGATGTTGTGGGTGGACCCGATGTCATGACGTCATGATGTTGTGAGTGGGGCCAAAAATAAAAAATAAAAAATAAACTTAAAATAAATGAAATTAAAATAAACACACACACACACACACACCCCTCAACCCACCCACCCAACAAAACAACCACAACACAAACCTGTAAATAAATTAAATAAATTAAATAAAGAAGGAAATAAAATAAAAATTAAATAAAAATACACCCAAACACCCACACAACCACTCCAAACACAACCCCCCCCCCGCTTACCAAAGCAGCAGAGGCAGCGCCGTGGTGGCAAAACACTGTGGCAGCAATCCACTGAGGTGGCAAACTGCCACAATGGCACAGTGTCCTGGCGGGGTGGCAGGGCAAGGCGCGGAAAGACCGCCACCACTTCTTCAGGTGCTCACTAAACCCTTCCTTTCCCAGCAGCCAAAATGGCTGCCGGGAACTGTGCATGCATCAAACTTTCATTTGACGCATGCGCAGAAAAAAAAATAGAATGGAGAAAAAAATAAAACCGAACGGATGCCTCAAAGAACAAAAACAATCCCAGGTGGTTGCTATCAGTTTGGCGAACCACCTGGGGATGTTGCTACCGGTTCAGGTGAACCAGTGCAAACCGGGAACATCCCATCACTGAGTTGTGCACAACGAAGGGGAACCAAGCAGTGTGGGCTACAAAAATTTTTACTATCATACTGTGGTCATGGTATGGTGGGTGTGGCCAGGGGGAAAGCCCTGCATTGCAATTAGGACTACGTTATTTCAAAACTTGGATGGGCAGGGCCAGCCACAATTTCTGCTACCAGTTCTGGTGAACTGGTGTGAACCTGCTGATGCCCACCACTGGAACCAAGGCTCTGCTCTCTTCTCCCTACTGTAAATTAGTACTAAATTAAAACTTTTATTAAGTGAATCAAAACCAGGGGTGTGCTGGCTATGCTAAAAGGCACTGGACAGGGAGTGATCAGCATGTTTAACCCTAACAAAATATATATGTTCCCACCCATCTTCTAATTTAAACTCCCCTCTGGGGACAACCTCTTGCTTACAAGGCAAAATTGCAACCTCTAAGCCATGGTGGCTCCACTGCAAATGGAGCTGCTGTTGTAAGCTTACCTTTGGTGGCAAAGGAGGAGAAGGCAGGCAGAGGAACACAAAGCTCTATCATTCCAGGCATCACAGCTCGGCTCGTTTCTTTGGATTGGCACCCAAGGGGAAGCACTGTGATACTTGGGGGCACCCTGGGCTGAGTCCCAGTACCCTGGAGGATCAACCCACCACTGACCAAAACTGCTGCGGAAAAAGTGTGTGAAAGCTATACAAGTGTTTGAGAGAGCATCCTCTTATCATACATGATGTAAACAGTCAACTGAATGGAAGAAAGGGGTGGAGGTAGGGCTGGAAGGATGGGTCTTACGTTACTGTATTTTTGTTTGCATGTTGTTACAGGACGTAATGTAGAAGAAACTCTGCAGACAAAGAGCTGGACATCTTATATTGTCTAAAATGGAGGGCCAAAACTTTTTAAGTTCCCATCTTTGAGTGAGTCTAACTCTATGGGCAATCACAGGATGTGTGCTGAGCTCCTACTGTGAGCAATCCTACTGTTAATTCACGATCAACACTTAAGGAATCCCCTCTTCTAAAGAGTAAGTCAGCTCCAAATCATTTTTCTTGATTTTAATTTCAAAAACCAAACTCATGGCCATGCTGGTAGAAGGACTATAGGAGTTGCAGTCTGAAGTAACTTTTCCAAGCTCTAGGTTTTGACCTCAAATTCCTCACTTAGAGAAACAGTATTTCAATGGTGTGTATCTACAAAAGAAGATACTTTTTTGACAGCTTTATTTAGGCCAAAATCAAGCAAAAGCAAGCTGGGTTGTAAAGAGGTCATTAGTTTGAGACATCCAAGTCAGCAAGCTTCTGCATCTGAGCCATTACCTCACTCCGTCAAGCACATCTCGGCGTACTGCCAGGTCTGATTTGTCTAAACACAAATGGGTAGCAAATCATCTGTGCTGTTTGTGCTAGGTTTTCCTGATTGCTTGCTAATGGAGAAATGCAGGCAGCCATCTTCCACAGCAGCTTTGGTAATCAAGGCAAATGGAAGAACAAATCTGAATTATTTTGTATGTTTGGCTACTTCTTTGAGATAAGGTTTCTGTGAGACTAATCTCTTCTTCTTCTTCTTCTTCTTCTTCTTCTTCTTCTTCTTCTTCTTCTTCTTCTTCTTCTTCTTCTTCTTCTTCTTCTTCTTCTTCTTCTTCTTCTTCTTCTTCTTCTTCTTCTTCTTCTTCTTCTTCTTCTTCTTCTTCTTCTTCTTCTTCTTTGGAGGGGGGCTATCAGTATAAAAGATTCAAATAACTTCAAATATATGATTGTCCCGTTTAGGAACCATGCAAACTTTATTTTAGGTATGACTAGAAAATTCTGTTAAAAACTATCATTACATTAAAATTGGAGGAAGGATAAAGATCATGAAACCGACTAAAGCAGCAGGTGTCGATAACATAAGAACAGAATAGATAAAGCAGTTTGGTCCTTCCATTTTGGACTGGCTCCTGCAATTAAAGAACAATGGCATAGATCAGTGGTGGTGAACCTTGGCACTTCAGTTATTCTTGGACATCAATTCCCAAAAGCCTTGATCAGCAAGTGTACTGATTTGGGCTTCTGGTAATTGAAGTCCAAGAACACCTGGAGTGCCAATGTTTGCCACCACTGGCATAGATGAACTTAAGATTCCTAAATTGTGGAGAGAGGCTAGAGTTGTTGTTTTATTGGAATCTGACCAAAACTGACCTGAAAAACTAAAGACCAAGGTCTCCCTTCCCATCTTTATAAGACATTAGAACAGATATCTTCAACTGAATTTCTGATTTTATTGATGGAAACATCATGAAAGAGCAAGCAGGCTTCAGGCCGGGTAGGCCATGTTGCGGTCAAATGCTTAACCTTATGCAATATATTGATGATGGCTTTGAAAGAAAGCTAATTACAGGAGTAGTTTTCATTGATCTAACTGCAATGTACAATGCTGTCAATCATAGAATACTGACCCTTAAAATAAATAATCTTACTAAAGACAGAAAACTTACTAGGGTCATTGGCAGCTTCCTCCAGAACTGGAGATTTTATGTGATGATGAATGGAAAGAACAGTATGTGGAGGTAGCAGAAGAATGGACGACCACAAGGAAATGTATTGTCTCTGACATTGTATAATATATACATGAATGATCAATCATTTCCTGACAATACAAAATTGTTCATCCATGCAGATAACACAGCAATGGGCATACAAGGCTCAAGTTTTGATGTGATAGCTGGAAAACTTACTGGAGCACTTGAAGAATTAGGACAGTATTACACCATCAAACACTTGAAGTCTAACCCGAGCAAGACTCAAGTGTGTGCTTTTCACCTTGGAAACAGAGAAGCAAGGGTTGAGCTGGATGTTACATGACAAGGGAACTGGTTACAGAATTGTTCAGCACCGAAATACCTCAGCTGACACATGACAGGACACTTTCTTTTAAGCAGCACTGCCTAAATATCAAGGCTAACGCTAGCCAGGAAATTGACAAACTGTCCATGGTGAGCTTAACCATACATGCTTTGTACATCATGTTTGGCCCTTCACATATCTTAAGCAGAGTATGCCTCTCCAGTATGGATCATATCTGCACATGCAAAACAAGTTGACATTGCTGTTAATGAAACAACATGTGTAATGACAGGATGCCTCAAACATATGCCAGCTGAGAAAATATATCCTCTTGTTGGTATCGCTCCACCTAAGATAAGGTGAGAGGTAGCAGCGGACGCTGAGAGAACCAAAAAAAAAAAAAAAAAAACAAACACCCTCTGAACAGACATGTGCCTCAAGTCTGATGACTTTGATCCAGGAAGAGCTTTAAGACAAGAACAAAAATTCTTGATGGTATGCAAGAGCATATGGCTGAGGAATTTGACCTTCCCTATGTCACTTAAAGGACCCTGTACAGGATGAGGGTTGGAATCACTAAATGTAAGACCAACATGCTCAAGTGGGGTGGACAACAACATGCTGTGTGAATGAAGAGAGATACAGAATCCAGCTCATTTGCTGATCTGACAATTACTACTGGAAACATGTACTGATGAGGATTTAATTTTGTCCAATGACAAAATCAAGAAGGTGGCTTCATCTTGGAAGCTTAAAGTTTTTGTTCTGGACATGAAAGAAAAACAATCACATTTAAATTCTTGATTGGAAGCTTCATTGATATTTATGATATATAACCTTTGGTAAGATGCTAGTATTGACCATTTGAAACCCAAGCAAAGACTCATGCTCTGGAGAACAAGAATTTCTTGCATGATGCCCAAAGTTGTTCTGGAGGATTTATGTTTTGATGTAATATATGAGCATGACTAGGAGGGAGAAGCATTTTTTATGAGGGTGCTAACATGACCATGCACACTCTGCTTTCATACTGAGATACTGCAGAACTGTCTTGCAACACACCCACACTGCCCCAATAACCACCCCCACCTAAAGTTAGTGGCAAAATGCCACAACCTGGCCTTTGACTGGGGATGAATCACCAGACCTGTTTAGTGTCCATTGCTGATACCGGTTCTTTCCTTGTTCCGTTTGCTGGATTAAGGGTGACAGTAATGGGAAGAGCCTCGGTCATTCCAAAATAACACTTCTGGCAAAGAAACACAGCATATTTTTTGAGGAGGGCAGAAGCCACATCTCTGGTGTCATACAATTTCCAGAGCAAAATATGAAGTGTCTTTTGCAACCAACAGCTCATTAAGTACAGTACCTGTATTCACAGTTCCAACACACACACGCACTCACACGCACGCACACACACACACAGAAGGTAAGTCTACTATTGTACTTGCATCCTGACATTGATTGTGCTCATCTTATTCAACAGAAAGGCTGTAGACTAAACTGTGCTACTCATAAAGATAGAGCAACACACGACTGAAATGTGTGGCCAGAATTTTTCAGTCAGGTTTGCAATACTAAGTTGTCTGACAGGATATGAGAGCTGGATTGTATTTATACTGTCCAGGTTTGTTATATAATTAAAAGCCTGAAGAGTAAAGTCAAAGGAATGGTGATGTGTGTCTAAGGGGGGGGGGGGAGCAAAGGAGGCCTTACCTCACGTGAAGCAGCCTTCATAAACTTCAGCATTTGTTACCATTTTTTAAATAAAAAAGTGGTGCTTTCAGAGCATGCATAGATAAGATCACAGCCTTCACACTACTATGGTTTTTCTGTGGTGTAAGTGATGCACTACTAAATCTTTTCAAGTGTGTGCGTGTTTGTAAAGCACATTAATAAACAGAGAAGAGTTTAAGCTTAAGTAATGGGGCAATTTCCACTTCCTTTGGGGATTGAATTTGGTTAGACAAATCTGCCACCCCAGCAATGACATGTTTACTAAGCACTTCACTCTTTAACTCTGTGTTTTAATCAAATGTTATCAAATACTTTGATGTCCTACTGATTCCAATAAGGGAGTTAAGCACAAATTTGAATTAATTTGATTTAAATCTGCACATTTTTTAAAAGGAATTTATTAACTCAGAAGGTGTTTGAGCTCATAAGAACTTACTTCCCATTTAGTGTCTGTAAAATGCAGACATACAGTGCAGCCTCATGCCTATGTTTACTCGGAAGACATTTCCATTTATTTTAATAAGGCCTAAATAAGCATCCAGAGGCCCTACATACTAGAAGACCCCTTGTGTTGTGGTTTAAAGCAGGATTTTCTCAACTGTGGGCCCCCAGGTGATCTTAGACCTCAGTTACCAGAAGCCTTGATCAGCCAGTGTGCTGACTTGGGCTTTTGGTAATTGAAGTCAAAGAACATCTGGGCCCACAATGCTGAGAAAGTATTTAATCTTTTGAAGCAGATTGACTTGGGTTTAACTTGCTGCTCTGTCATGAAAATCACTGAATCCCTGAAGCTAGTCTGTTTCTTTCAGCCTAAATCTGCCTTTTAGGATTGGTGTAAAGATATAATCAAGGAGCAGAAGGGTAAATTGTGATTGATAATAAAAATGAAGTATGAAAACTAGTTTAACTACGGTACTTTGAATTTTACTGCTTCTGTTATTGATGCTTCTATATGTGAAATACATAGTACATTAGGAAACTGTTTCCTTATCCTCAAGTAATTTTCTGTAAAAAAAAAAATCTATGTCTACTTTTTCAAAATTTTAAATATCATTTAAAATCTGATCTTATCATTCTTTAAAACATTTTTTAAAATATTAGAAGACTAAAGACCCTCCAGATCTACTCAGTTACTTCTACAAGCCTCTTCTCTTTTTCTCGATGCACCATTAAAATTGTTGCAGACACATTTCCTTCCAGTGATCTATCAGCCATATCTCTACTTGAATGACCAATCTGCCCTTTTAAAAAAGTTTTTCTTCTTCTTTACTCCACTACTCTTTTCACTCTAGAGAGTGATAGTCACTTGAGAGGTAACCAGGAAATATGCAACTATTGGAGTACAGGCAGTGGTGGGTATCAGCAGGTTTGCACCAGTTCGCCGGAACCAGTAGCAGAAATTCTGTCCATCCAAGTTGTGAAATAAAGTTGTCCTAATTTGGGTGCAACGCAGGGCTTTCTCCTGGCCACACCCACCATACTACGCCCACAGTGTGGTAGTAAAGGTAAAAATTAAAAAACATTTTGAGCCCACCACTGAGTACAGGATTCTCAAACCTTGGCCTATTTGGGGCCTTCTGAAGTGCATCCGCCTGGCCACTGTGTGAGCAAAATGTTGGAGCAGGTAACTGTGATCCAGCTTGGCTCATCTTAATGTTCTTGTTTTCATGATGAAAAGATAATAAGATGAAGGGAAACTAACTAGAAGAATTTAGAACTAATTTTACTTCCAGTAAGGTTGTCTCTCTTTTTTTAGGGGTGGTGGTGGTGGTGTCTTAACCAAAAAGTCTGTTCTAACAAATTTGGGGGTGCTCCAGTTCAACAGTTCTAAAGAAGATTGCAATCCCTCAAGAGCTGTTATGGAGAAAACATTTCCGTTATGGGTCTTGCTCCTGATTGAGAAAAGCCAATACCCTTCAGTTTGTCAGATGGCACTTAACTGCTGCCGTTATTCTGGGCGAATGAACATTTGTGTTATATTTTCCAATAGCAAAAACTGGGGTCACCAGGGTGTCTGCTGTTTCTAGCCAAATCCAGATGGGGTTTTCCTATAAACAAGTGCACACAGAATATTTATACAGGCAGTGGCACCTGACGCCTTAGCACTCAGGACCTTCTATTGAGTAGCCACTCATACTATAAGTCACGGCCGTGCATTAAGTAAATATTTTAATATAGCCATGTCACTGTTTATTATGGAATGGCATGGGCCCAAATGCTTGCCTAATGCTTGGTTAAAAAGTCAGTTTACACCATCCTTTACAGTGAATCAAAGAATGCATAAACGGGACTCTTTTGTTACTTAAAGCTATGTTTACTTTACTTTTCTGTAAACCTTTTGAAACACTTGCTTATAAGAGCTGATAGAACCCAGATTTTCCCCTGTTCCAAAGGTGTCCTTGATGTCAGAAAGGTACCACACAGAGTAATCAATGGACTTTCCACTGAATAAGCACCAGCCTTTTCCTCTGCCCCTCCGCAGCTTTGTTTAGAAAACAGAGCAAAAATAAAGAATGAAGAGGAGCTGAAGCGTGAGGTTTTTAAAAGAGTCGGGCTGGGGACTAGTCATGATACTTGAACTTGTCTTGATGTAAGTGGCAGAGTGTTGGGGTAGATGGTAGAGAGTGTGCAATTTTTCTTTTCTTGGGAGACCCTGCAAGTTAAATCGGTACAGTACTTTTTTATTGCTCATATTGAACATTTTGGTATGTTACTGATACAGAAAAGACACTGCACCGCTTACCCTATCTTTTGCAAAAGGAAATAGTATTAACTATCAGTTGTTGTATTTTTGGTTAGGCTTAAGCTTAAATTTTAAGCCTAAACTTTGTGAGAGAGCACAGTGATTTAACAAGCATAATTTCCCACCATCTCCAAATAGCATCTTGATGCATTCTGAAGGGAGCAAGCTAATTTTGTCTATCTGTGACCTCCATTAATAGTTGCATAAATCTAAGAATACAAAGAGGGAGGGAAGCCTATGTGGCTAATGTGCACATTTGGCTATCTTAAATTTGACAAAAATAAGACAAATCAGCCTTTATAAAATACATGAGGAAAAGAAACCTGTTGGACAGGTTACTACATATAGTGGCTAGAATCCAGTTTGTCACTGTGTAGTCAAACCTTGTGCAGGCATAATTTTACCAAGCTTCACATCCAGGCAACACAAATTGCACAATTTACTTGTGCAGTTATGTGGTTCTCACCAGTGGTGGGATGTCAAAAATTTTACTACCCTACCGTGACATCATCACAGTGTGGGTGGAGCTAACGTCATGACATCATGATGTGGGCAGGGCCAAAAAATAAAAATAATTAAAAATAATTAAAAATAAAATACTAGGTCGGAAGGAACTACAGAGTGAACTCACCACAAGAAGGCTTCATTTTGGCACTTTTCAACTTTTCAACAGTTAAAGAAGTTAGGTACTAAGTCTTTGCCTAACCAGTTCTCTAGGATAATATGCCTTAATGTAAATGTAAAACAGCTGTACCTCCTTAAGGGTTCTCCAATTGGAACATCAATTGGAACAGCACAGGTGTAGCTTATTGATGAGGTAACTCCAAAACTTTGCTTAAAAACCCTAACCCAGGCCTTTTTAGGAACTGTGGTAGCACGTCAATCTAGGTAAAGGTATTAAATACACATTAAAATACACACAGACACACCACACCTTACCCTGGGGAGCAGGCTATAGGGAGCTTCAGGTTAGCAACTTCTCTTCCTCCTCCCTACTTGGGAGGACAGCAAGGAAGCCGTGCATACACGCCAAGCACTGTATGCATGCATGCACACCAAGTGCTTGGTGCGCATGCACAGTGGGGGAACCAGTGAAAAGGTAACCCCGAAGGTGGTTCCCCTTAAAAGCTGCTACCGGTTCTCCGGAACACTGGGAAAAGTTACTACCAGTTCTGGAGAACTGGTGAGAACCTGTTACATCCCATCGCTGGTTCTCACTGTGAATGACTACACAATACCCCAGTGGAATTTATTTGTGGGTAGTATTTCCACTTTTGGGGCTATTTTAGCTATTGCACATATAACATTGAGTTATACCTGCATAGCTATGCAACAAGATTTCAGCCATTATTTTCCTCATTGGACACACACATATGTGTGTACACATAGATATACTGTCCAGAATTCTGTTGGTGATTTTGGTGTGAGTAAGCTATATTGTATAACTTGATTGCAGTAAATTGCCACTAACTCATGAGATGTTAGTCGCATCACTGTACTGTATGTTTACCTGTTGCACAGTTGGGCATGGCCTTGTTTACTTCACTAGTGCCTCGTTAGTTAGTGACAATTTATCATGGTGAGCTATACAGTTTAACTTATGTACCCCAAAACTACAAATAGGATTCTAGCAATTTGATAGATATTAATCGGATCAGCCTCAGTTATCCAAAACTTATATGGATATCTTTTTTAAAAAAATTAAAAACTTTCTTACTCAAGGAAGCTTTTCAGAATTTTGTCCCCTTAGCAATAAATTAACCAGTCAGTATTTAAGGATTCTATGTGCCCATAGATGCCATGGGGTCGCAAAGGGTCGGAATCGACTGTGCGACTCAACAACAACAACAACAACAAAATTTATTTGGTTGGCTTATTTTTAATTTGTTGTGTGTTTTGTTATGTTATTTGATAGTTATATGTACACCACCCAGAGTGGGAAATTTCCCAAATGGGAGGTATAAAGATGCAATCAATCAACCAACCAACCAGCCAATAAATAAATAAATAAATAAATAAATAAATGAGTATTTGTTTGGTGTTATGATCAGCTTTGGTTCCAAGGAGTTGGCAAACAGCAAGGGATGGTCAAAACAGGTGCAATAATGCCTTATTTTGGCTTTCCTGCACTATCTTCATGGTTTTCGGATGAGCTCTTTAAAATAATATCTCTTCCAAGAACATTTTGGAACATCATGTCTATTTTGATACGTTTAAATAATTTTGAGGGCTGTTTCAATATTCCCTTAATTTTTTGGTCTGCTGTGAACAGGGTCATTTTTAAGTGAAACTTTTTTAAAAATACATATATTATCATTTTCTGTCTTGCCCCAACTTTATTAAACCTTAATTGTCTGAATAACTGGCAAGGAATTGCGGGGTGAGGGAGGGAGAAGAAAGGTTTAAGGGCAAAATCTTCCTACAAGCAATTAGTAATAAGAGATTATACATGTACCTGTACCTTCATGTTGGTCATTTTAGTCAAGTATGTTTTGAGACTGTTTTAGTATTTAAAAATAGAAACTGAAGTTATATATTTGAAATATGTTTTTATTGTGCAAAAGCAGAATAGGCTGTCAGGTCAATGATCAGCAACACTCTGCTTCCTGAGACTTTAAGGTCAAAAACTAAAGTGAGAGGGGCAGATCTTTGTAATGGCAGCAGGGTGAGACCCAGAGGAAACAAAGGTCAATGTTAGGAGGAGGAGGAAGGGGAGCTTGTTCTTCTGCAAAGCTTTGCACTGCTGCTTCATGGGGCTATGCAACAAGATGTTGCAGAGTAGCTAAACTGCCAGCACTTTCTGGCCAGTGTTCACCCTGGCATTTCTCATTTTGGAAACATTGGCCAAAGATCACTGCAGATGGTGATTGCAGCCATGAAATAAAAAGGCAACTGATTCTTGGGAGACAAGCTATGAGAAACCTGGGGAACATAGTTAAAAGTAGGGACATCACCTTGCAAACAAAAATCTGCATAGTCAAAGCAATGGTATTCCCGGTAGTAATATATGGTTGCGAGAGCTGGACCATAAGGAAAGCTGAGCACAGAAGAATAGATGCTTTTGATATGTGGTGTTGGAGGAGAGTTTTGAGAGTCCCCTGGACAGCGAGGAGAACAAATAGGTCAATCTTAGAAGAAATCAACCCTGACTGCCCCTTGGAAGGTCAAATACTGAAGATGAAGCTAAAGTACTTTGGACATCAAATGAAAAGAGAGGATTCACTTGAAAAAGCCTTGATGCTGGGAAAGGTGGAGGGCAAAAGAAGAAGGGGGTGACCAAAAATGAAATGGCTAGATGGTATTATTGATGCAATGGGCACAGAGCTTGGTGGGTTGAGGAGGATGGTGGAGGACAGAGGTGCCTGGCGGGCAGTGGTCCATGGGGTCTCAAAGGGTCGGAATCGACTGTGCGACTGAATAACAACAACAAATAGGTTCTGAAAGATCCATGGTTTCATGGGACAGAAAGCACAAGTTGCTAGTTATTGGACAAAATGGGCTGAACTCATCAACACTACCATTTTGCTTTATTATACAGCATTGAAACATGGGCATCTACAAAAGCTGACATAAAAAAGTCAATGTATCACAAAGACCAAAAAAGCTAAGAATGCTGCACATACAATGGGTTGATTGATTATCAAACGAAGAACTGCATATAAGAGCAAGTGCAAAACAAGCATCAACGTTGCTTGATTTGGCAAGGCTTTGATGGGCTGGGTATATGTGCCGCTTCAATGGTGGCAGGTAGACAAACGTTATCACAAAGTGGATACCACGTGACATAAAGTGAACACTAGGAAAGCCAGCAAATAGATGTCAAGACTAGTTTAGGGCAAAGCTCCCGAGGCCCTGAATGAGACTGGCACAGGATCGGAAACAGTGGGAGACGATGCTTCAATCCACCACATCAAACTAGACATGTGAAGTATGGATCAACCAAGTAATGGATGAAATATTGAGCATAATACTAGTCATACCACTAACAGGAGACCAGCACATTAGCAATTAGCAGATGTGGTATCCATGGTTCAGGCTGCATGTACATAAAAGCTCAGTAGGATTTTGCCGAAGGTTTTCTATACAAAATGTGTTTGTTGTGCGATTTTTTAAAGTGTCCTGCTCTTTGCTCTATTATATAGAAGTGGAAAATCTCATAATGGTTGGTCAGATGGGGTATCTTCATGTGTTCAAGAGACCTCTTTTCGTCAAGGATGTAAAAAAAATGCAAGTGTTTATTGTATCTGTGCTGTGAATACCAGTCAAAGCATGGAATGGTGTGGGGAGAAAGGGTGGCTAAACATGGAAGCTCTTTAAGTGAAGGCACGTTGACTGGAAAACACATCAAACAACAGAGTTGACAGCTTGAAAGAGAAAGCAGTCCAGCTGTTTGTGTGGTTAATGAGAGTCTGGTGCATGTAGCAGCAGCAGTAACATACACATTGCTGAGCTTAGATGGTAGTTTAGGTAGCAAGTAAATGTGTTCCCCAAGTTTGCTCTTCTTTTATGTTGAGCTGTGTGTATCCACAGGGTAGGCTTCACTTTGCCTTCTGCTTCCTAACATCTGCTTCTACTTATTGCAGCTAAAGCCGCAGGTCTGTATGCAATTTTAGAGTGCTGGTTCCCGCAGCTGATACGAATCAGATTTTTTTTACTCCTTGGTGGGTTTCTAAGGTAATTGACGTTTCTCTCCTTATTGTACTCTGATATTAATGATAACGGCAAGAATACTTAACAATAGATCTACAGATCATGCATTAGAAGCACTTTGTCGAATTAAAGATAGGGAACCCAGTTGATCATCTTCTCTTTTGGGAAAGCAAGGTGAATTATACTTAAATCACCTCTGACAGACGCTTTGGGCTATTTTTTTAACTTTACAATCAAGATTTCCCCAGTGCAAAACATTTGGGAATTTGACATTTTCTTTCATTTATCTTTTCTTGTATGTATCTTCTACTATGAAAAATATCTTCCTAGTTAGCCCAACATTTTCTTCCTTAAAATACCATTAGTATCCATTAGTCCTCTCCTATCCCATCCCATTTGATTTGGAAGAAAAGTTTGATTCCTTCTGCTTTGACTTATGAAAACAAAAGTGATCCTTTGTCGTTTACTTTCTGAGTTTGCTTGCTGTTTTCAGAGACCTCTTCAGCTCATCAGACAACACAGATAGGCATCACAAAGTCACTATAATGTATTAACACCCTACTTGCAAGTTGTGATTCATTTATTTTTATTCAAAAATTGGATTCTTAGTTTCTTACTCCTTATTGCTAGAAAGTTTGTTTTTATGATGTACTTGAAAAACCACTTCTTACAGTGGTCAGTCACTTTCCCTACCAGGAGTGTCCAGTGTCCCAAATAAGGTTGCCATAATTTTCTCCTGCCAAACCAGGACAGCCATGTGATGTTATTGCATTCTTCAAACTGTGCATGCATCAGACAGGGCTGTCAGGGAGACTACGGATCCAAGGCATTGCGGAATCCCCATCCAGGGTGGACAGCCTCCATCAGTTTAAAATAAACTGTAGTCAAGAGGTTCCCGTGTGATTCTCTTGCAAAATACTATTTTTGATGGTTCTATTTTTATTTTTATTTTTTTTGAGTATCATTTCTTGGGCCACTCTTGAAACAACCCTTCCTCCTCCTGAGGTCACCACACCCTTCCCTTCACACACATCTCACTGAAATAGACTCACCCTCAAACCCCACGTGAGGATCCCTCGGAAGAAAGTTACAAAGAGGGGCCCGGAATGGCAATGCAGTCCATGGCGCCTCCATTTCCCTCCTGAAAGAGAAAAACAGGAGACAGGAAGGGACTTATTTTGGAGGAGGACCTTTGCAATGGAGGACTCCTCACTTTCTGTCTACCCTGTTCCCTTCCTCTCAAGGAATACCAACCCTATGCAATTCACCCTTTGTGGTCACGTGAAGAAGGAATCCTCCATCCCAGTGTATGGTGGAGGTTTGGCTTCTTAGATATGGGTATTTTTTGCTCCCTCCCAGCTTTTGAGGAAAAGGGCTGAGGACGACTCCTTGTCTCCCAAACTTCAAGGTGAGCCAAGGGATTTTTGCAAAGAGTTATTTCACTGCCTCCATGCCCTTCTTTATTAAGGAGATATCCATAAGTAATCATCTTTATACGAGATCTCCAATTTGCCATGAAAAACTACCAGGGGGATCTAAATAGTAAACTAGTCCTTAAATACTTCACTTGCTTACAAACACATCTTATGGTCACTATATGTTGATTTTGACTTGACTGGCACATAACACATAAAGAAAAGTTTAGCATGGCACTGCTAAATTCCTCCTCTTTATTAAGGAGTCCAGGTTTGCATCTATGGAAAAGTTTCAGGAAAACCTCTGGGTTTCCTCAATCCTTGTTCAAGTTTATTAGGAGAATTAAGGAGATAGCAATGCCATAAATAAAATGAATATTTGCAATTGTATCTCCCTTTAGCTGCATTCACTTGTAAATCTAATACAACTAACTTAAACATTTCATTTATGTTTTGAACGGTAGAAATCCTAGGGTGTTCATTTATCATTTGATTATGGTTATTTTCTCATCTATTGAATGACATCTGTAGACCTGTTTTCTTCTGTATTTCCTCTTCCCATCAGCACATCTGGTGTGGCAATTATTGGCCATGCTGGCTTCTAAAAACCTCACATGTACCCAAAGAGAAGGAAGTTCAAAGCATATACAGGACACAATGTATGTTGATTTGAGAAAGGATATTACCTCATTGATAGACCACATACATTGACTGGGGGGAAAGTCCCCAGATCTGTCTCTGGCACCTCTGTGTAAAACAGTGGTTCCCAACTTGGGATTCCCAGAAGGTTTTGGACTAAAACTTGCAAAAGTTTTCACCATTGGCTGTGCTGGCCAAGACTTCTGGGAGCTGTACTCCAGAAATTGCTTGTGTAGAAGGATCAGATAGAAAGACTTCTGCCTGTGACACGAGAGAGCCATCACAGTATTGGGTTGGAGAAAAGTCAAATAATTTGATCTGTCACAAACAGTTTGATCTGTTTCTTTGCTGCAGCTACTAGCTGTGACCAGATTTTCCCGATCTTTTAAGTACCACCCAGAATTCTACTCCAGATGTTAGGTTGAGCCTGGCTCCTCCTCTTCTTCCTCATGGCACTGGCTGTCAGGACTTCTTCCAGAGTGACTGTCCATAGGGCTATCAAACAAGAGCTTTTCCATATCTCCTTACTGTATCAGGTGGAGTCCTGTTAAGAAAACATAGAGGATTAATGCCATCACACACTCACAGACATTTGTGAAGATCCCCTTGCACAAGCCAAGTTTGGGCAGAATCAAGAGTAACCATGCATGCAATAGATGATTGTGTGCACTGTACAAAGTAACAAGCTTGTGTCTGATGTTTGCAGGCACCCTAGAGGACAGTGGATACAGAGTGGCTCCCAGAGGATGGCTTGGGCAACATAAGCATCTACAAGGCTTTCTAAAAATTTTAATGAGGTGTGGAGGGCAACACAGTCCAGTGCAGTCAGCAGTCGTCTTTTGCTTCTGTAAGCCTCTGCAAACAGCTGACATTTTCCTGCCTGAGACAGAGCAACAAACTGCACTTCTCTTCATCCCGTTTCTGATGCCTTAGGCCATTGGTGCCCAAACCAATTCCGGGGGGGCGGGGGCGGCGGCCCCCAACATCAATTCATCTGGCTCACAAAGCCCTCGTCGCTCCTGGAAGTGCATTTTACTTCCGCTTCCAGGAGCGACGAGGGCTTCGCGGGCCTGATGAATTGGCATCAGGGGCTGCACCTGCCCCCCAGGCCTTAGTGACCAGCTCCTCGAACCACATGATTGGTCCACAGCCCAAAAAGTTTGGGCACTCCTGCCTTAGGCTGATGAAATTATTTTGAGGCAAAACACCATCTCTTCCCTCTCTGGTGATAAACTGTTAGGTTGTTACATCTCATTAAGTTGGTACCCACATATAGCAATCCTAATTGGGCTTTCATGGTAAATGAGATATTTAAGCAGCTCTGCACCATCAGAACCAGTCCTCCCAAGTCCTCATCTACCCATTCTATCCACCACATCACCCAGTGTATCCCAGTGCTGAAAGAGACGTTCATAATATATGAATCGTTTCAACTGTGCTGTCTTTTGTACGATACAACAAAACTGATGCCTGAGGTGCTCACCCTCACTGACCCTGAGAGCTAGCCCTAGTTGTAAGCCAAAGGGGCTTAATTTATAGATACAAAAAGAGATACAGTATTTGAATAAAAGATCATAACTTGGAGTAGGAACAGACTCTGTTATGAGACCATCCCTCCTGATCTGTGCTAATGTGCAGAAATGAACAGCAAGTTTCCATTCTTCCTCTGTGTGTGTTTGTGTTTTAAGGGGAGGGGGTATTATGGAAGGATTGTGTCCCTGTTATTCCTTCTGCATCTATTTATCTGAACATCTTTCAGCCACCCAGCTCACTCTCCCCAGGGACAACCCATCTGCATGTTTAGCATGTCCATTGCTTTTGCGGTGTTCTTCATTCCATGTTTGCTGTATGCGGATTACTGTAAGATTAGTGGAGTGTAAATCCTTAATCCCCTGGCTATCTGGCCTCTGAAATATATTGTTTTCCATTTCCCCCAGGGCAGCAGTGTTCCATCTTGTAACTGTAAAGCATTTATCTGAGTCACATTAAAGAACCATTTGATATAATTTTAAGTTTGGCAACTATGTTCTGCCTTTGTTTTAGACCAGTGTAAAATTTGGTTAATTTTAATGGTCTTTTCTTCCTTGTTTTTTTTTAAAATATTGTGCCACAAAGAGGCAGATGTTTTTAAAATATATATATCAATATTTATAAGTAGTTTCCTGCAATGTCATTTGGCAGCAAGAGGAAAGGGGAATAAGCAGAGGGTGCTTAAAACTTCTTTAAAATGTTGGCTTTGCTGCAGATGTGTGGTATGGAATGATTTCTACCTCCCTATCTTGCTGGAAGTCTACACAATGAGGGTGTGTATGTGTGTCCCAAGTTCTCCTATATAACAAAACTTCCGAACATAGAGATTTAAATATGGGGGATTCTGGGACCTAAATTTCCTTTCCCTTACCAGAAAGTTAAACTGCAGTGTGCTTTCTAGCCTTCCAATGATTGCAGGAAGTTTGAGACGCCATAAATACATCCTCTGTTTCCTTCCATTTCAAGAGGCTGTAGCTAATATCAACTAGTATGCATGGTTCATGTCAACAGTGGGGGAAACCAGATGGGTTGGGTTTTTTTTTTTAATTATATGGCAGCTGCTATAGAGAGACAGGACATATGGCTTGATGTTTCTTTGCTTCAGCAACAAATACCTTATCCTAACATAACATCTATGAAATTGCTTGAAGAAAAGGGTTTTTTTCAATGTCTAGTTGGGGCAAGGACTGGCAAGATCCATAACTAAAAATAAACATGAGCAGTTTTTTCATTTTTAATTTTTTTTGATATGGATACATGTGAGGTATAGGTAATACAGTAGTTCATTTTGATGATCAACCAACACATTAATAAAGCATCTCTCTTTATTCAACTGCAAACTGATAGTCAAATTTGGTATAAACTTGGTCTACAACTTTATTGAAATTTAAAACCCCTGACCTGCAGAGGGACTGGTAGTGCACAAACCTGATTGTAGAGCAGGTAAATTCATCTTCACCTCTCCAGACCGGATGGCAAATCCTCATCCCTGCGTAGGGCTGATCCTTGCCAACTACTGCGCAGGTCTAGCAGACTCGAGGAGACAACCCTGTGATCATTTCCAAATATTCACCTGAATGAATGTTGGTCGTATCACAGCACTCCCATGGTGTTCAATACATGTCCTACCAATTCACATGAATCATGTTGATCATACAGTCTCCACCTCGTCCAATAGTGCCTTAGGGATTCACCAATACCACCCTAACTTCACACTACCCGGCACTAATATTGTAATCTTTTTAAAGATGAAAACCACCCACCCACCCTGGATAGCACCTAATGTCCCACAAACCAGAGTGGGACAGGCAAAAAATGACCTGGCCCACTTTCTTCAATCTGCCAATGAAGGGCCAGGTCCAAATATTCTTACGCTTGAGTGACCCCTTAGCACTCGAGCCTGCAGGTTGGATGGGTGGGCCATCTGATCCAGCAAAAAGAGGCTGACAGCAGGGCAGGTTGGGCAATATATAACCCAGGCTGCCCCCACCCCTATCCTGCCTCCTCATTCTGCCAGGAGAAGGAAAACCCACCCTTCCCCCATCTACTTTGACTGAGGGTTGGGAAGGGGCATTGCAGGCCAAGGTATCAGAGCTGCCAAAGGTGCCTCACTCTTTGTGTATTCAGCCAGAATTAAAGGAATTGTTGAAGGAGAGGTCACTTACAGAAGAACTGGAAATATATAAATTAATTATAGACCTAATACATTGGACCCCTGACTCTTAGGAAAGAAGAAATTATCTTTTACAGAGTCTTTCACATTCCACGAAAATTAAAATACAGAGAATGAAATACAGTTAAATTGTCAGTGTATATCAGGGGTTCTGAACCTTTTCAAGCTGAGGGCTGGGTCACGCTCCTTCAGACAGCTTCAGGGGCCGGACGGCCATTTTACCCAGCCATTTCAGGTGTGGCGGAGGCAGTGGGGACCACATGAAATGGTGTCGTGGGCCACATCTGGCCCCCAGGCCATAAGTTGAGAACCCCTGTTGTATATTTATGATGGGTAATGAATGTCTCCCTCCACACCTTTACAGCCACCACAAACACAGCATATTTATATTGCTTTTTCCACCCTCTCAGTCGTCTTCATTACAAGCCTTCCCATAAAGCCAAAATCATTAGTAGCTTAGTACTGAGAGAATATATTGCTTCTGATGCCATGCAAGATGTAGCAACTAAACAGAGTGTTCCCTTGATCCCTTTGGTATTCTGGTTTTCTGGATAGCTAACCATGAAAAACTCGTAGGATAGTTTGTTATAGAACTGGTACAGAATATTTTGTTGTTCAAAGTGAAGATCAACATAAGTGCCTCTTTCAACGGACTGAACAAGCTGATGATTCTTTAACATGGTTATGAACAATATATGTGTTTATACTCGTCTGTGCATTCCGGTGTCTTGGCATGCCTGGCACATGTCCATGGAAATGTCTGCAGATACAGAGAGCGCTGGCTCTTTTGCTATAAACAGAGATGAGCAATAATGCTAGAGTCAGATACGGCTGGCTTTTGAGCAAAGGTGACCTTTACCAAGTGATGGGATGTAACAGGTTCGCACCAGTTTGCCAGAACCGGTAGTAACTTTCCCCATTGTTCCGGAGAACTGGTAGCAGCTTTTTGGGGGAACCACCATCGGGGCTTACCTTTTCACTGGTTTCCCCACTGCGCATGTGTACCAAGCACTTGGTATGCATGCATGCCTACAGTGCTTGGTGCGTATGCTGTCCTCCTTGCTGTCCTCCCAAGTGGGGAGGAGGAAGAGAAGCTGCTAGACTGACGCTCCCTATAGCCTGCTCCCGAGGGTAAGGGACTCACCTTTGGATGTGGTGTGTCTGTGTGTATTTTAATGTGTTTAATACCTTTACCTATATTGACGTACTACCACAGTTCCTAAAAAGGCCTGGCAGCCGGCAGGCCTGACGGCCTGGCTTGGGGTTTTTAAGCAAAGTCTTGGCGTTACCTCATCAATAAGCTACACCTGTGCTGTTCCAATTGCTGTTCCAATTGGAGAACCCTTAAGGAGGTACAGCTGTTTTACATTTATATTAAGGCATATTTTCCATAGAGAACTGGTACGATGACCATATCCATCTTGCAACATGGTGCTGCCCAGGCACTTATACTAACAGGTAAGTGACGGGTTTGTGTTTGGGGTGGCGGGGATGGCGGCGGGTTGATTTATGTTTGGGCGGGTGGGTGTATTTATTTATTTATTTATTTATGGGTTTGTGTCGTGGGTGGGTGGGTGGGTTGAAGGGTGTGTGTGTGTGCCCATGTCATGACATCATGACCTTAGCTCTGCCCACACTATGATGACATCACGGTGGGGTAGTAAAATTTTCAACATCCAACCAATGCCTTTACCTTTACCTTTACCTTTACCTTTACCTTTACCTTTACCTTTACCTTTACCTTTACCTTTACCTTTACCTTTACCTTTACCTTTACCTTACCTGTTGTTAGTGCAAAGATGTCTCTGTTAGTGCAAAGAGCTACAAAGACTGCGTGAGGTGAGCGTAGCAAACAGAAACTTTTCTGTGTATGTTGTGAAGCAGCAGAGATGCTCCCTTGGCACCAGTTTCTTGAGTATCTCAGTTTATCAACAGCACAGTAACAGGCTGTTTCCATCGAACTTTCTAAGTCCTGAAATGATTTAGGAAGTCACTGATGCAAAGAAGCAAACATGTCCGTACGCTCATGTACCTTGGGGGCTGAATCATTATCAGCTGTTGTTACGAGTCTGCTTTTATTTATAAGCTTAGCACTGGTGGTTTGCTGAGCACTGGATAAGACTTTAGCAAGGCTTATTCTCTTGAGCAGGAGCTATGAAAGAAGGAAGGCAAACAACTACATTGTCACCCGGCACAATGGAACTAAGAGGGCTGGGATCTTGCGTGCCCAGTTTTGGAGTCCTCACAAGCAACTTTTTTGACAATTAGACCTTTCTAATTCATAAGGGGACTGCGATAGCGTAGTAGTTAAGATGCTGAACTTGAAGACTGGAAGATCAGAGTTCGATTCCTGTCTCTGTCTCTTACGGTTCGAAAGCAAGAAATTGCAAATAGATAAATAGGTATTACTTCAGTGAGAAGGTAAACAGCATTCTGTGCATGCCTGTGTCTAGGCATGCCTGCCAC
Source organism: Furcifer pardalis (assembly GCA_030440675.1). Classification (NCBI taxonomy): domain Eukaryota; kingdom Metazoa; phylum Chordata; class Lepidosauria; order Squamata; family Chamaeleonidae; genus Furcifer; species Furcifer pardalis. Next base: position 59,292,658 of record CP126893.1, on the reverse strand, counting down.
ATGTCCATGGAAACTTCTGCAGATGCAGACAGTGCTGGCTCTTTTGCTATAAACAGAGATAAGCACTGAACCCTAGAACCAGATACGACTAGCTTTCAAACAAGGGTGACCTTTAACTTTACCTAATTCATACTTTTTCTGCTTTCCGTACATTTTCTCTTAATCAACACCTATCAGAGATTGGGTGCAAATGTGAATACAATCTACTTTGCTTAATTGCAGACTTTGTGAGAAGTTGAGATTTTGGACCACAAGGCCCCAGAATCCTCAGGCAGCCTGGCTAACTCAGTGAAAAGGTTACATCACAGTCTGCCCTTTATTGCTGGTTAATTTAAAGCAGGGGAGGAGAACCCATGTCCAGCCCTCCCATACCTTGATAAATTACATATTTCTGTCATTCCCTACCATGGACTGGACTGTCTGTTTTGGGGACAAGTTTAAAGCTATGGGTTTTGCTATTAAAGCACTCAAGTAGCCTTTTCCACATTAGAGGATTCCAGATGTTACAGGGCTGCAGCATCCTCAACCCTTGCCAGTGGAGTTGGTGGTCTGGGAGAATGGGGATTTCAATGAACAAGATGTGTCCGAGCTGGAAAAGTTTACCCTAAATATCTTGAGACCAGGCTGGGTGATTGACTGTCATCTCCTGCATGAAGATTTGGGTCTGAAGCCTTGCTCCATACCCGTCACTAAAAACCACTAGACCAATGGGGACCAGGGGTGCTGCATTTGGGAATGATCCTGTCTTTGACCAAAGGGTTTCTGGAAGCCACATCAATCCATCAATATCATTTTTCTTTAAAAAAAAAACCTGTGTAGCCATTTAAAATCTCAGTCTCCATTGTATTAAATTATTATGTTTTAGATCAGGCATCCTCAACATATGGCCCACAGCACCAAATCATCCAGCCCATGCCCCCGCTCCAGCCTCCACCACCACCATCTCAATCCTTGTCTGCTCCGCTTGGCTTGGCATGTCCCTAACTGTGCTCCGTAGCAGGGGAGATGTTGTAAGGCTTAGAACATCTGCCCTGCTATGGAGTGCCATTGGGGACACGCGAAGCCAAGCAGAGAAGGCAAGGATTGACGTGTTGGTGATGGAAGCAGCCACAGGAGTGGCTGCGGCTGCATTTCCAGTTGCTGCAGGGACATTTCTTTCACCCACGTGATGCAACTCCTCCAGGCCAGTAAGCAGAGGAGCAGTGGGGGAATTTTTGGACGTGTGGTGGGCTTGGGGTGGTCACTGCCACTGCCAAAGGTGGCAATGGTGGTGGTGGGGGGACCACCAGTCCAGCCCCTCAAATGTCTGAGGAAGCATGACCTGGCCCCTGGCTTAAAAATTTTGAGGACCCCTGTTTTAGATTGGTGTTTTCATGTCATGGGAGGAGGCTGTAAATATGTTTTGAATTGACTACTTGCATGTTTTATCTTGAAAATGTGAACATTGAATTTAAAGGGCTATTAAGCCCTGAAAGGCAGGTAAGATATATTTTCATGAGGATAATTTCTTAACCAAATTGTTGGTGGAAAATCCCAGCCAGTGAAATATTGGGTTGTAATATCTCAAGGTCAGAGATAATATACATGCTCAGTGTTCAGTTTCAGTGAAGTTTAGTATTTAATCTAATGTGATGGCCATGTTCTGGTTAAAGCTTATGATGTCTGGTAAACATATAGACTCTTACGTGAGCCATAGGTGTGTTCCACCTCGCTTGCACACATGTAGAAGGCATACATAGTGCTCTCAGAGATAATCTGAACATCCTTTAGAAGAAAGCGTCTTCAGCCCAAGGATAGGTTTGTCTCTATTTCTAGACTCTCTGGTGCTTTCTGAATCTTTTAAGATTATTTTATTAATCAGGTTTGTCATTGCGGCTTTTGTTTCTTCCTCTCCTTCTGGCCTGGTGTAGGCTTGATTTGCATTAATTTTCCGTTTCAAGTCCCTGCCATGTTTTTCTTCTGTTCCTTCCCCTTCTTCTGAAAAATACTTTTGTTGTAGTTAACAACAAAAATAAAATAAAAAATAAAAACCCCACCTTCATAAACCAAACCAGCAAGTAAGCACAAAGGCAACTACAAAAAGAACTGGTGATGAGGCTTTTTTGGATTTGAAAAAGAGGAGGATCTACATTCTAGGCTCAATGCCTCCAGTTTTCTTGGATTTCAGTTTCTGAAGTTATGAATGGACTAGCATCAGAATGGAACTGGGAATATGCTGCATACATGTACTGTAGTTCTGTCTGTGCTGTGAACTTGTGTAGTTTAGATATGCAGTGTTTGGCTCTATAGCTGTTGTTGGTCTTGCAGCTCCTGTCTACCTTTTTAGCATAATAGCTAAAGAGAAGGAATGCTGGGAGGTGCAGTTCAGTGACATGGAGGGGGCATCACATGCTATCCTGCCCTGTTGTAACTAGCCCTACCAGTAACTTGCAATGTGACTCCCAGCTAGAGTAGATCCACAAAATCAACAGAATTTATTCAAGTGTTAGCTTTACAAATTCCCTTTGGCCCTGTTGGTGTATAGAGATGGGGTGCGGGCGTTATGCTCGTGCCTCACCACTGCTCCGGGAGCTGCATTGGTTGCCAGTATGTCTCCGGGTGCAATTCAAGGTGCTGGTTATTACCTTTAAAGCCCTATATGGTAGTGGGCCAGGATACCTAAGAGACCGCGTCACCCTAAGAACATCTGTCCGCCCCACCAGGGCGGATCGGAGAGGCTCCCTTGTTATTCCATCGGCTAGAGAGGCGCATCTCTCTTGCACTAGGAGGAGGGCCTTCTCCGTGTCCGCCCCAGCCCTTTGGAACCTCCTGCCTATCGAGCTGCGCCTACAGACATTGCTCCTGCCATTTCGGAAGGGCCTAAAAACCTGGCTGGCAGGGCAAGTGTGGGGACCCAGGAACGTGGGATCTCATGTAGGGTGGCTGATCTAATGAACAGCCACCCTTTCGGTTCAATTTCTGGCGTTTTAATGTTTTCTGAATTTTTATAGTTTTAAGTATGAAGTTTTAAGATGAATTAGTACTATCATAGGCTTAACCTATGATTTTAATCTGTAAGCCGCTCAGAGTCGGGTTTACTCGATTGGGGCGGGATAGTAAATATGAGCAAATAAATAAATAAATAAATAGTGGGGACTAACATATAGAGTGGGATTCAAGTCTAGCCTGTTGGCGTAAGCTCTGAACTTGCAGATCTATTCTTTGGTTTTGTATAAATATTTTCAAAGTTCAGTATTAGAAGACCCTAGGGCAGTGTAGGAGAACATATGACATGCGTACCAGAGGTGGCACGCACAGCCCTGTCTGTGGGCATGCGCTCTGTTGCAGGCAAGCCCCATGCCGCTAGCACCATTGGCAGCACCGTTTCACCACCCATCTCTCTCCTTCTGCCAATGGGGAGGCGTGAGGGGAGGCTGAAATCCCACCTGGAGACAGCAGTGGGGACGACATGAGGCAACCAGACACCCCCACCCACCCCTCCTAGGAGGAGGCAGTGGTGTGAGCACCTGTGGAGAAAGTGTGTGCACCCAAGGTGGCATGGATGAGTGGGCACATGTGGTGCCTCCATCTTCTTGGGCACTCAGTCTGTAAAAGGTTTACCATCACTGCCCTATGGTAAAAGAGGAAATAAAGAAGTATTAGAAGAGGCCACTAGAGGGAACCAAGGGACATGCCCCTGCTTTTCTTTAGAGTGGGATGCAATCAGTGGTGGGCTCCAAAAATGTTTACTACCACACTGTGGGCATGGTATGGTGAGCGTGGCCAGGGGAAAGACCTGCATTGCCTTCAAATTAGGACTACTTTATTTCAAAACTTGTATGGGCGGGGCCAGCCGGAATTTCTGCTGCTGGTTCCGGTGAACTGGTGTGAACTTGCTGATGCCCACCACTGGATGCAGTGATAATGGCAACTCAGTTGCCACAGAAAGAGCCTCCTTGAAGATTGTTGTATTTTTGAACCACAATCAGGCGTACCCTGGGCAATGGCCACCTTGTGCTGGCTAATCTTTTTCACACTGGGTAAGGTGAATGGAACTGCAGAATGAATTCACCAAAAGTTTCCTTCATTTTGGCAGTTTCACGTCCTGCCTAGACATCGAAGAAGAAGAAGCTGCCAAGACAATAGCCAGTGGTATCCAAATAGACATCTGTTTATGCAACATGACTTTTCCCTCCCTCCCTCTTTGCTGCTGCCCTGCATGCCTCCAGACTTTGGTCCAGAAATATTCCGTACTGTAATTCTCTAGAGCAAATTTGGGTACACTGGATAGGGAAATCTATTCCATTGGGCAGAAAGGTTCAGTTTCTATGCAAAATATTTTTTAAAAACAGGACTTGCTTTCATGGTTGCACTCTAGTTAATATGATTGAGGAAAGGAAAACATTTAAGTAATATAATCATACCAATATAATATAATCATACTATCCACAATAATAGATTTTGTGGTATTGCATTGTATTAAGAAATACCTAAAAGTGATTCAGTAGGGTAAATCTGTATTTGCAGAGTATTCCAGACATAAGGATCCATTTGCTTATATAGTAATGATTTGAGAGTATGGTGAGGGATAGCAGGTCTGTGCATACAGAGAGTAAAGTAATACAGTAAAACCTCAGATAACACTAAAACCTGGTTCCACAAGTCTTGGTGTTATACGATTTTTAGTGTTATCCGATGCATGTTAAAATCCTATGGGATCCATAGAGATACATTGTAACCACACAGGCTTTAGCGGTTGTTATCTGATGCATCCCATAGGATCTTAATGTTATCCGATGCAATTCTTCCCCCCCAGATTGCTTAATGTTATGCGATTTTAGTGTTATTCGATACTAATGTTATCTGAGGTATTACTGTAGTTATGTTAGTCAGGAGTCAGACTTTTGTGTCCTACATAACTTCCACACCCAAAAGAAGCTATGTGTTTTATATAGCTTTTTTGACTCAATAACCCAAGTCACCGCCTAAAGCAAGAGTTCTCAACCTTTTTTAACCGGGGTCCGGGTCACACTCCCTCATACAGCTTTGGGGGCCAGGCAGCCATTTTGCCCTTCCTCCACCACATGGCACTTCCTGGTGTCGTAGAGGCAGGTTGAGAATCCCTGGCCTAAAGTATGCAAGATGGGAGCAAGGCTGTTGACAGTAAGACCTAGTGGAGCAATATGACAACACAAAACAACAACAGTAGCAACAGCTTCTTCAGGGTTGTTCTGGTTTGTTACTAGCTAAGGGGAAATTAAAATGTGTAAGACAATCAACTAAATCTTACCTTAATTCATGTTATTCCAATTGGGATAGAGAAATGGAGATTATGGGCTGGTCTACACTAGCCCTCCTGGGCTGGTGTAGAACACCTTTTTTAAAAAAATCACTTGAGGTTTTGGGGGAGGAGCAGCCTCAGCATCTTAACCACTAAGTCACCATAGCCCCAGGTACTTTATTACCACCACTCTATTTTATCCACAAGCATACTGTAACTAAACTAACTTTACTGTGCCCTTTACGCCCTATGTGTTGGCAACAGAGTATTAAAATCACTCACAGGAAGAAGGTGATACCTTTTATTGGATCACTCAAAAAATAAATCATTGTGTGAGATTTTGAGATTCAAGGTCTCTTCATCAGGCAGATTATCAATGAAAGTTCATGGTAAGATGGTTCTGCGAGGTGTTCTTCTTAGAAATGCATGTGGGTAAATAAGCAACAGGCCTGTATGGTATCACCTCACCTCCTCCACAGGAAGCCAGGTATCTGCTATTACTCTCACATGGCCGTTGAAGCATTAGCTTCCTTTTGTGGCCAGACAAAATCACTCGGTGGTGTTATTATTAATCAGAGCTATTTGTCCTCATGTGTGAGTGTTGCTCCTGCTTGAGATTACAGCCAACATGTAGCAGTATGAAGAATGACCAGCTCACTCTGCTTAGTTCAGAAGGACCATATTTCTAGACTAACAGATGTCGAACCAATGAATTATATTTTGTGGCTGACACACACACACACACACACACACACACACACACACACACACACACACACACACACACACACACACACACACACACACACACACACACACACACACACACACACACACACACACACACACACCTTAGAAAATAAGAACTAGAATGGCAATGACATTTTTACAGAATTTGGCCCTTTTGAAGTTGCAACTCATGGGAATTTATATCTCATGAGACTCTCGCAGTGAAATATTTGAGCATACATTCAGTGGTAGAGCAAACCAGGGCAACTGTGAGTGGAAGCCGAATGAGTGCTGAAAGCCAGTTAGGGGGGCTCACCAGAGGAAGGTCCACAACTGAACCATCTCTAATCTAGCAGGAAGATTTTTCAACTGCCTTCCCCCACCTCTACCCCATCCAGGAAATCAACTCAAACTGCTTGTTCTTTGACAGCAGCTGCAGAGGTGGGTAGGCCACCTCTCTAGGGCAGAGAACGAATCTCCAACTCTATAGGAACATGGACTGTAACCTCGACATGAAGCAATCCTGTTGGAACCAAGCAATCTGCTTCACACTTTGAGGCGCAAGGGATTTTAATGAACAGAACCTTCCAAAGTTTGTACAAAGGGGAAAAACAGAGAAACCCAATGTGACATATGTTGCGTAACAGCTCTAGGAAGTATTGTCAAAAAGGGTTAAATTTATTACTCCAAGAAATAAAAGATGTCAATGCCTCAATATTTGGATCCCATCCTCCTCTAAACATACCTGGCAGGAACTGGTTGTCTTGTTGAGAATTGCTGTCATGCGGAAAAACATCTGGCACTGTCTTATGTTTCAACCTCTTGGAAAATCTGGAAGTGCCCTTAGTATCTTCTATACCAGGGATTCTCAACCTGTGGCCCATGGGCCAGATGTGGCCCATGGCAAAATTTCATGTGGCCCCCAGCGCCTCCACCACACCATGAAGTGCTATGTGGTGGAGGAAGGGCAAAATGGCCGTCCGGCCCCCGAAGGTGTCTGAGGGAGTGTGACCCAATGGCCCCCGGCTTAAAAATGTTGAGAACCACTCTGCTATACTAACAACAAAAAACAAAACAGAAAAAGAACATACATACCCATGTGTTTTATCAGCAACATTCTTGCAAGTAGAATCCCAGGAATACAAGCATGCTGCAATAAACACGCAAAGAATGTGATAAGTCTACATCCATCTCTTTTCTCCCCTCGCCTTTCCCTCCTGGTTTTTCTCTTTGGGTTTTGAAAGTTTGTGGCAGGCTACAACTCCTGAACAGACATTCACCGTACAATAGCAGGGGACATGTTTACTTCTACTTGAACCTCTGCTAAGACAAACAGGAAAAATATGGGAGACAAGTGGATGAAAGAGCCATCTAGATTTGCACTGGGTTTGTTTCAACTCAGCAAAAGGAGTTGCACAGATAAGATAAAGATATGGAAACACTTTCGCAAAATCCAGCCAAAGTAAATTGCCCGAGTCCCAATAATTTCACAGAGAAGTGTTTAAGCACATTCACCACATTTCCAATGAAGCCCATTATATGCCTTAACTTTGGCTGTGCCTTGTTGAGGGTAAACGATTCCAACAAAAGGCCAAGGATTCATCTGGCTCCTCTAAGGCTGTTGTGACAGCAGCATCCAAGCCTTGCTGTGGGTAGTTTGCCTTCTGAATCTGGAGTGCACGCTTTCAGATGGCCATGGTTTGCAGCAGAATCCTGCACATGTTTACTTGGAAGCAAGCCTTGCCAAGTTCATTCCACTGAATTGCGGCCCTGGACTTTGTCTGCAGCCCAGAGATGGGCAACACATGGCATACCCCCCACTAGATTTTGGAGGGGCTTTGAGGCCACACCACTGAATTTTGGCAGCAAAAGGGATCCATAAATCATTCATTCTTTCTTTCTTTCTAAAGAAGCAAGGGACTGTGTACTTTGTTTTTAGGTGGAATCTGCTCTTTGAAGCCCTTGGAGAGCACACTCACTCTTAAAACAATACCCCCATGCATTGCTTGCATGGGAAAAGCCATGGTATTTTACACATTTAATGATAGTGGCAAAAACCATTGTTTTACACAGGGTTTTCCAACCTAAGGCCTGTGGGCCATATCTGGCCCATGGAACCATTTCATGTGGCCCCCCACCCCTCCAAGGGCATTCAAGAAACAAAATGGCCACCCCCTTTGAAGTTGTTGGGATAAAACAGCCTCCCCCATCATGCAGGCATGGCAAAATGGCCATCTGGCCCTCAAAGCTGACTGAGTGTGACCTGGCCTCCAACTTGAAAAGGTTGGGAACTCCTGGTTTTATACATGAAAAAGTCATACATATGTCTTGTTTCAAAGGTGAATTTCACCACCTGAAAGATGTTAGGAATGTGACCATCCTTTGAAACAAGGTGTGCAGCCTCAATTACTTGAAAACAACAACAACAATCAGCATCTATGTTGTTGAAATTTGATGAGATAATAGATTCGTCACCAGGAGTGGCGGTGAGGACAGCCCCTAGAACAGTGGTTCCCAACTTTTTTTGGCCATGTCTCACCTAAGCACCTCTAAAATCCTGGTGCTTCGCCTCTGTCACATATAATTCTTATTATTCAAAGGTGAGCTCCTTTTCACATAGAAGAAGTCTAAAAGGCCATTAACTGTTAATGACTCATTCCCAAATTGCACCTCTTAAAAATCAAATTGCCTCCTTTTTGAGTGTGTGCCCCACATTTGGAACCATGGCCCTAGAATGTTTCAGGGGGTCAACACAGTATCCAGACCCACCCTGTGAGCTTCCATCTGACTATTGACACAGAAATATAGGATAACAGTACCACTCACCTTTTGGTGAGTTCATTTTGCAGTTTCTTTCGCCTGACCTGCATGAGAAAGATTAGTTTGCACAAGGTGCAGTGTTTGCCTGTGGTACACCCGATTGTGGTTCAAAAATACCACAAGCTTTGAGGAGGCTCTTTCTGTGTACACTAAGGACCAGCTGCAGAGGCTGGTTAAAATGTTTGTGATAATATCAATCTGCTAAAATCTGTGGGATGTAGAGGGAATGAATGACAGAAAAAGATGGTGGAAAGACAAGGAAACCAATTAATCCATTTATTTTTCTGTCCTGATACTAAGCATTGAGAGCTCTGGCTCTTTTATAACTTTTTTTAAAAATGGGACCAGAATTTCCCAGTCAGCATGACAAATGGGTTGTGGTGTATGGCGGATCCTGGGAATTATAGTTTCTAAAAGTAGAAAGCTTTCAGAGGTGCTGATAGTTTTCTGTTCCTAGTTTGTCCTTGATGCGGCTGACCTCTAAGCTTTATATAGATAAATGGAAAGGGAGAAAAGGGACTAAAGCAGGGTTACCCAAACTACAGCTTGTGGGCCAAATCTGGCCTGACACAAATTCATCCAGCCCATGCTGTCCTCATTGCTCCTGGAAGTGGAAGTAAAACACGCCCATACGGGTGCTTTTTACTTCCACTTCCAGGAGTGATGAGGGCAGCATGGGCCGGATGAATTGATGTGGGGGCCAGATCTGGCCCATAGGCCATAATTTGGGCACCCCTGGTTTAAGCAGAGAAAATATCTCATCCTGTTGCAAAACACAGATTGCAAGGCACATTTTACTTCTGCTTCCACGTGACTGGCCCACTGAACCACATGACTGGCCAATGGCCTGAAAAGTTTGGGTACTCCTGGACTAAAGCCTCTGCTTCCCTTCACCTGCCATTTGTTTTGTTTTTAGTAGTAAGACTGTCCTGAAAGGAAATACTTTTTGAAGTTTGGAAAAGCCAAATAAACTGTCTAAAGGCCAAACGGAAACAAGGGACCTTATCTGAGAAGCTTAGAAATCCAGACTCCAATGTTCTAAGCTTCTCCACAACAATTCTCTGACATATCCAAGCAACAGAGTGTCTGGTAGTATCTTAGGTTGCTTTACAAGCATTCGGGTAATTCCATAAACTGTACCAGTTGTAAATATTCCTACTCAGTTTCTGGAGGAAGTGAGCATTTACATTTCAGATCTGTAAAAGGAAGTGTGAGGCCACCTTCAACCATCAAATCTCATGTGTCTTGATAAGCCCATACAATCCAGAATGAAGGAGAAAGTGATGCAGCTCTTGCAGTTACAGCTGAAGGTTTCATATGTATGTATTTATCCATCTTGCTACCTAGTCTTTTCCAAAGTGATTAAGAGGTTTCCAGTGTAGCAGCTGATAAACAGAAAACATTTCAGTGCAGAGGCAAAAGAAGAAATTCTAAGAATCGGTATTAATAAAATCTACTTCAGTGAGATCCATCCCAGAGATTAGTCAGTCATTACCTCTCTTCATCTATATCTTTGAAGCAGCCAAAGAAAATAAGTCACTAAAAACGTATTCCAGTATAGTCTTTTTTTTTAAGAAGATAAGGCTGAAACATGGCAGTTTACATCTCTGCAAGGAGTAACTGGATTGGGTTGTTCTTTTGGCCTGCAAAGCTTCCATAAACATAGGGAGCTACCATAATCCTTGAATGTTGTGAATTCCACAACAATGTATGGATTATTTGATTCAGTTTCTAAAAGGCTGAAACAAGAGTCAGGCTGCATAGAGACAAATTGCATATTGTATATCCATGTTAGACTCTGCATTCATTGGCATAATGCTTATTCACTTGCACCTCATGATGTATCAAGAGACTTGCTATGATGTTTCTGATTAATTCTAGTTTATTCCACCAATTGATGGCATATCCAGAAATAATTAACATGCATGGCTGTAAATATTAATACACTAATACCTTGGATAACATTTGGACCAGATAACGCTAAAACTGCATAAGGTTAAGCAATTGGGGGGGGGGGGGATTGTATCACATAACATTGAAATCCTATGGGATGTATCGCATAATGTTCACTGAACCTGTGCTGGTTACAACGTATCTCTATGGAATTTTAACGTTATGTGATTCATCCCATAGGATTTTAATGTTATGTGATGCATATATCGCATAACGTTAAAAACTGGATAACGCTAAGACTCGTTGAACCAAGTTTTAGTGTTATCTGTGATTTTACTGTAGTTTCAAAATGGAATTCTGTAGCTGTGTGGGTGGAACTAGTAATGGCATCATCAGCATAGAACAGTTGTTCGTTAATTCATTCATGACTTTAGCAAAACCTTTGACAAAGTGCCCCATGATATTCTGATTAGCAAACCAGCTAGGTGTGGCCTGGATATCTAGAATGATTTCCCAGCACACAGTAGGGACCTTAAGAAAGATCATTCTCATGAAAGTGACCCTTTCTTTTACCATCTGATCACACTCTCCATTTTGTGGACATTTTTATCATTTGTGAGGGCAACTATTGTTGTTTATTCTTAGAAAAATCTCCATAGCATCAACATATTCTGCTCATACTAACATTTTAGTTCAGAAATCCTGGTTGGGATGGATATGAATGGCCAAAAAGAGGAATGGCTAGTCATGAAAGTTTTTTTTAAAAATAATAATAATCACAGTATGCATGCATATCCAGCAGGTGACATCCCACCTGGAAAGCAAGAAACACACCTAGGGAACAAATTAGGAAATTAAATCTTTTTGAAGCTGAGGTTTAATCCATCAGGCAAAAAAGACTGGAACAGAATGAGTTGCTCAACAAGAGGATCATAACAGAGGGGGGAAGATTTGGTTGGCCTTCTATGGGAAACCTGGGGAACATAGTGAAAAGTAGAAACATCACATTGCAAACAAAAATTCACATAGTCAAAGCAATGGTATTCCTGATGGTAATGTATGGTTGTGAGAGCTGGACTATTAGGAAAGCTGAGCGCAGAAAAATAGACGCCTTTGAGATGTGGTGTTGGAAGAGAGTTTTGAGAGTCCCCTGGACAGCGAGGAGAACAAATAGGTCAATCTCAGAAGAAATCAACCCTGACTGCTCCTTCAAAGGTCAAATAGTAAATATGAAGCTAAAGTACTTTGGACATCAAATGAGAAGAGAGGATTCACTTGAGAAAGCCTTGATGCTTGGAAGGGTGGAAGGCAAAAGAAGAAGAGGGCGGCCAAAAATGAGATTGCTAGATGGTATTGTAGATGCAGTGGGCACAAAGCTGAGTGAATTGAGGAGGATGGTGGAGGACAGAGTTGCCTGGAGGGCAGTGGTCCATGGGGTCGTAAATGGTCGGAATCAACTGTGCGACTGAACAACAACAACATGCATACAACCAATGTATTACTTTAACAGCTCCTGTCATTGGGTGATTTTGCTGCTGTTGTACAATGTGTACATATTTGATTATAGGGGTTTGGGAGGTGTTTATACTTTATAATTAACATAATATACATTTATTTGTTATGTTCACTGCCCAGATTGACCTTTAAGTCAGATGGGGTATGTGTATAATATATAAATGAAGCAAACAAACTTATTTTATACAATGGCTCAATGTCGTCAGTTGAAATGTCAGTTATTCAGCTGTAAACTCATTCTATAGTCATGAGTAAGCTAATGTCTCAGGCTTATCTACAGTACAGAGATTATGATATTAACAACCTAATAATAACTTGTCTAAACATTATCTCAGTCATTGTAATAACTCTATTTGAAGTGTGTTCACATTAGAGACAGAAATATTTTATGTGTACTCTTATCAATATACAGTACTGCATGTCTTGTGCCGAGATTGCATGTGTGTACTAAAGATATGTCCTTAGTTCATATTGCTCTGTAACAGTATTTAATTAATATTGTGCTATGACACAACCCACTTGTTTGAATGAGGGGGAGTAGAAACAAAAGTTGGTATGTTGGCTATTTTGGGACAAATGTCAAAGATCTATTGCTAAATACAGTTGTCAGTTCCATCTAGAGTAGATATATTTAATGGGTCTTACATAAATATTTGGTTAACAAGTCCTATTGCTTCAATTGATCTGTTTTAATAAGAACCAACAATTGGATTGAGTAGTTTGTATGTTTACCTGCTGTCGATGATTGAAACACATGTACAGTATTTGTTTTAAAGTTACCTTTTCTCACTGTTTCAGTTGTGCTAGGTATCATCTTTAGTGTTTCATACACACAACCCAGTACTTCTCTCAAAGGACCTACTGTGCAACAATTTCTTCTTTTCCTTTTAAATGTACTTTGGGGGGGGGGGGTATAAGAAAAAAGGTGAGAGTAGTGGCCTGAGAACACAGGATGGAAAATTACAACCAATGAATAGTAATTAAATAGTTGCTTCTTAGTTAGTTTTCTGAAAGTTTGAATACTAGAAGTCTCTGACTTGTGGTACAGAACACACTGTCTTCCATCCACATCATAATGTCTTCACACAGACACAAACCAAAAGCATGAAGCAATGTAAAGTATAGTGTAGGCAAGCCATTGTATTATGTGATAGCTTTCTTTCACCATTTAGTGAGACTGTACAAGCATAATTATAACAGTCAACTGCAAAAGGAATTAATTTATGCTGTGTTAAATTATAAGAAGGTAACATTTTTATGCTTTTTGCTATTGGGAAAAATTAATTGCAAGTCAAATGATGTAACTAATTAATTCCAAAGCCTGGACCTAGTCAAGTTGTATACTGTATTAGTCTAAATACTATAATTCTAAAGTGACAAAAAGTAGTTTGCCAAAGCAAAAAAAGAAGTACAGTATTCAACATTTCTCTATCCCACAACCTCATTTTCCTTTTAAAAAAAATTAATACAGTAATACCTCGGATAACGCTAAGACTTGGTTCCACCAGTCTTGGTGTTACAGTATCCGATTTTTAGTGTTATCTGATGCATGTTAAAATCCTATGGGATGGATTGGATAACGTTAAAACTCCACAGAGATACATTGTAACTGCACAGGCTTTAGCAGTTGTTCTCCAATCCATCCCATAGGACTTTAACGTTATTCGATCCAATTCTCCTCCCCAGATTACTTAACGTTATGCAATTTTTAGTGTTATCCGAGGTAAACGTTATCTGAGGTATTACTGTACTTCAAAAATTCTGGAAAGTTTGCTTCTCTATATAAACCTGGCCAGCAAAAGTTCAGGATATACTTTGATTGTCAAAAAAATCAAGATCCAAATCAGTTTTCTTTTTTCCCCTTGTAAACTTGATTTAAGGTGACATACTATCTTAGTCAGTGGGCACATCTATTGCAAAATCTATTGGACTGTTATTTTTACTGGAAGTATACAAATACAGTCAAAGTTCGCATAAAGAGCGCCTCACTTAAAGAGTAACTCGCTTAAAGAGCAGAATTTTCTCTGATTGTTCGCTTCGCTTAACAAATAAAACCAACCAAAAACTCAACGAATAAATCAGGGTTTGCAATCCTCCCCACACTTGGTCATTTACAATGGTGTTTCGCTTAAAGAGCAAACTCGCTTAAAGAGCAATCCTGTGGAACGCATTATGCTCTTTAAGCGAGGTACAACTGTACATTGGACTACACTGGCTTATCCATCCATTACATTTCATCCCTCCAGATCCTGAGACAGCCAGTGAAGTCCCTGCAGCTGTATTTGCCCCAGAGGGATTTCCTTTCAATGAACTTAACCCTGCTTGTGTCACTCTTATTTTGATGGACCAGGTGGTAGCCACAGGGCGATGGACAGAAAGGAAAGAGGGGATAAAGGTAAATGTAACCCTTGCTTGAAAATAGAGAGGAGAAAAAAACAGTTGCTTGATGGCTGTTACTACTGGTAAATTTCACCAGATGCTAAGACTGGATTGCAGTTTATTTTGATATACAGTATTTAATTTTGCCACTGTTTGAAGCACTTCCTTTTGGAGAGGAAGCTGTATGTGTTATCAGCGACACACATGTTCACACATTCCAAACCAATTGATTTCAAACCTAGCAAATCTGATATAAATATAGGACTTTTTACAAGTGTAGTCAAGCCCTTAGTTAGTGAGAATATCTATGACTGCTATAATGAAAGCCAAAAAAGTAGGGTTTTTTTTAAATTACTCCAACACTTCAAATCAAAAAGGACTCCCAAGTTAGTTTACAATTAAAAATACAAAAGTACACACCTAATACAATCAAGATCTGAGTGCAAAGTACAAAAATAAATCAAAACAAGAGCCAACTCATTTATAAACACCACACACAATGTGGAAAGGTAGGGGGGATTTAACAAAGGCCAAAAGCCTTGCAAAACAAAAACATTTTAGCAGTTAATCTGAAAGTTTAAAAAGAGAGGAATTCTCCAGCCAAGGCAATACATCTGGAACGGTCTGCTGTTATGTATTCTTACATTCATACCTCTGAACAATTTGAAACTTGGAATGTGGCCTTGAGTATTAAATGGCACTGGTAGGTAGGTGCCTCATAGAGGAGGTAACACCCTGGATTCCCTCTGTTTCTGATGCTCAGTCAGAAACAGTGGCAACACAATAATTGTTAAAAAATTTTGTGCATATTTGATGAATTTTGTAGTTTTATTGTTGTTGAGATTGATGCTTACTGAACTTTTGTGATGGAACGATGTTGAGTTATATATTGTATATTTATGTGATGTGTCTATGAATTTGCTGTTTACTCTGTGCTTGTGAACCGCCCTGAGTCGGCCCAGCCGAGTAGGGCGGTATAGAAATTGGAGTAAATAAAATAATAAATAAATAAATAAAATAATAAACATAGAAACACACACAAGGGATACAACAGTCTCAGGGAAGTCCCAAGATTTATAGAACCACAGGGTCAGCTGCCCACTGAGAACAGGCCATGCTTAGAGGATATGGGAATGCTGACTTAAGAAGGAAATGGAATATGCTGGGGGAGGGTATTGGTTGGGAACAGATCACAGGGCAACATTCTAGAGATCCAATTTGTATGTTATATCTATTGTTTTTCTTTCTAACCTACATTTGTGCTTGGATGCACACCTAATTATTTCTACAGGGTGGCCCGTAAGTCCCTACCGATCCTCTCCATGGGCATGCACCCTGCCCCTCTGCCCAGCTGTCCAATGGGAGTGCTTCCTACATCCCCCAGCAAAGCCCTACTCTCTTTGTGGCCGGGTAGGGACTTACAGGCGACCCTGTAGATAAATAGACCTGTTAGCCTATTGGAGGCTGCTGGTTTGCTGTGTTTATAGGCTGGCTTTCTCCCAATGAGGGACTCAAATTATGGTTCCAAGATGGACAAAAACTAGTTGATTGCCATTTTGTTTAAAGTAATAACATAATCATGTGTAAATTCTACCTGCTTACCAGATTCTGAATCTACTTACCTACTAATGCTGCTGCAAGTCACCTTTTCTTCCCAATCTTTTTGTCACCCCTTGACACCTGCATGAAGAAACAGTAGCAGGCACAGTTGCAAGCCAACACTTCAACTGCAGTGCTGTTCTCCAGAACTATAAGCATGACCAAAAACTTACCATTGCACAGTTAATTTATAACATTATTCCTCATTAACTTACTGTCATAATGTAATGTAATGTACCCCTGTTATTGGAAAAGACATTAGTTACAAGTAGCCAGTTTTTTCTTACCCAAGCTCTATGCAACCTTGCTTTTTGTTTCAAGTTTCTGCAAAGTGAATAACGTATATACTTGAGTATAAGCTGAGTTTTTTAGTCCCACAAATGAGCCCCCAAAATGGGACACAGCTTATACTATGGTCAATGACCACGAGGGTTCCAAGACCATGCCAGATTGAGATGTGCCAACGATTTGTTTAATTTTACCATATTTTCATGTATTTTGATTATTGAAACTCATTAGCAGCTGCTGCATTTCCCACCCTCGGCTTATACTTGGGTCAATATATTTTTCAGGGTTTTCAGGTCAAAATTAGGTACCTTGGCTTACATTTGGGTCAGCTTATATTCTATATATGGTAAGCCTTGTTTGAGAATCATACTTTCATTCATTCCATTATATCATTGGTATGCCTATGATTACAAAATAGTGGCCAAGTTCCTGTTGCTAATTTACGCCTGTACAGTCAAACCTCGCTTAGCGAGCGTTTCGTTTTGCGAAAGACTCGCATAACGAGCAGGTTTTTCAAAAAGTGATCCAACTCGCATAACGAATATTTTCGCTATGTGAGTCACACTTCCCTTATGGAAATGGTGTTTCTATGGGGGGGAACTCACATAAGGATTTTTCTTTCGCTATGTGAGTCCAACCTTCCCTATAGAAAACTCGCATAATGAACGTTTCTGTGGGGGAAACTCGCATAATGAAAAATATTCGCTATGCGATTTCCCCCCCCCCCTGAAAAGAGCTCATTATGCGAGTTTTTCCATTGGAATTTTCACTATGCGAGTCTGACTCACATAGTGAAAAACTCGCATAGCGAGCAGACTCACAGAACAAATTAAATTCATTATACAAGGTATTACTGTATAAGTTAGATTATGGGCTGAGGTGGCTTAGTGGTTGAGACTGTGTTTGATGACTGGAAAGTTGGCAGGTCAGCAGTTCAAGACCCAAGTGCTGCATGATGGAGTGAGTGCCTGATGTCTGTTCCAGCTCCTGCTAACCTACGGTAGCAGTTCAAATGACAAGTAAATAAATAAGTAGCACTTCAGCAGGAAAGGTAACAGCATTCCATGTGCTCCAGCATTTACATGACCATGGAAACATTTGTAGATGCAAACAGTGCTTGCTCTTTGGCTGTAAATGGAGATGAGCACTGCCTCTTAAAGTTGGATACGACTGGATTTCAAGCAAGGGATACCCTTTACCATTACTAAGTTAAATTTCATAACTCATTGCAGTGAATGGCCACTAACTAAATATTCTGAGATGCTGGTTGCACTACAAGGTGTGTGTGCCCAATGATGCAACAGTTATGGGCCCAGTGAAGCAACTGGCGCGGCTTTAATTAATGCCATTTTACCACGGTGAGTCAAACAATGTAGTCTACATGAGATTGCCTGTGTTACTGCAACTCTGTTGCTAGGGGATATAATAGGAGAGAAAAACTCTTTACCCCACTTCTTTCCTCAAACATTTATGGCCCTTCTTTACGTTTTGGTATTAAGCAGAATCAGAAACACTGGAGCAGCATTGTCTGAAATTTTACTCAACAGATTTCATCTCGCTTGGAAGAGTCCCTGTAAAGCTACCATTGTAATGAGACTTTATGGGTCTTGATATTTATAGGCAGAGAAGAGACAGGACACGGCCTGTTCTGTGTATAGACTTGCAATTTATATGTTGGCAGTAGTGTATGATGGAAGATGCATCCTGAGGCTCATGAGTACGCTTAAGCTTTGTAAATAAGTCCAGGCCGAAGTGAGGGAACAGTGTGGAATGCTTTGAGGCCAAATCTGACATGAGGGCAAGCAGGGAGGGGGAGAAAGAGTCCTCCACTGCTACTTGCATCTGTTGTGAAAGCAGGCATCTCTAAGGGCATGGTGTGACCCCCAGACTTTCAAGGAAGGACCCTGCTACAGTTAGTAAAAATTTAAAAGCTGCATATGTTCCAAGACCCAGTACAATCATACTCTACAAATATAAAAAGCCTTCATGAGGAGGAGAACACCGATGCTGGTGGTCTCAGAGCTTCAACATTGCTTTGCTGGCTCTTGTCCGTTATTTTTCACAAACATAAATAATCATAATCCATATAAAACTGTCATATTGGTTCAGCACAGACGTCACCAAAGCCCTGGGTCTAATTTGTCAAAGATTTAATGTTGAGCACACAGTTATTTGGGTGGGGATGTGTATGTGGGGGTGGGGTGTGGGGTTAGGCAGATGCAGTTTCCCGGATTGTCCTATCATCACCAACAACATTTCAGTGGAAAGATGCATCACGTCAACAGCTCCAAAATACTAAGAAAGATCAGTACTGTATTTGGAGACGCAAGAATAAACAGTTATTATTAGTTCTTTGCTGCTTATGAATTTTAAGAAAAGGGAAGAGGATTTTGGATGTTGCAGATACAGCTGTGGAAGGATTGCCATGCAATGGAAATCTTTTTCAGGATGGAGAATTACCTTCACAAGCAGCCCAAAAGATCCACTGAATTGTGATGATAAAGACGCATTGCTATTTAGAACCAGTTACCTGAAAATGATTTTGTTTTATTTCTCCTTGTGCTTTTACACATATATGTATTATATCCTCACACTTTCCTTGGTACATGCTGCACAAGCAAGGGGACCTCAGATCTAGTCTTATGAAAATCTCTGAATTTATTAATAGCTATTTAATTATTTTGGTGTGGAACCCTAGTTTTTATGTATTCAGATCTAGAGGTTTTTTCCTGCCATTTCCGCCGTAGTCTGACAAAAAAGGATATCTAGGGCACAGTCCTTTGATATCGGGAGGCATGCATGCACATACAGAGCTATATTTTTTTTTGAGAATTTGTGAGATTCTTCAAGGATTCTTGTCAAAAGAGACGAGTGTTCAAAGTATAGGATAGTTGTTAAACGCACAAAATTACTTACAGCAAAGCCTACCAGATAGATGGGCAAAGAACAATACTTCCTTCTCAATTCTATACAAAAAAGCTGGTTGCTATATAGATGGATCATTACTGAAATAGCCTCTTGCCTGAACATTTGGACTGAGGCACCCTCCTGCTTGATCTGTGACTTGCCGCTGACTTCAGCCAGAGGGGCAGAACCATGTTCTCCAACTTAGCTCCATGCCACAGGCTAACTCAGAGACAAGTCATGTCAGGTGTGTGTTCTATGACGTCAAGTCAAAACTGTCATATAGAAACCCTAAGAAGCCTTTCAAAGTAAGTGAGTTATTTAGCAAGTGGTTTTCCCAGTTCCATACCCCACATGGGGGTGTGAGCTTCGATGGCTAAGGAGGGATTCTCACCCAGGACTCCTAAACTCTAGTCTGTCGTTGTATCTACTACACCTTACTGGGTAATTCCACAAACACAGCTTTTTCCTATACAGCTTTTTCCTTACTGCCTCTTCTTGCCATCTAGCACTTGCTGCCTTGGCCACTTGTTTTATTTTGTCTAATGGTGGAGCCAACCCTGCTACCAGAATCTTTTAATAGCTGCCTGACCAGGTCTTGCTTGTGTAAAGAGATAATGAGAGACCTACGCAATAGAACGTTTGGAAGGAACTACTCCAGCTTCTCATATGTAAGAACTGAGAGAGAGAGAGAAAAGTAAGAGTCCTCACATGTCATATAGCTCAGTTTCAAAGTTACTTTTTGTTTGTTTGCATCTCATTGTTTTTAGAATTGCCTTGTAGAACATTGTTTGCTCTGTTGCAAAATATGTTAAGGACTGTAAGAGATTACCTTGCTTTCTTGTCCCAAATTTAGCTCTTTAAATAGGCAGTTCTCTCTTTGAAATCCTTGCAGTACTATACATGTTCATCCATTATTTTGTACTGACAATCTACTAACAAGTCTCAGTATAATCCTGTATGAATTTATCTATACAAATTAGATTTTACATGTTTAGGACATACTCAGTTGTGATAGCTACACATGTATGTGGAGGCATGTATAAAGGCATATGTCATCAGAAATTTGCTAGCTTTTAAGATGCTACAACAAAACTGTTGTTCAGTTGCCAGTTTGATATCAGCCAAATCCACTGGTTTTCCTTTCTTTATCTCCAACAGAAATTAGGGCAAGAAAACATTAGCAGCTGAAAAGGGTAGAAGCTGAAGCTGGCTTTTATGTAGTCATGTTGTATGATGTATAGTGGGATGGTCAATCCATAAAAAAATCTATCACAAGCCTTAAGGATTTTGGCAATACAGTAAAACCTCATATAACACTAAAACCTGGTTCCACAAGTCTTGGTGTTATATGATTTTTAGTGTTATCTGATCCTCTATGGGATCCATAGAGATACATTGTAACCACACAGGCTTTAGCGGTTGTTATCTGAAGCATCCCATAGGATCTTAATGTTATCTGATGCAATTCTTCCCCCCAGATTCCTTAATGTTATGCGATTTTAGTGTTATTCGATACTAATGTTATATGAGGTATTATTTGTACTGTATAATATTGCTGAATCCAGGCTAGATGAAGTGTGGGGGAGGAAGGAGACAATAATCTTTACAGACCTACTGGCCATTGAAGTAAATAAGATTACACAGTATAAGGGCATAGCCCCGAGCAACTCCCATGTTTCAGGGGAGAAAGAATGAATGCACCCATTCAAGACAAATTTCTTTCTTCCTTCATTTTCCCCAGTGCACATTCAGCAACATATTACTTTCCTGCTTACAGCTTTTTCTTGGTCCTTTGGACACATGAAATCTTCAGTCTGGGGAGTTTGACAAGTCCCGTCAGGCCTGGTGATGAATGTTGTGATTAAATGGGAACTTTTGCACCATAAAAATGCACTCCATGGAAATGTACATGTGTTCCATAAGGGGAGCATCTGCAATGAAGTGAGAAATTCAGCCATCCAGACATGTGTCCATACCTTTGCTACCAAAAAGAACGGTGAGTCCTTTCCCTTGAAGAGTAGAACAAAAGAGAGAGGTTGATGTAAGTATGGTAGCAAGAGGGATACATGTGAAAAATAAGGAAAAGTATCTTGTGTCTTTGGTATGCTGAGATGGCTGCTGTTGTAGGTCAGCCTGTGGATTATATCATGGCCTTCTGCAGTTTATGAGGCTGGAAATAATTTCTTGTGTCCAGAATGTCCTGTCTTGGTGATTCACAGATCAACAGATGGCAGCTAAATTGTTTGGCCCTCAGTCATAATTGTGAGACTTCTTCAGCAAATATATATTAAAATTAAGGGCAGAGGGTCAGGAGCATGAAAGACAGAGGATTGAACATAACAATACCTCAGTAAACCACCACCAAATGGGACTCTGGCCTACTTGAATGGAAAACAGAGACATGCAAAACTGATGTCCTGCTGGCAAAGTAATGCCTGGGAAGAAACAAGAGCCTGATCATATTGAGGAGCTATTTGTAGCATGTTCAGTCATGTGTTTTTTCTGCCCTTCTCCATTTTTGGCATCATAGAAGCATGGGTTTTGGTAAATATTCCTTTTAAAGAGGGAATGGTGCTTTGTATTTTGGATTTGTATGCCGCTCTATTCGCTGAAGCCACTCAGAACAGCTGGCCTTAAAGAGGTGCCAGTGTGCTTATGTGGATTGAGCACATGAGTTGAATAAGCTCCAGGATTTTGACTAGTGTTTTGTTTAACTTAAAAAAGAACAAATTTGGTAAATTCTCCATCAAAATGAGATGAATGAAATTCTTGCCTCTTGATGCCTATGCGTTATTTTCCCTGTCTTCTTTAAGAGGTCTTGAGTAATGAAGGTGTTTTTGGAGTACATGTTTAATAATAGCTAACTGAAATTTGGATGCTGGGAATTGCAATCTTTTGAGTCAAAGTACATTAACACATATTATCTCCAGTTAATCCATTTGCTTTGCCACCATGCAATTTCCTCCTAGACATGTGCCCCAGTGATCAGACGTGCAAATTTAACCTGCATTTTCTTTCTAGTGATCAGTCACAAAACAGCATGATAAATGCAATAAACATAATTGAGAGAAATTGAATACTATTTCAAAAAGACACTTCCCACTATTTTATACATCTTTTTTTAAAATATAGGATGTCATTTTGTATTTTGGCCTTTTGCCACAGCCCTTTCAATTGCAATTCTAGACACACCTGCTTAGTATTTACTCTCACTAAACCTCTTTGGATTTATTTCCAGGTAGGTATATATCGAATTAACCTCTTGTTATGTTACATGAATGGCTGCTAGCTTGATCCTTTTGACTTTATCCCATGCCATTCTAGACATAGTGGAAAGAAGAGCATGATGTGTGTGGATGGGTCTTTCAATGTGTTTACTTCTTACTGAAGTAGGCTGTTTTCCTCTGTGGCCATGCCAATGTGTCATTAGTACCTCCACTGTGAACTACCTTCTTCTAAACATTGATACTAGAGTAAAGCAAACATCTGGGAGTAGACTATGGGCCACTATGTCAACATAAGTATGGGCCCTGTGTCCTTTTGAGCTGTTGGAGTGGAATGAAGGATAGGAATGTGGTGAAAGTCATCTCCCTTCAGCTACAGATCCCCTGCCCACTTGAATGGAAGAAAATGAATTTGTACTACATGTCCATCTGGTTTGAATTTAAAGTAATACGCAGGAAAGGTTGCATGTTTTCAAGGACCTTGTGCCTAAGTAGTAGATTGTACCACAGTTTATTACACAAATGGAGCTTTTTATTGCTCAGCTTTGTTGAGCTGCCAGTTGGGATAAAGAACACAACGTGCCTCGTGGTCTGTATCAAGGAAAATTAGAAAGCATTCAGTTCTGCTTAAACTATGAAGCACTAGGGAAAGTTGTAATTAAATCCAGAGAAAGTGTGTTGGACTTTCTGGTTCTTTAGATTAGTAAGTAACTTGGAAAAGTCTAATACATTAATCGAGAGACTTACAGCAAAGATGTGGGAGTCCAGAATAACACCCACAAGTTATTCTCATAGATGCATAAAAATTTGATCCCAGTGGGCTTCAGAAGTATACTTGAGCCCTCACAATGCCCATTCCCTGGGCAGGCAGCCTTTGTTGCATGCATGTGTTTCAGTTTAAATCTATATTGCAGTTAGAGCATGCTTATTAAATGATTATCTTGTCCAAAGATCATTTTAGCCTTTGTTCCATATAACCAGGTAGTAGATGTATGTAGAGGGAGATTTTCCACGTTAGCTCTGGAGCTCAGAGCAAATAAATATTGCAAACAATGTATTGAACTCAGGTGACAGCTAATCCCCTGATGAGATATCATCCCACAGCCTTGAATTTAGCAGACGGGACTTTAATGCCACTTAAATCAGAATGTAAGAACTAAAAGAATTCCAGGAATGTGGTGATATAAACTGTATTTTTAGAGCTGTGAATGACTTCTGAGAGCCAAACGCCACCGTGACTAAAGATAGCACAAGTCAGTTTTTCCATGATTTATCACAAGAACGTTCACCCAAAGTAAAAAGTCATTTCGTTTTGTGATAGCGGCACACATAGGCTGGCAAGATGTCAAACAAAATCATTCATTGCATATTTTGTCACAGGGAAACATTTCCATAATATCGTTCAATTCCAAGCTCTCCTTCATTGGCACAGAAATGCCCAGCTATAGCATAAACTAGAAATTATTTATAATTTTCCAGTGGTGACACAGTGTCTACAGTAAAGATCATGAGAGCATTCCCTTTCCCTTCCTGATTCAGATTCTTTCCTGTACAAAATGATTTGGCATCTTGGCCATCCTGATTCTGAAGCAGTCATTTGATGGTCTGGGTCAGAGGACGTACATCTCAGGGGTCAACCTTTCTTCTTCTTTTTCTGCCATACCCAAATCCAAATATAGGCAATCATCATGGCGATCAGCTGTGAAGACTGTCCTGAGACTATAATGCGGTGGCCTTTCATCTGCCTTCTGCATGGCAGTGTGACCCCTGTACCACTGAACCAGTTCCATGAGTCACTTTCTGGTCCTAAGTCCTTTTGGCATGCAAAGTCCTCATTGGCCTCAGACCAGTATTGATGAAGCTGCTGCCCTCCATCAAGATGGTTTCAAGTGGGATTTAATCTACTTGCAGACCATCACCCTTCCCTGTTGACTTCAGCACCTAAGTCCGTTAGTCCTCATGGTGGTCAAGTTAGTTAACCACCTCCTGAAATTTGGCGTTGAGTCACTAGCAATACTGTCTACTCTATTGCAATAGTAGGAAAACCTGGTCAGACACACAACCTTTGCTGATTCTTAATAATTCTGCACTCTAATACTGTATATTAGACACTTAAGAGTCCTGATGTGAGCAGCAACTAGCAGTTGCTTGTTGAATATCTGGGTTCAATTTTTTAAAAGTGTGATTGTTATTGCTATTTAAGTCAGTGAACTAGTTTCTCTGTCTTATTCTCTCAGAATTACTAATTCTTAACAAGACACGTATCTGGGTATGTCAAGACAAGCTACTCAGAGATAACTGAGAAATCGTTGAGAAGTCACTGAGCCCTGTGAGATTGCTCTCCTCTATCCTGAGATGGAAACATGGTTGTTTCTTTTCCTTTTTTATGACTGAGTTTTTTGTAATTTGTGCAAAATGTTTCTTACAAAACAAGTGTCTTTGCCATTTTTGAAGCACAGTGGATGCACACAGCAATTGTAGAAGGACAGCTGATTGACTAAAAAAGATGCAAGCAACCCATCTAATGCTTGAGATGCTTAGAAGTAAAAGTGGTTAAGTAAGAGGTTTTGTTATCTTGTGCAATTGCACAAACATTGTTCCTAAAGATACAACTTTCATTGATACTGACAAAAATATCTCCCCATCTTGCAAAACTTGAAGAAATATTTTGTGGCTTCAAGTGATGAGAGTTTATACTCCAGTGCAGAGACACACTTGAGTCGAGGAACAGCCACATTCAAATCTTCCTGCAGCTGTTGAGTTGGTGACCTTGTTTCAATAGTTCAAAGGCATTCCATCCTATCATCACAAAATGGTTACAAGAATGTGTAAATATTACAAAGTGTGTGAGACTGTGTTTGTTGTTTTAGATTTCTTGTGGGATATCTGATTTCTTCATCATAGTCTCACAGAACCAAACTTTTCTTCTCAGCACTCTACATACACCCTGCATTTGCATTTTTCATCTGGCAATTCTAATACAGTAATACCTCATATAACATTAGTATCGAATAACACTAAAATCGCATAACATTAAGCAATCTGGGGGGAAGAATTGCATCGGATAACATTAAGATCCTATGAGATGCATCAGATAACAACCGCTAAAGCCTGTGTGGTTACAATGTATCTCTATGGCTCCCATAGGATTTTAACATGCATCGGATAACACTAAAAATCATATAACACCAAGACTTGTGGAACCAGGTTTTAGTGTTATATGAGGTTTGACTGTATGTCAATTTGTTGTAGTCCTAGATGGAATTGTTACTGCTAATCATACCAGTGTCCAAGTCACCATGCAGTGCCTCCACCATACTTCCTTCAGCAACTTATAGCACTCTGCACTGACTTTTGATTCTTCAGTCCTTCCTTCGTAGCACTGTCTGCAGTCAAACAACCAAAAGAAGGAAGTAATTATGTTATGTGTGGCCTAGCTTAGCTTTCCTTTCTTTCTCTGCTGAGCCTTGGTGATGCATAGCTCAGATTGTCCTTACACATGGTCTTCTCCCGTTCCCACTCCATATTCTTTAGGTCTCTTAAGTAGAAATCACCCATTTTTGATCAGATAATTTGGAGAATTTTAACAGAATTAGATCTGGCACAGTTCTAGCATTCTGTTATTCTGTCCTGGCCTCCAGGTCAGTGATGAGTTAGCAGCTGTGTGTGGCATGTTCCTTCCATGCAGGATACGCATGTTGCTAGCTGGGAGATTGAAGCAGCATAGAACAACCTGAAGGAATGCACACAGATCTTACAAAGAAGTCATTTGTAAATAGAAAAACAAGCTTTCTCAGGGGCATAATTTCAAATGGCAGTGGAAGTCGTGATTAGTGTTTTGTGGTGAGAAAAGACAAGGTCAGAATAATTTCAGCAATTTTTAGAGATCTGCTATTAGATGTGTTGATATTATGCTCACTTACCTCTATTTTAGAAGACTAAGCTTGTATCTCTAAAGGTGGCTTTTCTGCAAAATGCAAGGTTTCCTGGCCAGGTTATCCTGCTATGGTAATAGAGTAGACCACACTGCCAGTGACTCAACGCCAAGCTTCAGGTGGTGCTTAACTAACCTGACAACCCAGAGGACTAGCAGCCTTGGCAAAGTCTACAGGGAAGGGTGATGGTCCCCAAATGGGTTAAATCCCACTTGAATCCATCTTGATGGAGGGCAGCAGCTTCATCAATACTGGCCTGGGGCTGATGAGTACTTTGCATGCCAAAAGGGCTCAGGACCAGAAAGTGACTCACAGAAGTGGAGCAGTGGTACGAGTGTCACGCTGTGATGCAGAAGGCAGATGGAAGGCCACGGCATTAGATACTCAGGACAGTCTTAATGGCTGATTGCCATGAGGATCACCAATATTCGGAATCGGATACAGCACAAAAAGAAGAAGTAGCCTATTTCTCTAAAGGTGACTTTTTCTGCAAAATGCAAGGTTTCATGAGTGTGATATAGCATTTTTGTGCAGCTAACAATTTGTGCAAATGTATTACAATTATAAAAAACTTGCAATATGAAAAAAACATAGGTAGAAGAAAACTTTTTAAATTTTCTTCTACTGGTAAGAACAAACTCCATAAAGATTTACATCTGTCATTCTAAGTGACAATTGAAGATTCTTTGTCTTTCTCTAAATGTTTGAAGATTCAATCTAGGAATTGACTGTTGGAGGAACTAGTGAGTATTTCCCAGGAGAGGATGATGACATTTGATATTAATAGTTTGTAACACAAGGGATTCCAACTCCCCAAGTGCTTTATTTCTCTCCAGTGCTATCAAAGCAGCTTTCACTTCACTTTCTAATATTACAGTTTCTTCAAACAAGTCTCTCATCATTTTATCTTTTTTTGTTATATAGTTTTTTCAGTGTACTCTTTCCATCTTCTGTTTTATTTTCTCCTGGTCTGACAGTGTCATGGCCTTTGTGGAAAGCTTTAATTAGACTGCGTATTGGGGTAGGAAAATCAAGTGCTAATCTGAGAAAATGGGGTTTCCCTGTAGATGGCAGCCTGTGTGAATGCGGAGAAGTACAAACTATCTCCCATATGATACAATACAGTAGCATAGCATGGGATTCAGCCAAATTTGCCACCCGCTGGTGGGGGCCTAGGATGCTGGTGCTTGCTTCCGCTAGGGCTTCTGGGAATTGTAGTCCAAGAACACCTATACACCCAAAAAGTACCACCCGGGGCGGGGGCAGCCTACACTACACTACTGATACAATACACACGATGCCCCTCAACATGCACTGAAGAGGACCTTATATTGGCAAGAGGAATTCTATTGAAGTGGCCCAATATTGGGCAGATGTTATCTAGCCCTTTTTAATTCTATTTTGTTTTTAGCTGTGTTAATGTTAGCTTTGTATGTCATTATATGCTGGTGGTGCATCTAACACGAATAAAGAAAGAAAGTGTCCTTCACCGTTTGTCTTTCAGCATTCCTAATCTCGGCTTAAATTTCTTGGATTTTCTGGAAGCGATCTCTTCTTTTTCTTCTTTTGTTGTTCTCTGTTTCTTTGCATGGATTATTGTAATACACTAATACCCCAGATAACGCTAAGACTTGGTTCCACAAGTGCGCAGTGC
The DNA here is from genome assembly GCA_030440675.1 of Furcifer pardalis. Taxonomy (NCBI): domain Eukaryota; kingdom Metazoa; phylum Chordata; class Lepidosauria; order Squamata; family Chamaeleonidae; genus Furcifer; species Furcifer pardalis. The sequence continues at coordinate 59,264,455 of CP126893.1, read as the reverse complement.
AGGTGTGTTTGGGGAGGAGACTGGGGAGCCCCCAGTCTCCTTCCCAACCAAACCAGCTGTCTGAGCCTCGATAGATCTCTGTCCCAAAGCCTGCAGGGCTGGTCTCTAGCCCTGCAGGCTTTGGGGCAGTGATCAACAACGGGGAATTTGAGGCAAACTTTTGCATTGCATTGCGGTGCAAAACTTTTGCATTGCAGTGCAAAAGTTTGCCTCAAATTCCCCATCGTTATCCAGTTTTAGCGTTGTGCGGTGCAAATGCTAACTGGGGTATTACTGTAGTTTTTCTTTGTATCTATGTGACAGTAACTGAAAATCTGCATTCAGCATTCTGTAACTTTTTTGCCTTTGGTTCTCACATGTCCTTAACAACTTTAAGTGCTTCATCTGCTATCCATCTAGGTTTTTCTTTTCTTTTTGCTACAGGATTTGTCTTCTTCTTCTTCTTCTTTTGCATTATTCCTTAATATACTGTATCCAGTGGTGGGCTCCAAAAATATTTACTACCACACTGTGGGCATGGTATTGTGGGTGTGGCCAGAGGGAAAGCCCTGTGTTGCACCTGAATTAGGACTACTTTGTTTCAAAACATGGATGGGTGGGGCCAGTCAGAATTTCTGCTACCAGTTCTGGCGAACTGGTGCGAACCTGCTGATGCCCACCACTGCCTGTATCTCATATCAATCCACAATTCTTCTGGCTCTTGGATTTTTCCCTGTTCAAAAATACCACCTCTCATTTCTATAATTGCTCTGGAGTTTTTGTATGCAACAAAAGCTAGTTCCCTATGCTTTTTGTCTCTCCAGGGATTATTAGTGATTTAAATTAATGTACTTTTTGTTAAGAGTAAAAAACCTAGCACGCTTATGCTTTTAAAGATGCTAACCTTTTAAAAAAAGAATGCTGGTAAGCAAGTGACAACGTATTATTTTAATTTTTAATATAATACAAAGACGGGAGGAGTTTTGTTGGCAGATATTTTTGACAGCTGCTGGCAGAACAACATTTCTAGCAGCCTAAAGGGATTTCTGCCAACAAAAGAGACTTTTGCTTATCAAAAACCCTCTGCAGCCATCTGATCTTTATATTGGCATTGCACAATTAGTTCCATTTTTTAAAGCATGCAGTATAGCATCTCCAGAAAACTATAGTTGAGATTAAGTGCAGTTTGGTTGTAAAGCTAAGCAGCAGTTAGCTAGGAAAGAAAGTGCAGGTTTCCTCAATCTTTGTGACTCTGAGAAAGATAGAGGGCGGGGAGCACTTTTGCTGATTGTATCTGATTTGGTCATTTCTGATTCCTGTGGGCTAGTGGCTAAATGAGCTGATGGCTGAAGTTCGGGACGCCGACGCCCTCCTCTGAGCTCTCGCCACTGGCTGGAGTCGGAGGGCTTTAAGAGCCGCCAGAGCCAGTAGCTGAAGCTTGGGACACCGACGCCCTCCTTTGTGCCCTCGCCACCAGCCGGAGTTGGAGGGCCTTAATTGCCGCCAGAGCTAGCGGCTGTAGCTCAGGATGCCAACCCCCTCCTCCGTGCCCTCGCCACCGGCCGGAGTCAGAGGGCTTTAAGAGTCACCAATGCGGTGGAGGACATTGAGCCCAGGCCTCATTGAGGACGTTCAAGCAGCAAGGACTTTTTGTTATTTAATTACTATTATTTAACTGCTATGTGATACTGTATTGCTATGTGCCATGTGCTACTTTAGTGTGTTTTATGATATTTTTATTGTGTTGGTGGATATTATGCTGATTGAATGCTTTTATATTGTATTAAGGATATGTTTGTAAGCCAGCCAGAGTCGCACTTCGAGATTGGGGCGGGATATAAATCAAACATAGAATAGAAAGTCACGGCAATCCAGTCATCTGAAATGCTTCCTGTGTGTAATCATTTGGAAGAGGATGACAGGAAGAAGTGTCCAGTTTCTTCTTTCACAGCTTTCTTTGGTGCCTGTTTTCGGGAAGAGTTGTTGACCTCTGAGCTGTGGCTCCAGAAACATTAGCGGAGGACCATGCCAGGATCTGTGGAAGGTTGTGCTTAGCTGTATACTGACAGCCATGAATCCCTAGCTGAGTGGAGGATTTGCCACAGTTATTTCTCTCTCCCCCCCCCCCCACAAAACGTAATGGAATACATCTAATGTAGCCTCTTTCCACACCACTTCAGAGCTTTGCACAGGCTGTACTGCAGGCTGGGTCTGTGAGCTGCCAAGGCTGCTTTCTGAAAGGCTTGTGGTTACTAACAAGGATGTTAATAAAGCGGGAAGAATCATAATAATAGCACAAACATGACATCCCATAAACATTATGGCCACCACAGGACTCTTGCCAGAATTCCTGAAGGTGTTTTTAAGTGAACTGCAACTTTATTGTGGAGATGGTTGTGGGGTTGGAGAGCAGTACCCAGCTGCTTACAATTGAAGACCTGCTGTTGGCAAAAAGCATTTGAGGTGGCCATGAATTCAGTGGCTTCTTCTGTTGGAGCAGCAAGAGCTACATCCCCTTTCTACAAGCAACCCAGCGCTTAATTTTGCAATTGCAAAATCAAATTAGAAGATGGAGGAAGGAGCTCTCTGGACAAGGAATGACATTAAAGGAGGTGATGCTGAGGAACTCAACATCCCCATGTCACTTGGAGGACCTTGAACAGGCTGAGGTAAGGGTGGCCAACCTTTTTGTGCCATGGGCTTGACCATGCCCCCAGACAGCTGAGTGGGCCAGACCGAGCCTCCCAGAAGCTGAAGCAGGTGCATTTATCACAGTCATTACAACTGGGCATGTTTTATGGGTGATGTAAGTGAGTCTGCTTCCACTTCCAGGCAATGGGCCAAATGGAAAGTGGGCCGTAAGTTGGGAACCCTTGGGCTGGGGGTTGGAGTCCATAAATGCAAGACCAACATGCTCAAGAGGGGGCTGCTGGCAGATAACAACATCCTGTGTGAATGTGGAGAAATACAGAATCGAAATTATCAGCTGGTCTGCTGATTACTACCGGAAACATGTACGAATGAGGATTTAAGTTTGGCTATCAACAGACCCAAGAAGGTGACTTCATTTAGGCAGTTTAAAGTTTGATCTGGACATAAAAGAAGAAGAAGAAGCACTTAATTTCTGTGATGAGAGATTCCTGAACATATCGTGCACTCTTATCTGGATGGTTCCCCCCCCCCCCTTCCAGCTCTGTGAATTCCCAGGCCTCCTTGAGACTTCAGTGGAAAAGGAAATACACTCTGTACATAGGCAGATATACTTTAAAAAAACACACCCTCCCAATTCAAGGGCTGAATGTTGGCACTGGAGAGTGATTCTGGAACTAAAGCCTGAATCAGGTTCATATCAAGAAATCTCCCTCTACCCATTCTCTACCCAAATTGGGAGAGTGGATACATCAATATAATGATGGGAAATTCACTTTATACAGTATTTACCAGTATAAAAATCTGGATCAAGCCATTGTGTTAATAAAGCCACACTAACCAAACTGGAGTAGTTTAATTTCGTGGAAATGCTTCCTGACAAACATTACCCTTGATATATACATGCTGGTGTCTGCTCTGGGATTCTTTAATGCCCCACACAAGACTACAGGAAGTTCCAAGATTAAAAGTAGTTGTAGACTGAAACATCTGAAGGTAAAAGCCTGCCTACTCTGTCAGGAAACTATTGCAGTTTTCTCAGTACTGTGGTAAGCCTTGGAATATTGATGAATTGAGACATAAAGAATGGAATAGCTCTGAGCCTTACTGGCTTACAGCTTGTTTTAAGAATTGCTGTAGCAAAAGAGGAAGAAACCTTGGGTTTTTGTTTGTTTTGATTTATTTGCACACCTGTCACTGGGCCTTATTTTGGTTTATATTACGGGAGATAAAGGCCTTCCTTCCTGCATGACGTCTTTGGGGGAGGGGGGTTTAGTGGAATGTTTGATGCTGCATTTTATATAGACTTAAGTCAATATAGACTTAAGTCAATATATGAATTTGTTAGATATATTTATTCCTACAGCAGTTCTGAAGGATAGGGATGCCAGATAGAGATTTAGCCCCAGCAAATGTTTTCCCCAAAATTTGTAGTTGTAAAAAAGATAAAACTTGCTTCAAAATTTGCCCATAGAAACCAGTTCCCAAATTTGAATCTCTAGATATTATTGGCCTACAGCTCAAATCAACCCTGATCGCAGGCATTAGGCATCCTGGATGATGGGTCCAAAACCTGAGTACTGTTTAGACCAGGGGTTCTCAATGTTTCTCAGCCGCAGGCCAGACCACACCCCCTCAGGCAGCTGGACTGGTGGTTCGCCCACCATAAACTCACCTAAAATGCGTCTGTGGCTGTCATAAATGGATTTACAATGGCTGCAGACTCATTTATGGCTGCTGTAAATGTATTTATGATGGCCATAAATGAGTCCATGGGCAATTCCAACAGTGGTGGGGGTGGGGGCAGCTGGAGCCAGATCAGGAGATAGATTATTTGGTGACACAAGTCATAGGTTGCCAACCCCTGGTTTAGACCCAAGTTGTCTAAACACTGGATATATACTGTATATGCCGGCGTATAAGACGACTGGGCGTATAAGACGACCCCCAACATTTCCACTCAAAATATAGACTTTGTTATATACTTGCCGTATAAGACTACCCCCCTCTTCCGCACACCTTCCATACACCAAATAAAACATAAAAGAACATCAGATTTGATTTCAACATCTCCCTGCACTAGTGCGCAAGTGCGCATGTGCGAGCTCTGCGTAGACAAGGGGCGGGGCGGAGCACTGCTGCTTCCCGCTGAGCAGAACAGGCCGGTCATGCAGAAAAGGCTGGCACCCCGTCTCGCTGCTGATGCTCGCCACAGCCACGCTTGGATACCGTGCGATACTGGATGGTATGTAGAATGAGGTGGGTAGGCATCGGGAGGCCACTATGGGCACCAGGCGGGCATCGGGAGCCCACTATGGTCACCGGGCAAGCATCGGGAGGCCACTATGGGCAGCTATGTCTAACCCAGCTGAAGTGCACCCGGCGTATAAGACGACCCCCCCACTTGGAGGCATGTTTTTCAGGGGGAAAAGTAGTCTTATATGCCAGCATATACAGTAATCATGTGATGACCTTCTCTTCACTACTGTCAAATATCTCCAGCCAATCAAACCCTGAACCTTTGAGCTAGGCAGAGAAACAGACTCACCATTTATTTCCATGTTCTAGCACCATGTCCACACTATCTGTCTCATCTACATTTGACCCACAGCACCTTGTCCTCAGTGGGAGCTATTCACATGCTTTCTATGCAGAAGGACAATGGTCCAGAGTGTCACTGGTTTGTGTCTCCAGGTCAAGGAGACAGATCATGGTTGAGTGATAAGAAACACTTCTTTGAGGCTGGAGAACTGCTGCCATTCAGAGTTGACAATACCAAGCTAAATGAACAAACAGAACTGGCCTACTTTCTCTGTACCTGTGGGTCTCCCCCCCCCCATGTATGACAATATAAAAGTATTAGTTGTCCCTCTTGTACCGGTGATCCCTGAGTCTTTTAGTCCCCAAACCATTACTTTCAGTTTCTGTTGTATCTTGGATTAGATGGACCACCTCTCTATGCAATTTTGTTGCAAGATGGATGGAAGCTGTAGACAACTGAGCCCCCAAACTTATCCTAGCCCCATTTGCATTTTCACTGTATGGCTGCAGTTAGGAAGAAGATATTATGCTAACAGGATAAATGGTATGGCAGTTGAAGCCTGCAAAGAAGCCAAGAGATTAAAAACGCATTTCTTTTTAGTAGCCGCAAGGTATTTGGCACGCTATGTTTAAGCATAAAGAGAAGTTCTGCTGTCTTGCTGTACTATTTTGTCCCAGCAAAGTCTGAAATAAGACTTTGATTTTAAAGTATATATATACATTTCTCCAATCTTTCTTATTCTTGGTCTTATAGATGGGTCACATTCCTTTCCACTCCTAACAATTGCAAATCAAGCAAACGAGGCCAAAATAAGTGTGCCTCTGCTATCAAATGTCAAAATACGATCACCCTGGCAAGCCTCCAACACAGCATTAAAAATAGCTTACTAAGTTACACTGTGAAAATCACTAATGTAACAAGACTTGTGTGTCTGATCCCATTAATAGGAGAAGGCTAATATGGTCATTTCATGCAAAACTGATGGAAATCAATAAAGGGATATTTTGGGGGGAAGAAAGCACACAATTCTATTATTTAAGGCATTTTGTACAAAAACATTTAGAAAATAACATTTAACTTGCGTGTCTCTTGTCCAATTCAATAAAAGTTATTTTGGATTGTTAAAGCTTTTGCTCCAGTTAAATGAAAATGAGGTTACAGGGCAGCTAGATTTTTGGGCTCACCCTTTTCAGTCAAGCAAAAAAAGTCAGTTCCAAGGGGATGAAAGATGTTCTCCAGAGCATTGTACTATGACTTCTTATCAGTGCTGTTTGGCCTACTTGCTTTACGCTGGATAGAAGATAAAGCCTGACTACAAGACACAACCAGTCTGCTAAGAATTTGGGACAGTGAAACAGAGGGTGGTTGTGGGTAAAGGAGGGATTTTGAATAAGGACGTAGGCCAGGGGTTCCCAACCTTTTTATGCCGTGGGCCTGACCACGCCCCCTAGACAGCTGAGCGGGCCGGACCATGTCCCCAGAAGCGGAAGTAAGTGTGCCCGCTTCTGTAAAGGAATTCGAATGAAACACCCATGTAAATAGATTACAGTTGTGTTAGAATGATTTACTTTAATCATTCTGTTTAAGTTGTGAAGAAACAGAACTTGCATTGACTTGCATTGTATTTAGAATTCTCCATAGAGATGAGTGCCTCTAGTGGCATTTGAAATCATCAAGGGAAGAATTTACCCAGGGACATCTCAGTACAGGTTCACACACTTTTAACTCTAGAGTTCACCCAAAAGTGAAGGGGGAGGAAAATAATCCCTAGGCTTCTTGCCAAGATTTGGCCCATCTTGATAAGAAAGCCCATAACCGATAATCTATCCTTGAAGGTGGAGGATTGGTAACCCTGAGATAATGATCTAATCCCAAGGACACTTTACATTCCTAAAGCAGTGGGGAAAGGAGACACCTTTTTGGGGATAAAAAGGGACACACACACACACACACACACACCAGTTATCTTGGGAGAGGAGGAGGAGGAGAAAAGGAGACAGATGGAGAGGAGTCACCAACTGCTGGAAGCTTTGAGCCATCACCAGGAGAAGTGGAGGAATGGGACTTTGAAGGAATGTGGCCTTTAGGGCCACTCTTATCATCTATGTCAGAGGGACTTAGTCATTTTCCCGGCAGCGACACTTTGAAGAAAAACCTCAAGTTTGGGACTTAGCCAAATTTCCAGAGTTGTCTCTTTAAAATATTTCTAGCTTGAAGAAGCAGCACTTAGAAACTATCGCATTTCTTGTTTTCCATACTTGAAGTATTGATAGGCTTTTCATACCTAGGAAATAGCTAGCTAGGGAGAGCTATTTTAGAAGCTTTTTAGTTTAGAAGCAGGACCCAGAAATGGGACATTTTACTTTGGATTGGTGGAACTTGATTTGCTATTGAGCCAAGGCTATGCTTTGCTTGTTGAAGCAACGATTTGCCTTATGGACTATGCTTTGCCTTTTATACAAATAAACGTATAAGACCATCCTAGGACTTATTTTCAAGGAATTTGGACTTTGTTTACCAACTCGAATTTTACTTTTAAAATGCTACCACATTCAAACCTTTCACGGCTCAATGCTTTGGAGATCATGAATGGGAGGGGAGAGTTGCCGACCCGGGGTGACACACAGGTTACAGGGCTGGAGTTTGGAGCTGTGGGAGTCAAATAGCCCTCATCCTGGGAAAAATAATTTCGGCAAGTGTAGACACCATTGCACCAACCCCGTTCTCACCCTTCCCTTTATTCTGACAGCTTCCATGTTTACAACAGCCGCAGGCATATTTACGGCTGACATAACCGCAACCCCATTTACGGCTGGCCTAACTGCATTTGTGCAGGTGCAGGGGCATTTACAGCTGACATAACCACATTTGTGTAGGCACATTTTATGGCTGTCATAAATGTGTCCACTTCCGGGCGTGGCAATGGGCCAGATGGAATGGCATCATGGGCCAGGTCTGGCCCGTGAGCCGTAGTTTGGGAACCCCTGATGTAGGCTTATGCCACATTCCATGACTATTTGCTGATAAAAAGAGAATTCATATCCCCTCATAAGGTTTAAGAACACTGGCATATGTTTCTCAATCTCATGCCTTCAGCACACTCCCTAGCCTAGATGAACTAGTAGCATCTAGGAAATAGAAGAAAATAGAGGGACAAGAGTAGAAGCAAAGAGTAGTTGATGGGGATATGCCATTCTTTTCCACCTGGATTTCAACTCCCAGAATTCTCTAGGCAGAATTCTAAGAGTTCCAGCCCACAGATAAGGAAGCTGACCCAATACTCCCTGGGAATTTCCCAGATATGTGAATGATTTCCCAGCCATAAGTATTCTAAACATTGTGTATAACTTATTTCATTCATAGTCTAGTAGTTCCTTATTGTTTAGCTTTCTATGGTACTCTTCTTCTTCTTCTTCTTCTTCTTCTTCTTCTTCTTCTTCTTCTTCTTCTTCTTCTTCTTCTTCTTCTTCTTCTTTAGCAAGTGTTGTTTAGACAAAGAGCAGGAAGGATAGTGTTGAGTAATGTTCTGCTTTGGCTAGGTCTGTGATAGCAAAGACTGAGCTGACAGCCTCTGTTCTGTAGAAAGTGATGATTGAAGGAGCAGCTTAAATTAGGAATGGGGAAGTATGCCTTCCAATTGTTCTTGGATGGGAGCTTCATAGGATCAGCAGAAACAGGCATCTGTCTTTGATTGAAGTACACAATTGGTCTATCTAGCACAGCATTGTCAACTTTAATTGGCAGCATCTCTCCCAGGTTTCAGGGCAGATTCGTCTCATGTCTTACTCAATGTCTTACTAAAGGTCTTACTAAACAGGTCCATCTCCTCTTAGCTTCCAGCCACAGAACTCTGTCAGCCCTAGCTGGTGTAGCAAACATTGAGGAGTGAAGGAAACTACAGTGCAGTTTCAGTTACAGGTTTATAGCAATGGAAGATTACAACCCAGACAGAAATTCCAAATTCCGACTTTGTTCTGTTGCATGAGATTTACTACTGAGGATTTCTTGTGTAGAATGTCCTGTCATAAATGTAATGGTTGAGGTAATTGTTGTTAGTATACTCCTAAAATGCTAATGTGTGGGTCTTGTTACTTAGCGCCACTATTTTGTTTGACTGTCTCTTAATTATTTTGTTTTTGTGGTAAGCCAGCTCAATTTACACTAAATACAACACAGATTATAAAATAAATAATAAAAATTTTGGAAAAGAAAAGGAGGAATAATTGTACAATAAAATGTGTGGGAATAGAAAAGAGTGGCATTTGTGTGGTTAGAGATGAAAAAAGGCAGGGAGAAAGAGAAATCTGAGGGAAACTGGAAGGTTAGAAGAAGAAAAATGGAAACAACTGTTGATGAGATTACTCTCTATCAAAGAAAAAGAGCATAATTGTAAGCTTAATTGGAGATGTTACATGACTCCAGTGAGATCATATCAAATAAGTAAAAGTGGGACCAACAAGTGTTGGAGATGTAGCAAAGAAACTGGAACATACCTGCATATGTGGTGGGGTTGCGAGTATACCCAAATTTTTTGGAAAATGATAGAAAAGGAATTGGAGAAGATTATGGAAGTTGTTATTGAATTAAATCCCAAACTTACATTATTAGGAGAGGTTGAGGAAATCAAAATAGAGAGCAATAAGAAAAAACTATTGGCTATGTTATTGTTAATGGCAAGACAAATAATAGCAGCAGAGTGGGAAAACAAATTTGTAATAAAGAAAGAAAGATGGTACAAAAAGGTTTGGCAGCTGGCATTGAATAACAAGTTAACATCAGAGATCAATTTAAAGAAAGTGATGATAAAAAACAATACCTTTTGGGAAATATGGAAGCCTTTTGTTTTATACAGATTGACGAGTAAGACAGAGTTAAGCCAACACAAGAAGAGTATAAGATTTGGGAAACGTAAACGAGTAATAGCTATGACTATAATATTGATTGATATAAATTCGGTAATAAGTTTAATTGGCATACTACACCTTGTACAGCACTGGGGTGGGAAGGGGTTTATGAGTGTTTGTATATTAAAATGTGCATTATTGTTATTGTTTTTGTAATGTTAATGTACATATGTTGTTTTATGGTGAAATAATTCTAATAAAAATATACTTTAAAGAAAAAGAAGGCACCAATTGCCCTTTGGATTAGGACCACAAGCCCCAATCTTATACCTTTAGCCTTTGAGGTAAAGGTAAAGGACACCCTTGCTCAAAAGCCAGTCATATCCAACTCTAGGTTTCAGTGCTCATCTCTGTTTATAGCCAAAGAGCCAGTGCTGTCTGCGTCTACAGACGTTTCCACGGATATGTGGCAGGTATGCCTCAACACTAGAGTGCAAGGAAAGCTGTTTACCTTCCCACTGAAGTGGTACCTATTTATCTACAGTCAAACCTCACATAAAGAGTGCCTCTCTTAAAGAGTAACTCATTTGAAGAGCAGAATTTTCTCTGAATGTTTGCTTCACTTAACAAATAAAACCAACCAAAAACTTGCTTAATAAATAAATCAGGGTTCGCAATCCCCCCCCCCCCGAAGTCACAATTGGTCACTTACAATGGTGTTTCACTTGAAGAGCAAACTCTCTTAAAGAGCAATCCCATGGAATGCATTATGCTCTTTAAGCGAGGTACAACTGTACCTTGCAATTTCTTGGTTTCGAACTGCTAGGTTGGCAGGAGCTGAGACAGAGACAGGAACTCACTCTGTCATGCAGCACTCAAGAATTGAACTCCAACCTTCCAGTCGGCAAGTTCAGTGTCTTAACCACTTGAGCTACCGCAGTCTTTTGAACACAACTTAAACATAGTCTTGAAGAAAGGATATCTGAGGCCATTTCTATACCACCATCCCCGAGAACAAAGGTACACATGTTAATCTAATTTACATTTTCTCACTTTTATACCAGCAGAAAGTGTAAAGGAACTACATTGAGGCATCAAGTAGAAAGGCATAGATTTGGTAGAAAGATGCACAGTGCCATCAGCTCTCTGCATACATAGGCCTTACTTAGCGTCTCGTCTGGAAACAGGAGGCAAGCTATTGCTTCCTTGTTGCAGCTCTTCCTTATCCATTTGTTTTGGCTTTAATCATTGACGAGAGCAATGAAGACGACTCATAAGTTTTTTCCTTCTTCCACAAATCAACCTTCTGTCGAGTGATCTAGCTCCAACCCATTGGAGTAAGAGATGGGCACAAAGCTATCTGATTCTAGCAGAACAAAACAAATATTCCGACCCTGCAATCTTCTGACCATATATAGACTTAACTAGCCTTTTGGAAGATATGGCTGATATCTGTGATCAGGACAGAGCAATTAGTTATGAAATGTCTGTGCCGCCAAAGGGTGGTGTATAAGGATGCTTTTTTAACCATGTTTTGCCTTCATGTGATTATATGTGCATATATGAATTAATGGGGGGGGGGATCCCATATTTTATTGAAAGCTGTAACTGATCAATTGCTAAAGAACAGCATATCAGGTCAGAAAGGACAAAAATGAGAAGTTTGTGAATCAAAGACCATTGAGGCGAATAACTGGGTATAGTGATTGGACGGGAGGATTCTCATATCTCAGTACTGTATGCCAGTTTAAGAATCAGGAAATACCTGTGCATGTCCAAGTCTCAAGAGGAGAAGCGAAGAAAGATCCGATTTTGGTACATGACGTACACCAATCTCTAGTAATGTATAGGTGACATTAGGGCTGCCAGTCTTAGCACAAAGATTTTCCCGATGTTGCACTTGTACCAAGTTGAGTGTGCTCAGATGTCAGAAGCAATCGGAGGGGACAGAGAAAGGACACAGTGGGAAGACCCTTTGAAACCCATCCTACCACTGGGAGCAAGCCAGATCTCCAGTGTTAACACCTTGTGAGCCTTTTTGTTTTAAAGGCCCACACAGGCAAAGGTGCAGAACCTGTGGAAACTTCCCATGGCCTGGTGGTGCATCTTCCACATGCCACAGAGAAAAAGCACTGAGTGCAGAAACCGTACCTCTCCCCAAATGTCATGGACAGAAGCTGATATAAGATTTGGAGATTTTTAAAGGGTTAGGTAAAGGTAAAGGTTGCCCTTGCTCGAAACCTAGTCATATCTGACTCTAGGGTTCAGAGCTTCTCTCTGTTTATAGCCAAAAAGCCAGTGCTATCTGCATTTGCAGACATTTCCATGGACATGTGGCAGGCATGACTAGACACGGAACGCTTTTGGCTGCAAACAGTACTTCTTGTCTAGCATGTTATCTGCTTAGTCATGTCTTAACTGTATTTTAAACCCATTTACCCAGATTCCTTTCCTGCCCATTCCCAGAAACAACCAACTTCGAAAAAGCTCTTGCTCTCTACCTAATCCTTACCTTGTCCCCACTCTATGTTTTTTGCTGTTCAGTCGCACAGTCGATTCCAACCTTTGCGACCCCATGGACCACTGTCCGCCAGGCACTCCTGTCCTCCACCATCCCCCTCAACCCGCTCAGCTCTGTGCCCATTGTGTCTACAATACCATCTAGCCATCTCATTTTTGCCCGCCTCCTTCTTCTTTTGCCCTCAACCTTTCCAAGTATCAAGGCTTTCTCAAGTGAGTCTTCTCTTCTCATTTGATGTCCAAAGTACCTTAGCTTCATCTTTACTATTTGACCTTCTAAAGAGCACATGAATCTGGCCTGTGACATTGCAACAGCTCCCTGCTGCAACATTGCAAAGTTCCATACCTTGACCTTAAGTTCTGTCCCTGAAACTTCAGGGAAGGGCACCCTGCTGACCTGGTCCCTGAACAAATTATTGCTGTAAAAGTGCCTGGTTTTTGTCTGTTTGGTTTTTTTCCCCATTTTCTAATGTGATTCAGTTACACAGTATCCTCAAGATGTTGCTGGTGTAACTATTTTGGGACTAGATCTAGTGTTGTTGTTGATATTTTAAATATCTCATTCGAGTACAACTTCCTTCAGCCTGCTAGGTTTAAATTGATCTGACATGGGTACTTTCATTAATTTGTTTTCTAGATTAAAATACTTGCTTATTTTAAACTTTGGAAACATGCATCTTGTGAATCTGTGAAACAAGATTAATTTTAAAGAAATGAGATGAGAACTGTACTTCCAAGTCTTTTACATCTTGCCAGTTTTCTAAGATCAGACGTTCAGGTTCCAAGAACCAAAACCCCTATTGCTTTCATTAAAGGTGGTTTCATAGCAGCACCATAAAAATAATAAGATGACTGTTTTTCACATTCAGTATCTGTTTAATCTATATGCAGAACATATTATATAGAAATCTGGATTGGATTTAGATGAAGGAGGAGTGAAAATGGCTAGAAGAAAAATCTATTATTTAAGATATGCAGATGACACCATTTAAATGGCAGGAAGCAACAATAACTTCTGATGATTTTTAGTGACAATGAAAGAAGAAAATGCCAAAGCTGGACCGCAGTTGAAAATAAAAAATTTAAGAAGAAAAGGGACTGCAGTGACTCAAGTGGCTAAGACACTGACTGAAAGGCGGGAGTTTAGCAGTTCGGTTCCCGAGTACTGCAGGATGGAATGAGCTCCCGTCTTTATCCGAGCTCCTGCCAACCTAGCAGTTCGAAAGCAAAAAATTTCAAGCAAATAAATAGGGGCCACTTTGGTGGGAAGGTAAACAGCATTCTGTGTCTAGTCATGCTTGCCACATGTCCATGAAAATGTCTGCAGAAGCTACGCTGGCTCTTCGGCTTTGAAATAGAGATGAGGACTAAACCGTAGAGTCAAACACGACTGCTTTCGAGCAAGAGAAACCTTTATCTAAGAAGAAAAATCTGAACTGTAGAAGAACTACACAACTTTAATGCTGACAATGAATAAATTGAAATTGTTAAAGATTGTGTACACTTTGTCTAAAACTTCAGTCGAAGTGGAGAATGCAGCCAAGAACATGGAAGGACAGCAATGAAGCAAGTAGAAAAATAATCAACTGTAAGGACATGTCCCTGGAAAACAAAGCCAAGATCATACATACCATTGATTTCTATTATATTGGTGTGCAAGCTGAACAATGAAGAAAGCAAACAGGAAATACTGATTTGCTTGGAAGATGGTGCTAGAGAAGAGCTTTATGTATAACTACCAGAAATATATAGAAGTGTGTCCTTTTGTTGTTGTTGTTCAGTCACACAGTTGATTCCAACCCTTTGCGACCCCATGGACCAATGTCCGCCAGGCACTCCTGTCCTCCACCATCCCCCTCAACCCACTCAGCTCTGTGCCCATTGTGTCTACAATACCATCTAGCCATCTCATTTTTGGCCGCCCCCTTCTTCTTTTGCCCTCAACCTTTCCAAGTATCAAGGCTTTCTCAAGTGAATCCTCTCTTCTCATTTGATGTTCAAAGTACTTTAGCTTCATCTTTACTATTTGGCCTTCTAAGGATCAGTCAGGGTTGATTTCTTCTAAGATTGACCTATTTGTTCTCCTTGCTGTCCAGGGTACTCTCAAAACTTTCCTACAACACCACATCTCAAAGGTGTCTATTCTTCTGCGCTCAGCTTTCCTAATGGTCCAGCTCTCATAACCATACATTACCACCGGGAATATCATTGCTTTGACTATGTGAATTTTTGTTTGCAATGTTATGTCTCTACTTTTCACTATGTTCCCCAGGTTTCTCATAGCTTGTCTCCCAAGCATTTATTTTATTTTTATTTTTATTTATTTAGATTTATATCACCGCCCACTCTCCATGGCGACTCAGGCCGGTTTACAGTCAGGAAAAAAACAACACAGGACAAACAGCTAAAATCCATTCCTCCTCCCGACCAGAGGACATTAGTCTTATCCTTCCCTGGGCAGGTAGGGCCCAGGATTAAGAAGTGGAAGCTTCCATCTAAAAACCTTAAAACTGTTAAAATTTAAAATTAAAATCTAAAAAAGATTAAAAGCAAATTAAAAACACACCAGGTGCTACACAGATCATCCAATGTGCTGGGGTCATTATACCTTCCGCACCCCATATTTGTCCTGCCAGCCATGTTTTTAGATTCTTCCTAAAGGGCAGCAGCTCTGTCTGGAGACGTAGGTCCACTGGCAGGAGGTTCCATACGGCCAGAACAGACACAGAGAAGACCCTCCTTCTAGTGCCAGAGAGGTGTGCCTCCCTGGCCAATGGAACAACTAGGGAACCTCTCTGGTCCGCTCTGGTGGGACGGGCAGATTTTCTTGGGGTGAGTATCCTGGCCCACTACCATGTATGGCTTTAAAGCATCAGTTGCCTTTTTATTTCATGGATGCAATCCCCATCTGCAGTGATCTTGGATCCTAAGAAAGTAAAATCTGTCACTGCTTCTACTTCTTCCCCATCTATTTTCCAGGGACTGATAGGGCCTGTTGCCATTATCTTGGCTTTCTTGATGTTGAGTCTCAAGCCAGCTTTTGCACTCTCTTTTTTCAACCTAAGCAGAAGCTTCTTTAGGTCTTCCTCACTTTCTGCCATTAGGGTAGTATCATCTGTGTATCTCAAGTTGTTGATGTTTTTCCCAGCAATTTTGATCCGAACTTGTGATTCATTCAACCCTGCATTGCACATTATAAGTTGAATAAGCAGGGTGACAAAATGCAGCCTTGTCTTACTCCTTTTCCTATTCCAAACCACTCTGTCATTCCGTATTCTGTCCTAACTGTTTCTTCTTGACCCTTGTACAGATTTCTCATGAGGCCTATAAGGTGTTCTAGTATTCCCATCTCTTTACTTGCCACATTTTGTTGTGGTCCACATAGTCAAAGGCCTTGGTGTAGTCAAGGAAACAGATGTAGAATTGTTTCTGATATTTCTTTGTTTTCTCCATGAGCCAACGTATGTTGGCAATGTGGTTTCTAGTCCCCCTGCCTCTTCGGAACCCAGCTTGCACTTCTGGTAACCCTCTCTCCACATGCTGCTGAAGTCTATCCTGTATTATCTTGAGCATAACCTGGCTAACATGTGGGATGAGCGCAATTGTTTGATAATTTGAACATTCTTTGGCATTACCCTTTTTTTGGGATTGGAACGTACACTGATCTTTTCCAATCCTGTGGCCATTGTTGTGTTTTTCAAATCTGCTGACATATAGAATCCAATAATTTGATTCCATCATCTTTAAGGGCTTTGAAAAATTCATCTGGGATACCATCATCTCCATTGGCTTTGTTGTTTGCAGTGCTCTTTATGGCCTTTCTGACTTCACTTTCTAGGATGTCTGGCTCAAGTTCAATGTTCTCATCCTTGTGATTGTGTTGAGGTCCTTTTTGTTAAGTTCCTCTGTGTACTCTTGCCATCTTTTCTTAATCTCTTATGCATCAGCTAAATCCTTGCAATTTTTGTCCCTTATCATGTTCATTTTTGCTTTAAATGTTCCCTTGATTTCCCCATTTTTTAAAAAAATCTCTGGTGCTAGCCCTTATGTTGTTTCCTTCTACAGTATTTCTTTGCATTGTTCATTTAGATAGGTTTCCTCATTTCACCTTGCTTTTCTTTGAAATTCTTTATTCAATTGGTTGAATTTTTTGCTTTCTCCTTTGCCTTTTGCATTCCTTCTTTCCTCTGCTTTTTAAAGAGCCTCATCAGACAACCACTTTGCTTTCTTACACTTCTTTTCTTTTTGTATGGTTTTCCTTGCTGCCTCCTATATGATCCCCCACACCTCTGTCCATAATTCTTCTGGCACTCTGTCTATCAAGTCTAAGCCATTAAATCTGTTCCACACCTCCACTGTGTATTCCTTAAGGATGTTGTCTAGGTCATACCTGTCTGGCCTAATTGTTTTCCCTATTTCCTTTAGTCTAAGCCTGAATTTTACAATCAGTAGATTATGATCTGAGCCACAGTCTGCTCCAGGTCTTGTTTTTTGCTGATTGTATGGAGGTTCTCCATCTTTGGCTGCAGAGTATGTAACAATCTGGTTTTGATGTTGGCCATCTAGTGATGTCCATGTGTAAAGTCTTATCTTGTGTTGCTGGAAGAGGGTGTTTGCTATGACCAGTGCATTCTCTTGGCAGAACTCTATTAGCCTTTGCCCTGCTTCATTCTGTGTTCTAAGACCAAACTTGCCTGTTATTCCATTTATTTTTTATTTCCTACTTTGGCATTCCAATATCCTATGATAATTTGGACATAATTTCTTGGTATCTGTTCTATGAGGTGTTGTAGGTCTTCATAGAACTGGTCGACTATGGCTTCATCTGCACCAGTGGTTGGTGCGTATATTTGGATTACAGTGATATTGAAAGGTTTAACACAAAGTAGCAGACTAAAATTTAGTTGATTAATGCTGGATATATGAAACAAGAAGTTATGTATGTAGTCAGAAGTTAAAAAGTATCTTGTTAGTCATCAACCTTGGTATGAAAAGGAAAACCTTGGTATGAAAAGGAAAGTTCACTATATCAAGTCAACTACAGTAATTCAATTACTTATCAAATGCATGCAGCTATGAGTCTTTGGTGAGAACATCCAATGCAGTGACTCCTTCCCCCCTCTGGCTCTGGCCGCTGGTTAGGCCTGGAGACCTGCATTGGTGTCCTCTGTCGCCTGCCCTCCTGCAGCGACTCCACCTGGGCGACTGAAATGGCAACTGGCCAGTTGAGGCCTTGGTCACTTCCTTCTTTCCTCTCTGGCCTCGGGTTTTTGGATGGGGGGAGGGGGCAAAATGGGCCACTCACCTCCCCCTGGGCTTCTGTCCTAGATCACATCAAGTCTGGATTTTGTCTAGAAGCAAAAAAAAAAAAATGACAAAAACTAATCAGTCCAGTACAAGCTATTTCCTGGCAACCTCATAAAGTATGGGACCCCAAATAAGCATGACTCTGATCTATGCCCAGTGGCAGGTATACTCTTTTTTTAGGGGGAGGGGAGGGGGAAATCTGTGCATGAGCAAGTCCCACACAGATGGAGGGGTGACTTTAAGGGAGATGGCTTCCAGTAAAGTGACCCTTTCCGGTGTGATCCTTTCTTGCTGTCTGTTTACACCCTGAGGCTGTTATACAGGGCTTATCAAGAAAAAGCAAAACTCCTTGGGAAAGATGCTAGGAAAAATGGAAGGTGGTGAAAAAAAAGAGAAAGACCAAATGTGAGATGAATTGACTCCATAACGGAACCACAGTCTTGAGTTTGCAAGAGCTTAAACCGGGCTGTTGAGGACAGGATATAGCACACAAGAAGAGGAGGAGGAAGAGGACAGTGAGCAGTTTAAATAGGACATTGCAAATACAAACAACAGAGTCAGAAGCAGGATTAGTGATTGAATTAGTGGAAGTACAGTTGTACCTCACTTAAAGAGCATAATGTGTTCCACAGGATTGCTCTTTAAGCGAGTTTGCTCTTTAAGCAAAACACCATTGTAAATGACAATTGTGACTTCTGGAAGGGGGAATTGCAAACCCTGATTTATTTATTAAGTGAGTTTTTGGTTGGTTTTAGTTGTTAAGTGAAGCGACCATTCAGAGAAATTTCTGCTCTTTAAGTGAGTTACTCTTTAAGTGAGGCACTCTTTAAGTAAGGTTTTACTGTTTCTATATTTTATCCGAGTATGATTTCTTTAGTTTGAATATTTTATTAACTTCATACCTTTTAACTTTTAGTTTCCTCCTTTTCCAGTGCCTTCCTTTATTTTTGTTTTAACTTTGCCTTCTTTTCTTTTCGTTTATAGCCATTGACTTGTTCTGAATGGCAGCAGAATTCTGTAAAGAAATGACAGGAGAGAATTGAAATTGGATAGAAAGTGAAAGCAAAGCCTCCAGGGTCACCCTTCACTTTCATCTGTTGCTAAGAATAACCTAATATACAGCCAGAAAGTCTAAAAACAAGAAGGCAATCAAACAAGTGTAAAGTAATACAGTGCAGTTATTAGTTTAGGAGCATGCAAATTGGAACCAGGTGTTGAATGATGGAAAGTAAAGGCTTGATGACAAGGGCCATGCTCTGAATGCACAGAGAAGGATCTCTCTATGTTGGATATTTGCAGCCATCTGCTGTGGTCAGAATAAATATGACCAAAGCATGGATCAAAAATTGGGTGGAATTGTATTGATACATTTTTAGAAAACCTGTTTGGGGTACACAGAAAGAACCTCTTTGAAGATTGTGAATACAATCAGGCATAAGATTGTGAATACAATCTGGCATAAGATTGTGAATACAATCAGGCATACCCTGGGAGGCAATCTTACCAGCTAATCTTTCTAGCACCAGATTGAACCAAAGGCACGTGTTGAGAAAATATACCCTCTGTTGGTATTGCTCCACCTAAGATAAGGAGAAAAGTAGCAGTGGGTGCTGAAAGAACTAAGCAAGAGAATGACTCTCAACATCCTCTGAATGGATATGAGCCTCAAGTCTGCCAGCTCAGATCCAGGAGGAGCCTTATGGCAAGAACAAACATTCTTGAGGGTATGAAAAAACAAAACCAAATTAGAAGATGATGGAAGGAGCTCACTAGACAAGGAACAATTAAAGGAGGATATAGCTGAGGAACTCAACCTCCCCTACATCAGCCGGAGGACTCTTAATAGGCTGAGGGTTGGAATGCCTAAATGTAAGACTAACATGCTGAAATGGGGGCTGCTGGTAGACAACAACACACTGTGAATGTGAAGAAATACAGAATCCGGCTCATTTACTGGTGTGCCAATTACTGCCAGAAGCATACACCGATGAGGACTTAAATTTGGCCAATGACAAAGCCAAGAAGGTGGCTTCATTTTGGCAGTCCAGGGTTTGATCAGGACATGAAAGAAGAAGAAGAAGAAAACCTGTTTGGGGTAACTATAGCCTCATGGTTCTGCATGCACCATCCTGTATAGATAAATTAATGTTGTGCTGTGTGTGAATTTGGAGTGTATCCCAGCAGCAGAGCCAGCAGCAAATATCCAGCATTAGGGACATGTCCACTCTGTAAACATATCCTCTGACAGATGCTCTTGCTCTTTGTTTACACATTGTTTGCCAGGAAGTGACCCTCTGAGACTAGATAGGTTGGTGGCATCTGCAGATACAGCTTATAATTTGGGAAGCCACATGAAAGTCACCATTGAGTCTGATTATTCTAAATCATTGTCTGCAGTTCTGTTTACACTTTCCCTAATGGCCTTGGAGCTCATGACATTGTCAGCTCAGTATTTTTGCATATAGTTCACTGTAATGTAAATCTGAGAGCTGAGCATGATAGTGAGGTTCACAGAGCTATTCACATGTTCCAAGGTTTACTCTACTTCTTGGAGACCTAGAACATTTTTGGTGTCTACTTGAACTGGAATGTTCCAGATTCTGCTAGGAATGTTGCTTTTGATGCTTTGGGTGGGTGGGTGAGAACTAGTAATTAAAACAGATTTTCAATAAAATCACAAGAGATAGCAAAGTCATATTTGGAAGATATCTGGAACTTTATTATGATTCTGTTTAAAATCTCTTGCTTGTTCTCTCACAGGGAGTTGCTTTTAACTATGGAATGTCATTCAAAGTCGAGGTTGATTTTATTTTGTTTTACACTTGCAACTGTTTTGTGCAAAACTTAAATTTTCAAATATTGCTAAGCATAGTAGAGCTTTCTTGGCGATCCCCTGCGGAACACTCCACATTCCATATTCTGTAGCCTTTGGCACCCAAAGCAGTAAATAAGAGGTTCAGTATCTCGAGGTCAACCGAGGCTGTTGCTCACTCAATTATCCATGCACAATAAAAGTATTATCAAATATCTTTGGAAATACAAATGAATTCCACAGAATATTTTGTGCTCCTTGAAATGTCATTTCAACTAGAGTAGTGGTTGAATGGGAACCCCGGTGGCTTTGTGGTTAAGATGCTGAGCTTGACAATCAGACGTTTGGCAGGTCAGCAGTTTTGAGATCCGAGTGATGCATGACGGAGTGAGTTCCTATTATCTGTCCCAACTCTTGCCAACCTAGAAGTTCAAAAGTAAAAAATTGCAAGAAGATAAATAGGTACTGCTTTAGTGTTGTCTAGTCATACCTATCACATGACCACAGAAATGTCTGCAGATGCAGATGGCACTGGGTTTTTGGTTCTAAACAGAGATGAGCTGCAGCCCCTAGTGTCAGACATGACTGGCTTTTTGAGCCAGGGATTGATTGATAGGTGAATGAATAATTTTTGCTGTCAAAAATTCTATGTATGTTGGACTTCTTAAATGCCATTGGTTGAATTACTCTACTTTAGCTGACCACCAATTGAATTTATGCCACTAGACGCTGTACTTGCAAAAGTCTGACTGAGTGTAATAAAGCGGTGTTCCTTCCTAGGAGTCCCTACCAAATCTGGCTGTGGAGTGAGGCAAGAGAAAGGGGGTCTTGAAGGTCCCAACAATGTCCATCCCTAGTCATTCTGTACCGTTACTATTATGACATCAGCTTTTCCATCAATCAGCCTTTCTCGTTTACACAGAGCACTAGCATACTCAGATTCAATTGTCTGGCAGGATTCTACAGACTACTTCAAACAAACAGGCCATTCAGGCGCTGTATATGATTGGAATTAAATATTCCTGAGCTAGCTCACTCACACTAGACCTCATCCAAGCTAAATATCAATAAACATTGTACCACTCCATGTTTCTCCCTGAGAGGAATCCTACCAAACACAATGCGTTCAGCAGTGTGCATTGTGTATATATGGAACATATGGACATGATCATATTGTTCAGACTATTGTGGCTGCTACAAATCAATGGAAATGTAAATCATTAGTGTGACTTTGCACTGATAGCTAATCTCTGTGATCCATTAGACAAAATATCTGAAACCACAACACTTTTTCATATATTAAACATGGATAAAGTAATATCTTTCTCTTAGACAGAAGAATGGCTGATTCTGCTTTCTCCTGTTCCCCCCCCCCCCAAATAACAAGATGCATTGGTCATAAGGAAAATTCCTTCCCAGCCTCTATGATGTGGTAAATGCAGTAAGGTCACCCTTGCTCATAAGCCAGTTGTATCCGACTCTAGGGTTCAATGTTCATCTCTGTTTATATCCAAAGAGCCAGCGCTGTCTGCATCTCCAGATGTTTATGTGGTCATGTGGCAGGCATGCTTAGACAACGGAGTGCATGGAACTCTGTTTACCTTCCCACTGAAGTAGTTCCTATATATCTACTTGTAATTTCTTGCTTTTGAACTGCTAGGTTGGCAGGAGCTGGGACAGAGACGGGAGCTCATTCTGTCTTGCAGAATGCTGACTTTCCACCTTCAAGTTCACAGTCTTAACCACTTGAGCCACCATCAACTACCAATCATCATGGAAAAGAAACATCTAATCCAGACTACAGTATCTTGGCCTCTCCCAACCTCTAATACAGGCCATGAGTCACAACCAGGCAAAAAAGACCATTAAACAGAGAACGCTAGACATGGAAAGGCAAGAAGGCCTAGCTAGGTCCTCTACCTTCCTGGCTCCAAAGTCTTGGAGACACATTGTTGCCCCATATCTGCTCCAACTTGAGACACCAAGTCATCGGAGGGCATTTACCCTAGTCCACTGCCAGGCTCTCCCTTCTGTAATTCTCAAGGGAAAGTTCCAGAGGACACCAGTGTCAGAGAGACTATGCCCCTGTCACTTTGGAGAAATTGAAACCACAGAACATGTTCTATGTAGCTGTCCTTTCTATAGAGACATCTGGAACAAGTTTATATCTCCACTACTCCACAAGCAGTGGTGGGTTGTCAAAATGTTTACTACCCCACTGTGACAACATCACAGTGTGGGCGGAGCTAACATCATGACATCATGAAGTCATGGGAGCGGCCAAATATAAAATAAGCACACACACACCTCAACCCACCCACCCCTCCCACCCACCCACAACACAAACCCGTAAATAAATTAATTAAATAAATAAAATTAATAACAATTACATTAAAATACACTCACCCACCAAAACACCCAAACACCCCAAACACCCACCCCTTTTAAGCACCCTCATTTGAACTCTTGATCTATTTTAGTACCCCCATTTTAACTTCTGTTCCCTTTGCTGTTATATGCTGGTCTTGGACTGTAATAACGATTTGATTTGATTTGAGCCACCGCAGTCCCTGATAAATGCAGTAGAGAGTAAGAAAACTAGTACCATCTCCAAAATGCGTAAGTCTTATGCTTTTCATTATTTGGGAAACAACACATGGGGGGGGGGATATAATAGGTTTGATAGCTCTTTTTATTTGTTATGATAATATTCCTCAGGGAGATTTCTGTTTATTTGCTGAGGATGTGAAATCTATCATTTTTCATTCTCATTGCTTTTCTCAGAATTCATATTCAATCCAAATTCTGTATTTGTTTCTCCTTCCCCTGTGAATGTCTGCATTTTTTGTGCTTTTTAATGCATATATTTAATGCATTGTTCCTGAGGTCTGTATGCTTACACATTTCACTTTTAACTAAAGCATCTTTGTACACATTTCTAGACTACATGTTTAAGTTGTGCACGTTTATTTAAATATAGTTTTAAAAAGAATTAAAAAATGTTCACATGTTTCTCCCAATGGAAGGAAACGGAATAATTGTGTGCTTCTGTTAGCAGAGTTGCCAACAAGGAATTGGCAAATCTGTTTTTAACAAATTTAAGTGCATATATCTTTTCCATCCTTACCTTGGGTTCAAGACAAATTTATTGTTGCAAATATCTCTGAATTAAAATCACTGCTCCTTTGTCTGCTATCACCCTGGGGAGAAGTTGGATACAGTGTAAGTACTTTCTGGACCAAGTTGAATCCTAGTCTTGACAGCCAACATGCTGGATCTGGAATCATTTACTTGAAAGCCAACAAGAAAATGTGATTGTTAAAAAGTCTTCTTTTATTTCAAATAATTATTAGCTGAGGATGCCAGACCTAATAACCATAACTTTATAGTGAAACAACAACTGTAAGGTCATAAAAACTGTTGTTCAATGACAGATCACTTTTTTCACATAATGTTGTAGTATAGACCAAGAATGAAAATTCTCCCCTAAAAGCATGGCCTCATATTTTGTTCTTTGAGGCAAAATAATTAGTTTTATCCAGTTCCACTTCCCATTCTTATTAGCAATATTTGTTCTGTCTAGGTAGGAATCAATCATGGGTGCCTTTGCTTTAATTTCCATCAGGCAATATTTTGTAAGCTGCCCAGAGTGAGAAAATATCCCAGATGGGTGGGATATAAATGTAATAAATAAATAAGGTATTGTGCTCTAATTCAACAAACACTTTGTACTACTGCAGAAATTATAGCACAAAGACAAACTAGATGTTAAGGAAAATTACTGCTGTATATACTTGAGTATAAGATGACCCAAATATAAGCCGAGGTACCTAATTTTGACCTGAAAACTCCAGAAATTAGATTGACCCGAGTATAAGTTGAGGGTGGGAAATGCAGCAGCTTCTAATGTTTCAATAATCAAAATACATGAAAATATGGTAAATTTAATTATTATTTTTTGTTGGATCTCAGTAAGGCATGGTCATTGACCTGCGTATAAGCTGTTTCCCCTTTTAGGGGCTCATTTTTGGGGCTAAAAACTTGGCTTCTACTCAAGTATACAGTAAACGGTATTTCCTCTGATCAAACTTTAAAATTAAGCCTATATTCGCCTTCCAAGTGAACACTAAATAATGTGCTGATGAGAAAAGTCATGTGCTCTGATAAATTGTCTAAAATTTATTGTTCTTTTTGTGGAGTTTGGAAGCTCATAAAGATTTCTGCCTTGCCCTTCATATACTGCTACAAGCAGGTTGAGTAAAGTCAGCTCTGGTGTTTGCCAATGGTCTTCCTAATCTTCTTTCCCCTACAAACCCCAATGGCTTGAAAATATATGCTGAATGGTTAATGCAAACCAAGTCGTCTGTGCATTTTGTAGGACAGAAATTATTTGAAAAGCGTATGCTACATAACGCTACTTAAAGTAGCCTATAATGAGGAGGAATTCAGAGAGATTAATGGCTTAAAGCAAAATAATGGAAAGGTTGCTGAGACTATAATTGTCAAACCCTCCCGGTTCTTTCCCATACCTGTATCAATTCTGTTTGATGGTGACTCAGAAAATGATCCCTGGCATTTATTTTTCTGTTAGACTTTATGAAAAATTGATTGACTCCTTTTGCTCAAGAAGTTACATTAAATAAGAAATAAAATGTTGTTTATGGGCCACTTTGCCTTATAGTAATCATAAAGGCCCAGTTTTAAAGAACAGGGCATCAATTTTTAATACAGCAAAGCACCTGCATGTTTGACATGGCAAACTGAAATCTTGGGACGTTATCCTCTCTGGAATGATTCCTGGAGTTAAATAGAAACAGCAGCCCATTTTCCACTCATCCCATCTCTACCCAGACTCCAGTAATATTTGTGAGCTCTGAAAGAGAGTGGGTAAGTAACAGAAGGATTTCTAGTTAAGGAAATGTTCATTGGATCCCTTCATTGCTGGATGAATTGCCCCTGAATTCTGCTGAGATGAATTTGGGATGCTAAATGCTTCGTAGTCAAATTAATGATGATGCATTCATGCAATTATGGTTATAAACAATAGAATTAAGATAAAGAAGAATGAGGAATAGTTCTGGGTATCAAGAGAAATCTTGGGTACCCTGGAGTCATTATTCAGTGAGGAGTCCATGCACTGGTAGACGTTTCCATGATGACATTCCGCAATCAAGTCCATTTGCATGCATTTTTTAAAAAAATCATTTGGATATCACATAACCCACTGGCTAGGTGGACCATGACATGTGCCGTTCACTTTCACCCAACCCAGGGGATCTGACGGAGGACAATTTGGTGAGTTTTCAAGAGAAAATGGGTGAATAATGTTCCCTAATCAGGAAAGTCATTCTGGTGAATGGGACAGAGATCCATAGGTTGGGATTTCAATCCCCCATTGTGTCTCCCAGAGAAAGAGACAGTTTATGTAGCCTTGGGCAAGCTACGCTGTCTCAGGAAAAGATAAACTGCTTTCTAGTACTCTCTGCTTAGAAAACCCTGAAGAGGTGTAAGGACTAAAAGCTGAATTTAGTCATGTCAAATGTGGAAAAAACCATGAGAGGATAAATAAAGGAGAAGCAGACCCTAATTTAAATGTTTGACAGAAGGAATAAGTGATGAAGGGCTGGTAGTCAGGCTAAGGAGAATGTTTACTGAATAAACAAAGATAGGCATGTGATCCATTCCCAAAACAAACAGGAGGAAGGTGGTACCTATATTGGATCACTCAAAAATTCAATCATTGCTTGAGCTTGTTTGTGGGATGCAGTTTGAACATTCAGTCTTGCCTGTACGGATGAGAATATAAGGCTATAAAAAGTACTATCTTTAATTCTGCTTCCAACTAACTGTGGCTTCAAAGTCTGAGATGCGCCAAAGTCAAATTGAATATCCTTTTACAAATTGTCTTTAGGGGTTTGAGTAGTGGTTCTTACCAGCATTTGTGAAAAGACAATATCTGTAGTGACAAAATCTCTTAACCCAGACACATCTTGGTAGGAGATTCACTTTTGTTATCTCCAAGTGTAAAAAAAAAGGTGCTACTTTTCCTCCATTTGCATTAGAACAGTGGTTCCCAATGTGGGGCCCACTCCCCACAGGGGTGCTTCAATTCCCAGAAGCCTAAGTCAATACAATGGCTGATCAGTGCTTTGGGGAATTGACTTAGGCTTCTTGGGAATTGAAGTCCAAAAACCAAAGTTTGGGGAACACTGCTTTAGAAGAAGATGTCTTATACTACTTAGGAACACTGGAGCAGCCAAGCCCTTTTTTTTCCCCCAGCCACTCTACTGGCAACAGTTCTCCGGAGATTCAGACTGTAGATTTTCGTACAAACTGCAGTCCTGTCATTAGATATCTCCAGGGTTTAAGCCTTAGATCTCTCGCTTTAGCCGGATGGCTCCCCTCCACTGTTGAGCTGCTGCCTCTCCCAAACGTCCTATCTTTCGTGAGCAACACATATTCATTTGAAGTCACATCTTTTCAGGATAGAATGGGATGCTGTCTTTGAAGACTGATTAGTAGAGATATATAGCACCCAAGAGTGATTGAGTTAAAGTGTCTTCTTCTTCCATGTCTAGGCCGTGAAACTGCCAAAATGAAGCCACCTTTTTGGTGAATTCATTTGGTAGTGTGAGAAAGATTAGCCAGCACAACAAGGTTGCCATTGCCCACTGCATGCCCAATTGTGGTTCAAAAATACAACAATCTTCGGGGAGGCTCTTTATGTGTTTCCCCAAAGTGCCTTATCCTAATACCTTATTAAGGGAGAGGTTATGCTGAAGATACACCTCAGTTGTTATTCATTCAGCCACTTGCAAAAACTGCTGCACTTATCAAAATGTGTGAAACGTTCATGTTTTATTTGCTGAAAATTGATATTGTTTCAAACATCTGTATTTATATATCAAGTACCCCCATTTTAACTTCTATTCCCTTTGCTGTTCTATGCTGGTCTTGGACCATAATAAAGATTTGATTTGATTGAACCTAGTACCATATAAATATAAGTCTTAAGAGCAATACTTCAAACGATATGCATTTTGACCCAATGATGGATAAGATAATATTTCAATTTCTCATGGAAATACCAATCCATTTGACAACTTAACTCTGGTGGATGATTCCTGATAATCCTCATTCAAATTCTACCTGAGAAAAGAGAGCCTTAGAGGCCTCCTTCCTTTTTTCTTTTCAAATTTCCTCATTCATCTGCTCTGTTCCTGTGTACTCCTTTGTTCTCTTCCAAAGGACACTGATAACAGAATCTGGTTGATATACTAGTCATAGACTAATTCAGGGCTGGGGTTCCTTTGGCTGTTTCAGACTTCAACTCTCAGAAGCATCACCATCATAATCAGGAAGAAGAGGTTGTGTTGATCATAGTACAAAACAGAGATTTCAGAAAGTCTGTTGCCTGGCATAGCCATCATTCTAGCACCTTCCATCTGCTATAAACCCCTTCCAACTTAAAAGGGAAAGTGGCCCAGATACATTGTTGTACACAAGCCTTCAATTATACAGTGTCCGGCAAGCATCAGATAAAGTAATAACAGAGAAAAAGGTCATAATAACACCAGCGATGTCATGAATAGCAGCCACAAGTAGCGGCCAGAGACATGATCCAGTCTAGGGCTAGAGCGATGAAGAGATAGAAATGCTGCTGGCTCCAAGTCTTTTTGTAGTGTGTTCCAAGCAGCTGTCAACTGCTCAAGTCTTGAGCAACTGGGACCTCCCAAAGGAAAATAAAACCTTCAGAGTGGTCAGCTGCAAGAAAACAGTGGGTCTTTGAGGATGCACTGTTAAAGGGAAACATGAACAAATGAAGAAGATAATCGGGTTATTTCTCATCAGGGTAATGTCATCCTGTGTGTGTGTGTGTGTGAGAGAGAAATCCTATAACTTCTTAGAGAGAGTAGATTTTCTTACTCTAGTCTTGTTTCTTCTCTTTGGGTCCTGTTAGTGGTAAAAGTATCCAGACAAGTCAATGAGATCAAAGATATTGTGGCTTAGAACCTAAGAACAGTTAGTATTCCTCCTTTCCTCTGAAGCTGTGTATTATGCCTTCAAAAAAGTATTTCTGGAGAATGGGAGGGAGCTCTTTTGGATGATGTGAAATATTTTGAGGCAATGAGTGGGGATGAAATGTTTCTTCTCTGAAGGTCCTGAAATTGTCTTAGGACCTCCACTATGCCACAGTCTTTCACACCTCCATGCCACACAGGAAACTGTATGCTGTAGCTATTTGGCAGCGGACACTTTCACTGTGCAAGACACATGGCTGCCCTCTCAAAATGTGATAAATCAGAACAATCAGAGCAGGGTGTGTGTGTGTTGTTATTATTTTGACTATGGTATGTTTTCCAGGCTCCCTAAGCACACAAGACTAACTCCATGCTGGATGGAGCCCTGTTTCTATTTGGAAGCATGAGCAGGATCCAGGAGAGGGATTTTTGGGACAAGGACTTTGTGGAAGTGTTTTAGGAGTCCCCTTTGCAGCAGAAGAGCCCAAAAACATGGCTCTGTGCTCTGTTTCCAATAATTACTTCAGGGTTTGGAAAGAAGCTACAGTCTTTTGTACTCCCTCTCCCCACACCATTTCCCCTAACCACTTCCTGTCCATTTCTCTTTAATGTCAGCCATAACTTGTTGTTCCATTCAAATTAGCAGGATGTGGTTAGCTCTTCCACACCAAATCTTAGGAATCATGGCGGTAACCCTTACTTGCCACTTTGGCTTGTGTTCACACTAAACTGAAACAGAGATGCTATTAAGCTTGCTGTTATCCTTTAGAATTAAGCAAATGATTCCATGTCCAGAAACCATGACCCATCTGGGTGTAAATAGATTAAGTACTGTATATATAAGTAAATTAAGTCTGGACAGGCTACCCTGCTGTGGTAATAAAATAGATCATACTGCCAGCGACTCAATGCCGATCATCAGATGACTGTTAACTAACCTAACAACTCTGAGGACTAACAGCCTCGGGTGGCAAAGTCCACAGGGAAAGGTGATGGCCCCCAAGTGGATTAAATCCAACCTGAATTCATTTTGATGGAAGGCAGCAGCTACATCAATTCTGGCCTGTGTTTGTGCTTAATTGTGTGTGTGTGTGTGCGCGTGAGTGCGTGCGTGCGTGCATGTGCATGTGTGCGTGCACATGCATGCGTGCATGCACGTGCGTGTGTGAAGCGAGACAAGGTACCTTGTCATTAGAAGCGGGGCTCCCTTTAGTATTGGAAGACATCTGATCTTCCTAACTTACACTTTCCCTTACCTACGTGTCTCTCATTCCATTGTGGACGGCTTTGGGATTGTCATCACAAAGTAAATATGGGTTTAATTTGCAAGTATGATTCTGAGCCATGTGTCTATTGAGAAGGAAATCTTGGTGAGACATGCTAGTCATTCCTCTTAATGTTACATTTGACTCCCACCCCCCAATCCCTCTTTCTCTCCAGGGAAAGGGAGAGGGGAAGAAAAAGGCTATTGTTTGTTTACAAGAGTTCTGAGTTTCTAGATATCCTATGTACATTCCATACTCTCTGCAGCAGAGATAACAGAGAACAGAGCAGAGATAACAGAGAGAACTTTCCTTTCACCCTCTATTTCTAATTGGGAGCATGAGCAGGATGCGGGAAATATTTGGGACGAGGACTATGTGGAGGTGTTTTTGTAGTCCCCTCCCTAGCAGAATAGTTTGCCCTAGCATTTGATATGGGCATAAACATCTTCTCAATCAACTTTTGTTCTCACATTTTTAAAGTAATTAGCAATTTGTGTGTTAAGTACACGGACACCAGTGACTATTGTAGTTTATAGAAGTGTATTAACACATTTATTTCCATCTGATGAAATCATGGGGGGATGCTTCATACATGTTTAGATTCCGAAGATGAGAATCCCAAATGTTTCCTCTTTAAAATGTCAGGCGGAACCACCTCTATTGTGTAAAACAAGTATAAACAGGTCGAAAGTTCACACTTACCCTGAGAGCTTCTTAGAGTTTCCCCTTCTATAGCTTTCCTTTTCCATTTCTGTTCAGGAACCAAGCGAGCCTAATGATATGACTCACTTGGATTAACACCACTCTGTCTTGGCTCTCCGAATTGCAGGACTGTTCCCACTATCCCTGTAGCTTTTCCCTGTGTTTTTAATCAAGACATCATCAAACACTTCTTTCCAAGGTGTGCTGTCTCCAACTCAGCTGTTGTATTGCTCTGACTAGCCTCCAGCTCCATCAGGAAACTGATCATCCTACTGCTACTGTTGACAAACTGTTATGCAGAGAATCTGGAGGCTACATCCTGCTCACTTAGAAGATCTGGGTAATGAAAAACGGGTTGAGCAATAGCTTCTAGCTCCAGGGCCTGGCTGGGGTAGTGCAACCTGAACTGAGCAGTCTCTCCAGTGCAGTTCTATACAGCGTTCCACTATCTACAGAACTCCACAAAGACTCCAAGCGCTACAGAGGCTGACACAAAATGAGTTGCACATTCAACTTTTTAATGAAAGTCAAGAGCCTTTTTCGTTGCCAACAACCTTGTAAAATGCTCAGTTAATTGAGCCTTATTTACAATGATTGTCCTGTTACGGTGTTGATTAAGGGCCTTTTCCCCCTAGTTGTGCATTTCAACCAGTATTGTTTGCATTGAAATGTCTGGGACTTCTGAGAGCTTACCTTGCCACTGAGGTTCTGCATTTCAAATTGCTGCAGAATGACTAGCAATTTTGTGATTTGGATCCAGCTCTTCATCCCCCAGTGGGAACAGCCTCTGCATGGGGATCTTCTCAGACTGTCCTCACCCCAGTAGAACGGTGGGAGAGTTTTGCCAAGTCCACTTTCTCTGCAATTTCTCATGCCACTTTCCCAGAAGGCTCTAGTCTCAAAGGACTTCAGAGACGATTTTTGAAAGAGAAAAGACTGTAGGGAGAGGAACAAATGATGGAGAGTCTTCCTCTTTCTTTTAGAAGGATTCCCCCAACAGCTCAGAGGCCTTCTATGGATGGAAGGAAGCCTTTTGTCCATTGGAAGCTTGTGTTAGATTTATCTTTTGATAAATGAATGAATCAGAAACATCGTAAATTGAGCATTTCTTGATGGTCATTTGTGGGCAGAACTACTATTAACATGTATTTTTTATTAAACATGGTTGTTTCATTTCACCATGTTTGCAAAGCTGCAGGTATGTAGTAAAGCAGAAACAGTGAAAACACATTTCCTTTGCTTGAAAGCCATTTGGGTCCAACTCTCCGTTTATAACTAAAGAGCTGCCTGTGTCTCCAGACATTTTTGTGGTCATGTGGCAGTCATGACTAGATGCCAGAGTGCACAGAACACTGTTACCTTTCCTGCTGAAGTGGTACCTATTTATCTACTTGCAATTTCTTCCTGACACTTTTGAACTGCTGGCTCGGCAAGAGCTGGGACAGATGATGGTGCTCGCTCCGTCGCACAACACTCAGATCTTGAATTACTGACTTGCCAGTTGTCAAGCTCAGTGTCTTAACCACTAAGCCACCATGGCCTTGAAAACACATTAGAACATCTTAATTCTAAGGTTTTCTCCACAGTTTAACCTGTAATCTTCTACTGTATCTTGCAGACTTCATGGGGATCATGGTGTCAACCATTCCATAATCTCTCTGCCTTGTTTTAGATCCACAACAGCCACAATGGAAGCCACAGTTTCCCTGCCTTGGCATGTATGATCCTGAGCACCAGGCACAAATAACACAAGAGGTTCATTTATTTCTATTTACATTGGCTTCAGCACATTTACATTGGCTGCAATAACAATGTGCGCATGATTTACCGCCCATCCCCCCAAGCCAGGCAGCCATCCTGGAGGCCATTGGTGTTGCGGGGAGGAACCAGGTACACTATAAAAGTACAGCTCCTTTCCGCCTTGGCCTCTCTCTTCTACACAAGGACTACCCTCCCTCCCTTTTCCTAAATATGATTTATTAATGGTCGCTTCAGGTCTGAGAGGGAATTTTTTCATCACTAATTGGCCAGCATGGTGATGTTTTTTGCCCTCTCCATACTTATGAGGGGGAGACTGAGGTAACGATTGTAAACCACCAGTGTGGGTGGTGATCAAAATTATGCTTAATTGATGATGGGTAATGGGGGCACTGGAGGCATCTAATGGCTGGTGAAGGAGCCCTCAATGACAAATTGGGATACCAGGCTGGTGAGCCTGATATCAAGTAATGATGTAATAAGGAAGGTAGGGAGTGGTCACCCCTCCCTACATTGCTGTAAGCAGTTATGATGACATGGGTAGGCATGCCCATAAATAAGTGACCATTTACCAACTACGATGCCCCATTGCAGGTCGTGTTAATGTTGTATTTTAATGTTATGTTCCAATAAAGTGGCCCATGTTTTTACCAAAGAAATGGTCATCTGTCTGCTCCTTGAGCGGATTGGGTGGCAAACACATGCACTTGATATTGTAAAGTATCCAACAGGTTTACATTATAATTATATAAATATAAAACAATTTAAAATCAATATACAGTACAGTAAAACACTTTGAAAAGAAATAGGGCTATAGAGAAACAGGCAGGCAAAGATATACTCCGGAAGAAGGAAAACAACACTTGTTTATGGATTAGGAATTATTTTTGTTTTGCTTTTTAAATTCAGCAGAGAATACAGAAGAGTGCAAAGCACAATCAAATCAATTATAGATTAGGTTTCAGGAGTAATTTAAGCCTACAAGGCAGAAGAGTAGCGTGCCTTGGCGGGGCCCCGTATAAAAATTTGTTTGGGGGCCCTTAGGAAGGGTAAATATTTGTTTTGCTTACGTACATTGGGGGCCCCCGTGGCCCAGGGGGGCCGTCTAATTGATACGGCAGATACGGCGGTAGCTACGCCTCTGCTACAAGGGGAATGTGGTTGAGGAGGGCTTCCCTCGGTCCCAACATCCTTACAGTCATTTTTGGTAAGGACACAAGAGGGGACTCCCAAGGCAGATTTAAATTGGCTCCCAATCTACAGCAGGTAAAAGTCTTTGTGTTCAGGTGGGCTTTTGGTAATGGGACATCTATTAAGAAAGTGGCTTTAATTAACTAGTGCTGGGCTTTTACTATTACTATTATAATGATGATTGATATGTGTGTTTTTTCAAACTCTTAATATTTTAATATAATAATTTGCTTAATCCAGTCCTAGGGGGAAAGTGAGATTTACATCAGAAGAATAAAAGAGAGAGTAGCTGAGGAGTTAACAAAGTAAGAATCATTATCTGTCTAGGAAATTGTGTTGTCTGCCCTTATATTCAGACAAGACTCCTTTACAATGCCTTTTTGAAAGTGAGTTTAAAACTTTACATCAAAAGATGTCTACAACTTTCCCTCAAATTATGTGTAAAAGGATCCCCTTTGGCTATTCAGTAATACCTCGGATAACGCTAAGACTTGGTTCCACAAGTCTTGGTGTTATCCGATTTTTAGTGTTATCCGATGCATGTTAAAATCCTATGGGATGGATCGGATAACGTTAAAGCTCCATAGAGATACATTGTAACTGCACAGGCTTTAGCGGTTGTTATCCGATACATCCCATAGGACCTTAACGTTATTCAATCCAATTCTCCTCCCCAGATTACTTAACGTTATGCGATTTTAGCATTATCTGAGGTAAACGTTATCCGAGGTATTACTGTACATTTTATAAACCTGTATTAACCATACTTACATTCTCTACCTCGACCCCAGTCTTCTTCCTTCATGTCCTGATCAAACCCTGAACTGCCAAAAATGAAGCCACTTTCTTTGCTTTGTCATTGCCCGAATGCAAGTCTCCAGTGGTGCATGTCTCTGGTAGCAATCGCCAAACCAGCAAATGGGCCAGATTCTGTGTCTCTCCACATTCATGCCATCTGTTGTTGTCTGCCAGCAGTCCCCACTTGAGCATATTCAGGGTCCTCCAGTGAGTTTTAAGGAGTTGTTCCGCTTTTGATCACTTTTTAGTGGCCCTCAGGCAACCTTCCTTCTGTTGAACAGTATTGCTACGTCAGTAGGATTGCAGCTGAAGCAATTAAAACTGCTGTCTCAGGCTGGTATTCCAGGAACATATATTTTTTGCTTCAAAGTGCACCTTGTGGCAGCAAATCATAGGATATGTAGATACAGAGACTGGGGTTATCCACCAAGACTGTGCCAGGGGACATCTGTGGCCTGTTCTGATATGCTGTTCCCCTGGCACAGTCCCTAGTAACAAGTTTTACAGGAATTGATAAAGTCAGGCAGCTGGATGGAAGAGCTTAAATTCGCCAAACTTAAACATAAGATTGAGGACATAAATAACTGCATTCCTGCTTTCATGTTTATTATACAATAGCAACACAACCATATTTGGAATAAGTATTCTAATATTTGAATGCAAGATTGGAGTTTAGCTATTGTGCTTTGTATAATTATGGAGGAAATAGGATGTTTCAGATGACCGTACATCCACTAATGACATTACTTTATCTTTTTTGGAGACACTGGGAATGGTCTTCACGATTAGAACATAGGAGCTGAGAATATTGGGCCCAGATTTTCAGTCCTATTTTCTCCAGAATATCCTGCCCCATTTGATAGAGTGGGAATGGATAGAGAAATCCATTCCCACTCTATCAAATGGGGCAGCTGCTTTCAGCCACAGAGGAGAGGAACGGAAGTCCTCAGAACAATTCCTGTTCCTTACAGAGACACACCCATCCCAACAGAAATCAGTTAGAAAAACACCCTTTCCAACAATACTCAGTTGTTCTTTTCTAGGCTGTGAGAAACTGAAATAATGAAAAGGTCAACACAAGTGCAGAGGCGTAGCTACCGCCGTATCAGCCGTATCAATTATACGGGGCACCCGGGCTACGGGGGCCCCCAACGGCAAAAAATAAAATTAAAAATAAAAAAGAGCAAAAATTTACTGCGCATGTGCAGAAACTCAATCTGATGTATTGCGCATGCGTCAGATTGAGTTTCTGCGCATGCGCACTTTATTGGAGCCATTTTTGGCTCCAATTTTAAAAAAAAGCCGGAATCGGAGCCGCAGCTTTTAAGCGCGGCTCCGATGGCAGCCATCAGAGGGCCGAGATGCAGCGTGCGGAGCCGTAGCTGAGCTGGCGAAGGCAAGGGGCGGCTCGGCTGTGGAAGGCGAGGCGAGCGGGCGCAGCGAGGCAGCCCCGACTCCGAGCCTGAGGCCCTCCCCCCGGTTGCCGCGGGGGCTCCCTGCCTGGCTGCGCCAGCCCGGGCAGCGCTCTCCACTTCGACGCTGGGGTGGGAGTCCAGCGCGCCTAGAGCTGACCTGTCACCTGCCGCGTGCGGGACGGGGCGCGTGAGCTGGTCCTGCAGCGCTGGACTCCCACCCCAGCGTCGAGGTGGAGAGCGCCGCCCGGGCTGGCGCAGCCAGGGAGCCCCCGCGCCGCAGCGACCGGGGAGAGGGCCTCGCTCGGGGCTGCCTCGCTGCGCCCGCTCGCCTTCGCGCGCGAGCTGGTCCTGCAGCTGGACTCCCACCCCAGCGTCGAGGTGGAGAGCGCCGCCTGGGCTGGGAGCCCCCGCGGCGACCGGGGGGAGGGCCTCGGGGCTGCCTCGCTGCGCCCGCTCCCCTTCCACAGCTGCCCCTTGCCTTTGCGAGGGAGCGATCGTGCGATGGCAGCAGCGGCGGCGCGGCGGTGACAGCAGAGGCGGAGGAAGAAGAGGCCCCAGGATTAAGGTAAGTGAGGTTTTTGTGTTTCGGGCGGGTGGGTGGTTGGGTTGAGGTGTGTGTGTGTGTTTTTTTTTTTTTACATTTTAATTCTATTTATTTTATTTTATTTTTTATTTTGGCCCCGCCCATGATGTCATGACGTTGGCTCCCCCACGACGTCATGATGTCATGACGTTAGCTCCGCCCCACATATAAAGGGCCCCCAAACAATTTTTATACGGGGCCCCACCAAGGTAAGCTACGCTTCTGCACAAGTGTAAAGGTTTTTGCACAGTTATGCTGTGATAAATTATTGCCACGTGTCCTGCTGACCAACAGCAGGTAAATAAATAAATTTTATGTCATAAATTATTCTGGGTTGAAAAGATTTTTCCTGGAGAAACTCCACTCAGGAGATGCCCAACTGAGGCTCCTTTCATGTCCCCAAGACCTGTCGCGCAGAACTTGGGTATCAAACCCAGACCTTCCAGTCTTCAAGCTCAGTGTATTAACCACTAAGCCATGGCTGTGCTGGTGTGCTTTCATGGGTGGATTGCCAAGTCAAGGGAGGGGTGAGCACCAGCACCTTTCCACATGTTTCTGGCCTTCAGTTCTGGTTATTTATTTATTTGATTAGTTAGTTTGTTTATGACACAACTTTAGCCCAATGTGCAGGGATCCAAAGAGGCTGAAATGTATTAGAAATGGTAGAAAGCATCCCCATCAAAGGCAGTGGTGAGATGTCAAATTTTTTACTACCCCACGATGACATCATGACGTCATGGGTGGGGCCAACGTCATGACGTCATGCTGTCATGACATCTTTGGCAGAGCCAAAGGGAAAAAATAAATAAAATAAAATAAATCAATAAAAATTAAATAAAAATATACTTTAACTTTAAAAAAATCAACTAACCCACCCCAAACACAAATCAACCCACCCACCCAACCCAAATACAATCCTGTCACTTACCTAGGCAGACAGCAGGCAGGCAGGCAGGAACCGGGGTGGTGTGGTGGCGAGGTGGCAAACCGCCACAGCAGCAAACCATGGCTGCGGCGCAGCGGCCTGATGGTGCTGCGTGGCATGGCGAGGAAAGGCCACTGCCGTCACTTGAAAAGGTGCTTCCTGCACCCTTCCTTTCTGGGGAGCCAAAATGGCTGCCTGGAACTGCACATGCGTCAAACCTCCATTTGATGCATGCACAGTTCTATTTTTTACTGCACATGCGTCAAATAGAGGCTGCCCGGAAATTAACTTCCAGAGGGGAGGCAGAGAGGCGACCGAAACAGTTGCCTGGGGTTTTACCACACACACACACACACACACCGGCGACCCCCTCGTGATGGGTGCTACTGGTTTGGGCAAACCGGTCTGAACTGGTAACAACCCATCACTGATTAAAGGCACCTTTTTCACCTTCTCCTTCAGGTGTCGAAAGCCTGTCTGAATGGAAAGGTATGCCTCCAAAAGGACACCAGGGAGAAAGCCACCTGGGCCTCCCATAGAAAAGAGTTCCACAGACTAAAAACAGCCACTGAAAAGAGGGACTTTCATGTTCACACTAGAGCTGCAGCAGGACAAGAGAAGGAAGGCTTGTGAAGATCTTATAACCTGAGGAAGTCCACGCTACTTCAGGTAGTCTGCATGCATGTTGCACAAGACCTTAATATGTCACAATTAGTGCTTTGAATTCGTAACCTGTTAGTTCCAATAGGTCAGTTAAAGAGAATTACATGCTCCCCATAAACACCATCAGTCAACAATGTGGCAGGAGCATTTTCAGCCAAATGCAATTTGCTAATGCTCTTCAAAAGCAGTTCCACATAAAGCACATTGCAGCAATAAAAGTGGGATGTAATTAAGACGCTGACTGGGAGGCGGAAGGTCAGCAGTTCGATTCCCGAGTATTGCAGGACGAAATGAGCTCCCGTCTCTGTCTCAGCTCCTGCCAACCTAGCAGTTTGAAAGCAAGAAATTGCAAGTAGATAAATAGGGACCACTTTGGTGGGAAAGTAACAGCATTCCATGCGCTCCGGTGTCTAGTCATGCCTGCCACATGACCATGGAAACGTCTGCAGAAGCAGACAGCGCTGGCTCTTCGGCTTAGAAACAGAGATGAGCACTGACCCCTAGAGTCGGATACGACTGGCACTCCCTTTTCCAAACTGCAAGAATGAATGTGAATACTAATACAGTAATACCTCACATAACATTAGTATCGAATAACACGAAAATCGCATAACATTAAGGAATCTGGGGGGAAGAATTGCATCAGATAACATTAAGATCCTATGGGATGCTTCAGATAACAACCGCTAAAGCCTGTGTGGTTACAATGTATCTCTATGGATCCCATAGGATTTTAACATGCATCAGATAACACTAAAAATCATATAACACCAAGACTTGTGGAACCAGGTTTTAGTGTTATATGAGGTTTTACTGTACCAATTACACTTCTATATACCCCATAGCATTTAATGCACTCTCTGGACAGATCACAAGGTAATTAGCATTTTGCCCCCCGACATGCTGGATATTCATTTTACAGGCCTCAGAAGGATGGCTGGCTAAGTCAACCTTGATCCCTGCCAGAACTGAATTCACAAGGTCAGCAGTTTTTGGCTGAAGTATAGCACTATGCTACAAGGGCTAATCTCATTATAATGGAAGTGTGGGCAATCTTAAAAATGAATATAAAAGTATGGATTTATAACAGTTTTCTTCTTCTGTATCTAGGCCAGACATGAAAGTGCCAAAATGAAGGCACCTTTTAAAAAGTTCATTCTGCAGTTTCTTTCTGCATGAGAAAGATTAGCAAGGCAACTCAAGGTTGCCATTACCAGGGAACGCCCAATTGTGGCTCAAAAATGCCACAATCTTCAAGGAGGCTCTTTCTTTGTACCCCATTTATAAAAGTAAATTCCATCTACACTAGAACACTGGATAACATTATGACTTGGTTCCACAAGTCATGACGTTATTCGATTTTTAGCATTGTCCGATGCATGCATCAAACAATTGCTTAAAAAAGCCTGGAAAAGAGGCGCTCACATGCGCATGAGAAGGCACGCCAGCAGGCGCCTCTTCTACTGAACCCACCGAACTCTTAGTGAGTGCTAAGAGTCCAGTGGGGACTCTGGAGAAGAGGCACACACTTGTGTGCGAGAAGGAGCACCAGCAGGTGCCTCTTCTACCGACCCAACAGGACCCTCATGCGAGAAGGGGGTCATGCGTCAAGGCAAGGAATCAAAGTGGGGGGGTGGATTGGACCCAGTCCACCACACCCGCTTTGATCCCTTGCCTTGGCGCGCAAACCCCATTGCGATAGCGTGCCTGGGAAAGAGGTGCCTTGGCCGAACTCCCCCCCGCGCAGGGGGTGAGGATTTCGGCCAAGGCACCCCTTGCCCAGGCGCACTATCGCCCACCTGGGGAAGGATCAGCTTTGGCGGCAATCCTTCCCCCGTGCGGGGGGATTGTCATCTAAGCCGAACTGAATTGTGGCTGGCGATCCCTAGCCACAGCTCAGTTCAGCTTGGGTGACAATCCTCCCCTCGTGCGGGGGGAGGATTGTAGCCAAAGCCAAGCCTGTCGGGGAAATGCACTCATGAGCGTGCATTTCCCCCACTCTACTGCGGTCGCAACAATTCTTGCAAGCACAGTAGGGTTGGGGGAAATGCGTGCTCACGAGCACCTTTCCTCCGGACCCTACTGAGCTGGCAAAAATTCTTGCGAGCGCAGTATGGTCTGGGGATATGCACTCGTGAGCGTGCATTTCCCCCGATCCTACTGGGCTTGCAGAGATCACTCAAGTTGGGGGGTGAATTGGGCTACCAAATCCACCCCCCAACAAGTGAAGGGGTGGATTGGGTAAAGTTCTACCCAATCCGCCCCCTTCCCCAACGATTGGCTTGGATAACGCTAAAGGATCGTTATCCAGAATCATCATCCGATACAAGTTTTTTCCAAAAAACTTGCATCGTTATCCGATTCTAGCATTATCCGATGCAATCGTCATCTGGTGTATTACTGTATATCAGTGCTCAATTATGGGCCCTGTGGATTGGGTAAATCTGAAGAACGACTTTGGCACAATGAATTCTGTACACATTTCTAGTGAGTACATAATCTAAATCTTCATTAGTATCCTTTTATATCAAAGTCACTGTTGATTGGCTTGAGATTCTTGAGTGACTCAGCTAAACAGTTTAGTGTTTGCTTTTAGACCTAACTCTTAATTTATCCATTTGGACCATTCCCATCCTACCCCAAGGGCTTGAGGCAGATGACATCTTTTAAATCTCATGCCCGTTTGTAACATCTCAGAGTCAGAGGCAATGAGTTCACTAATCCCTTTGAGTAAACTCCAAGACACAAAAATGGTTCCCGTGTCTAAACCAAACACATACACAGAGATCTCTGAACATGGAGTTTTAAAACCTAGATACTGGAGTAACATGATTTGGAAAGTAGTTGTGCATTCTCATGTATCCACCTTTGTATGTGGGCACAACCAGTGATGGGATGTTCCCGGTTCACACCGGTTCGCCCAAACCGGTAGCAACATTCCCGGGTGGTTCGCTAAACTGGTAGCAACCACCCAGGATTTTTTTTTAGGCATCTGGTTTGGACGCCTCACCGGCAAAAATATATATTTAAATTTGGAGCCAAAATGGCTCCCAGTACTGCGCATGCGTCAAACCTTCATTTGACGCATGCACAGTTCTATTTTTTAACTGCACATGCGTCAAATGAAAGTTTGACGCATACGCAGTTTCTGGCAGCCATTTTGGCTGCTGGGAAAGGAAGGGTGCAAGGAGCACCTGAAGAAGCTGTGGTGGCGGCCTTTCCATGCCTGGCCCTCCAGGATGCCACACCATTGCGGCAGTTGACCACAGCAGTGGTTTGCCACCTTGCCACCGCCTCTGCTGCTTCGAACGGTAAGTGAGGGGTTCGTGTTTGGGGTGGTTGGGTGTTTGGGTGGGTGGGTGTATTTTTATTTAATTTTTATTTAATTTATTTCTTTATTTAATTTATTTAATTTATTTACGGGTTTGTGTTGTAGTTGTTTGGGTGGGTGGGTGGGTTGAGGAGCGTGTGTGTGTGTGTGTGTGTGTGTGTGTGTGTGTGTGTGTGTGTGTGTGTGTGTGTGTGTGTTTTAATTTTATTTTATTTAGTTTAATTTTTTTAAAAAAATATTTTGGCCCCACCCACAACATCATGATGTCATGATGTCAGCTCCACCCATGACATCATGATATCATGAAGTTGGCCACATCCACAATGTCCATGACGTCATGATGTGGTAGGAAAAATTTTGTCATCCCATCACTGGACACAACCCATTCACCAATCTATCTGTACTTTTCTGGTTTTATCCACACTATTTTTTTCTCTGATTCCCAACAGTCCACTGCCAAGGTCTACTGTAGGGCCAAAAACCTTATGCGTGTTTTCTGTTTGCTAGTTAATTGTCCAGACTTGGTAATAATAGTCTTATTTGTTGTTATGGAGTAATGAATATGGCCAGGAGTGGCGGAAATGGCAAATATCCATTCACTCTACACCTGAAGGTGCTTGATGCTGAGAAATAGAAAGCAGATGAGTTGTTGGGGTGGGGTGGAAGGCTCTTGGGGTTTTTTTTGGTCAATGTTTTTGTTTGGTTTTGGGGAAAGGATTAAACCATTGGATTTTTTTTTTATTCTTCTCCCTTAGAAATAGTTGGCTGGCGTATCCAACCTGTTTTTTGTTCACCTCTGCAGTTTGACTGAATATCAGAGTAGGATAGGATTAAGGAAAGCACTTAATCACTGTACCATTTGAAATCACATTTTAACTGTAAGCAAAAGGTTAAAAACTAACCTCGCTCATGACCCTGCCTCTGTCCCCCCCCCCCTTTCACTCCAGCTGAAGCCAAGTTTTGGCAAAGGATATCCTTGCCATTAGCTTTTAGAAGACTGAGCTCTGCAATTAATTTCCCTCATTCTATTGTCTCAAAAATGTTGGTCAACTGAGAGAATAATTAACCTTCTGGGCTCGATTTCCAGCACAAGTTGCAGGGCTGAGCAGCACGCTGGGCTGAGACAGACGGTCTCCAGGCCTGGATTTCATTATGAACGGCACATCAGCTGGAAACTTTCTTCTTGGCAAATGTTCCCGCTCTGTCTCTCTCTCACACACACACCCCATACACACACACACACACACACACTTTATGACCATATTCTTGACATGGGATTCCTGGCTGGCATACCTGCATGTGTGTCTGTGTCTGTAAACTCATGCACAAAGTGCCACAAACTATTTCATAAATTCATTAGTTCACATGATCTAAGAAGTGTAGAGTGGGAGGTGGGAGCTCAAGAGTAATCTAGTCCAACCTGTTGACAGGTCAGGCGGAATGAAGGTAAAAGCATCCAGTGGTGGGATGTCAACATTTTTACTACCCCACCGTGATGTCATCACAGTGTGGGTGGAGATAATGTCATGATGTCATGATGTTGTGGGCAGGGCCAAATAAATAAATAAATAAAATAAACTAATAAAATAAAAATAAGTACACACACACACCTCAACCCACCCACCCACCCACAACACAAACCCGTAAATTAAATAATAAAATAAATGAATAAATAAAATAAAAATTACATTAAAATACACCCACCCACCCACCCCCAACTACAAGCTTCTGCAGACGTTTCCGTGGTCATGTGGCAGGCATGACTAGACACCGTAGCCGGTTTTAAATTACCTTTACTATAGGTCAGTGATGGCAAACCTTTCAGAGACCAAGTGCCCAAACTACAACCCAAAACCCACTTCTTTATCACAAAGTGCCAACACAACAACAGGGGAGGAAGAAAACACTCCCATTGGGCTGCCTGATGGGCAGAGGGGCAAGGCAAACTCTGTGCTGGGGAAGGGAGGAAGTGCTCCCATTGGGCTGCTGAGCAGAGGGGCGGGGTGAACTCTGTGCTGGGGGAGGGAGGAAGCGTTCCCATTAGGCTGCTGGGCAGACGGGTGGGGCAAACTCTGTGCTGTGGTGATTGCAGGGATGCCCACAGAGAGGGCTCCGAGTGCCACCTCTGGCACGTGTGCCGTAGGTTCACCACCACAGGTATAGGTGAAGGTTTGTGGCCTCCTCTCAGCTTATGTGTATCACAGACTGCAGCTGCTAGCCTGGTGATGTTGCAAAAAGATAACTAAAAGTAAATATTGTAATTACATTCTTAGTAACATGAGAATAAAGAGTTTTTAAAAATGTAATGCTCAGAACTATGGCAGTAATTAATACTTTAAAAGAGTGTTTCCATGCTCTGAGAAAGACACAGCAACATTCCCTCTTACAACCTGACCCAAAGTATGATATTTGTTGATTAATTGCAAACTAAGCAATTATTAAGTACTTTCCCAACTCCTGTGGGCAGTAAAATTGTCATGATGTGGGTAGAATTACAATAAGTTTGGTCTGTTGCTGAAACTAAAACAGGAGATTTTTATTTTTTTGATGATCACAGCCTTCCTTGGGGATTCTGGCTCAGTCCTGCCTTCAGGACGTGATGTCCTAGGAAGGAGGGTCACAACATTTAGGATTTTCCATTCCAAAAAAAGACTTCCCCATTATGCATAATTTAATAATTCCCTATCACTCGTGAAGAGGAACAAGATAAGGGGTTATGAAATGATACATAGTGAGGAGGAGCAGGTGAACAGAGAGAAGGCTTTTAAAGAAAAAGGAGTAGTTATTGGTTTACATTATAGCTAGTCATTAGACTATCCGATCTGAGATTTAGATTTCTTTCCTCATTTGGCAAATTTATGTTGGTGAAAAGAGAGCGTACCTCTATTGGGTCTGCAGGGACACTGGGCAGTTTCCATTGCCATTGACCATGGCATCTTTCTAAAGGATCTGTGCAAGATAAGACATGGAAACATGGTTTTATGATGGCTCCAGCCTTTTCCAAAGGGTTGATTTGAGAAAGTAGTGCTCAGTGATTTCCTTTTCATGCTGTGACTGATGGCTTGTACAACATTTTCTTATCTGTCTTATCTGCTGTCTTGTTTAGCATGTAAAGGGCCTGCGGTGGTTTAGTGGTTAAGATGCTGAGCTTGACAACTGGAAGGTTGGCAGGTCAGCCGTTTGAGACCTGAGTACTGCACAATGGAGTGAGCACCCATCTCTGTCCCAGCTCCTGCCAACCTAGCAGTTCGAAAGCAAGAAGTTGCAATTAACTGAGTAGGTACTACTTCGGTGGGAAGGTAAACAGTGTTCCATGTCTAGTCATCTCTGCCACATGTCCAAAGAAACATCT
This sequence comes from Furcifer pardalis, assembly GCA_030440675.1. Classification (NCBI taxonomy): domain Eukaryota; kingdom Metazoa; phylum Chordata; class Lepidosauria; order Squamata; family Chamaeleonidae; genus Furcifer; species Furcifer pardalis. The sequence continues at coordinate 59,219,798 of CP126893.1, read as the reverse complement.
GCAAATGCAGACAGCACTGGTTCTTTGGCTATTAACAGAGATGAGCACTAAATCCTAGATTCGGATACGACTGGCTTTTAAGTAAGGACAACCTTTACTTTTACCTTAGCATGTATAGGAAACTGCTGGGGCCAGTTATATGTAGAAGTTTGAGGATTCCATCCAGTGATGGGTAGCCAAATTTTTTACTATCACACTGTGGGCAGACCCGATGTCATGGGTGGAGCCAATGTCATGATGTCATGGGTGGAGCCAATGTCATGATGTCATGGGTGGAGCCAACGACATGGGCGGAGCCAAAGAAAAAAACCATAAAAATAAGTACGCATAAAATACAAATTAAATAGACATATAAAAATACACATAAAAACACATAAAATACACATTAAAATAAATACACATTAATAGACATAAAACACATAAAAATACATATTAAATACACGTAAAACACATAAAATACACATTAAAAATAAATACACATTAAATACACATTAAAAATAAATGCACATTAAATACACATTAAAATACACACCCACACCAAAAGGCGAGTCACTTATCCTGGGGAGCAGGCTGTAGGAAGCTTCAGACTAGCAGCTGCTCTTCCTTCTTCCCGCTTGGGAGGACAGCAAGGAGGCTGGCGAGGGGCTCAGCAGTAGCCACCGGTTCCTCCGTGGCTGTGCGTGGCCGCCCAATACTCTGCGCTGCCATACTCCAAGCAGCAAATGATTGCTTGACTCAGCAGGCAGAGTGCTATAGGCGTGCATGCACGCCAAGTGCTGTAGGCAGTGGTGGGCTGTTGCCGGTTCACCCAAAACTGGTAGTAACAACCCCCCCCCCATTGCCTTTTTTTTTTAGGCGTCCGATTCGGATGCCTCACCGGTAGCCCAAAAATGTTCAAATTTGGAGCCAAAATGGCTGCCTGGAACTGCGCATGCATCAAACCTCCATTTGACGCATGCACACTTCTATTTTTTAGTACTCATGCATCAAATGGAGGTTTGACGCATGCACAGTTCCGTGCCTAGAAAAGGTGCAGATAGTGCCTCGAGAAGCGGCAGCGGTGGCAGCAGTCTTTCCTCACAGGGCCAGGCCGCACTGCCAGGCCACTGCGCCACTGCAGTGGTTTGCCACAGTGGCTGTTTGCTGCTGCACCGCCACCGCGCCACCGCGCTTCCTGCCTGCCTGCCTGCCTGCCTAGTGGCCTAGTGTCTAGTCCCTGCTCCCTGACCCCAGGCTAGGTAAGTGACGGGTTTGTGTTTGGGGTAGGTGGGTTGGTTGATTGTTTTAATGTTAATGTGTATTGAATTTTTATTGAATTTTTTATTTCATTTTTCTTTGGCTCTGCCCACAATGTCATGATGTCATTACATCATGATGTTGGCTCTGCCCATGACATCATGATGTCATAACGTCATGATGTTGGCTCTGCCCATGACATCAGCTCTGCCCACGGTGTGGTAGCAAAAATGTTAACAGCCCACCACTGGCTGTAGGCGTGCATGCACACCGAGCTCTGTAGGTGTGCATGCATGCCGAGCACTGTAGGCACGCATGCACAGTGAGGGAACCAGCAAGGTAAGCCCCCAAGGTGGTTCCCCCCCAAAAAAAAAACCCGCTGCTACCGGTTCTCCGGGACACTGGGAAAAGCTACTACCAGTTCTGGCGAACTGGTGTGAACTGGCTGATGCCCATCACTGGTTCCGTCCCACCAGTGTGCTGCTGCTGATATCTCCTCTTTCTACTTGAATCCCAGAAAGTTGATTTTTTAAAAAATAATTGTGTGGTTTCCATAACATGCTGGGTGTATGTTAACAAACGGAGGCTTATGGTAATTCAAACAGTGTAGGAATGCTCCTTGTTAACTGAAAAATAGATTCAACCTGTGCTGGACAGGTTACACCATCCTTAAAGATTCAGGTGTACATGTGGAATTCACGTATGGATTCAGCCCTGAACCTGCATGATCAGATTTCAGCAGTGGAAGGAGTTCGTTTGCATAGCTGAGGAGGATACAACAGTTGTCTGCGTTGCTGAAGGTATCTAGTCTAGCTGTGCTAACATAGATCTTAGTTATATCCTGCTTGGACTACTGTAAACCTGTCTATATTGGGCTCTCCTTAAAAACTGTTTGCAAGGATTCAGTTTGTCCTGATAGCTGTGGCATGACTGGTGCCTGATGCCATTTAGAGGCAGCACGTGAGTCCCTTGTTACAAAAGCATCACTGGCTGCTAGTCTATTTTCAGGAACAATGTAATATGCTATATGATTTTAAACAACTTGCGAGCCAGTAATTTGGAAAACCCTATTTTGAGATTATCCAACTGTTAAGGTTTTTGATGGAGGTCCATCTCTCGGTTCCTCTAGCATTGGAGGCACATTTAGTGGGAATGTACAACAGGGTCTTCTCAGTGATAGATTCTAGATCAGTGGTGGCGAACCTATGGCATACATGCCAGATGGGGCACTCAGAGCCTTCTCTGTGGGTATATGCACTGTCATCCCAGCACAGAGTTCACCCCGCCCCTCTGCCCAGCAGCCCAATAGGAGTGCTTTCTCCCTCCCCTCAGCACATATTTCACCCCACCCCTGTGCCCAGCAGCCCAATGGGAGCACTTCCTTCCTCCCTTCAGAACAGAATTCACCCTGCCCCTCTGCTTGGACACTCTTTTTCTAGAAGGTTTGCCATCACTGATCTATGATGATTTCTTAACTCAGGGGCAATTTGCCTCTAAGTGTAATGCAATTTGTGTAGCTATACAAAATGATGTTGGCTATAATACGGGATGAGAGTCTATGCCTGCCTACATCTTTCTTCTCTTCTGAACCATCAGCTGTGCTAGCTCCATCTGTTACAGGCACCCAATTTATCTTGCCAGGACACCTGCTTTCTAATTTCATGCCACTCGGTCTCCAAAAGGTTCGCCATCACTGTTCTAGATGGTAGACTTCACTGCAAAGGAAGGCTGGCTTGGCTTCATCTTTGCTGCTTTTCTATCAAAAAGTGAACACATTTTTAAAAAATTCAGGCAGGCTTTTGATGTGTAAGCCTCTCTGGTTTTGTTGGGGATTAACTTGTTTGAGTTTTGACTCATTCCTTTTATTGTTGCATTTTAAATTTGTTTTTATTCATTAGCTTTTGTATTTCATTTTATTCATTTAAAAAATAATAATAATGTTAGATACTGTTAGCACCTTCTTTGATTGCAACGCAAGGTATGAAAGCAATAAAGAAGTGCAATGAACTAGGAAATTTGGTGCCACATAGTGTGGCGATTACCAGCAAGCTGGTTGGTTTGAAGGGAAATTAGATCAATTATGGAGGATACTGTACTTCCAGTATCAAAGTTGTGCTGCCTATGAACCACAGTTACTGGAGAACAACAGTTGCCCTCATTACCTGATTGTGCATTTCCCATGGGGAAGTGGTTGACCACAGAGGAGTAGGCTATGCAAGATTTTGGTCTGATGCACCAAAGCTCTTTCCTTGTTTCATTGCTGGAACCTTTCTATCTTTTAAAAGTCTCTTTTACGTATCTCTGATTTTATTTATCTCTTCTTTGCCACAAGTTAAGATTCTGAAGTTGGCATGTATGGTGCTATGTCCTGGCCTTTATCATCACAGCAAAACTGGGAGGTAGATTAAGCTGAAAGGCAGTCAGTGACTTTTAAAGTCACCTTTTAAAAGGTTTTTAGCCTTTTCCGTTTCCATTTTCCACTCCACACAACCTGCCAATAAGACTGGAGCTGAAGATGTGTGCCTGCACATGAAACACGGTGTTTTTGATTCGAAGCACACGGTGCTATTTCTCTTTCTGGAGAGCTAACGAACTGACTAACTCAGAACAGCCAGTTGAATTTGTTGACACATCTCAGAAAGATCGCTCTGATAAATGTGCTGAATCTAAAACAAAGGCTGAAAGCATGAAATCCCTAACAGGGGTTTAGATCAAAGATAATGTAATAGTACACAGAGCACTCAGAGATGTTGGGAGACCTTCCAAAACCATGTAACGTTCGTATTTGTCAACGCTGCGGATAGCGTTCGGGGGGCTGAAGGAGCTGACAAGATCTCAATTCTTGGATCTGTTCTGGTCTTCCGTACCATAACTCTACATTGTTTCCAGTACCATGTCAGTGCCCTGCTTTGATACCGTGGCCTCAGCTTGAGCACAGCCGCATGTATCTAGGACTAAAATCTAAAAGACACATGCTTGTAAATTGCAGGAAAAGGCCATTCGCCCGCTCTGACCATGCATGCTCGTGGTTTGTTGTAATGCCATTTGCTCGGGTCTCCTGTATCTGCCGTATTTCCTCGCAAAGGTTGATTAGTTATGGAGAACCAGAGAGAATGGCATCTTTCTTTGGGAAGCAGGGATGCAAATTGCATTATAACCATAGAACGTGTTATGAACTTTCTGTCAGCTTTGTCACACATGTTGACTGTGTCCATGAAGTCTTGTTCTTGTCTGTGGCTTCTGACTGGAGGATCTGTTGCAAAAGAAGAGAGAGTTCATTGTAACATGTCCTTTGAGCAAAGAAGGGATTGACAACTTCAGTTATCTTGCTTCCTTCCCACTACCCACCGAACAATCCTTGCCTGCTCCTTCTTCTACCATTAAATGAGAAAATGTCAAGTTGAAATTTTTATCCCAACCCAACGAGAGAAAATTCAGATATTTCAAGCTGAGAGTAAGAAGGGTTGAAAGAAAATCCACGGTTCTGAACTCAACTTAGTTTCAGTTCTATAGGCAGAACCTGGAAATTAACAAATTATAATCATAGTTATTTGTGGAGACAAGTTCTTCAGGGGGTAACAGTCACATTAAACAAAAATACAAGCCCAGACAACAGATGCACTTTTTAACAAGGGTAATGTTTCTTTGTGGAGTTCATTTTATTGTGCTTTTACTGCCTTGGCTTACTTTGTATAAATGTTTTGTTTATTTGTCATTGAAATGACCATAATGGTTAAAACACTGATAAAGTACTTCAGTGTGAATGGGGCTCTTTTGCTTTCCTTGCAGCAAGGCACACCTAGTTAATTTTCTTTCTCTCTAAGGATATTTTTAGGAATTCTAAGAGACCTTTTGAGTTGAGTTTTTCAACTTCTATCCCATTCTCTTATCAATCCAAAGGTCTCCAACCCCCCAAGCAAGGAATAGGTAATGGTAAAGGTAAAGGTCTCCCTTGCTCAAACGCAAGTTGTGTCCGACTTCATTTACAGCCAAAGAGCCAGTGCTGTTTGCATCTGCAGATGTTTCCATGTTCATGGGGCAGACATGAATAGATACCAGAGTGCACAGAATGCTGTTACCTTTCCCACCAAAGATGTACCTATTTATCTACTTGCAGTTTCTTGCTTTTGAACTGCTAGGTTGGCAGGACTGGGACAGACAACAGGATTTCGTTTGGTCATAGAGTACTTGGGTCTCAAATCTGTTGACCTTCTGGTCATCAAGCTCAGCATCTTAACCCCTAAGCCACTGTGGCCCATACAAGGAAAAGAAAGGACTAAATAGCAATGGAACCAGGTACTAGTTTTGTCTTCTAATATTAACACTAATAAGTTAATTTTTCTGAACTGTGTAACAAGTCAAATTTCCAACTTCTGTGGTTGAGATATGTTTTCCATCAAGTGTCCTGTGCAAGCCACCTGTAAAGGAGTAATAATAATTTCATGTCAGAAATTATTCTGGGTTGAAAGGATTTTTGCTGGAGAAATTCGGCTCAGGGTATGCCCAAATGAGGCTCATTTCATGTCCCCAAGACCTTTTCCCACTGAAGTGGCCCCTATTTATCAACTTGCAATTTTTTGCTTTTAATCTGCTAGGTTGGCAAGAGCTGGAACAAGAGAGAGGCGCTCAATCCATCATGCAGTACCCGGGTCTCGAACTGCCGACTTGCCAGCCTTCCAACTAACAAGGTAAGCATCTTAACCACTCAGCCACTGCAGCCCCTCTGTAAAGGAGTGTTGAGGCTGGGTGCCTCATATCTTAATTGCTGCAAATAACAACAGTAATAAAAATGGAGCTGGCCAGGTCTTCAGCTAATGTTAATATAGGTTTGCTCTGACAGTTCCAGTGAAGTATCACTGAAGGACAACTCCAGAGAATCTGAACTTTGCTCTTAATGGCTATGGTGCCTTGGTTTTCAATCGAAGTATGTGCCCTTTTCTCTTACTCTTTCTGGCATGTCAGTTCCATTTTACTGCTCGGCTGCTTTGCAGGGCAATCAAAGATGCTTGCTGAGGTCCATAGTGAGGTCCCCACTGTAAGCCAGAACACAAGGTGAGCTGTAATTAATTGTATGCTTATTAGTATTGTATTTGACTTCTTAAATGACAAGTTTACAATATAATTGCAAAGCCAAGAATGGGGCTCAGTTTTTAACCCAATGTTTAAACATTTAGGAAAGAGTGGCATAATGGATGCAGCAGCCATAATATATAAATATCCCTTCATTTATTTTTTGCTTGCCTTCTTTCATACAATATTACATAGGCAGATATGAAAAATGAAAATTTTCCTTTGCCCTGAAATCTTTAGTAAAATTATTACTAGTGGCATTTCTATGCTAAAACAAGTGAGGACTAACAGCCTTGGGTGCCAAAGTCCACCCGGAAGGGTGATGGTCCCCAAGTGGATTAAATCCCACTTGAATCCATCTTGATGGAGGGCAGCAGCTTCATCAATACTGGCCTGGGGCTGATGAGGACTTTGCATGCTAAAAGGGCTCAGGACCAGAAAGTGACTCGCGGAACTGGATCAGTGGCACACAGCAATGCGGAAGGCAGATGAAAGGTCATTGCATTATATTCCCAGGACAGTCTTCATAACACCATGAGGACTGCCAATATCCGGATTCGGCGGAAGAAGAAAAAGACTGCGTTTTAGAGGTGTGTCATGTTTCTTGATTGTTTTTTGAAGCACGGTTTTCCTCTAAAATGAGGCAGATGTTTTCTTTGTGGCTTCGTTTAGTGAAGAAACAGGATTTTTTAAACTACAGATGTGCAGAAACAACTGGATGTACATGCATGGCAAAATAAAGTAAGAGAGAGAGAGAAGAAAAACTGACCCCCATTTATGCTACCATAACGGTATCTGTCTCATGCCTTATGAAAAACATGTAGGTTCCCAAGTAGCATGCAACAGGCCTATGGAGGAACATTTATATTGGCAAAAGTAGAGATTAATGTTGGTGTTAGACTAGATTAAGAAGTTCAAGTGAAGCTGAATTGGGTAATGTCATCTAACTGCTGGAAAGGAAGGTATCCTTAAAATGCAAAGCCTCTCTCCATGTCGTGAAAGAGTCATTACAGATTGTGTGGCTAGCTGCTGAAGTGAGCTGTAACATTACACCAGTGGGTAGTTTTTGTCCGTGCAGTTCTTAAAGCAGTTGAAGGGAAACGCTCATGTAACTAGAATGGTCATGTGACCATGTTTTGTGATCCATCCCAGTTAATACAGACAGCTCACGCAAGATAGTTACTTTCCAGATGAGCAATTCAGACCTATCTCTGCAACATACATATAGAGAAATGTGTGTGTGATTTAGGAGAACATGGATTAAGCTGGAGTCAGACCACAGTTGTTTCGATAGTAGTATTAGAAGTGTTGTTTCTGGAAATGTTTTTTATTTGCCAGGTTCATGTACTGTACTGTATATCCATCCTTTCCTTCATTGAGTTCAAAGTGACTATATGATTTCTACACCTCTGTCTTTACAAAAAGAGTCTTGCCAGAACAGATCTGGCAGTGAAATTTAGGGGCGAGGTGCTCTTTGTCACTGTCCACGAACTATCCATAGGTCAGATTTTGAAAAAGTGTCTGGCCTAAATTCACCACCAACTTCCATGGTTCAACAGAGATTAGAACCTGCATCTCCCAAGTCTCAGTCCATCATTCTAACCACCATGTGATATTGGCTCTCATGACACTTGAGTTGGATTCAAGACACTGTACTTCTTGAACCAATAAAGGCACATTGCTTTGGCATAATCTGCTTTCCTTCTGGATGTGTGAAGACTGTGCAAAAATCCCATGGAAATGGTGGACCCACACACTTTTTGTGAGCATATGGCAGGGGTGCGGAGCCCAAACTTTTCAGGCCATGGGCCAGTCATGTGGTTCAGTGGGCTGGTCTCGTGGTTCATCCCACCGGAAGTGAAAGTAAAGCACACCTTGCAATCTGTTTTGCAACAGGATGAGATAGATTTTAAGCTGCCATTTTCTCTGCTTAAACCAGGGGTGCCCAAATTCTGGCCCATGGGCCATATCTGGTCGCCAATGCCAATTCATCTGGCCCACACCACCCTTGGCACTCCCAGAAGTGGAAGTAAAATGGGGGCTGGATCTGGCCCACCGGCCATAGTTTGGGCACCCCTGTCATACTGCGTAAATAAGGTTTTGTCTTTTTCTCCAGACAATTTCTAAGGTAGACTCAAGAATCACATGTGTACCCACAGGACTTTGGTGTTGAGAGGGCCTGCTGAGATGTTTAGCTTCTCCCCTAAATGGTGCAATCTGGAGCTTTCAACCCTATTTAGCAGAGTTGCTGTCTTTCCAGACTATGTTGAGCTAAGGAAAGTGAATATCTGATCTAGCCATCACAAAAATATAAAGATGAATACAACTGGCTTCAAGTGAAAAAAAATATTTGGAAAGAAAGAGGACATAAATTTAATTAGCTGGACCCCCTCCTTCCCCAACATGATAGATTCCTTTATTTTCAAAATATTATAGGAACATTCCCATTTTCATAACAGAATTTGGTTATAATTTTTGGAAATTACTAAAGCACAACCAGATAAAATAAAATAAAAACCTTCCAGTCTCCTCTGCTTTCATAGAACCTGGATAAAAATTCAGGTCATGAAGATAGTTTGCAGTATGGAATGTAGCTATGAAAATCTCAGTATTTTGACAAAGTAGAATGTACTCAGGGGATTTCTAACCGGCTCAATTTGAGGGTTTGAGCCAAATATTTTACATGGTCTTTAAGCACATATACTCTGTTATAAACTTTGTCCAGAAAGTTTAGAGAGCATAATTTATAAACCAGATAGCTAAGGATGCTTGATACATTCTTTTCTTGTAAATATGGATATAGACTGATCTGTCTACACCTCACAGATTGATCTGCTGCTTGGAAGTTAAATAGCCTTAAATTTAGCATTTTTCTGATTTTTGGGATAAAGATCTCAGCAGAGATGTATCAATGTGCATGTGTATTTTAAGGGAAAATGCATGTCTAAATTCATGTTTTGTGATAAAAGGTTTTAGAAGTGAAAAAAATAATTAAAAGAATCTTAATTATCATTGGTTGAAATTTTTGAAATAGTAGCTGTATTAGTCTGTGTTTTAAACATATCGGAGACTAAGCTCCTTACTCTCGGATATGATTGATTTCCATGTAGATTTTAAAACAATTTACTGATTGACATGGAAATGAGACAAGAATATACAAAACTGGAATTGACTAGAGATAGAATAACATTGATTTTTTTAAAATACATTTTCTTATAAATGGCACAGGAAAATCAGAAAGAACATCTATTAAGAGTTTTCAACAGATAATGGCCAAAATCATGTAGATAATTACGCCTGTGGATGCAAAATGTTTAACTTCCAGTTGCTTCTTGCTTGTGTTGTTGTTTGGTCGCACAGCCGAGACCCTTTGCAACACAATGGACCACTCCATGCCAGGCTCCTCTGTCATCTGCTATCCTCTGTAGCCTGCCCAGATCTATGCCCACTGCATCAATGATACCATCTAGCCATCCCATCATCTGCTGCCCCCTTCTCCTTTTGCTTCCAGTTTTTCCTAGCATCAGGGCCTTCTCAAGTGAGTCCTCTCTTCTCATTTGGTGGCCAAAGTACTTGAGCTTCAGCTTCAGTATTTGTCATTCCAAGGAGCAGTCAGGGCTGATTTCCTTCAGGATTGACTGATTTGATCTCCTTGCAGTCCAGGGGACTCTCAAGGGTCTCCTCCAGCACCACAGTTCAAAGGTGTCTATTGCAATGATGGAAGGGGGGTGAACAGGGATTGGTGAGATGGTGTCAGCACCTGCTGAAATTCATTCCCCCAGGATGAGGGCTATTTTGACTCCCACAGCTCCAATTCCAGTCCTGTAGCTAGTGTGCTACCCCTGGGTCGGCCTCTCCTCCCTTCCAGTCCCAATTTCCAAACGATTTGCTGTGGAAGGTTTGAATGTGGTAGCACTTTAGAAGTAAAATGGTGGTTAGTTGGCTTGATGGTAAGCAAAATCCAAATTTCTTGAAAATAAGACCTAGGACAGTATTATGCATTTATTTGAATAATAGGCAAAGCATTGTCCATACGGCAAAATACTGCTCCAAAAAGCAACGCATAGCTAAACTTAAGAATAACATCTCGTCCAGCAAAACCAAAATGAAACGTCCCATTCCTGAGTAAAATCTAAGCTATCAAACTTCTAAACCTCTCTCTATCATTATCCTGTTCTTAAGTGCAATATCCTACCTAGCACTTTAACTGGAAAACAAAAACCACAATATTTCTAAGTATAGCTAAGCAAGCTATAAGATAATCTTTAATGTCTGAAGAAGCTGGAAAAGTGGCAAAGTATCAAGGCTTGAAATGAATCAAAGTCCAGTCTCTGAAAAATAGACTAAGTCCAAAGACTCCCTGTCTTTATCTTCTAAGGGACGGCCTTCAGAGACCACATCTCGCTTCAGATGTCCATCCTCGGTCCCTTAGGAATGTGTTCCTTCCAACTTCCAAGGCTTCTTCAATACTTCCAAAAGTCCTCTCTGACTCTGCTTTGACTGCCCTTTTAATAGGGTTTTACAAGGTGATTTGCATCACTTTTCCCATGGTAAAGTGATGTCCTTGTGATTAGATCGTTATCTAGGGATTATCCCTCCCCCAAGATCAAGGTCACCTCCAACTCTCAAGGTCGTTGTTAAGTTTGCCCCTCCTCTACACAGTTTCGTTTCTTCGCAGCATAACGTAACAGACTAAGCAAATCACACCAACACATTCGTATCCCTGTTTAAATGGTAAAAGTCATTCAGATTCCCATTACAGTGTCTATTTTTCTGTGCTCTGCTTTTTACTAGCCATTAACAAATCCCAGTTTGGATTTTTTTCCCCTCAAACAAAGCTAGCATTTGCATGCTAGCGGAAAATTCAAGTGAGGATTTCTTAATTGCCCATGGGAACTAGCTGCAAGTTATATCATATGTCTTCTGTATATACAACTAAGCAAATAGATTTTGGCCATTTGAAAAAGCAAATTACAAATAACTACCTAATTATTGCTTTTCTGGATAACTAATGCATCACTACATACTGTGATTGTAATTTAATGAGGGATTACATTTTAGTTATGTTTATAATTGTGGAGGAGTAATATCTGTAAGGATAACATACCCCATTATCATATTATCACAGGACCCATTCCACCAGATAGAGACCTCCATTCATTTAGGAAGTCAGCATAAGGCCTATGCTGCTTCAGAGTAATTTAGGTCTGCTCCAAGCTAGGGAAATCTATGAACAGTTTCAATTCCTGGTTGTTTCTGCTTACAAACCAATCAGATCAGGTAGGATGTAGCAATAGATAGAGACTGCCAAAAAAAGTTTTGAAATCAATTGGAATAGTCCCACCAGCTATGCTTCAAAGAGAAGTCCAAAAGGGCTTCTGTAAAAAGTCAAAGCTTTATTATATGTAAAAAGATAGGTTAAAAATCAGGAGTACAAAATATTATAAAAATAAAGAGGAACATTTTTCTTTTCCCCCTTCTCCCATTGTTAAAACAAGAAAGGAATTACTAACTATATATATATCTTGTCCTAGCCAGATAATAGAATGATGATTACATTTCCCTATTTCCTACTCACAAGCATCTGCAGTCATTCTCCTCCAGCTTAAGCATGCCGTTTCTTCTCCCCTTTCTAAGATTGCAAAAACCCATCTTCCATTCTTTGTCCCATTTTTTTCTCTGTCATATCCAATAAGATTCCAAATTCCACCCCTCTGGTTTCTCCAGGAATTCACCCGCTCCGAGGAAGGAAAGTGGGGGAACAAAATCCATTTTAAATCGCAAAATCAAGATCCTATTTTCAATCTCCTTAAAATATCATTAAAAGAGAAAGAAGGACTATCTCGTGGTTCAAGGACAGCACTGTGTGCTGTGTTTTGAGGGCTGAGGTGATGATGAAGTTGACAAGAGAAAAGTGTTTTGTATCACAGCTCCATGGCCAAAAGAAAGGAGCTCAGTCGTTTTTGAGAAATGTGTGGCTATAGCAGTAGTGAACTACTGTGAGTGGCCTGTAGCTTTCTGAGCTCTAGTTTGCAACCTTGCAATGGTTTGCATCCTGTCATGTCACTCTGTTGCTTGTACAGTAGTTTAGGGAACATACTGCCTGAATGATGCACAAGACTGTAACTGTGTTTCTTGCTCTGTTGCTCCAAAAGACATTCATATTCCTTTAATGAACACCTTTGTCTGGAAGCCAAGTTGTTCAGCGTGGCTCAACTTGACCTACAAACAATACTGTTGGCAATTAAAAGTGAAAGGCTTTTGAGGAACTCTCTCCTTTCCTTTTAGCTAAGTCATTAAAAAACTAAAATAAATATCATATTGCCCCAGTGATTATGATACATGGTGATAGTTTATTTTAAGGGATGGATTTTTTTTCTTAATATTTCAGATGTTTCCTTAGAACACATCTCTGAATGGACAAGTACCGGTAGTTAGATTCCTCAGAGTATGCACACAGATTGAATTGACCCGAAACCTTTTTATAAGGTGTAGCCATTGGGTTGAATGGTTTCCATCTGTGTGATTGATACCTCCTCTCACCACTTGTGCACACACACACGCAGTCTCATCTTGAGCATTAAAGCTGAGGAAGGGCATTACCCTTGCACAACTGAATGTTACTGGCACAGAATTACATCTAACTCTGAATGGCCAGCTACCTTTTAAATCAGTCATGACCCTAGTCATTAACAGGGCTAACTGTGTGAGGCACTTTCTCCATTCTACCTCCAGACATAATACCATTATAACATTGATAATTTTGATTGAAACTCAAGGTGGAAGACATAACTGGAATGTAGAAAGATTTGTTTCGGTACTTATCTTTGCCAAGGGTCCCAAATCTATATTTCATCCTGACAGAACTAAGTAACTCTTGCTACACAGTTTCCCTCTTAATGACTGGATGTAATTGGATGTTGTCAGTTTAACTTCGAATAACATTGCATATATAAATTTAGTTATGAACATAGAAGCCAACTTCCCACTTGAAATGTCAAAGCAGTATACACTGTTTTCATTTGTCACCTTTTTTCTGCCACTGATATTTAATTATTATTATTATTATTTTTGGAATAAAGTACAATCAATGAACAGTGTAAAAACAAATTGGGGTATCTTTGGTTAAATAATAAATCTAGTGTTTTAAGATAGTTGTGATTTGCACATACAGTGAAACCTCGCATAAAGAGCGCTTCGCTTAAAGAGTAAGTTGCTTAAAGAGCAGAATTTTCTCTGAATGTTCGTTTCACTTAACAAATAAAACCAACCAAAAACTCGCTTAACATATAAATCGGGGTTCGCAATCCCCTCTCCCATTGGTCATTTTCAATGGTGTTTCACTTAAAGAGCAAACTCGCGTAAAGAGCAATCCTGTGGAACGCATTATGCTCTTTAAGCGAGGTATAACTGTATAGTACTACGATTCAAGCATGGCCCAGTGTGTCGTAGTGGATAAAGTGATGGGCTAGAACTTTGGAGAGTTTGGTTCAAATCCCTGCGTGGCCCTAGGAACCCACTGGAGGTACATGGCACTGGTAAAACCACTTGTTAAGTATCTCACTTAACTTGAAAATTGTAGTAGGGTCACTATAAGTCTGTTCTGACTTGATGGCACATAAAGCATGCCTCTTCAAAGCAGGCAGTGCATTACAACTCACCCTGGTTTCTGGGTTCTAAGCCTTATCACCAAAAAAATGGAAAAATCTAGAAAAACAGAAGCAGAAGGCACTGAATGCAACTCCACTATAATTATGTAGTTCCATAAGTAAACCTCACTTGTGAATTATCTGATCTGGCCTTAGTCTGAGAATACAAATCTGCAGTGTGCACTGCATGTAACAACTGCTGTGATTAGACTACATCACAGATTAGATTATATCACTATAAACATAAGTAATAAGTATAGTTTTATTTGTCTGGTCCAGATTCTTTTAATTATTTTAATAACCCATGAATAGAATTTGAGGAATGATACAATAAAATTCTATATGCAGTTTTTATTAAAATATCCATCTTATATGTTATGTGTGCATGTATGTGTATACATACATGTGATCATAACTAACATTTGGACTATTGAGGAAGTCCAACTTTTCACCATACACCCTTGCATGCAAAAATAATTTACTGTGCTTTCTTACAGTGGTCAACTCTGAGACTTCACAGGGGCTATGAATTTATTTCTCATACTTTCAAACTGCATTTTCTCTGGGTGTGGGAGACTATGAGTGTTCCCCCTTGTTAACTTCTCTATTAGACTACTATAATACATAAGAGCAGGCCTGCCCTTGAAAATCCTTAAGAAGCATCAAATAGGGCAGAACACAGGTGCAGTATAACTTTAATTAATATGTTTTGTTCTGAGTAACTGGTCACCAGTTCTGAAAGAGCAGTTGGACCTGATATATACATTGACCATCTCAAGTTCCTAACTAGAGTTCCACGTCTAGATTTGAAAGCCATTGAAGGGCTTCATCTCTTAAAAGGTAACGGTAAAGGTCAGCCTTGCTCGAAAGCCAGTCGTATCCAACTCTAGGGTTCAGTGCTCATCTCTGTTTATAGCCAAAGAGCCAGCACTGTCTGAGTCTGCATACATTTCCATGGACATGTGGCAGGCATGCCTAGACACCGGAGTGCACGGAACGCTGTTTATCTTCCCACTGAAGTGGTCCCTATTTATCTACTTGCAATTTCTTGCTTTCAAACGGCTAGGTTGGCAGGAGCTGGGACAGAGAAGGGAGCACATTCTGTTGTGCGGTACTTGGGTATTGAACTGCTAACCTGACAGCTTCCAGCCAGCATCTTAACCACTTGAGCCACTGCATTCATCTATGGCTCTATTCAAATCTTCCAATGTGCCTCTAAACGTGTGTATGGGACACTTAAATATAATGTGGTCCATGGCTTGGTCTTCTTCTTCTTCACAGTCACATTGGGGAGAAGACTTCGATCCCCAGACTATCCTCTCTGTGGTGCATCTTAGGCAACGTCTCATAGTCACGGCTAAATAGTTTACACATTAGAAAAAGATAAGACCGAACTATCATGTACAACCTCCCAGTCAAAAGCTACATAGAAGAAGATACTTTCAAATGAACTTGTTTGTGTTGCATCTCTTCTCTCTTGGATATCAACTAAGAGAGTGATTTTGTCATGTTTTAGCCTCTGGACCAACTGAGGGGCTATTATGAAAAGTGGCAACTCTTTATAGGTTTGAAAAATGGTCCTTGCTTGGTTTAGAACAATTCAACAAGGGCAAGGAAAATAAAAATAAAACATTTACCTTTGCACATCTTGAGGACACAAGGGGCTTTGGTTTTCAGAGGGAGGTGGTAGGATATTGGAAAAGGAGTCATGTGGAGTCACCATCTTTAGAAGCTGTTCACCCCTGATCTAAAGAGATGGCTTTTCTCTTAATCTGTTCTCACAGTAACCTTATAAATTAGGTTACATTTGCTTAGATAAACTCACTCAGTTTGATTTATAGCTGAATGGAGATTTCAATCTGCATCTTCTTTAGCGACATTGGCTATTTTCTGTTCACAACATTACACTGCCATGGAAACAAAGATGCATTTAGCTCTTAATATGTGCAGAAAATGAGAAAGCAAGATAAGAATGAACAGAAAAGTGAGAAGCTGCATAAATCACAGTGAGGAACAGTGTGCCAGCTTTTCATTTCACACTAGGCATCTTTTTGTAAGGAAAGACTTGCAGCCGAAGTATTGGTCTCTTTTTCTTGAAATTAGAATAATATTCTGCTTCAAACTAAGGTTGGAAAGTTAGAGAGTATTCTTCCCCTAAAGAATACCAGTTGTTTGGATAGAAAACAATTTACAGGCCAAATGCATTTATTACAAAGTGATATATCTACAATTTTTGCTTTGTTTTTAATTTTCTATTCCAATAAGCAAGATCATAACGTTTAAGAAAAACTCAGGATCAGATTTTTTCTTAAAGCAAAAGCATATTTCCCCTTCTTCTTCTAAAGCAATCCCTCCAGGTAACACAATCTGTCATGCTACTGACTAAGACATCAGACATGCTAACAAAACCCTGTCATTTTACAACAGACACATAGTGTGGGCCAAATGTGGATTTACTAGAACAAATATACTGTACAGTATTTTCTTCTTAAGTGTTTACTGCTTCTAGATACAGAATCACTATCTTGAACTACACAGCAGCAAAGATGTAAAACAATCGTCGATAATTTTTTATATATCAGTGCTGGGGAGGTTTGTTCATTTAGTCCTCTAGGCTACTGAAAATACACAGTTTCAGAGTGGGTACCAAATCCAGGTAGCATTGATAATACTAAAAATGAATTGTTTGCCATCAAGTTGATTTTTGACTTATGGTGACCGCAGGGATTTCCAAGTATAGAGTATTCTAGTGTAGTATAGTGCAGGGATCCCCAACATTTTATGCACCACGGACTGGTTTTATGTGAAACAATTTTTCCATGGACCAGTAAGTGTATATATTTCAGTTTTGCTAAAATCTCTTTTTAAAATCTCTCCCATCTGCCAAACACAGCTTGGATATGGACAGTGTGATACCTCACTGCACACAGGCGGGTGGAGAAGCCCTGCCGTAGCTCAAAAACAAGGACAAGGGGCCCAGTTGCCTACCAGCCATACCATTCGACTTAGGCAGTGAGGTATTACTGCACACAGGTGGGGAGAAGAGCCCCGCCATAGTTAAGCAACATGGGGGAGGGGCTTGGCCACCTGCCTATCTGCTGTGTCTGAAGCTCGTGCTCTCTCTCTGTTCGCTGGGCAGACCTGGTGGAGTACATTGAGGGAAGAAGGCTACCATCAGGGCACCCATGCCACCCACCCATGCAGCCCATTTTGGGACAGTCCGTGGCACAGTACCAGTCTGCAGCCCAGTGGTTGGGGATCCCCGGTAGAGTGGAGTGTCAACCAGACTCAGGATATCAGAGTTCAGACCCCTACTTGGCCATGGAAACTCATTGGAAGGTGGCAAAGGCAGACCACTTCTTAAACATCTCATATACTTTGAAAATCTTAGGAGCAGTCCTAGGTCAAAAGTAACTGGATGGGTGTAACTAGTAGTTTGTATTTTTTGGAATAGTAGTTTTTATATTACTTTTTCTGTGTAATGAATAATACCTAATTACCTTTTTTAAAAAAAAAATCAGTTAAAATCATTTTAGAGCATCCTGACAGAATTGTTAAGATGTTAATGCCTTCTCTTATAAATCCTAAATGGCAGAGGACTCATTTATTATTATTATTTTGCTGTTTGTATTTTTATATTTCCATGGTGCATTATCAGAATTGGCCACTAGAGGGAAGAAGACACTGTTTCCCTCTATTTTTCAAGCCAGTTGATGACACCACAAGGCATTAATAATACAGAATTTAACAAGCTAGTTGCGTGCTCAGAGCAGCCTGACTTTTGAAAATGAATGACTAATGCAAGAGCTTTATTTTGAAATATAAAAGTATTAGTTATGCCATATGCCATATTATGTACCTTTTTGGGAAATCAGATAAATGTTTTACCCTTCTGAGATACTGCAGGTCGCTAGCTCACAAGTGGAAAAACAAACAGAACAAAGTAAAAAGCCAAGAATTGCCCTAAAACTCAGTTTCCTATGTATGCAAAACCATATGGCAGGTGTCATATTTAGACAGAAGATATAAAATTGGGGAAGGGGGTCTGCGACCTTCATGATGCTCTTGGGGTGCAGCTCTCTTCAGTGCTAGGTTAGTAGGGTTTGCACATCTAGAAGATTATCAGTTGCCAACTGCCCATTCTTAAACTACAGTGGAACCTTGCTTAACCAACCTTGCTTACAAAAATCGCATGACAAAAGGAAATCCATAGAAAATAATGGCTCGGTTAACAAATTTTTCCCTGGAACAGTTTAATTGGTTTTCAATGCATTCCTATGGCAAACCACATTTCAGTTAACACATTTTGTTTTTCAATGCATTCCAATAATAAATTCGCTTTACAAAAAATTTCGTAGTACAAAAGGTCCCGGAGAATGCATTAAATTTGTTAAGCGAGTTTCCACAGTATACAAAATGGTATAATATCATTTCTGTAGTATCCTTTATAACTATATGAAATAGAATTTGTTGAGCCAGTCTGGTTTCCTAAGAGAATGTATTGATGTAACTAGGCTGTCCTTTAAACACATAATTTCCTGTGTGTCAAAAAATACTATGAACCTGAAACTCTCTTCAGCATTCCAGAAATGAGGTGGTTGAAGGCGATTCTTTGTATTGTCTACAGTTCTTCACATCAAATAACAGTGATGAGCACAACAGCATTCAGTGCATACCACATAGTATTAAACCATTTATTAGTTTTAGTTTTTGCTGTGAACATAACATTTTTGATTGTAGGAAAATGTCTTCTTTATTGTATTAAGTTGCCAAATAGATTTGGAGGAATGTGCTATTTGTCTAGCATTCTTAAAGGCACCCGGTCCTTCTGCTTGGATTGGCAAACATCTGGGAAACAGAGAAACAGAGTAAGTTTTTCCATGTTGCTGTTTTCCTGTGGCCTCTATTTCTTTCTTTCTTGGGGTCCCCTTCTTTTCCCCCATTGATGGTTTCTTTAGCCAAATATGCGTGCCCACACATGTATGTGTGCACCCAGACAGAAACACCACATTTGCCAGTTGTGTTCAACTTTTAGACACTCCGAAGCTAAAATCAGACATTGTAATAAGTAAAAGTATTCCTTCAAAAACAGAAACTTGTTCTTCTTAAAATTTCCCATCTATAAATATCTCCGGAAAGGACAGGAAAGTTTAGATTGGCTGAGTAGCATGGGTGCCCTGCTGCTGTGCCAACCATCGATGGTACAGAATGAAGTCTGGTTGCAAAGGGATGCATAACATCCTGTCGAGAGTTTAAGTTTTTTTTTTAAATGTTCTTTGCCAGCAAAAGCACCTTGCCCTTCACAACAAATGCTGGGTGCCAAAAGAAAAGCCACTGGAATGCTGAAGAGGTTTCAAAGTGATCTGATTGGAGGAGGTGCAGGAGTGTCCATTCCACTCCAGTTGTTTAAGGCAGGAGCAATGGGGAATTGTTTCACATCTTCTGGAGAATGTTCACAACACTGAGAAAGAGGGTGGTTGTTTTCTTTCTTCTCACATGTAAAAAATGAAAGTGTGCAAAAGCAGAATGACCATGGGGTCACTGTAATGTTTTGCTTAAGATTCTAGTCAGAGTATTTTTGAAGTGGTAGCTGCGTTAGTCTGTGCAAGCATATCAGAGAGTAAACAAAAGAAAAAGACCAAAAAAAAAATGTTGCAGCACCTTAAACACTAGCTGCTGTGCTTTTACCTTTCATGGATCAAGTCCACTTCATGAAGTCTCAATCTTATGTCTGACAAAGTGGACTTGATCCATGAAATCTCACATTAAAATACAGCAGTTAGTCTTTAAGGTGCCACAACGTTTTTTTGTCTTTTTGTTTTGTTTACTCTCTAATATAGTCGGGGTATATAGCCCACTATTTGGCCTAATCTGCCCCAGCTTGCTCCATTTTGATACATCATAAGGGGTTCTACTAAACTGAATTGCTGTATTTTGACCAATCCCTAGCATACGTGCAATGTGACTACAGCATAAGATAAAACAAGGCCCAATTACTAGCAGCGGCAGCTGAAGGAATGCTTCCCAGTTGATTGAGAAGCATTACAGCTGCTATGTGGCAGCAGCCCCATCTTGTTCCCTTGGAGGAGCAAAGTGTTATTAAGATGTGAGGATTGTACTAACCAACACTTCATTCCCTCCCTTAACCTCAAGCGGCATTTAAAAACCCAGTCTACACCGGTCCAAGGAGGGACAATACTGTATAGACAAAATGTTGGGACAGTTGTTCTAGATGTTCTTTCTTGTTCAAAATACTACCACTGGAGTATTAAATGGAGCATGTGAAATGCTTTCAGTCCTGTTGCTCATCAATTTGGTTCTGTGTTCCAAGTTTAAAGTGCTGGCCCCATCTTTTTAAAGTCCTAAATCAGGGATGGGGAATGTATAGACCCTACAGATGTTTTTGGACTGCAATACCCGTCATCTCTAAACAAGCGTGTGTGATCACTTTGTGCTGGTGGTGTTATTACCTGCAGTGCCTGACCATGAAGGGGCGGTGGTGGTGACAATGACAGATGAAATGATGGAGCAGTAGGTCTGCAAACAGGGATGTGATGTAGGTGGCCTTACTCTTCTTCCTGCCTTAAGGAGTGGAAGAGTTTAAGCAAATGCACTCATTACTTTAAGCCTTGAGATGGACAACTTGATGGTGGTACTTCTCCAGCCACTACAGCTTCTCCTTCTTGACAGATATCACTATATGTCACTGGGAGAAGTAGGTGTCCCTCTGTTCTGTGATCTGTGTAACAAGGAACTGGGTGTTCTGTTTAAGTCTAGAAATAGATCCACATGTTGGGTTGTATATTTTTAGAATTTGGGATTCAGCCATTGTATCTTTCTTTCTTCCAGAAACTTTAGGTGTACCGATGCCTTGTCAGTTGAACTGGGAGGAGAGTCACCTCAACTTCCCACTTGGAGGAGGTGACATCCTCCAACTTCTTGAAACATGGACTACCTCTGTTTGGGTGCATCCTAGGAAAGCTTAATCCAACTGGGGATACAAATACAGTTCATACGTTGTTGTTTTTCTGAGAATGAGCACTGCCTGAACACTTTGGTTCTTTCTTTTCAGCAATTGTGCACAGGATTGCTTTGTAAGTCTACTTTCTCCTCTCCAAGATCTCCCTTGCTCAAAAGCAAGACATATCCAACTCTAGGGTATGGTGCTGATCTAAGTTTACAGCCAAAGAGCCAGCACTGTCTGTGTCTGCAGATGTTTCCATGGTCATGTGGCAGGTATGACTAGACATGGAACGTTGTTACCTTTCCCGCCAAAATGGTACTATTTATCTACTTGCAATTTGTCCCCTTATCTCCTCCTGTAAGGTAAAGTTAAAGGTTGCCCTTGTGCTAAAGCCAGTCGTACCCAACTGTAGGGTTCAGTGCTCATCAATGTTTACAGCTAAAGAGCCAGTGCTGTCTGTGTCTGCAGACATTTCCATGGACACATGGCAGGCATGCCACAACACCAGAGTGCATGGAAGGCTGTTTACCTTCCCACCAAAGTGGTATCTATTTATCTACTTGCAATTTCTTGCTTTCAAACAGCTAGGTTGGCAGGAGCTGAGTCAGAGACAAGAGCTCACTCTGTCGTGTAGTACTCAGGAATCGAACTCCGACCTTCCAGTCGTTGACTTCAGCATCTTAACCCCTTGAGCCACCACAGTCCCTCTCTCCTCCCGTGCCCCTTCTTAAAACTGTGCTAGCTAGGGACATTATGGCATTAAAACAGTGTTTAGTTTCTTTTACTTTTAACCTTCCCTTCTCATTCCTTTTCCCATTTTTGTTTGAGACCCAAGATCAATTAAGAGTTCTGGAGAACACATAAAACTTATTCATTATTATGTGGTGTGATTGATCCTAATAAAGACATTTCTTGACTACATTTTGAGAATTTTCCTGTGGATTAGCACATTCCTTTGCTGTGTAGATTTCCTCAGCTATCTTTTCCCCCACATATTTATTCGGCTGCTCCGCTCTGATGGCTGTTCGCGACTGAAAAACCTTTGCATAGAAGAAATACCTTTCCATGATGGACTTTCATAAGAAGGTATTTGGCTTATGATAAATGCTGTTTTCTCTAGGATTTGAAGGCAGGGCATTGTGAGGACCTGACAGAGGCTAGTGAGAATAGGTTGTTTTTCAGAGGCTGCTCCCAGGTTGTAATCCAAAGGAAGCTAGGCAGACCCACACACACACACAGTCTCTAGAGATCTTCCAGAGAGAAGCAAAAACATTTCAGTTCATCCAAGCTATTGGCAGGCTCAAGTGGCTACCAAGGAATGGACTTTAATGGATGATGCTGTATATTATTATTTTTTTGCCTTCTTCAAACACACTTTTAAACTGTTTTGTTTGTTCAGTGATTGTCTTAATATGATTTTTAATTGCTTTTCAATTTTGTACGGCCAACATACAGTATAGCTCAAGTATTTGCCTGCAGAGCCCAAGGTTGAGCATTTAGTTTTCCACTTTGCCTCCTGGGAGAAGAGCAGTGGGTGGACATCAGCAGGTTTGCATCAGTCTCTAGAGATCTTCCAGAGAGAAGCAAAAGAGAAGCAAAAACATTTCAGTTCATCCAAGCTATTGGCAGGCTCAAGTGGCTACCAAGGTGCAATGCAGGGCTTTCCCCTGACCATGCCCACCATACCACAGTGTGGTAGTAAAAAAAAATGTTGGAGCCCACCACTGGAGAAGAGTCAACTTGTGTGGTTTTGAGCAATCTGCACAGTCCCAAGAAGGGAATGGTAAAGTACTGCTGTGTATTCTCTACCTGGAAAAGCCTGGAATGAGTCACCACAAGTCAGAATGGACTTAACAGCATGCTGTTAGATTTAATACAGTTACTGGTCCCAACTAGAGTAGTTCCATTGATTCAATTCCTGAGTGTTGAGTCAGCACTTAAATCCCAATGGCTCTACTCTGGTTGAGACTATTGGTAGGATGCTGGCCCTTTTTGTCTTTTAAAGTTTACCCAGTGTGGTGTAGTAAACAGAGTATTGGACTGGAACCTAGGAGACCTAGGTTTGAATCCCTACTTGATCATATCAGAGAGTAAACAAAACAGCGACAAAAACATTGTGGCAGCTTAAAGACTAACTCCTGTATTTATTGTTAGCTTTTGTGGATCAAGTCAACTTCACTTGACCATAGAAACTTACTCAGAAGGTGACATTGGTAACCTCTCCATAAATATCTTACTTACCTTGAATGCTCCATTACAGTCACTGTAATTTTTTTTTATATGATGGCACAAATGACACTGTCTACTTCTAGTCCTTTTGTTGGTAGAAAGACAGGATATAAATAAAACCAATGAAAGGTGTAGCACTTCACTTCAGACACATTTGAGCTCTTCTGTGGACACACTAGGGATGTGAAAAATACTTTGCATCCTGATACTGGGTTTTCTAATGGCTAAGTGGTGCTAAAAGAAGGAACCTAAAGAAAGCCCTGATGTCACTATCTGGAGATAAGAGGCACAATATGGTGTAAACTACAAGTACTGAAAGCTGTGTTGCCTCTACAACACAGAAAGCATCCTCAGGACTCCCATTAGAGGGGCTCTGTTTTTTATCACAAAAAATATTCTGGGGGAGGGGGAAATCCATAGAGGCAGAGTACCTTGGTCTACTACAAAGCTGCAAAGCTGCCTAGTAATGGATCAAAGAATTTCCTGTACATATTATATTTCTTTCCTACAGTCAGGTTGAATGGTTGTACTTTGTAATAACCAGGGCTTGAGGAATCTGTACGTCACCTTTTGAAAATGTGTATGTATTTTCCATTGTAATTCATAGCTTATAAATGTGACATAGTTTATGGTTACATGCCAGAGTTTATTTTGAATATGTTATCATTGTATAAAAAATAAGTACTGAACGAAGTGCTCAATCTGTATAAATTTTTAGTAAATTCTTACAGATTTTCATGCTGATTCATAACATATAAAACAGTATGTTGCACTTCATAATTTAAAAACAGAGGTTGAAATTGTGTTCTGTGAGCTACACAGCATAAGGTTGAGGATGTTATCAGCTATGTGATTTTTAGAAATAACTTTTTTCCCACCATCATGTTATGGATTTACTTTAGCATAGTAAGTCATAGTTACAGTAGTGGCCCATCTGAGTTAGTGGGACTCATGGAGGAATTGACTCACCAAATCCCGATTGTTTCAGTGGAACCGGCCCATTGCAATTTACTACATTAAGCAACAGGAGTTTAGTCATTGTGTATGTTTGTATGTCTCTATAGAGCCATTAATATACAGGGTGTACTAGTATACATAGGCACAATTGTATGGTGACTTTTGGGACACCTTATATATGCCAGTTTTCAAAGTACTGTAATGTATATAAACAGGAGTAACAAAAATAAAGTGATAATCTATGTCCCAAGAAGTTTTAATGGTACAAGAGACTGTGGATAGAGGAGAAAGAGGAAAGGGAAGGGTCGAGACATTTGAACAGAGAGAGAATTTCTTAATGCAACCTCTTTCTCATTGTCAGCTGCTGCTCGTATCCAGGTATATATTTTTTCCCTGAAGGTTCCAGGAAAAATGCCACTGGCGTGAATTTGTTTAAGGTGGATCCCAGCTTGCCATCAAGTGACCCACACACTGTGATCATGGAGCCATCTCCTGCAGCACATATGAAATGAGACGTGCAGGATTTGATACCTGGACTGCAATGGACTACTGAAGCCTTGAGGATATTAACAAGATGTGCTTTCACAGCTGGTCCATCTGGCATGACCTCTTCCACCTCCATGACCATTGGGAATCAGAATTGTTCAGTGGTTGTTCCTCTGCTCATTTTGCCATTGGGCCCAATATGATGGTTTCCAGTGGCATTTCCTCCACTAAGGAGGACCATCACCCCACCTAAAGGGGCTCATCCGTCCATAGCCATTGGTCTCTTTAGGGAGTCAGTTCATTTACCACCACCCAACACTCGGCTTTGAGTTGCTGGCTGTATGGTCTATTCCATTACCGTAGTGGGATGTCCAGCCAGACACACATACTTCTCATGGTATGTCAGAGGGTTTCCTAGTTTGCATGTGCTTAAATATTAATTGTGTGTGTGCACGCACGCATGCACGCATGTGCACGCGCGTGCGTGCACACACACACTCACACACATGTTTACACGGATTCACTTTAGTCCATGTGTCTCTTGGCAAGAGCAATGCTCTGCTCAGCTCCATATTAGCATCTGCTGGCAGGTCCATGTGAAGCTGACACCTGTCACAGAGATATCCGTGGCAGCTTCCTAAACAGGCCTCTCCTTAAACCCTTCCAGCTATATTGTGGGAAATGAAATGAGGCCTCCCAACCTTATCTGCTAGTTCTGCAACTCTGGGGGTAGGGAAATCTGAGGTGTGGGAAGGTGGTGTTATCACCACTGGTGACAAACAGCCTCAGCCAAACAAGCTACTGGGACAATCTGGGGTCATGAACTCACAAGGAGATGGAAGGAGGGATTGTGCTGGGACTAAAGAGGAAACCTCCTCCCAAAAAAAGTCCACTCCAGACCTGTGTTCTACTTTGAATCTAACAGAAATCATTTCCTCTCAACTGCTAGCCATCCCCTTCTTCACCTGACAATCCACATTCCACCTAGTGATAAGCCAGCTGTCTTTTCTTTTTTTTATTTCCTCAGCACAGAAGACTCTCTGATTCTACTATTAGAAGTTTTATGTTGTCTCTTCTCTGTTTTGTCCTAGTGTTAGTAAGACTCTCATGAGAGCTGCTGTCAGATTGCCAGCATTGATTTTCTGCCCGACCATCTCTATTTAAATCTCATTCTCAGCATGTTCTCTTCAACTTCTCTGACTGAGATGCAGCATCTTCTTCTTGTATCCCACTGTCTAGTAAAGTTTTCTGAATTTGATCCAGTCCTGACTAGACTTTTCTTTAATTACTTGGGCGTAAAGGATATTAACACTCAGCTCCAGGTTTTTCCTATAAGCAACTTGTGGTTTGAAGACATGGGATGCTTCACCCCAACACGTCATCTCCCCATGCTTAGTTTTGTCATATCAAAACATTATCCACAGTCTGGTCATACATGTGCACACACAGGCATGCACACACACACACACACACACACACACACGCACGCACGCACGCACGCACGCATGCACACACGCACACACGCACACACCTAATTGCCCTGCAGAGTGCTATTCATGTGATGCTGTATATTCCAGAGTGAGCAAATTTAATGAATTCTGGAAGGGGACTATCACACTCATCATTATGATTCTCCATCAAAGATTTTGTTGTTGTTCAGTTGCACAGTTGAGTCCCACCCTTTGCGACCCCATGGACCACAGCACACCAAGCTCCTCTGTCATCTGCCATCCTCCATACTCCACCCACTGTGTCAACAATGCCATCTAGACATCGCATCCCCTGCCTCCTCCTTCTCCTTTTCCTTTTGATCTTTCCTAGCATCAGGGCCTTCTCCAGTGAGTCCTCTCTTCTCATTTGGTGGCCAGAATATTTGAGCTTCAGCTTCAGCATTTGTCCTTCCAAGGAGCAGTCAGGGTTGATTTCCTTAGTTATAAATAATGCTAAACTAAAGGCCAAGTGGAAAATGTTGGATTGGAAATCAGGATCAGTTTGGAAAACTACAAGGGAGATGATCTCACAACTCAGTCCTATAAGAGAAGACCTGTAAGAGAATGTTCTAGAGGGAACTCTTTGTTTGGAAAATTGACTTAAATATCAAATACTAAAATAATAGAAGGATGTTTTACCTTAAAGCATGAGATGAAAGAATAGAAATCTGGCTTTATGGACAGATGAAAATGTCAGAAACAAATTTAATATCCTTATGAGAAAATTACACCTAGAAAACCCCTGGAAGGGTCATCATAAGTCAAAACTGGCTTGATGGAACACAGTTCCTATTTCTAATTTCAGACTCATTTCCTTGTTTCAGATTTAGTTTTAGTTTTAATTCTTTATTTATAAATTTTCAATAAAAATAAAACAATAAAAAAACAAGCATACAATACAAAAAAAATTTTTCATAAGAGTGCAGCACTTGGTATACATTGAATACAGAGAATAAAAGACTATAACACATTTTTCAACTTTTATGTCACCTCTCTTCAGCCAATAATTCTAATACCTCTATTATCCCTACAGCATACTTTCTTCATTATTTAATTCACCTCTGTGCTATATACAATGTCCAGGAGGGTTATATCCATTTACATTTTCCAAAAGTTAGTTTGTTCTGGTACAGGGTTAACTCCTTTATTTTCAAGAATCACATATTCCACAAATTTCTTCCAGGTTCCCCAGAATCCATTTACTTGAACTATGCCTTTCTTAACATTTAATTCCCATGTCAATTTATCGTTAAGAGCTAATTCCCACATTTCCTTATACCAATCTTGTATATTCAATATCACATTACTTTTCCAATTTTTTGCTATACATTGTCTTGCTGCAGACAGCATCACAGCCAACAACTCTTTGCCATCATTGCTTATCTTATATTTATCCACATTTGTTAGTAATGCCGTATCTGGTCCCAATTCTGACCGCATATCCATTATATTATCAATTTCTTTTTCAACCTTGCCCCAAAATTCTGATACCTCGTTGCAATTCCACCACATGTGCACGTATGTCCCAATTGAATGCTTACACCTCCAACATTTATTGCTTATTTCCTTATTTATTTGATGCAGTCTAATTGGGGTCAGATACCATCTCCAAAGCATCTTAAAATTATGCTCTTTTACTCTTACAGACATAGTCCTCATTATCCTTTTTTTCCATTTTCTACGCCAGCCCTCTTCCAAAATTGTCTTATTCAAATCTTGTTCCCAGATATTCTTTAAGGCTTCCTGTATTTTCCCATGTTTATTCATAATCTTATAAATTTTGCTAACTATCCCTTTAATTCCCATATTTCCTTTTCTTATTTCGACCAAAAGTTCTTCGAAAGTCGTGAGTTGCCTATCTAGATTATTATGAGATAAAAATCTCTTATTCCAACTATTTATCTGGAGAATCTGGAACCAATTTAATTTCAATTGTAGAAAAAGTGCCTTTCTTTTCTCCAAATCTCTACAAATCTTCAACCAATCTTTTAACAGTGAAACCCCATTTTCCAATAATATTACCTTAGAATCTCTGTCTAATTTAATTGGGAAGTTATTAAAATCTTCTAATTCTGCAATTGGTGAAATCCCTGGAATAAGATCTTCTCTTACCCTATTCCATTCTTCTAAAGTTGTTTTTATCATCCTATTCTGTATCTGTATATGTTTTTTGCTATCAATTTTACTTAAAAATATCGCTTTACCCACTTGTAAAAAGTCTCTCTTTTCAATTTTTTCCCATATTGTTTCTTCCCTCATCAAAATTTTTACAACGTTTCTTACCTGAAACGCTCTATAGTAATTATGTATACTCGGGATTCCCAGTCCCCCTTCTTTTTGAGATATGCACCACAGTTGTTTAGATTTAAAGGTTTCAGATTTAAAGGATCATTAATGCTGGTTGTTTCAAAGATACTGTCTCTTAACTCTGTGGAGTTATAACTTCATGGAGACAGTGCATTTTATCCAATGTCTAAGGGACTGGATTTTGAATGATGTTCGAAGAAAACTATACAAACACCAACATATGTGTTTCATACAGTCTAAGAATTCAAAGGGAAGTGTAAACCATGATTAGGGATGTTGAAAGATTAAAAACATTATACAATATCTGATTAGGATAAAATAAAGAGCAGATGGAATCAATGTACTGAAGAACTATACAAAAGAGACACAAAGATGACAGATTCCTTTGAAGGAGAATCCTGTGATAAAACACCTGCAATTTAGAAAATGTGAAGAAAGCTGTTCTAAAAATATCTCCTGAACAGATGGGCTAAGGACAGAACAGTTTCAAGCTCTGAGAAATAAAAGAAGAAAAAACAATACAGCATAATAAATGAACTGAAAAGTGCTTTCTGTAATTGGTTCAAAATATATTTGTTATAAAACTCCTCATCCTCCTTGTCACAGAACACTAGTCCTCCTTTAAAAGAAAATGCATGCATAGACATAGAAATTCAACAGGTGAGGCTTATTGGTCGTAAAACACACAAACAACCCATACAGTTCTGTTACTACTTTGTACAGGAAGACAGTGGTTACATCATTTTCCAATACTGCACGTTTTACAAAAAGACACCAAAAAAGTCATGCTATTGCACATTTCCACTGACAGCAACTTCCACTCTCTAAAGTTTGCTGTTTTACTCAGAGGAAATATACTTGTTTCCCCATTTTCTTTGAGGAAATGAATTAAGTCAGAATTTTCATCCCTTCATCACAGAGAAAATGTAGGAATTGTTCACTGAAGATGAATTGCTTGAAAACCATTGGACTAATTCACAATAAAGAAAACTCAGTGAAGAATCATTTTGGCAGTCCTCTTTGGTGCCAAGAGATCTGCTCCAGAAAGCTTCCTAACTCTCTAAAGTTTTTTTAGAGTGTACAAACTGATACAGCAAGAACAGATGCTGTAGCTGCTGGTAAGAAGAGTGGGACCCAATGGAAGTACACCACTGGATTTCTAGTCCTTATCTGGATTGTGGATATCCATCTATTGAGTACATGTGCTAAATGCTGACAAAGTTCTCTAAGTTCAAATTGAACATTTAAAATTAAATTTGTAAACCACTTGCACATGCACACATGCACACATGCACGAACACACACACACAGAGAATGTACATGTTTTGTGGGCTCAAAGATTATCTATAGGGCTGTGGTGGCTTAGTGGTTAAAACACTGACCTTAACGACTGGAAGGTCAGGAGGACAGCAGTTCAAGACCCAGAGTGAGCTCTCATCCTCTGTCCCAGCTTCTGACAACCTAGCAGTTCGAAAGCAAGAAATTACAAGTAGATAGACAAGCATCGCTTCAGTTGGAAAGGTAATAGTGTTCCGTGCACTTTGGTGCCTAGTCATGTCTGCCACATGACAATGGAAATGTTTGCAGAATCAGACAACAGTGGCTCTTTGGCTATAAAGACATATGAGCACTGCACCCTAGAATTGGACACAGTTGGCTTTTGAGCAAGGGAGACTTTACCTTTACTAAAGATAATCAAGCAAAAAAGAGGTGAGCTTCATGTGTCCTAGTTTTTCTTGCTCTCAGATTAAAGGAGAGTTTACAACTTCCTTGATACACATTGTAATTAATCAAAATGGAGCCTTTGCTTTAGTGTGTTAATAGGGTTACAGTATTTCTTTGCTCCCTGAGTGGGGATGAAGAAGGTCTGAGAATTTGACCTTCAAAGCCAGGTGGGAATTCTTTTGTTATTGGAATTAAAAATAAGCTGAAACTGTGGAAACAGAAGTACAGAAGATGGACATTGAAAATGAAGTCTTATTAGGTGATAGACAAGAAAAGGAGGAATAAAGGAGGATGGATGGGTTTGGTTATCTTATAATGTTGAAGAATAAACACCATTATTAGTGTGCATGTTCCAAAAGCAGGTGGAAGCAGAGTTACCAATGCTTGCTTGTGAGTAGAACAGCAGAACGATTTAATCTTGATTTTGTTAGCATTATGTGCCAGGAAACATAGATAGATATGCCTTTCTTGTTTTATCCAGGGAAAGGGGAAATGTAAAAATGTCCCTTTTTGTATCTTCCTTTTTGTGATCCTGAACTTTGATCTATTTTTCTTCAAATAAAAACTGACTTGTTACAGAAGACGTAGTACTTTTGATATAGAACATAAGCTGGAGGGAGATTTTCAGTTTCTTTATTGACAATGCTGCATATTGTTACCTAATTTACATTGCTATTTCCTACCTGATCTGGCTGGTTTGTAAGCATAAACAGTCAGGCTTTGAAATTTATCGTAAATTTCTCTAGTCTGGAGCACAACCACATGTACTCTGAAGCAGCAAAAGGTTTTATGCTGGCTTCCTGGATGGGTGCAGGTTTCTGTCAGGTGGAACGAGTCCCACGGTAGTGGGGAAATAGGCTTTGTTGTACTTACACACATCACTGCCAGTTCTCACCCTCTCACTTAGCTGAGAGTGGCAAACATATGTAGCTGGTGAGCAGAAAGCAGGATGGATGGAACTGAAACTTTACTTCTTTTTCTCTCTTCATCTACGTCATGAAGGCCCCTAGACAGCATTAACAAAAAGCCTAGGAATTTTTTTTAAAAGGCAGCTTTCCCAAAGGTTTCTGAAACAGTCATAGTGGCACATTTTGCCATAACAATTGGAAAACAACATCAGTCAGTCAGGCTTCTCTGCAATCCTTATGTCCAGTGCTTCTCTCTCTACCACAGTTTGCCAGTGGGGTACACAGAAAGAGCCTTCTAGAAGATTGTGGTATTTCTGAATCAGGGGCCAGGTCACACTCCCTCAGACAGTTGAGGAGGCCAGACAGGTGGCCCCCACACAGTGATGGGATGTAACAGGTTCTCACCAGTTCTCCAGAACCGGTAGTAACTTTTCCCAGTGTCCCGGAGAACCGGTAGCTGCTTTTTTGGGGGAACCACCTTCGGGACTTACCTTTTCACTGGTTCCCCCACTGTGCATGCGCTCCAAGCACTTGGTGTGCATGCATGCCTACAGTGCTTGGCGCGTATGCACGGCTTCCTTGCTGTCCTCCCAAGCAGGGATGAGGAAGAGAAGCTACTAGCCTAAAGCACCATTGGTTTGTGTTGTGTTTTGAGGGGTGGGTGTGTCCTTATTTTTATTTTATTTTATTCTTTTATTTTATTTTTATTTTTTTCTTTGGCCCCACCCATGACATCATGATGTCATGATGTTAGCTCCGCCCACACTGTGATGACATCATGGTGGGGTAGTAAAATTTTTGACAACCCACCACTGCCCCCACACCATTTACAGCTGCCATAAATGCATTTATGACAGCTATAAATTAGTCCATGGCCGATTCTGGTGGCGGCTGGGGCTGGAGCGAGGGTGGGGGCCTGATTATTTGGCATACCCTGGGAAATGGCTACCTTGTACTGACTAATCTTTCTCACACTAGGCCAGGCAAAAGGAACTGCAGAATGAACTCACCAAAAGGTGCCTTCGTTTTGCCAGTTCCACATCTGGCCTAGACACGGAGGAAGAAGCTTGCCAGTGCCAGGTAAATTAAGTAAAGGGGAGGGGGAGAGTGTATATTTTGACAGATGGAGAAATAGCTGGCATAGGCTTTTGTTTTTCTGAGTCACCCAGATCCCTTGGGAAATGTTTTGAAGTGTGCCCAATTTTCCCCCCCCTCAGAAATTTCCTTGAGAAATTACCAAGAATTTTCTAAATTTCTAACCTGAGGGCTCCCAAGAGTTTGCTGAGCTCTGCTGATTACATGTGATATTGTGAATTGCTTGTATTGTTTTCTCTATTTGTTTGCCTTCAGAACGGAACTGCCCTGAGAGATCTCCACACGGCGAAATGGGGGGGAGAGAATGGATAAGTTTATCTGTTTACCCACCCCTTTTTAAAATTTCATTCCACTCACCCCTCACTCTTTTCCAGCAACTATTTGTCACTGCAGGAAATAGCATTTTAGAGACGTTCTAAGTGGAGACACATTCCTGTTACCCTCTCTGTCTTTGTAAAATATATATATATCTGAGGGGGGGCTAGCACAAATGTGGGCATTGAAGAAGGGGAACACTCATTCCCATTCAACCCTTTGGTTCATGTTAAGGTCCAGTAACTAAGCTAACAGTAATGTAAGTCATTTGGAAGTGTCTTTTTCCAGAAGAAAAACAAAAGAAGGGGAAGAAAAGTTTCCAAATGTCATTTCCAGTTCAGGAGATTTAGACTTTTAAAAGAATTCCCACCAAATTTTATGTCGACTATTTTAAGGAATAGTTTAAAATAAAAAAAACTTTTGCTAAGTTTAAACTGGACATTCCCAAGAGACCTGCAATGTTTAAAAACACTTTTGCCATTTCAAAGAGTTCAAAATAACATTCCAGAACAGATCTCTTAAAAGACATCCTGTGACAGTGAGCCGGACCTCTGGACTTTGGGGGAGGCTTCTGGCTTGCACTTAATGTGTAACATTGGATTCTCATTTCACTGTAAAACAGGCACCAAAATGTAAATCTCATCATTAAGGGCAATTGTTTATACAGTGTGTTTAGACTATGCAGTTAAGAAAAGGTATTCCCAGTTTTCTCAACAAGCTCAATGCTAAGAAGTTTGGTGAGACTTCGGGGCTAGAGGGGGTCAGTGAATGGCTTATTTTTTTCCAAGGATCTCTTCCTAAAGTGACTTTTAAAAAACAGAGAGAGAAATTCTGCATAAAAACAGAGAGAGAAATTCTGCATAGGATACTACTATATATGCCTATATATGCCGAGTGAGACAGAGCATTTAGCCTGCTGCTGTCTACTTTGATGGGCAGAAGCTCTCTGGGGTTTTAGTTGAAGAAAGATGAGACTTCTTTTTCTTTCATGCCCAGATCAAATTTTGGACTGCCAAAATGAAGCCACCTTTTTGGCTTTGTTGTTGGGCAAAACTAAATCATGACTAGAAGAAAGATGAGTGCCACACCATCTTCTTGTGAACCATGTGATCTATCATGTATCATTTTAAAAAAGAAAAAAGCCAGGAAATCATAGTTTGTATTTTGTATTTGTATGCCGCTCTATTCGCGAGTCAGAGCGGCTAACTGCACAAATAAAATACAGTATCACATGACAAAACATATTAAGGTATCACATATCAAAGTGTCACATAACACATATATATCAAAAAAATCCCCCATCACAATTACAAAATCAAGAAATTATTAAAACATTTCAGCAACACTTCAAATAATTCAAATACAAATCGTTGCTCTTCTTCACTGGCTCTCTTCATTCTGTTCTTTTAGGTCCCAGGAATCTGTGGCCATCCAGATGGAGTGGCTCATGGAATGGCACAGCCTCACTTCCAGATTTGTGGGGAGTAATTAATTTCTACCTCTTCTTGTAGAACTAAGCTTCATGTGAAGAGGGGACCATTTAAATGCATTTAAGCCAGTAATTCTGCATGTACTTAATGAAAACACATGAATTTACCTTTGAGTAAACATGTATAGGATTGCTTTCTGTTATGTTTGAAATGATAGCTGGAAGGGTTCTAGAACAGATTGTTACACAATCAGTCTATATGCACATAGATGAGAACATTGTGATTTCTAAGACTCAATATGATTTCTCAAAATCAAGGCATGCCAGATTAATCATATCTCTTTTCTTTAAATAGAGGCACATGCTTACTTGATGATGGGAATGCTGTAGATGTCGTATATCTTGAATTCAGCAAAGCTTTAGACGAGGTCTCCTGTGATATTCTTGTGACCAGGCTGGTAAAATGTGGGTTATGTAATGCTACCTTTAGGTGGATTTGTGGCTAATTGATGGGTGGTCCCCCCCCCCCCAAAGGGCTTTCCAATGGTCCTCATCATGCTGGAGAGAACTGATTAGTGGGGCTCAACAGGATTTACAAATACTGTTATTTTTTAGTTTTAAATGGATTGTAAAACAATGTCTGTTTCAACCTTTTTAGTGACAGTACTATGAGCCGTTGTTGTTTGTATTGGGTCATTCTTTCAATGTATATTTCAAGAATGTTAGATGCTTAGGAGTTTTATGCAATCCAGTGTTTCTCTGCTGGATAGTATAAATAGTGAAAGGGATCTATTCTTACTCACATATGTGCTGCCTTTCAAGCCAAAATTGCTTACATCAGTGTTTCTCAATTACAGTGGAACCTCAGTTAACAAATGGCTTGGTTAAAATAAAAAATCTCATAACAAAAGGAAATCCATAAGAAATAGTGGCTCGATTTACAGAATTTTTTGGAATGGATTGTTTGGTTTTCAATGCATTCCTATGAGAAAACATGTTTCAGTTAAAGTATTTTGGGTTTTAATACATTCCTATGGGAAATTGCATTGAATGTATTACTATCGGAACTTTGGCTAAAGTAATTTTCGCTGTAAGAAACGTCCAAGAGGATGCATTAATTATGTTAACCAAGGTTCCACTGTATTAGACATTTAATGGTTTGGGAGCTCATCTCCCACAAACTTCAGCCAGAATTGCCAAATAAGGATTTTGGGAGTTAAAGGCCAAAACATCTGGAAGGCCAAAGGTTGAGAGCCACTTTTGTAAACCACTTTGGAGGGCTATAACTTGAAAGACAGCATATGTGAATAAACACATGTTCATTTAGTTATTCATGCAATTTGACAGTTGAAGCAGATTGCAATGTTGATTACCATATATCCCAGGCATCTACAGTATCTTATATATTCATTTGTACTTAGGGCAAACTAGGCATAGAAATTAAGAGGTGTTGGGTGTGTTGGATAGTCTTTACAAAGTGTTGCAATAACCATGTCCCGAAGGATTAAAGCAGAATGCTTTGAAATGCAAACCCTCCTCAGATTCCCTTTTCTAAAATACAACTGCTCAGGTACAGTTTAAGCAGAATGGTACAAATGTTTCCTTACATGGCTTGTATTTAAATAAAGTTGCCAGGAAGATGGCAAAAATATAGTACAGTAATACCTCGGATAATGATTTCATCGGACAATGCTAAAATCGGATAACGATGCAAAAAAAATGTGTTGCATTGGATAATGATCTGTTAGTGTTATCCGAGGTAATCGTTCGTAGCAGCAGAGTGGCTGGGAAGCTGACCGGGGGCTCCCTGTTCAGCTTCCCAGACACCCCTCAGCTGCAGAGGCAGGGCCAGGGCGGCTGGAGAGCCAACGGGGGACTCCCCTGTTCAGCTACCCAGCCACCCCGCAGCTGTGGGCATAGGGGCGGGATGGCTGGGAAGCCAAACGGGGCAGTGCCCATCAGCTTCCCACCCACCCTGTCCCTGCACCCACAGGAGTTCTCATCACAAGCAAAGGGCTATCCCAGCGTCGGATAGCCCTTTGCTTGTGAAGGGAACACAGTCCACAGACCTACCCAGGCAGTGCTGTAAGGCAAAATGTTGGGATTTGAATCCCAGCATTTTGCCTTGCAGCACTGCCTGCGTAGGTCTGGGGACTTCAGAAACAGCACGAATCAGGTCCCCCAATGTCCCCAGAGGCAGCAGGAGCAGAAGGGAGCCCAAAATGGGCAAAGAAAGCTCCCATCCCCCCCCCCGCCGCCTATTTCTGGCTCTCCAGAGCCCCTGCAGCCTCTAGGGAGGTCGGGGTACCCGATCTGTGCTGTTCCTGACCTCCCCAGACCTCCCTGGGCGCTGCGATCGCAGTGTGTGATCGGAGCTTTACTTGGGGGGTTGAACGGGCGTGCGCCCGGTTCAACCCCCAACCCAAGCAGCTGATCCCATGCTGTGATCCGCCTGCCTCTTTGAAAAGGGCAGTGGGGATTCCACGCATGGAATCCCCACCGCCCTTTCCAAAGAGGCAGGCGGATCGTCCTCCTGTTCCCTTTCCTCTTCTCAGAGAGAACAGGGCCATTTTAAATGTTGTGTGATCAATGTATTGCACAATGTTAAAAAACGGATAACGATGAGACTTGTGGAACCAAGTCTCATCATTTTTCAAGGTATTAGTGTACAACAATTCACTTCATTTTGGTTGCAATAAAAGGCAGGAAGAAAAATCTTTCAAGCAAATGATGGTTGCAAGAGGATACTAAGTTGCTAACATTATGAGTCAGAAAGAATAAGGGTGAACAACTGATAGAACAAAGAGACTGAACTAAACTATACCCAGACACAGAGCTCAGAGTGGAAAGCAGTTACTTTTGGAGGGAAGAAATATTTAGCCTACTTCTTCTTCCATGTCTAGGCCAGATGTGAAACTGTCAAAATGAAGACACCTCTTGGTGAGTTCATTCTGCATTTCCTTTTTTTCTGACCTAGTGTGAGAAAGATTAGCTGGCAAAACAAGGTTGCCATTACCAGAGTGCGCCTGGTTGTGGTTCAAAAATGCCACAATCTTCAAGGAGGCGCTTTCTGACTGCCAATGACAGCCAATGACAATGTTTGTTAGCCCTTCCTATCTCCATGTTAGTATGCAAAAACAAACACAAGGCATGATGGGACTAGTTGCTGTAAGTTCAACAGAATGCACCAAAAGTAGCCAGCAGCATGCAGGAATTTGATGGGAAAACAGTGGTGAAAAGAAGAGGGTGTTAGAACCCATTTTCTCTCTTGAAACAGTGCACCCATGTTTGTCCCAGTCAGAAAAACCAGGCTGAGGAAATTGGCTTCTTTTCAAATCCTCAGTTCCACTTTGCTGTGCGATACCTCAGTCTGTTCCATGGCTTCACTTAATTTTGGGAGAGTGTGGCCTAGCCATTCTGTCTCTCCACTTTCCAGCCAGGAGTAAGGCTTAGAAGAAACCAGATACAGTAATACCTCAGATAACATTAGTATCGAATAATACTAAAATCGCATAACATTAAGGAATCTGGGGGGAAGAATTGCATCAGATAACATTAAGATCCTATGGGATGCATCAGATAACAACCGCTAAAGCCTGTGTGGTTACAATGTATCTCTATGGATCCCATAGGATTTTAACATGCATCGGATAACACTAAAAATCGTATAACACCAAGACTTGTGGAACCAGGTTTTAGTGTTATCTGACGTTTTACTGTAGACGTTGTTCTGTGTCACTGATGTGGAATGTCATGTTATGTGCTGTCTTCTATATTCCTGCCCCTAGCTAATGCCTCTAGTGTGAACCTGATCTTCCGTAGCCTCCTTTGATTTTGAACTTTGGCTTTAGCTCTGAGCCAAGAGTTTCTTTCCATTGACCAGCAGAATTGTGCCCAATGGACTGCTTCCAAGAACAAAACAGTTCCTCCCTCTTTCTCTTGTCTATATTTTCATGGAAAATGAAGTAAACTCTCCCTTCTCTCCCCCCCTCTTTCTCCCTGTTTTTTAAGAAGCTAAACAAACAACAAGAGATGGTTTATTAAGTGACTTGCAAGAGGCCTTTAAATATCTCAGTGGTTTAACATAATGAAATTATCTACTCTAACCCCACAAGGAAAATGGTCCAATAGATGTCCCAAGCCACACACTCACTCTCTCTCTGATCACTGAAAATTTGGTTGTTTATTGGATTTAATTTTAAATTTTCTAATCCCCCCGCCTTGTTGTGAGCACTTAAACAATTGCCTTCAGAATAATTTGTTCAGCACATTCTATGTTTTTAAACATGTTCATTCTGAACTAACTGAAATCAATTTTCTGTTCAAAGTTAGTTCAAGGAACAACTTCATCAGGAAACTCACAAACTATAAATGGGGAGCTCAACCATCCATGCTGCGTATATCAGCTTTGGCCCTGAGCATCTGTGCATCAGAGTATGCTGCTCCAGGGTTTGATTGGGACATGAAAGAAGAAGTTGGGATCTGAAAAACTATATGAGTCTGAGGGAACAATCTCTACTGTTTCTTTGAACCTGAGATATCATGCCATACACTGGTTTTGAAACAATTTGCCATACAGTATGAGATGCTCTTGAAGAAACACAAGTCCAAATCACCCTGTAGTTCTTTGTAACCTAACCAGAAACACATTTGAGACACTGGAACACACTCCAAGCAAAAATGAAAGAAAATGATATAAGTTTTTCTATTTCTTTATTTATTTCATTCCTGATAGTCCTTAATTCTTTCACAAGAATAAACAAAAAGAACCCTTGCTTTATTATATACCCAATTTAAACTGTAGCTGCATCACTGACTATAGAGAATCAGACAACATGCTGAGACTGAAGAATGTAAATTCAATGCTGTATGAACTTAGAACATTCTGGATGCTGCATTGAATATGTAAAAAGAGGGAATGGGAGGCTATTGAGTGTCTCTGCTTGTGATCCCAAAACAGTCAATGGATCATACAAGTGCACATCTACCTGGGTACAGGGATCTCTGTAGAATAAGGCGCTGTGCTTTCTTGGGTATTCATTTAAGTGGTGGTGGGGAAACCTTTACATGCATGCATGTAGGTAAAGATTGCTTGAAAGCCAGTCATATCCTACTCTAGGATGTGGTGCTCATCTCCATTTACAGCCAAAGAGCCAGCACTGTCTGTGCCTGTAGGGGTCATGTGGCAGGCATGACTAGATGCCAGAGTATACAGAATGCTGTTGCCTTCCCATGGAAGTGGTAACTATTTATCTACTTGCAATTTCTTGCTTTCAAATTGCTAGATTGGCAGGAGTTGAGATAGAGACAGGACCTCACTCTGTCATGTAGCACTCAGGTCTTGAACTGCTGACCTGGCAACCTTCCAGTCATCAAGTTCAGTGTCTTAACCACTAAGCCACTGTAGTCCCTATACACCAGTAAAATCTATGCACATGTTAAGTTGAATGTGCTGATTTCAGAGAGAAGGAAGGTGCTTACAATCCTGTTTCCAAGCACTTCCCACACTACACATAAAATGTGTGTCCTGCCCTTGTTGTCATTTAATGCACATACAACTATTAAATAGGGAACACCTAATAGGAACCAAAGGAACATGCCTATTCTGCAGAGAATACACAAGAATAGGGCCAAATGGTGCCCATCTGTATTCTGCATGGTCTTTAAATACAGCAACAACAACAAAAATCTGTCATATTTTGAAATGCAATATTTTGGAGAATTTTCCACTTGAAATATTCTAGAAGTTATTTTCATCACTAGAAACATTCTACAGTGGTACCTCAGTTTACGAATGCCTCGGTTAACGTAATGTTTAGTTTACAAATGAAAATCCTTTGAAAATAATGCCTCGGTTTATGATTTTTATTTTTATTTTTGCAATACTAAGCAAGTTTCCCCAGGGAACTTCCCCAGGATGCATTGTGCATGGGAGATTTATAGTGCCACCCCTGTGCATTTCGGTATACAAAATTTTCACAATACGAAACATCCCCGAGAACACATTAAATTCATAAACTGAGGTATCACTGTATATAGAAGGCATGTTGAATTTGTATTGGTCTAAGGCAGTGGTCTGCAAATGTGGCTCTCCAGATGTTCTTGAACTTGAATTACCAGGAGCCCAAGTCAGCACTCCTGCTGATTGGGGCTTCTGGGAATTGAAGTCCAAGAACATCTGGAGAGCCACATTTGCAGACCAAGGGTCTAAGGCAAGCTCTAGGTATCCCAACACAACTTGTCCTTAAATAATGCATTCTATTGCAGTTACTCAAATACATTAGAGATACTACTTGCTTGAGGATTCTGTATTTGTAGGTTCAAAAATTTCCAAGCTTAATTATGCCTTGAGAGAGCTTGTCAATCTTTTGTCTTACAAAGTTCCAAGCTAAAGATTTCCTAGGGGAACTTGCTTGATATTGCGACAGAGTGATGTTCCTGAGTGGAACATCAGCTGGAATATTATTCTTCCTCTGCAAATCATGGGATGCAAACTACATTGTTGATTCCAAAGGCTGGGAATACCAAGGGTATCTCCTCCTGGATTATGTCAAGTTTCTGGTTTTGATGGTAGCCATGATTTCTTCCTACAGCTAGAAAGGATGCCCAGAGTATTTTTTTTTCTGCAGGAAGGGTGTTTGATTCAAAGATCAGTACTGGCAACTTTTCTGCATTTGATGGGAAGATCCATTTTGCTGCTAACATTGTGAGAGTGTCACCAACTCTGCTCACTGAATTGGGAAAGAGCAAGAGGGAAAGCTGGACAGTTAGCCACCATGTACTGTTCCTGGGAAACCCAGTCTCAAAGCCTTATCTTTTAAGCAATAAACATCAAAATCTGTGCTCTAGATGAGAGGCAGATATGGGTGTGGGAAAAGAATTCCTGTAGAGATGTGATGGATGCAATATTGATTGAAGTAGGGAGCACTGATTCTGACAAAGAAGAAGAATCTGAGACCTTTTGAGCAAAGTCACAATAAACCATATTTTAAAAAATTGACTTCATTCTATCCAAGGGAACTGGCAAGTAATGCTGTTTTGCTGGGGGAGGGTATGGAACTGACACAGAGAAAAATAGCTTTGTACTAAGTGTGTCAGTGTGTCTGCTTGGACTACAGTCTGTTGTTCCTTGCATGAAGATTTTGGCTTTGCCTTGAGTCTGGTTATGTGTATTTGGAGCACTGCCTGAATTTTGGAGGGAAATGGAGGGGAGTCAGTCCAGTCTCTCTTTGCTCTTTCTTCTCTCTACACAAGCAAAAAGTAGATTCTCTGTATGACTTTTCTGCATAGTCACTAAAGGCATCTCTCCAGAAACAAATTTTAGTAACAGACTCCTGATACTCATCTAGCTAGAAGACCAAATATCCTGTCCAGATTGTTTGTGTAAAAGATTGGAGCAAGGTAACTTTGCTGTGGGGAGGATAGTCCTGCTATTGTTCAGTACTCCTTCAAAAGAGTGATTGGAAATTGGCAAGCATGGTTAAGGAGTTGACTTAATTTCATTCTGTTATATTCTGCTTTCCTTAATATTCTGACCTAGCTGAGAGTCTGACTACATTCACAACTTACTCATTGGTTTACATTTGAGTTGGAATGGTGAAAATTCACTGGCAACTACATGATGTAAAGTGTGTGCATGTGTGTGTGCGTACGTGTAGGGTAACATTGACAGTGGGGCTCATTATTCAGAAGAGTAGCGTGCCTTGGCGGGGCCCTGTATAAAAATCTTTTGGGGGCCCTTAGGAAGGGTAAAGATTTGTTTTGTTTACGCACGTTGGGGGCCCCCGTGACCCGGGGGCCCCGTATAATTGATACGGCAGATACGGCGGTAGCTACGCCTCTGTCATTATTATTGCAGGATATTTCCCCACTTTGCCCTATGAGTATTTAGCCATCATTGAAAGAGAATGCAGCAGGTGGAGACCATCTCTCTTTGGTTCCTATAGTGAGGCACTTTATCCTTTTGAGACTCAGAACCATTGCTCCGACTCTGTGGAGCTAAGGGCTTGCAGCAGATGACTTGTGGCTGGGTCAATTTTTGTGTGCTTAATATTTTTAGACCCAAATGGCTTCTTGGTTTGCTATTTGCAAACTATACTAAAAGTCTGAACTGGCACTTGGATTATCTTCTATAAGCCTGTTCTCACTCAAGATTTGCTGATAAGAAAAGCTTGTGATTGGGACTTGCAAGTAGTGTTGGAGGGCTACGTGTTACAGAGAATGGGTATTGCCAGTGACTAATCTATTGTTCCATCCCACTTCTTCAGAGGTATGTACATTGGCAAATTAAGCCTGTGTTTACCATCCAGTGAACAATCACAGAAAAGAATATGCTACATGCAAGAAACAATCAAGCTCTTGAAAGGAACAAGCATGTATTACCACTGGGCGTGCTTCTCTCCTCAACCACAAAGTGGTTTAGCAGCAAGGCACCTAACAATGAAAGAGGAAGACATTCCAGGAAAACAGACCCTTAAGAAGGAGCCCATTCTCAAAAAAGCACCTATTTATGATGCTGACTATTGTCCCTCTGGTTGAATACTGAAGAGCCTCATTAACACTGGGGTGCCATTTGTCAATAATTAATAATTATATCACAAGTTCTATTGGGTAGGTACCTGTACCATTTCTCACAGTTCTGTCCCATGCTACCGTTTTTAATTTCAGTAGTAGAATATATAGCACGAGGAAATTTTTACAGTTTTGCAGCTACAAAATACTGTCCCTGTGTAGATTTTGGAAACAGCACTCCTACCTGGACTTATGCCATGGAAAGAACAAAAGTTTTATTGATTTCAGTGAGTTCACTGTAGATAAGGCTAGTGTTTGTTTGCAAATTTACTGAGCAAAATAATTGATCTTGCTGCATCTCTGTCTAAAGGCACTGGTTGGAATTTAGCATCTGTTCTGTAGACATTGTGCCGTTACATTGTACAGTAAGTATGTTATATACTGTGCCATTACATTGATATGTGAAAGGGAAAACATCTGGCCTCTCTGATTACAAGTTACACCATGAGTAATAGAAGACCTCCATAAAGCTGCGAGAGATCCCACTATCTCAGAGCCAGATGCCGAGCTTCATTTGGACCCACTTTGTGATTGACTAATTGTGTGTGATGGATATAGCACTTCAATAAAAAGTTTTTGTTAGTAACCGCAAGAAGATTTCAAACCATAAGAGGACTAAAATGCTAGAAGAGTCTCTCTGGAACTGTTGTTAGGAGTAAATAGGCTCTCTCCCCCCCCCTTCTTTTCTTATTTAACAGAGCAAAGATAACTATGATTTTTCATAGCCCCCCTGAGGACTCCATACAATTCACCCAAATAAAACGAACAAGCCTGAGATGGCAACTATCATCTTGAAAGAGGTGTTGCCTCTTCTCTGACATGCAAAAGGAGTTCCTCTTCTAAAAAGATGCCAATTAGACACATCCATGCATCATTCTCTCATCTAGAATCAAAAAGGTTTGGTGCAGAACCCATTTTTTTACCCATGGGCAAGGAGATGGGTTTTTGGCATGTGGTGAATTAATGAATTCATCAGATGGACTTTACATAATTAATTAACCAAGAATATTTTTAATTAGGTGATATCTCACTGCTGAATATCATGCTGATCTGTTAATGATTTCAGGGTTGATCTTTGCATCAGAGTTTCAAAGTCGGTAGCCTAGGATCAAACTCCTTCTGACAGGGAGCTGTGAGTGGAATAGCCAACCTTGACTCTTTCTCCTAGGGAGGTGGTAAAAGACAAAGTGGATCCAGGAATCCAAGGCACTAATGTATTGTGGTCCATGTATTAGCTTTCCACCATCCATTCCTACCTCCCACTTTTACTAGCAGCAAGAGGTATCTTTTGCCAACCGGATCTGGACACCATGCTCCATAAGAGTGTGACATTCTTAATCCATGCCCTCTTCTTCTTCCAGGCACACCCCAGGAAACATGCCAGACTATTATGACGGCAAATCCAATTGTGAAATAACACATCTTATCAGCCTGAGCAACTTTTAATGTGGTCCTCTTGATTAGTGTTTAGAAAGCAAGCAAACAATTGGTTTAAAATAATTGGTAAATTATGATTAAATGAAAATGTTTATAGAAAGAAGTTTGTCATTGATATGATAAAATAAATATTTGCAGAGGGAGCTTATCCTTGGCCCAGAGCCTGGTCCATGAGCTCTATGAGATTGACCGGGGTCTCATTTTAATAAAGACCAGAAAGCTTTTCAAGAAGATATCATGCCCCTCTCCACTTAGCTAGCAAGAACTACCAGTGTGTATCTGCCTTCATCCAGTTCCCTGATGCGCAATAATGTAGCTTTAATCTGGGATATCCTCCCAGGGCTTGCCATGGAGTCACCAAGACTATAGCCCTATTGAGTTGCCAGAAAAACTCACATTCTCCAAAAGGGAGAAGTCTAGCCCCTAGTCACTTTTACCCTGTGAAATCAGCTAGAAAAAGGAGATGTAACGTACATGGAGGATCCTTCACAGGTGGAACAGCTTCTCTCTCTTCCAGAAATCGCTTCTGCATGATAAAAGGAATGCTGGAGTTGATGGGGCTAGCATGCTTCCTTCATATCATGCGGAGTGCACTTGCTTGCATATAATCACCAGTGAACGTGGAAAGACAGCTTCATGTTTGAATCAGGAATAGATACAAACCAAAACACTGGCTCCCAGAAGGATAATACATCTTCTTCTTCAAGTGCCATTTCTGATTCCTAATATTGGCTATCATGATGGCAATCAGCCATGCAGATTGTCCTGATAAAATTATAGTGCAGTGGCCTTCCATTTGCCTTCTGCATTTCAGTGTGACACCCATATTACTGACCCTGTTCCAGCAATCATTTTTTGGCCCTGGGCCCTTTTGATACACAAAGTCCTCCTCAGCCCCAGCTCAGTATTGATGAAGCTGCT
This sequence comes from Furcifer pardalis, assembly GCA_030440675.1. NCBI lineage: Eukaryota > Metazoa > Chordata > Lepidosauria > Squamata > Chamaeleonidae > Furcifer > Furcifer pardalis. The sequence continues at coordinate 59,175,009 of CP126893.1, read as the reverse complement.
GCCCTCCATCAAGATGGATTCAAGTGGGATTTAATCCACTTGGGGACCATCACCCTTCACCACCCAAGGCCATTAGTCCTCAGGGTTGTCAGGTGAGTTAACCACTGCCTGATGATCAGCATTGCGTCACTGGCAGTATTGTCTACTCTATTACCATAGATGAATAACCTGGCCAGACAAGATAAAAATACTGAATACTGAAATGGTTCCTTGGGTAAGAAGGATACAAGCTCTGGATATAACTTCACTATGAAGTTTTGCTCTTAAGTTTTCTATCCCCAGATCTTGAATTTTGCAAGATTTAGCAAGAGTTTTGACACTCCTCTTTCAGTATCACAGTATTGTTGAAAGAACCACAGTTGCCTGGGTGCAAGGAATTAGCTAAAATACAGTAACTTAAATCAGTGAAGTGACTGTAACCTGAATAATTTGTATACACTGAATTTAAATCGTGAATGGGTGCATTTTGTGAATGTATATTCACACATCTTCATTTCTTGATTTAGCATTAAAGTAACATTAGGGTTTAACACAAAAAATGGACAAGAAATCATCCACAAAATCATTTACAAAGAATGCAGGAATTTCTGGAGCGGGCACTCCGAATTTTTGGCTTGATTCATCCAAGTAAAAGCAATTTGTATCATCTGGGTGGATTAGAAGTTGTCTTTTAAGCTGATTAGTAGGAAATCCAGGTTGTGTGCTGCTAGCACTCATGTATTTGATAAAAGCAAGTCATATTTCTGCAAGCATGTCTTTGAATATATCCTTCCAATTTTTTTAATGTATAGGTCAAGGGTTCCCAACCTACAACCCACAGGCTGGATCTGGTCCCCAGCACCAATTCATTTGGCTCACACCACCACCCTCTTCACTCCTGGAAGCAGAGGTAAAATGCACCTGCACATTTGCAAAACGCTGCTGGCAGCATTCTGTGCATGCACAGGTGCATTTTACATCTGCTTCCAGGTGGGAGGAACCATGTGACCAGCCTGCTCAACCACGTGACTGGTTTGTGACCTGAAAAGGTTGGGAACCTCTGGTATAGGTTGATTCCTCTATTCTACTATCCCAGAAAGAAATGTGAAGTCCTTCCAGCAATTTCCACTTCTGACCAATTTGCATCCTTGCTGCCATAAGTAAAATAATGCTGACATTTATGTTGTTATTGAGGAAGATAGGTTGTAACAAAAGATTTTTGACCTAACAAAGTATTTTTGCACATTTTCATATGTAATTTCATCCCTACTTTACAGCAGCACAATCTCTCCAGTAGAGGCAGATCACCCTTTCTATAAGCTTAGTTGTTTTTATGGGACATACAGAGTGTCCCAAAAGTCAACATACAAAGGAAGAATTACATAACAACAGATAGCTTGGAATGTGTTCTCCATGAGTGGTGGAGAAGATTTCTTGTATATGTAGAAAGAGTTGACCAACACATAGAGTAGGGGTGACCAAACTTTTTGCACCACAGGCCAAACCACACACCCTGTTCAGCTGAGCGGGCTGGACCATGGCCCCCGGAAGCAGAAGCAGAGGCATTTACAGTTGTTGTAAATGCACCCATGTCCGCATTTACGACAGGCACAAGTGTGTTTACACATGTGCAGGCATATACCTGTGCATGTGTAAATGCATCTGCTTTCATTTCCGGGTGTGGGGGAGAAGGCAACGGGGCTGATGGAATGGTGTCATGGGCTTGGCCCAGCCCATGGGGCATAGGTTGGGATCCCCTAAGATAGAAAATATTTTGTAAGAAGTTAAAGAACTTTGAATATCAAATGAGAAGAGATGATTCATTTGAGAAAGCCTTGATGCTGGGAAAGATAGAGAGAAAAAGAAGAAGGGGGTGGCAGACAATGAGATGGCTAGATGGTATTGTTGATGCAATGGGCAGGTTGAGGAGGGTAGTGAAGGACCGAGGTGCCTGGCATGTGATGGTCCATGGGGTTGCAAAGGGTCAGACTTGACTATGCAACTGAACAACAACAAATGGGTTAAGTAATCCTTTCTCAGACTGTATTTCTATTTGTTTTAATTGGAGTTGTGGTAGCTGAGTTTTATGGAGTCATAGGTATGACTGAGTGTCAAAATAATCAAGATATTGACCACCTATCTTAGAGCAACGCACCCTTGTTGTCAGTGGTGGGATGTCAAAAAATTTACTACCCCACCGTGACATCATCAGTGTGGGCGGAGCTAACATCATGATGTCATGATGTTGTGAGTGGGGCCAAAGAAAAAAAATTTAAAAATACAAAATAATAATAAAATAAAATAAAAATAACCACACACACATATATACACACACACACCTCAACCCACCCACCCACCCACCCATAACACAAACCCATAAAATAAATAAATAAATAAATAAATAAATAAATAAAAATACACCCACCCAGAGGGGGAACCAGTGAAAAGGTAAGCCCCGAAGGTGGTTCCCCACAAAAGCTGCTACCGGTTCTCTGGGACACTGGGGAAAGTTACTACCGACTCTGGAGAACTGGTGAGAACCTGTTACATCCCATCACTGCTTGTGGTGGAAGATAGCTGTTGGTCATGGCCTGCAGTTCTCCTCAACTACATGTAGTGCATTTATTGTGCTTTGTTTTGTGATTGGTAATTGGAAGGTAAATAAAGGCTTAATTTGCAAGCTTCCTTCCTAAGACATGTATTGCTAAAGAAATTCCTGTTAATATACATTTCCTACAATATCTAATTTGACTCTGAAATAAGGAAATGTATTTCTTTTTCTTTCGTGTCCGGATCAAACCCTGGACTGCCAAAATGAAGCCACTTTCTTTGTTGTTGGCCAAACTTAAGTCCTCACCAGTCCATGTTTCTGGTAGTAATTAGCAGTCCAGCAAATGAGCTGGATTCTGTACCTCTCCACATCCACATAGCAGTCGCTGCTTGAGCATGTTGGTCTTACATATAGGCACTCCAACCCTCAACCTGTTCATGATCCTCCAAGTGACATACGGAAAGTTGAATTCCTCAGCTATATCCTCCTTTAGCATTATTCTTTGTCCAATGAGCTCCTTCCTCCATCTTCTAATTTGTTTTTGCTCTTGCGTACCCTCAAGAATGTTTGTTCTTCTCATAAAGCTCCTCCTGAATCTGACCCTGTGGACTTGAGACTCATACAGTATCTGTTCAGAGGGTGTCGAAGGTCATTCTCTTGCTTAGTTACTCTCAGTGTCTGCTGATACTTCTCTCCGTATCTTAGGTGGAGCGATACCAACAAGAGAATATATTTTCTCAATTGGTGTGGGTTTGAGGCATCCTGCCACTATACACAATGCTTCATTAACAGCAATGTCAACTTGTTTAGCGTGTGAGGATTCCCTCCATACTGGAGCAGCATACTCTGCTGCAGAGATGCCCAGGGCCAAAGCTGATGTACGCAGAATGGACAGGGCTGTAGCCAGGGGGGTCATCGGGGGGGCATTGCCCACTCTGAGTTAGCAGTTTGCCCACCCTCAAACTCCTGGCTGCTTATATATATGACATACATGGATGGTTGAGCTCCCCATGTATAGTTTGTGAGTTTCCTGATTATGTTGTTCCTCGTACTAACTTTAGTTTTGGTGTCCATACTGTACATTTGTGGACAGAGAAAGGTGGTTGTGTCTAGCTTACATGTGAGCCGCATTTCCAACCTTCTATGAGCCTCTAGTGTATTCTTGGTGTGTGTCCCAGGGAGTTCTTATGAGGACATTTCAGATGAGCCCACCAGCGTTACGTTGGCTGCAAGATTAGGGAATACACACAATAGGATCTCCAAGAGGGATGGAAGCTGTAGTAGCAAAGCCAGCCTGCCCCACCCTGCACTCAGTTCACATTTTACATCCCTTTCTTAATAAACACAACAGATTGCCATTTTTTTACAATTAAATATTTACACTAAGCAGAAAACATTTTACATGTTCTTTTAAACAGCCATGTCATCTCGTTCTTTTCATTCTCTAATCTTTCAGTTCTGAATCAGAAGTGAAGATTTTTAGCCTATTTACTAAGAAGTAAATATTATGATGAACACATCAGACAGCTTAATGGTGACTTTTGGGGAATGGAGAAAGCATTTTCTGGTAGTGTTGTCAATTGCTAAACATCCCGTAGGCTACCAGCCCATACAGTGATTTTGTCCTGATACTTGTGATCTTAGATGCCCTGGAGATGGAATAAGTACAGTATACTAGTACCTTGGATAAGGACGAGACTTGGTTCCACAAGTCTCGTCGTTATCCCGTTTTTAACATTGAGTGATGCATTGATCATACAACATTTAAAAAAGCCCTGGAAAGGTAACAGGGCGGTGATCCGCCTTCCTCTTTGGAAAGGGCAGTGGGGATTCCATGAGTGGAATCTCCACTGCCCTTTCCAAAGAGACAGACAGGTCGCAGTGTGGGATCGGCTGCTTGGTTTGGGGGTTGAACCAGGCTTGCACCCGTTCAACCCCCCAACCCAAGCGCCGATCCCATGCTGTGATCTCAGTATCTGGGGAGGTTGGGAACAGCATGGATTGGGTTTCCCGACCTCCCCGGAAGTGGCAGGAGTGCCAGAGAGCCCAAAATGGGCAAAAAAATGGAAGTTTTTCCACCCATTTTGGGCTCTCCGACACCCCTGCCACCTCAAGGGAGGTCAGGGGGACCCAATCTGTGCTGTTTCCGCTGTTCCCCTTGGCATCCTTGGCTGGTATAGTAAGTCAAAACGTTGGGATTTGAATCCCCTCCACAGCTGTGGGGTGGCTGGGGATGCCGATGAGGGAGCCCCTCTTCAGCTTCCCAGCCACCCCACTGGTACGAACGATTGCATCGGATAACACTAAGAGATCATTATCTGATGCAAAAAAATTTCAAAATTTTGCCATTATCCGATGCAATTGTTATCCAAGTTATTACTGTACTAGCTATTCGGCCCAAGAGTGTTGTCTAATTCTAGCTTTGCAGTGTGAGATTTCCTTTCACTTATATCCTATACGTGGCATCTCCAGTGGCACAAGAACCTCCGCATCATAAGACAGGAACCCAAAGACTTGGAGCTTCCACTATGGCCAGGCTTTTCCATGCCAGTGCTCCCCACTCTCCTAGTAGTCTACAGGCCTGGACCTTTAAATATTGGTCAAAATTGGGCAGGAATAGGAATGAGTAGCAGTTGCTTCTGCATTGCCAAAGGGTAGTTGACAGTGCATTGTTCCTGCTTTGGAGGGGAAACCGTTTCTGCTCACTTATGAGGTTCAGGATAAATCACAGTCTCTTGATCTAAACTCAGACCATTATTGGAATGGGACAAGCTGGGACTGCAACAAAATTTTGCAGTGTGGAATTGTCATGTTTCATTTTTCAGTCCTTCCCTCATGATATTCTATTACATTACCTATTTGATAGAGTTTTCTGTTTGTCTTCAAGCCTGTCAGTTCTGTTTTCTTGTGCACAGATTTTTTTTAGCTTCATAGGCACTGGCATTCACAGCTCAACACTGGAAACAGAAGGGGTGATTATATCGATAACCTGATGCACAAAAGTTTGAAGGGAAGGGTAAAGGGACATAGCAATAACACTTGGCAAACAATGTTCCATGTACTCCAGTGTCTAGTCATGGGCTGAGAAAGCCCATTATGGGCTGATCAACTTGAAAGGGAGTCATTTAGAGTTTATCTGAATAATCTATTGTTGCTAATGGCTGTGTGAAGCTGCATTCTTGTGCTTGCTTGTCTTTCATCTTGCTTGACCACACCCCTTCTCCCTTTGAGCCCCTGAATTTGGTATACTGTATAAAGAACATGCCTGTAAGTTTCACTCTTTGTCTGATGAAGTGGACTTGATCCACGATAGCTAACAATAAAAATATAGCAGTTAGTCTTTAAAGTGCTACAGTGTTTTTATTTTATTTTGTTTTGTATTCTGATATGCCTGAACCACAGACTAACATGGCTACTATTCCAAAAAAATGTGAAGAAGGAATGCTCTGATATCTGTGGGGGCTGTGGGGGGGGACGTATGTCACTTAGCCCCTGAATCCTAAATTTGGTACTTCTTTAAATGGGAATAAGTCAGTTATGGGCAGCAACAGGTTCGCACCCCCCAGGAGTGGGTAGTAGAATTGGGTGGCCTCTAGGCAGGGGGGTGGCGAAATTGGGTGGCCTTTGGGCAGGGGGGTAGTGAAATTGGGTAGCCACGCCCAACTCCCTGCTCTGCCCCATCAGGCTTTGTCCCTGCAAGTGGTTCAAGTTCTCCCTTGCTCAAAAGCCAGTCATATCCGACTCTAGGGTGCAGTGCTCATCTCTATTTACAGCCAAAGAACCAGTGCTGCCTGTGTTTGCAGATGCATACATAGACATATGGCAGGCATGACTAGATTGCCCATGATGCAGACTCCACCCACAATGTAGGTTCCGCCCATGACATAGGCTCCACCCATGACGTAGGCTCCACCCACAGTGTGGTAGTGAAAATGTCTGCTGCCCACCACTGGAATAAGGACATTAAATAAACTCACACAAACACACACTAGCTACTGAGAAAGAAGTAGAGTGATCAGTGAAGAAGAGCAGTTTCCAGCTGTGAGACCAAGAATTCCTGCCCTGTTCTTGAGGAGGGTTGACTAAGCCAGCAGGCACCTTAATTCCCATCTATTGGTGGTGCTCTTTCTACACCTGTGGTCCCCAACCTTGAGGTCCCAAACTAAAACTCTCAGATGCCTTCATCTTTGCCAGTACTAGCCAAGATTTCTGGGAGCTGTAGGCCAAGAACATCTGAGGCCCCAACATTGGAAGTCATTATTCTACACATTATGTAAGATATTGATATCCTTAATACTTACAGTAATAATATAATGGTGTAAAAATGACTTTCAGGCCAATAATCCATAAATATCATTAATAGACTCCAACACCATCACTCTAGCCCGACTGACTTCTGGAAATGCCCTCCTTGGGGGCAGTTCAAATTAACTGAGATCCTGATTTTCTAGGATTTTGACATAAAGAGCCTGGAAATATGCACAGGAACTGCTTCAAACTCATCCCCTCCTGCCTGTTTCCATACAGCCTTTAAAAGAGAGAGAGAGGCTTGCAGTCAATGATTGGCTTCTGAGAACTGGGCTTTTAAAGGAAAGAAGTCAGCATCCTTTTTTAAATGTGTTTTTAACTTACATTGTAAATCTGCAGCATTTTAATGCTATAATTTGCTTCATTGTGTAGGAAGTAGGATATAATTATTAAAATAAATATAGTAATGCCTACCCTAATGTTCTGTCCTGACAGTGTGGATGTTTGTAAGGAATTTGGTGGGAAAACAAGTGGGTGCGTTAATTGCTGTTTCCTCCAGCTTTTACCTTTTCCCCCCACACTGTTTTGTGATGGAAACATTTCGCTTTTCAAATAGTAGGTGCTTAATTTTTCTCTCTCCCAAGAGTCCTTTCGAATTTTTTTTTTAAAAAAAACAAAACACATTGTTTTCATTTTGACTGGTTTCAACATGATGCCACAGCATTATGTAAAAGAAACATCCTAATTTTCTGTATAGCCCTTGAATGAAAACATCTGAAATGGTCCTGTTAATGTTGTGCTGTTTTGATTAATGATGCCATTTTGGTTCACCCATTTGTAAGTAAGTTAGAAAGCAAGCCACACCGAGCGAAGTTTTTCTGACCAATCATTGGCTACAATTGCAAAAGGTTTCTTAAAGGAACATCGGACTCAAGAGGTCAAGGAGTTGTCCTAATAGCTGCACGTATGCAAGGCTGTACTTAACTTCATAATGCTAAAGACAGGTCCTCCGGATGATGTGACTTGCTGTGGCAAAGGCTTGGAAGGGACTGTATTGTACCACCAGGCACAGTGAAGTGATGGACTCAGGCAGCAAATCCTGAACCCTATGGAATGTAGCCTTGAACAGTGGTGGGATGTCAGAAATTTTACTATCCCACCATGACATCATCACGGTGTGGGCGGAGCTAACATCATGGACGGAGCCAATATCATGACATCATGATGTTGTGGGCGGAGCCAAAGAAAACAAATTTAAAAATTATAAAAAATAAAATAAAAATAAGCACACACGCACACACACACACACACCTCAACCCACCTACCCACCCACCCACAACACAAACCTGTAAATAAATTAAATAAAGAAAGAAAGAAAGAAAGAATACATTAAAATACACCCACCCACAACACAAATCAACCAGAGCTTTTAAACCAGAGCTTAAAGCTTGTTCTGGCTAATCTTTCTCACACTAGGTCAGATGGAAGGAACTATAGAATGAACTCACCATAAGATGGCTTCATTTTGGCACTTTTCAACTTTTCAACAGTTAAAGAAGTTAGGTACTAAGTCTTTGCCTAACCAGTTCTCTAGGATATCTAGGGGAGCAGGCTATCGGGAGCTTCAGGTTACCAGCTTCTCTTCCTCCTCCCTGCTTGGGAGGACAGCAAGGAGGCCGTGCATATGCGCCAAGCACTGTAGGCGTGCATGCACACCAAGTGCTTGGCGCATGTGCAGTGGAGGAACCAGTGAAAAGGTAAGCCCTGAAGGTGGTTCCCCCCCCCCAAAAAAAAAAGCTGCAACTGGTTCTCCAGGACACTGGGAAAAGTTACTACCGGTTCTGGGGAACTGGTGAGAACCTGTTACATCCCATCACTGCTTGAGTAGCATGTAACAAGCCCTGGTGCCATGAACTAGCCTGCTGATTCAGGCACAGCAAAGGACACTGTATTGAAGAAAGATTCAGTTGCCAGTCCATTTAGGTTTTGTTCTGTACACTGAGGAAGGGACTCCATTTTATCATTTATCTCCAGACTTTAAGCCTCCTACATGTGCCTTAGGCAGCCTTAAGAAGGCTAAAGATGGGGGTCTTTATTTTGGTATTGTGTGGTCTGAATAACTAAGAATGAGACCCATGTTGCTGTCAAATCCACCTCTTTTGGCTAAGAGAAATGTTACGTCAAGTGGTACTGTTAAAATCAGAGATGGGAAGTGGGTTTTCAGATGTTGTTGGCCCACAGCTCATGTCAGCCTAAACCATCATATCTCATAGGGCTGATGGAAATGCAGTCTAACATATGGAGAGCCATAGGCCACTATCCCTGTTTTAATTATCTGTCAAAGTGGTCTGAAGCCTTTCAGGAAATATTATCAGGAGAAGTTGGGGCAGTGGTGATTCCAACAGGTGAAAAGCAGAAACTTCTCAAGTGACAGACATTCCAGACGAACTGTAATGACCCACACACACACACACACACACCCTGCATTTCCACTAGTAAATTTGGAAACCAAAGCTGAATCCATACTAGGTTTCTTGGTTTTGTGAGTTGCTGATAATAAATAAATTTCATGCCAGAAATTACTCTGGGTTGAAAGGATTTTTTGCCGGGGGAAATCTGTTGATAATTTCTCATTGTAGTTTATTTATAGGTGATTTGCTTGTAAATGAGGGGAACGTTAAAATAAAAAGAATCTTGACACATAACCACCACACCATCTAAAAATCTCCAGTGATGTCAGCCAAATGTTGTCCTTCGGATGTGAGCTATTCAAATTGGCTCCCGGCGCGGCCGGTGCTGCGAGCCCTTCCTCCTTCCTCAGTCCCTGGTAGCTGCAGCTCCATTATAGTGGAAAGAGTTAAGCAGGAGTCTGTTGATAGCTCAGAGTTGCTCAGAATCCCTGCAGTCAGAGGGAGGGAGGCTCTTGATTGGCCAAGTTCCTGTTGGTAGTAATAACGGATCAGATATCAAACTTCTGTCTTTCCTAAAGACCCTTTAGGAATCGTCGGCTCCCCACTAGACTATGACATCAGTCAGGACACCCGGTGATGTTGCAGATAGTAAACTCAGAAAGGAGGGGAGGGTGGTGGATGGAAAGGAGGGGTCTGCTAGCTAAAAGTTAATTAGTTCGACACTCTGTGAGGGCATGCAGTAGGTTTCTGTGGAAGGTCAGTGCTGGATGGGACCGAACTTTTCCTAAGTCTCTCTTCTGCCGCTTTCTGCAAATCATCTAGACTCCAAAGAGGGGTTAGATGAATGGTGATACTTTGGTCGTGGTCAGCTTCTCTTCCTGGAGCCAGTTAATGGTTTGAGCTGAGGGGCTTTTCTGCCACTGGGAGTTATCACAAGGCAGCCTCACCATGACACTGTTGGGGTCTGAGCATTCTATGCTGATTCGGAGCAAATTCAGATCAGGTAGGGCTAACACGGCAAGCCTTTCTCCTCAAACTTTCCTCTCCGGCAAGCCTCAGCCAGAGGCTGTTTCTCATTAAACAGCATGCAAGTAAAATAACCAGGGAGTCGTAAAGCTGTCATGGGCTTGTTCTCACGGAGCCTACTTTGAAAATGAAGAAATGCACTTTCCTTTCTGTCTGCTCCCTCACTTTCTGCTCATTGACTGCTTGCCATTGCTTAATATTTATGCCTGTGATCTAGTCCATTTTTTAAAAAAAAAATCCCTCTGCAGTTCTGAGCTCTCTGATTATATGTATAAAAATCAGAAAATGAGAGACCTGGATTAGAAATCCATAAAAGCTGTTGTGATTGTCTATCTCATCCCATCAGCACAAGTCAGGTGTTGACCTACAGATGCTGGCCTTAATGCTTTCCTCCAGCATCCAGACAGCCAACTTGATTCCTTTTTGGCTTGTGACTAATGGGACAAACATGAATTTGCAGAAAGGCATCTTTTTTTTAGAAGTACAAATAACAAATGGAACATGCAAAATATTTTAAATGACATCATCAGAGAAATAGAGCTACAGCCAAACATCTGAGTGGCCTTTTCTGAAGCTGTGCAAAAAAAATAATAATAATAACCAAACCAAATCAAAAACCCACATACCAGATCTCCAGAGCGGGTTGAAGCCCCATTACGGGCTTCTACTTCTTTGAGGACTTCTAGCGTAACAAAAGGTGAGTGATGGCGAACAAGGACAGGAGGTGTTCCCTTTGAATTCTGTCTGTTTGTGTAGTGTCTGGCAGAATGAAAGGTTCATGTATGTAGCCGTCCTTGTCTATATATTTTACTCACACTGATCTGCAGTATCCTAATTCCACTGTTAAGAACATTCCTGCCATCTGAAAATGAGTGCCTTTTTGTGTAGCTGGTGAACATCCAGTATGATTGCGTTCTATATTCTGATGGTGCAGTTTGTTCGTATTGTGCACCCATTCCAGAATGCTACCTGCTTATTGTAAGGACTGCGGGGTAAGGACTGCAGGGTAAGGACTGCGGGATTTGATCTCTAGAATATTGCAGATAACACAAAGATCAGAAGCTTATTGTCCTGATGGGAATTCACTTGGGTATTGTCAAAGCGTTTGAGACAACTGGGTGGTCAGTTGCTGTGTTTGCTTAGAAAACATAAAATTGGCAGCTCGTTGTAAACTCCAGAGTTGTGTGTACAAATGCAAGAAGCTCCGGCTGGCTGGGGTTCTACACAGTGCTTTGCTGTGGTTTTTCTATCACAGCAATCTTAGGTTTCATGGGAATAAGTCATTCCTAAGTATCCACTGATATAGTACGTTCAAATTGGTACCAAGACATTCAGTAGAAAGAAGGCAGCTCATTCCCTACTTCCAGTAATTCCAAAGCAATGCTGCCACCTTCCTGAAGCAAATAGGACTCAAGGGGAGAGCTCTCTGTACCACTGCATTCTTTTACAGTGAGCCAGTATTGTTTTAAGACTCATTTATGTGTTATTTTTAATTTGGGGGGAGGGGTGGTTTGAGGGGTAGAGAGATTATAGAGCTGATGGTAGAATGGGAGAACATATTTTTCTAATGATTCTAGGCTAAAAGTAAACTTCATGACTCTTTTAATCCCATACATTTTGTTCCTTTTAGTGTTTCTAATGTTCATAGGGCTCACTTCCAAATGGGACTTTCTTTTTCACAATTGAATTACTGCCTCCTTCTTTTAGGGTGATGCCATACATGATGCCAATATGGTTGTGTACGTATTATTTTGGAACTAGGTTATGGAAACTGTATCCTAGAAAAGGTGAAGAGTCCCTTAAGGGACTACCTTTCTAAATCTTGGTATTCAAAAATGTTATTATGGCACTGAAAATGGTATTACCAGAGAATCAGGAAATTGTTAGAAGAAGCAGGACATCTTGCCTTCTGCATGACAGAAGATGAGTGGAGCCAGCCCAAAACATTTTTCTGCCTAAGGCAAGTCTAGTGCTTTCCCCTTTTCCCCGGACTTGTAGTTGAACCTTACTTGAACAGTCTGGTGTTGGAGCATTCAAAGGCTCTGTTAGAAAGCACAGCTCAAGCTGCATGGAATATGCCTCTCTGTCCTTTCACTAAAAAGAATAATTAAGGGGCTGTTTCCTGTCTGCCTGAGGTGACTGCCTTAGTGTGTTTAATGGTAGAGATAGCACGGAAACTGAGTGCAGTGTTGGTTTGCCTACTGGTACAAGGAGTAAATAATGGACCAAAAGGTTAATCACAGAGAGCATTTGTGTTCTGGACTCATTTGTACGTCACCACTTTGCTCTCATGAAACTGGGATCAAACTTTTGTGATGGTAAGATTAAATGGGATGGGAGCCGATCCCTCTTGTTTAGTTTGATGTCTCATGTTATCCTCTCTAATGGAAAGAAGGCAGATTGTGGATTGTCTGTCAAACATAGTGCTTGGCTTAGAAACTGTAGTCAAGGTATATTTATTAACCATATATTCCTTACACTGTTGGGACCCTGTGTGGGGAGTTAGTTTTCCTCTAGATCTGCTCTTAAGCTTAGTGATCAGTCGTCTCCTTTACAACACAGGAGGTTTTGTTGCTGATGGGGTAAACAAGGTAATTGATGCAAATGTAAGGGTAGATTGTTCCATAGCTCTCCCCTACCTCAGTTAATAAAAACCTGAAATACAGTGGTACCTCGAGTTACAAATTTAATGTGTTCCAAGGCATTTTTCATATTATAAAAAATTTGTAACTCAGATTTCCCATAGGAATGCATTGAAAACCAAAATTCATAACTTGAAAAATGGTTTCCCATAGGAATGCATTGAAAACCAATTAATCTATTCCAGAAAAATTCATAATTCAAGCCATTATTTTCAATTGATTTTCATTCGTATTGTGATAATTTTGTAACTCGAACCATTTGTAACTCGAGGTACCACTGTATTTTCTCACAATAATTGAGTGAAACAAATAAAAGCAATTTTAGGTGGCACATTTTTGACATAGGTGATAGTACCAAATCAGAGCCGTACTACTCTAGATTTCAGTTGGGGTCCCATATTTGTTTTTTAAAAATTAAAAATGAAAATTAGGATAGAAAGAAGGGTAAACTGGAGTCCTTATTCCTCATGCCTACTCCCCCCCCTTTGGAGTATATGTTTCTGTGGAAGATCATTCTGTTGTGTGGGCCTTCACTTACAGTTTGAATGGTGCAACCTGGATACAGCTTTCACTGCATCAATGAAAAGAGGTTAGCGACAAGTAGGCTGAATCTAACCACCATTCAGCCCCCATTAGCATGCGGTTGATGTTTGTTACTCATATATATCTTCAAATAAACATGGCCACTGGGATTTTTTAATATCTAATGAATGAATGAATGAATGAATGAATGCTACTATAACCAAACTTTTTTTTTCATTCTGTGTATTATTCACAGAGTTGTTTCCACATCTCCTGGGCAAATACCAAGTAGTCTAACTGCCTTCCTGATATTGTCAGCTCTTCATGTCAGACATTTAGTAAGACAGAACCCAAAGGTATATTTAGGCATCATGAGAAAGTATCAGGATATGTTGTGATGGATCTCTTTTTACAAGATAGTAGTGACATATGCAGAAAATGTGTTACTATTTTTAAAATGCACCTCACCCAATTTTTTTTAGTGTATTGGAGGCTCAACATAACTATTTTAATTTAAGTGATAAGTATGGAGAGCAATGATGAGCCTTCTACCTTCAGTTTTTCCTTCAGATAGTCTTTAATATTTGCAGTGCTTTCTCGGCAACCGTTCCAGGTCTGTGTATGCTTTCTTATAGCATTTGAGGGCATGGCAGGAGATGTAATAGTTGATGGTGTTAAAAATGAAAATATCAGAGAGTAAACAAAACAACAACAAAAAAGGACAAAAACCATTGTGGCACCTTAAATACTAACTCCTGTATTTAAATGTGAGCTTCCATGGATCAAGTCCATTTCATGATCCATGAAGGCTCATATTTAAATACAGAAGTTAGTCTTTAAGGTGCCACAACATTTTTTGTCCTTTTTTGTTGTTGATTTGTTTTGTTTACTCTCTGATATGCTTGCACAGACTAACATTGCTACCACTTCAAAAAAATGTAAAAAAACATATGGGAGAATAATGAGAATATGACCTTCACAGAATTTGTGGCTTCAATTATGATGGAGAACTTCATTGACTGTAAAGAAAGAATGCTTAAAATGCCCGAAGTAGTTTAGTCTAGCATTCCAGTAATGTACAGTCCTATGCGTGTTTGCTCGGAAATTTCCTCCACCGAGTTGGATGGAAATTGTAGCATTAGTTTGCAAAAATATTGTTGCTAACATTGACTGTAGCAGGTTTGGAAAAGTATCTTCCTTACGACTTTCTTTTTATACAGCTGTCTACAGTATGGAATATCACAGTCTTAGTAAGTTAGTCTGTTTACTACTAAGTACTCAACCCCACATCCACTGTATGTGGGCATTAAAAAGTGGACAATGAATGGATACTGCATATAGAAACAATCCTTTAGCTCTTTGCAATCCTGCCGTGCTCTTTACAATCCTGCCTCTAGTGACATGTTCAAATCATGTAATGAGGAATCCTTTTGAATGACATTTTCAGATATTATTTCTTTATCTCATGAACCACAGCAGTGGCTCAGTGGTTAAGAAGCTCACCTTGTTAGCTGGACGGCTGGCAAGCTGGCAGTTCGAGACCCAGGTATTGCATGATAGGTTGAGCACCCATCTCTGTCCTAGCATTTGGGGACATGAAAGGAGCCTCATTTGGGCGTCCCCTAAGTGGAGTTTCTCCAGCAAAAATCCTTTCAACCGAGAATAATTTCTGACATGAAATTATTATTATGTCATGAAGATGTGTTACCAGCGTGCAAGTTTTCTTGTACTTGATGGGAAAGGGCGTCTCAACAGATTGAGACAACCTGTTGATAAAAGTATCAGCTGCTGAGAGATTTTTTGTTCCTGTATGGCAGTGAAATGACCCAAGCTTTTGTTCATCAGCAGCTTTAGAGAAAAATCTGGTTTGGCGGAATATTTTGTAGTTTTGAAAAAGCACAAAATCTTGAGTTTTGTGCAAAATGCAGTTTTCCCGACAAAATAATTTTGTGGAAAAAACAATTCCATATTTCCCCCAAAAAAAGTTTCTGAAATGGAAAAAAGATGCACAAAAACTCTTGATCTCATATAACAGGGAGAAAGCTTTAATTCTCACTTGCAAGAAGGAAATAAAGAAGGATTTACATCCTTTTTCATGCTTTGTAAGCTTTCAGCTGAACTATTTTTATGCAGTCTATATCAATTACTGTAGCTAGCAGTTCAGAAACTTCCACTGGGTCAGAGTACAGCTACTTTGGTTTGAACAGAAGGGGTTTGACCTTCTGGCTTTACCTCAGACCTGGCTTTACCTCAGACCTAGGTGATTCATTAATTACATGGCTATTTTCAGTGTAAATTGCAGATAATTTTAAAGCCTTGAATAGACAAGGTTAAGGGAGGTCTTTTCCCAATATATATTCTCACCTTAGAATTAAGGTCAAAGAGAAATCATGACCTGAGTCCCATCACCCTCTGTGGCAAGTTTACCAGTGAATTTAAAACAGTTTTTTAAAAAGACTTACAGCTCCCGCACGCCATAGAGCTGCATAGTTAATGGTTATAGCAATAGTAGTTATACAGTACTTATATACCACCTCTTTGAACTTAGTGCACTTTCTGGGTGGTTTCCAAGGTAATTAGCATTTTGCCCCAAACATGCTGCCTACTCATTATACTGACCACAGAAGGATGGAAGGCTGAGCCAACCTCGGGCTCAGTCAGGATCGAACTCACAACCTCAGCAGTTTGGGCTACAGTACAGCAGTTTAACTATGTTTGCTGTCAGGTTGTAGTACAGTGATGGAGAACCTTGGTACTCCAGATGTTTTTTAACTTCAGTTCCCAGAAGCCTTGATCAGCAGGAGTGCTGACTTGGGCTTCTGGTAATTGAAGTCCAAGAACACCTGGAGTACCAAGGTTTGCCATCACTGGTGTAGTACAAAAAAAGGTAACTTTTGCAAGGTCTGGGGTAATGCTACCATATATAGGGCTCCCTCTGTGGTGGCACCCATATTTCAGAATTCCTTTGTAAGGTTAATTTGCTAGGATATTTTGTTCTGAAATTTTTAAGCAGGTCATAAAGGTTACAACTTGATGAACTTTTTGAAACCAAAGATAGGTTTCTGTTATCCTTCTGTAGCTGTAAATATTTTCCTTATTTTTTTAAAAAAAAGATTGTCATTAGAAGGTGATTTTTTTTTTTGCTATTGTTGTAGTAGCCTGCTTTACATACCTACAGCTGAAACTGTAATGGTAGATTTTGAGCAGGGTTTGACAGTCTTATACCATGAGAAAGTACTGTAGCTGAAATTCTTGTATGGTGAAAACACTTTTTGGAATGAAACCGAAGGCAAAACAAACCCCTGCTCCGAGTGTGATATAAATCGGACATGTCTGAAATCTTCAGCAACCTTTTACAAGGAAGGAGCTCTTCCCTCCTCCCACATCCTTTGAGTTAGGACAGGGATTCTCAACCTGTGGCCCATGGGCCGGATGAGGCTCATGGTGCCATTTCATGTGGCCCACCACCACCTCCACCACACCAGGAAGTGCCATGTGGTGGAGGAAGGTCAAAATGGCCATCCGGTTCCCAAAGCTGTCTCAGGGAGTGTGACCTGGCTCCCAGCTTTAAAAGGTTGAGAACTCCTGAGTTAGGAGACTAAGGATTTGTGGGCATGATTATTTTGTCTATTTTGCTACAGATAAATATACAAACCTGAGGCATTCCTGACAAATTCCATAGAAACAATGATTCTTTTTGCTTGCCTGCTTGCCAGGCTTCAAGTATCAATGGAATAGCATTAAATCAAGTGGGACAAAGTGTGAGGGGATGGACCAAAAACCTTCTCGTAAGCATTTAACTCTTCCCAGGAAAGTGGAGGAAACTATCCATAATGTCCTTGCTCCATGAAATATGAACCTAAATATTTAAAGTGTTGTAACTGCTAGATATAAATCTTTAAGAAATCATTTCTCTTCTGCTTATCAGCCGAGAAAGGACAGGTGGGTAATTTGCTGTTTTCTAAAAACTACATAGGGGGCCATGGAGTTTTCAGCTCCTTCATTCAGCTACCGTATATTGAGTAACATCAATGAGATGGCTCTGAAGGATACTTGGTGCCAGCTGAAGAATCTCAAATGTTCCACTTCTTCTTCTTTTGTGTCTCCCAAAATGAAGCCACTTTCCTGACTTTGCCATTGGCCAAAATTAAATGATCCACTGGAAACAGGTGAATTCTCAGTGCGATATGGCTTGCCGATGAACAGAGGTCTCAGGCTTTCTGAACAACAGTATTGGGGGGTGGGGGAATGTTTTGGATCACTGGATGGTGGTTGAAGCCTGGTTGACATGACGGAGGACTCACTATAAATTCCTCTTGTGAAGCTGATTGATGGCATTTTGTGCCCTAGAAAATATATCCCCAGATAAATGGACACTTTACCGTAAAAGTCACAATAGAAGATACTGACAACAGTCTCTTTTTCCTTTGAGATATACGGTATGTCCCAAGAAGTACCAGACCCAAAACCTGACTGCTACTTTTGGCATAATATCTAACTTTAACTGTGAAATCTATTTATATGGCAGAGTGGATTCGTTGCCTTCCTCATTTGCAGTGGTTTGAACTTGAGATAGTGTGTTTATGTTTTAGCAGTAAAAAAAAACTGGGCTAAAGGTTAAGAGAAAGATTTGCACCTTCAGGACACTTAGGGATTAAAATACATTTGTCTGGGGACAAAATGGTATTTTTCTACAGTCGTGTATTAAAAAGAAATTGGAAAGGAAGGAATGGTAGCTTGGAGTCAACAATCCATCTTCTGTTGTAGAAATACAAAAAAAGTACCTGGATAGTAAGACCTTAGTGGTGAAAAGAATGGCAGGTGTAATGCTCAAGTTGTATCCCCACTCCAACCTCCATTTGCCTTATCAGTTTTGAGTTTGCAGGACTGCAGGACTTTTGAAGACTGAGTGAGTTTTGTCTTACACACTGAATGTTTACTTTGTTGTTTGCTTGTTCATTTTTGCTTTTTGCCTAGTTTATTGCAAATGCATTGATTGAGCCCTTTATCAATGGGCTGAAATCTGCTGTGGTTTTTTTTTTAAATTCTCTAACTTTATACCTGCTTATTATAGACTATGGCATTTTCAGGGTTGTTATGAATGGACAAGGTTGTTATGAATGCACAAGGTTGGGAATGAATTTGTAAGCACGTGAGGATACTGCATAACATAGAAAAGCCAGTGTGCATCTGCTGCATGAAGTGTGATCTGGAAAGGGCTACAACATTTTGGATGAGGAAAATGAGATGGACATTTGGCAAAGAAAGTGAAAGAGATACGGAGTTTACATATCAATTTTTGTAGCTTTTTAATACTTTGCACCTCCAAAACAAGTTGCCCTCACATCGACCTGACCAATTAATTTTGATCATTCTTTCATGAAATACCATTTTTCATAATAGCTGAAAGCATCATCCGGAGTGAAGTCTCAGGCTGGGCCAGGACTTCTGGGAAAGTATGTTCTAGAATAATCAGTTTTCAAGGTCCAGGAGGTTAGCAGCCCTAACCTCACTCTTTGCCCCAAAGCACAACCCTTTCCACTAAAAAAATAAATAAATAATCATTTGCTGTCTTCAGAGACTTTGGAGTTGTTCAGGCTGAGCTAACTATATGCACAAGTAATTGTTCAGCCTGTATGTGTTCTCGCCTCATTGTGGGGCACAATGCTGATATATTAAACCACATTAACTCTGCATCTGCAGTCTAGAAAACTGGAAGATTGAGAAGTTAAGTGGGTGAACAGGGCTCATTCGTAGCCCTTCAATGAATCAGGACAATTAAATGTCATTTGGCCTTGATCAACTAGACTGAAGCTGTGGTTCTTGGAAATAAAATGTACTTGCGAGCAACTTGCATTTATTCCCTACTCAACAGTTTTGATACATGCATTGAGCTGAAAGGACTGGCCACCATGGGCAGCATGTGCTGTGGGAGACCAAACTGCACCTGAGGGCACTCTTGAGCTTCTGGAGTTAGCCTGCTGCTCTGAGTTACAAAGAAAGACACTGATCCATTGACAGTCTTGAAGTAAGATCCAACTTTTCAATCTAGACATCTGTTGCATATGGATGTGTGCGCGTGCATGCGCCATCTTGTCTTTCAGTTCAAACAACAGTATGTCCTGGCCCAGGTTTGCTAACCCAACATCCTGGCAGGTTGCCTTACTCACAGATCTAAAGTGTAGGGTCGGGCTAACTTCTCTGAAGAGCTTGTAAATCTCTAGCCTGGGATAGATTGTTGGCCCATTGTACTTGAAAATAATAGTACTACTTGTTGCATTAATGTTCAGAATTTATTTGACACCTTTGCCAGGAAAAAGTGACAGAGCTCTTTCTCCCCTACTCCCCACCCCCATAAGTACATTAATAGTACATAATATATTCAATAGCAAGAGAGTAGATATCTGTATGATTCTATTGGAAAATAAAGGGTTTAGTTGCCATCCTTTCATCTCATTGTTGTACAGTATTTTGCTCTGCTGCATGCAAGCCAAACATACCTTCAGCCCAGATTGTTGCATGATCATTTATGGATTTCATTTCCAGTCTGTAAACGAGTTCCACCTTTAAGTGGCTTGACAGAAAGTCAACTAGCTAAAATCTTGACAGAGCAGGAGGAAGAAATAAGTTTCATCCAGTTACTTTTGTTTGTCTCGCTTAACTCGTTTGTAGATTCTTCTGTTGGTGATGGTTTTAGAAGGAAAGAGAAAAGAAAGCTACAAAGTGCTTGAAAGAATAGAACACACCCTCACTGAAAGCAAAAGACTTGCAAATTCCTAATGAGAAGAACATACATTGAATTGCTTTTTAATTGATTGTATATCATATGTAGTAGTTTCTTTATAATAAATATCCTTTTATTTTTATTGAATATTATAAAAAAATAAAAATAAACATAGAAATCATAAAACTAACAACCAAAACAACAACAAAAGTTAAAGAAAAGTAAAAGTTATATAACCTAATTCCTTCTGAAATGATTATTTTAGACATACCCACTTCTTTCATCTCCTGAAGAGTAAATTCCACTGAAATTGCTGGGACCCATTGACAAGTGCACACTCTCTGTATCTAGAGCTGGCATTTACCATATCAATTGAAATGAAAGAATCTGACTGAGTTACGTGACAGCAGCAGTTCATCTTAAGATGTTCTTCCAGGACAGGATCCTACACTGAAGGGGAAGTATTTCTGACATATGTGCCGTTATGTTTTAGTGGCGTCAGAGCTTTGTATCTGGTTCTTGAGACCACATGAAACAGGCTCTCTATCTCTTTCCTCCCATGTTCTCCTGCCGGAATGACATGTCTTAAGTGTGCGCGTTCCTTGACTTGTTCTGATTAAAGCTGCACGCAAACAGATGCTTTAATCCCTCTCTATTGCAAAGCCAGTGCAGGCATAAACAAATCATGAGAGCTTTTCAAGAGGGTGCTGGTGCCCCGAGGAAGCCATTTGTCTCCAGAACTCACTTCTTCTGAGACGTTTTGTGGAGGTGGAAGGATTTTCTTTCCAGTCGTTGCAAACAGGGTCTGTTTTTTTCTGAAAAGGGCAGAGCTCCACATTTCTCATAAGAGAATGCTCGTTAGAAGGCTAAGATGTTTTATCACTTCTGCAATGTCAGGTCATTCAGTTGTATTTATTATAATCCTCGTTATTATCATTAGGTGCCATCAAGTTGTGTCCAATGTATGACAATCTTCTGAATGAGCAATCCCCAAAATGTCCTGGACTCAACAACCCTGCTCAGATCTTCTAAATTCAAGCCTAAGGCTTCTTTTAAGGAGTCAGTCCATTTTGTATTTAGTCTTACTCTTTTCCTGCTGCCTTCCACCTTTCCCAGCATTATTGTATTTTCCAGAGCATCTTGCCTTCTCATGATGTGCTTAAAGTAGGACAGCCTCAGTTTAATCTTTTTTCTTTTCTTCCAGAGACAATTCAGGTTTCATTTGTTCTAGGACCCACTTATTCATCCTTCTGGCAGTCCAGGGTAGTTCACAGAACTCTTCTCCAACACCATATTTTAAACAAATCATTTTCCCCAGTCAGACTTCTTTATTGTCCAGTTTTCACACCCATATATGGTGACCAGAAATACAGAATGTGGATGTTCTTGGTCTCAAGTGATACATCCATACATTTGATGATCTTTTCTAACTCCCTCACTGCTGGCCCTCCAAGTCTCAGTCTTCTTCTGATGCCTTGGCTGCAGTCCTCATTTAGACTGATTATTGAACCAAAACCTTTTACTACAGTATTTCAATTTCTTAACTGCCAACATTAAAGTTGTGTAATTCTTCTGTAACGGTTATCAGTTATCTGGTATGTCGTGGATTTGTAGTCCTCAGTTGTAGAGATGGGGGTGTGAGTTGGAGGGCTCACCTTTTGCAAACACAAGCTTCCGATATTGCAGGTACAAGTGCTTAGCTGTAGCAGAGGAGGACAGGGAATTGTAGGCTCACTTGCTCTTATTGCCCAGGCAATTGGCCTTATTCAGTGGGGTTGAGCCAAAGAACAGGCTGGACTTCATAAATGTCAGAGCTTTCAAGATTAAGTTGAATTATTTATCCCTAGAGGTGGACCTCCTGCGTAAAACAAGTCCATCACTTCCTGAATAGTCTTTAATTTGAGCTACAGCTGTCTTCCACTGAAACAGCCGATAGCTAAAAGCTATTTCATCCCTAAATACAACAGATAGGTGGCTTGCTTCCTGCAAAGTTTAAAACAACAATCTCCACAGAACCTTACCAAACACTTAGAATCATTTCACTCAGTGGGACTTGCTTCTGTGCAGATATGTATATGATTGCACTTGAAAACTTGTTCTCTTTTTTCATATATCTGTTTACCGCTTGAATCCCAGGAAATCCCATTTTGACTTTGTATAATCAAGCTATTACTTTCCCATCAGATGTATTACTTTTAAGTCCAGTTTGTTGTCAATGTGTACAGAGCATGGTTATCTCTCTTGTGGTCACTTTCCTTTGTTATTTGTTTTGGTTATTGTTTTCTCTTTTTTCTTTTTGCTTTTATTGAAACAAATAGTTTTACATCTTGAAAACACGGCATTCTCTCTTTGGTGACTCTCACTAATTTGCGTCCTTTGAGCTTTTAAATGGAACGTGTGGTGAAAGAAAAAAGAGAGGAAAATGTTGACACCTAAATACAATGGTGCCAACATGCTTGTGCCAAACAAAAATCAACCATTAACTCTGAAATCTTAAGTGATACAAATACAGTTACTCGGTACCATTTTACAACTTTTCTGCAGCTTATCAAAATTAGTTACAGCTTCATTCATCATGTCTTCCTGCTAAGCTGTAAAATTTTGAATTTATACATCTGTGTGTGAGGGAGAGAGAAAGAAAGAGAGAGAGTGAGAGGAGGGTGGAGAAGGGGAAGTGGTCATTTGACCAAACTGCAGGTTAATTGGCTTAGTTTTAGTCAGAGAATGAGAAAACTACATTCCAGTAATAAGGAAGAGCTGCACTGCTGTTAAGAAAATAGTGATTCCTTTCCGCACGCGGCAGAGTTCTGAACCATCCTTCTGTAGCAGCGGAAGTTTGTAGTTTATTTGTGGCTGAAGTTTGAATTCCCTTCCTGAAAGATGCACTCTCTCCCAGTTTTACAGTTGCGGCTGCAGCAGCGAAGAAGTCGAGAGCAGCTCGCCCACCAGCGAATCATGCCACGTGAGTATTTTTCCTTTTTCTCACCATATCTTTCTTGCATCAGCAGGCCCATCCAGCTTTAGATGAAGCCACAGTATCCACATCCCTAATACAATATTGCACTTATAGTGATGATTTCTGAGTCTAAAGAAGGACAGGATAATGGATATGACCTTGTACAGGTACAGCACTTTAACCCAACACAGCTCCAGTGTTACATTGTCCTCTTCCAGGAATCCATTCTACTGCGAGGAAGGAGGGGAAAATTACAGCAGAGATTTCTCTGCTTCCACAGTGTTCACTTTGCAAGGGTTGATAGTGCTATGACAATGATTTCCTCCTTTTGATAGGAAAATCAGCACTGGATTAAGTTGAGCAACTAATTGAGCACTGACGGTTGCATGGATTTTTTTGCCATTGTTTCACTGCCATTACAGTGAAACAACGTTCTAGAAAGTTTACTTGTATCTCCTGCCTTCTACCTCTGCAATCCTAATGAGCCTCCCCCCCCCAAAAAAAAAAAAGCCTCAAGGGTTTGGGCAGCTTATTCATAAAGTAGCCTCAGTGGTGGGCACCAGAAGGTTTGCACCAGTTTGCCAGAACTGGTAGCAGAAATTCTGGCTGGCCCTGCCCATCCAAGTTTTGAAATAAAGTAGTCCTAATACAGGTGCAACACAAGGCTTTCCCCCTGCCCACCATGCCACGCGCACAGAGTAGGTAGTAAAAAAAATGGAGCCCACCACTGAGTAGCCTTTAATATATCCTTTGCACAGCCCAGCTTTAAGGTGCTTCACCAAAACCCCTGCAGATGGGGGAAATGAAAGATATAACAGCTTGCCCAAAACCACCCAGTGAATCCACAGTCAAAACAGGACCAAACCCAGGTCTGCCAGTCCAAGCACCCTCCCTGATGAACCACATTGACTATGAGCCACACGCAGTGAAAGGCCTCAGCCTTTGGGTGCCGCCTGCTGTGAACCTGCTGTTGCTTCACTCTAAAGCCTGCCTCCTGCAAAAGGGCTGTGTGTGGTTGGCATGCGGTGTCCTCCCTTCTGTTAACAAATGGTGCACACAGCCATTGGGCATTTTCTGAGGGCATTTCAGGTACAGGTACAGCATGTGAAGCATAGCAGAATGGATCTACCCAGACTGTTTATTTAATACATTGCCCAACGTTCTTGGCAGTTTTCTTCTTATTCCCCACTGTCAGAATGAACTGTCGTGTTCTGCAAAAATGAGGTGTCTCTGGTGTTTGCCAACTGTCAGGAGATGCTGTGACACCCCATAAAAAGCTTTTGGTTTACCCCCTAAAAGGCATTTTATTTCTGAAAGAGAGGAGGGAAGAAAGTGAAACAGGCTAAGAAAGCAAGAATAATAGCATAGGTTTAAGACAAATGACCCTACACCAGCTCTAATACCTCAGCCATAGATCTTCATACCCCTCCTTCAGTCCCAAATGTTATTTCTTTCTAGGGGCCAATGCTTGGTCCTTAATGAAAGGCTTCATCCCACTTAGAGTGAAGGCAATGACGTCTTCCTAGTTGTGTGTTGAAGAAGTATATAGGAGAGCAGCCAAGAAATGGGCAAGTACGTGCATTTAAAAACACAACTAGCCAAAAACACGAGAGATTCATAAACTAAATCAAAAAGTCTTTATTCTTTTGTGTGTTTTTCTGCATTAAAACTGTATGTGAGTTTTCCAAATCCATAGAGAGAAAGGTGATGTCTCCAATTGTCTTTCTTGGTGAAAGAGAGAAGTCACTCCCTGTTTTCACAGACTCTAAAGAGACATCTTAGTTTGGTTGGATTTCAAATTTTCTCTGGGTTTTTCCTGAGCTTTAGTTTCAATTCAATGCATCATGGGTTAAGGGCATGAAAAGCAAATGCCCCTAGAACTTTATCTTACAGCTAAAGTGTAACCTAGTTGTCCAGATTCCAAAAATAAAGATTATGGACAAAACTCAGGTTTCTCTTTTATTAAGAGTCAAATCGCTGTTTGTTTTCTTAGAACAAAGCACAACTGAAAGTGCAGTCAAACTCTTTCACCGGAAAATCAAAGGCCAAAAGTGGTGTATTTTGAGTTACTACATTTGCAGGTTTTTACATCCCCGCCAGTAGAACACAATAAAGAGAAAACAACAAAAAGTACTTTTAACTAATGACTTCTACGGTCTTTGCATGCCAATTGTTACCTCCCTTCACCAAATAAAATTGTTGTCAGAGTCATGAATCATTTTGCATTGACGCAATTGGATGGACTAATTTATTATTTACCTCCTGTAGTTAATTGGATCCTAAAACAGGACAGATACTTGTTCGAAGGATGACACAAATCCCAAGCAACAACTCATAAAAAGGCCAATTGGCCAGAAAGAAAAGACACAAATGAGAACTTGAATGGAGACAGAAAACTCTCAAAGCATCTAAGGCAGCTGTTACGAGACAAAGAAATGCAAGCTAGGATATGAAATTGATAATTTAAAAATTAATATAAGCGTAGCCACAGAAGCTGGTACAATTCCTGATATGCAGCTGTGAGAAGGAGGATGTGTGGAGGGGTACCTGTACCTCTTACTAGTCACTTGGGTCCTATTCACAGGGAGAGGAAAGCCTTAGCAAGGATGAGGCCCCCAGGCTGACCCAGCTGGAGTCACTTGATCAAGGCAACTGAGCAAGGCCAGGGAGATAGGTTTAAAACAACAAGCAAAGGTAGACAGAGGCAGATTTGTTTTTATTAGCTGAGGAAGAAGTAGAATTGTAGCTGATTGTGAAGTGTTCTACACTGAAGGAGAAGACTCAAGTTGCATGTTGGAACAGAAGCAGAGGATGTCAATTCAGGATGCCATTCTTAGAAGTGTTTGTGAAAGGTCAGGATTGTATACCATATGTTAAAATGCTAGTCCTTAAAGGGTTTGAAGGAAAGTGGAAATAGTGTATTTCCACTTCAGGTGCTCCCTCCTTCTGTGAGTTTAGAGTAACCTTTCATATTTGAACATGATCAAGAATTTGACTTTGTAATGGAACTGAACAGACAGTAGTATTTTCAGTTATTAGCAATCTTTACACCAAGGAGCTTTTCTGCCAATGGATTCCTGGTGATATACAAACTCAAGGTGCAGATACAAGATTTCTCACCCTCACTTTGTCCTCAAAACAACTGTGTCAGCCTGAGAAAACATGAGTGGCTTTAAAGGAACAAGAGAATGTCATGCCCTAGAACAGGCATTTGCAAACTACGGCCCATGAGCCGGCCCCGGCCCTTGATGCCACACCGTTCTTAGAAGTGGAAGTAAAACATGCCCGTACATGTGCAGAATGCGCCTGTAAATGCGTTCTGCACACGTGTGTGGGCATCTTTTACTTTTGCTTCCAGTGGGAGGAACCACATGACTGGCCTGTTTAGCTGTCCAGGGGCGTGGTCAGGCCTGTGACCTGAAAACATCGAGAACCCCTGCCCTAGCAGGAATTGGGACACAGATCTACCAAGCCCAGTCCATCTCTACTGACCTGACTACATTGGGTCCTCAACAGGGATGGGAGTCATGAAGCAAGTTTAGATGTCGACCCTGAGGGAATCCTTTTCTTCCACTTTACTTTTCCCAATCTGACTAAATGACTGCTAGTCATTACTCTGGGGACAAGTAAGCTGTTGATCTTGGGAATGAAGGAGAAACCAGCCATCCGCTTCTTCTTGCATAAACATGTCTATTTGGATACCATTGGCTATCGTCTTGGCAGCTTCTTCTTCTGTGTCTAGGCCGGACGTGAAACTGCCATAATGAAAGCACCTTTGGGTGAGTTCATTCTGCAGTTCCTTTCGCCTTACCTAGTATGAGAAAGATTAGCCAGCACAAGGTGGCCATTGCCTGGGGTATGCCTGATTGTGGTTCAAAAATACCACAATCTTCAAGGAGGCTCTTTATGTGTACTCCAGCCATCTGCTACTGAGAGTGAATAGCTGAGACCTCCCGGTCAAGGATCTCACAGTCACATATGATGTACCTCAACAAGCAGAGAAGGGGAGCAATACATATTTCAGGAGACTTTGCAGTTTAACAAGTTCTTTGTAGATATATTACCTATTATATAATGGGGTGGTGGAGGTTTTTGTTTTTTTGTTTTTGTTACAATGTTTGGTTATTCTGTTGAACTTATATTACTCTTCCCTAAGTAATATTCCAAAGTAATTACTTATCCAAGAATTTTGGGAATTCACATTTGGAGGGGGAGAAGGAGGAGGCATTGATTAAGCAGTTGGAAAAAGGAATTGAGGAAACAAAGAAAATAAAGAAAATTGCTGTTCACCCTTATTGATTCTGAACGTGCTGATACTAATATGCCAAAAATAGGATTCAGGCTGATGTTTTATTATTATATCATCTGAATCAAAGTTTGAAACATTCTCAGAATACCATGGGCAATATAGTCATTGGCTATGCTGATAGGGGACTATTGGGAATATTTCTAGACTCAGGTGGCCCTCACTGGCGGTCCATCTCACAGCTGGAATCAACCTTGACCGATCACTTTAGACAGAAGAACATTCTGGAGGAATCCATGGGATTGGGTTTTGAAGAAATATGTTTCGAGTTGATACCCAAGGCCAGCTCTCCTTCCTGTATCATCTCTTGAGCTTCTCACAGATACTAGACTAGCTATACATTTTGGCTAGCCCACACCTCTCTCTCCTAACTCAGCCCTCCTTTCTAGACTGTCTCCATTTCCCCACCACCCTACCTCTGGCTAGGTTATCATGTGCATCTTTGCTCTGCGCTCTCCTCCCTCTTCTCTCCTACCACAAGCTGACCTCTAACGGAGACTGATCATGTCTGTGGATTTTCCTTGTTTGTTTCCTGGCTGATTTTGTGTGGCTGTTTCAGTAGAATCTTGTCACAACAAGGACCATGTGTCTGCTTCTGGCTTTGCTCATTATGCTTCTGTCTCCTTCTGATTGCAGCACTGAAAAGCTCCTCTCCCTTCCATGAGCAAAAGAAGAGCTTGGAAAGAGCCAAGGTAACCCTGGGTAGGCATCTAAGTGGGTGGATGGAAAGGGCATTGCTTTAGTTCACCATCTGCTTAGAACCCTGAGCATCTCAAAGAGACTTTGTTTGGGAATGCAAGTGAAATCATACTATTTGCTTACTGGATGTAAAAGCAGAGGCCACTCCTCTATATGTCACAGAGAAGTAGTTATTCAGCTTTGAAACAGAGATGAGCACTGAACCCTAGAGTTGGATACGACTGGCTTTCAAGCAAGGGGAGCCTTTACCTTTTACCTAGGGTGTTAAATATAGGAATTGGAGCATACTGCCCAGGAAACTACACATCTTGGAATTTGCAGACTGAGGAAGGAGTCCCAGTGCTAAACCGAATGTTACAGATAATCTATCATTAGAAAATGTAAATCCTTAACTATCAAAAGCATTCCAGTGCCACAGCAGGAGCTTTTCTTACGCATATCTTGCAAATTACTTAGTTTTGTTTCATAACTTGTATTTGGAAGCCAAGCACGGCTTTGTTTTCAGGTCTGATTTCTCAGACAAAAAATGTTGCATGATATAATCTCAGTTCAATATGTGAATTATCTGTAACATATAATTTGACCCACCAGAGTGAAACTTTGAACCCAATGTCTGAATGTTGCCCGTCTCTATTTGTGACATAGTAAAACACCTTTGACCTATCAACCAGTGTTCAGTCTCTAGCTGGTACCAGTTATCAAGCAGAGTTTAGGCCTCATTAATCAAAGCTAATGACAAAGATAAGATTAAGAGGCCATTTCCCCCAAAAAGTAGAACAGCTGAAGATCAGTTCTCACCTAGAAGAACAGCAATACATTCCTAGGTGCCTATGCTACACATGTTGCAGTCAGTCTTGCAGTCAGTCAACAGAGAGAGGGTTTTTTTAGTTGCTGCTCTTGCGCTTGAACATATAAGCATTTGTACTACTGTGCAGAGCTGGGTGGATAGCCCAGTGAGTTGGGTTGGCTAAGAAGCCCAAAAGAAGGAGTTTAGTTCCCTACTGTGCTTCCTAGGAGAAGAGCCCATAGAAAAGTGATGGCAAACCTTGGCACCCCAGGTGTTCTTGAACTTCAATTCCTAGAAGCCCAAGCCAGCACTCCTGTTGATCAGGGCTTCTGGGAATTGAAGTTCAAGAACATCTGGAGTGCCAGGTTTTGCCATCACTGCCCTAGAAGAAGGGACTGATAAATCATTTCTCTGTACAGTGTATGTAGAAAACCTTGGAAGAGGTCCCCATAAATTAGAATTAGTTTGAAGGTAATTAATTAATTAAGTGCTGTGCAGACCATTTATTCATTCATTTATTTAATTTATATTCAGTTTTTCTTTCTTATACAACTTAAAACAGCTTACATCATAAATTTCAAAACAGGTTGAGGCAAAAAAATAATAATACACTAAATTAAAATAGTGGCTAAAATCATAACTTTAAACTATATGCATAGAGTGACATCAGCCCAGAATAGTATAATTCAATTCAATTCAATTCAATTGAAAGTTTCCTATCCTCTTCTCCTTCAAGTTCCAAGACTCTCTAGGGCTCCCTTTTGTGCTAGGTAAGCATTTGAGAGCCTTGTGACAAGATGGGGAAACCTGTAATAGCCAAAGGTTGCCACTGGGTGGGTGGCAGTGGTCCACATCCTGGGAGTAGAGTTGGCAGTGGAGCCAGCAGCAAGCACATGCTGGTATATCGGGCAATCAGGCTTTGTCCCACCTCGCCCTTGCCTCTGGCATCCTGGGGAGCCAATAGCAATGTATGGGATTCCCCCCAACCCCCCAACCCCCATAGGCACCCCCACCACTCCCTGACCAACACCTTCCCATGTGGTGCCCTGCACACCCTGGCCAGCAGTGATGGTTTTTTGGCTATTGAAAATAAATCACAGAGGCTTTCCGGGGGCAAAAGGGAGCCCTACATTCTGAAATTGGGGGTGGGGGGGGAGATATTTCAATTCAAGTCAGTTGAATTGAATATTAATGTTATGGGCAGATAACACCAAGAGGGGTTCAACCACTATTACATATTGTTACATTAAAACAAACAATAAAGTAAAGGTAAAGGTAAAGGTAAAGGCCACCCTTGCTCAAATGCCAGTCATGTCTGACTCTAGGGTTCAGTGCTCATCCCCATTTATAGCCAAAGAACCAGCTCTGTCTGTGTCTGCAGACATTTCTGTGGTTGTGTGGCAGGCATGACTAGACACCAAAGCACACAGAAAACTGTTACCTTTCTCATTGAAGCAGTACCTATTTAGCTAAGGTAAAGGTCACCCTTCCTCGAAATCCAGTCGTATCTGACTCTAGGGTTCAGTGCTTATCTTTATTTATAGCCAAAGAGCCAGCGCTGTTTGCATCTTCAGATGTTTCTGCGGACATGTGGCAGGCATGACTAGACGCCGGAGTGTATGGAACGCTGTTCACCTTCCTACCGAAGTGGTCCCTATTTATTTACTTGCAATTTCTTGCTTTCGAACTGCTAGGTTAGCAGGAGCTGGGACAGAAATGGAAGTTCACTCCATTGTGCAGTACTTGGGAATCGAACGCCGACCTTCCAGTTATTGTGTTCAACATCTTACTATTTATCTACTTGCAATTTCTTGCTTTCAAACTGCTAGGTTGGCAGGAGCTGAGACAGATGGGAGCTCTCTCTGTTGCACAGCACTTGGATCTCAAACTGCTAACCTGCCGACCTTCTAGTTATCAAGGTCAACATCTTAACCACTAAGTCACTGCAGCCCTCCTAAAAAATAAAGTACTACAGTTTAAAAAACATTTAAGAACAGCCACAAAAAGAGAAGCAACACCCCAAAGCCCTTCCTCCCATGTCAGCTGATAGCCGGTGTCCTGTCTAAGTAAACATATCTTTGACTTGACAGCAGGATGACAGCTAGAGAGTCATCCAGCAGAGGCAAAAATACCCTGTTGTCAGTAGGGAATGATTACAGTCCATCAGAAAAAGAGTCCACCCAAAGCGTCGTTGCTGGGTTTCAACAACCATCAGTCCTGGCCAATTGAGCCTGAGTTGATGGATGCTGGTAGATGAAATCCACAAGTTATTTTTCCATTTAGGAAATATTACTGGGCTAGCTGGGCCAGTAGTACTTAGTTTGTGACGTCCCTGATGAAGTCCTTCAGTTTCCTTGAGTTGTTCAGAAATGGTTGACTCATTATCTGGTCACATTTAATAGAATTTGGATACACTTTATGCCATATTTCCTTTTTCCTCTCTGTATTCCTCATCAGGCAATAGATTCTGGTTCACGTATAGAGATTAATAAATGGAGGAACCTAGTTTAAGACTGAAAGCCAATTTGTTCAGTTCCTTATATGCTACATGATTCTATATAAAACATATAAGTAGAAGCTCATTTTCCAAAATTAAGATACAGTGGAACCCCATACAACAATCGCCCTGTATAGAAACAACATTGCATAACAATTAGGATTTGGGGGGAAATGGCGTCCTGCATAACAATTTTCCCTATGGAAAAAAAATCTGTACAACAATTTTTCAATGGAAAAAACCATTTAGCAGGAAAAAATCATTGTACAATGCATCCCATAAGGAGAATTGCTATACGATGCATGCATCATATAGCAATTGTTTTGTACAACAACGAGACCTGTGGAACGGATTAAAATCGTTGTATGAGGTACCACTGTACTGTAGTTTGTATGTAGCAATTAATATTGTATTTACCCACATATAGGAATGATGGTTTATATTAAATGTTTTGATGTGAGTGTCCTGCAAAAGAAATCATGGCTAATGTAAGGAAGGATCTATAGTCCCCTGTTGAAAAATTAATGTGCTTGGGAGACTTCAAGCAGCCTGAAGTATCTTTGAAGTGCTGTATATTTCAATGTTCAGGCATAGGTTAATATCTCACTGTCTTTCTTCAAAGACTTTCACTGGCTGGTTGCCTGGAAGAAAAACGGATTATATGCGTCAAAAGCCTTAAACTGGATGCGTTCAGAGAGCAGGAGTCGAAGCAAAATTGTATTCTAAGCCTTTACTGAAAGTATGGGTGGGGGTGGGGGAATCAGAATATTTTGTAAATCGTTTAGTTTAAAGGGGCTGAAGCTTGTTTGAAAATCTTTGTTCACACATAACATGAAAGTACGTCAGTTTAATTACTGTGGACTTAAATGAATACAGCAGGGTTTATATAGACAAAAAGCAACACGGGGCTGGAATTAGATTAATTTTAGATATTATACCTTTATACACAGAAC
Source organism: Furcifer pardalis (assembly GCA_030440675.1). Lineage (NCBI taxonomy): Eukaryota > Metazoa > Chordata > Lepidosauria > Squamata > Chamaeleonidae > Furcifer > Furcifer pardalis. The sequence continues at coordinate 59,142,708 of CP126893.1, read as the reverse complement.
TAAAGTGTAGCCTTTTACAATCTGGGATACAAGCGAAACCAAATTGTATTGGATTTGGTGCATATTTTAGGCTGGTGTTCAGTGCAGTGTTTTCTGTGTACCGATTGTTGGTAATGTATTGTGGGGGACACAATACCAGTTTGCATAAATGCAGCCTTTTAAATAACATGTCCTAGACATCAAACAGGCAGACTATGAATGAAACAAACAAATATATTAAAACACTGGACAAAATTGACATAGGTTAGAGCAGGGATCCTCAACCTATGGCCTATGGGCTGGATGTGGCCCATGGTTCCGCCCCCCCCCTGCCTCCACCACACCATGAAGTGCCATGTGGTGGAGGCAGGACAAAATGGCCGCCTGGCCACCGAAGCTGTTTGAGGGAGTGTGACTCGGCCCCCAGTTTAAAAGGTTGAGAACTCCTGGGTTAGAGAATATACAACTGCATCTTCTCAAATCAGTATTTCAACTGTTGCTAGTGTAGTGATGATCTCTGTTTTTTTATTCTATAGACTGAAGAGTATTTAAAACACAAGCTCCGAAATAGACCTGAACAAGCTGAACTAAGTGATATGCATATTTTAAAGGGTAAGGGCCGTTTTTCTGTGTTAAGAGATTGCATACTTCTGTTACTACATATGTAGTCCAAACCATGACTCTCAGTGGTGGGATGTCAAAAATTTTACTACCCCACCATGATGTCATCACAGTGTGGGCAGAGCTAACATCATGATGTCATGTCATGGGCGGGGCCAAAGAAAAAATACAATAAAAATAGGGAGCTTCAGGCTAGCAGCTTCTCTTCCTCCTCCCCGTTTGGGAGGATAGCAAGGAGGCCGTACATATGTGCCAAGCACTAGGCATGCATGCACACCAAGTGCTTGGCATGCATGCGCAGTGGGGGAACCAGTGAAAAGATAAGCCCCGAAGGTGGTTCCCCCCAAAAGCTGCTACAGGTTCTCTGGGACACTGGGGAAAGTTACTACTTCTGGAGAACTGCTGAGAACCTGTTACATCCCATCACTGATGACTCTCCAATCAGCTTTTATTTTGGAAGCTTGTGGTAGCTGTGCCAGTTCAACTATGGGATGCATTTTTAACACAGCATCCAGGTCCCATTCCAGCAATCAGTGGACTGATCAAATTCCAAGGAAACCTCAGGCCCCTCCATCATGATTGTAAAAAGCAACTTTTTCAAACATATTGGCCTCTAATTTATTTAAGAATGGCTTCTTGCACTTCTTGTAAAATTCTTGAAACCCCATTTCAAACAAAACATGCAAAAATCATCTACTTGCCAAAGGGGAGTTAGTCTGCGTTCTGCTTTTGTTGTTTCGTGAGGTTGTATTTTATAATTTTTACTATACTGTTGCTGTTTTGACTGTAAGCCGCCCTGAGTCGCCTCAGCAAGTGGGCAGCAATATAAATATGAACAAATAAATAAACAAACAAACAAACATGTGGGTCAGTGTTGCCTTTAAGGTGTTCTTCACTGTGTCATGCACGACATTCAGAAGCCCATGACCTGTAGTCCATACATATGTCACAGAGATGATACATAAATACTTCAGATGATGTGAATCATGTGGATAGATAATGGGGAGTCTTTTACAGTGATCTTGTGCACCTGTCTTATTGTTTAAATTGAATGGATATCAGATCAACAGTGGGAAATACTAACGTACAGACATACTGTACAATATAATTTATCCTTGCCTTTTTGGAGCTGTGGTTTTTATTCACTGAAATATACTAGTAAATTGCAATTAGGGCAGACCCACTGAATCAGGGAAATTTGTAAAGGTGTGGACTCACCAAATCCCCACTGATTTAGTGGGCCTACTCTAATTGTGTCTTACTACTAGATTTGGGCTGTGTATTTCTAGTTGGATGCTTTGTGCTACAACTACATCCACTTTGTATTTTTAGGAAAGAACTGGGATAGTGCTAGTCTGCATAAGCAATCTTGACATGACTTCTCATTTGTGGGGTTGTTTTTAAAATGACAAGAGAAAAGAAAGGTTTTATATTTGGGACTGTGCATGCATTTATATTTTTCACCATTGGAGTTACAGATTCAACTGCAGAAGAATCCATTCAATCTACTCAGATGAAACTAAAAAGAGCCCGTCTTGCGGACAATCTGAATGAAAAAATTGCCCTCAGGCCAGGTCCTCTGGAGCTGGTGGAGAAGAATATCATTCCTGTGGACTCAGCTGTGAAGGAGGCCATCAAAGGTAATATCAGCAAAAGTACCTCTAATGCTACAACACAGCTCACCAAAGAACCTTTCAAATTTAATGCAGGGTTTTATCCATAGTCCCTCTATCAGGAATGCTTTTGACATATTTTCCATGAAGGAATGTGGATCCATGTTGAAGAACTAGCTGAATTCTTGTATCCTTGTTCATGATTGGCTTATATTCTCCTCTCCCCAACCCAACATATCTCTTTCCTAAATGAACAGGAAGACACTTGATCAAAGCCAGACATAGCCCTGGAAAGATTACAGTGTGCAGCAGGAATCCTCCTTCCGTCCACTGCTTACCCTCCATTTTCCAGCCTTGCATGGCTTTTGTGAATGAGCCTGTCTTTCTCAGCACTCTCCTTATCGAAAGGAGCCAAGGGTCAAGCACTTTTGCCTGCTAGATTGCAGGATATTGCACTGGAACACTTTCCAGAACTCCTTGAGTACGTTGAGTGGCAGAGAAGCTTCATCTGGTGTAAGCCACATTGATTCTTGAAGAAGCAAAACTGATACATAAGGAGACCCTTCGTTGCTTTATTCTAAGTGAGTTGCTTGACAGAATTTTCAAAAATAAGATGAACTCTATAACCATTAAGGCTGCAATCCTATGCCTTCTTTCCTTGGAGGTTCTTCTTTCATGTCCAGATCAAACTTTGGACTGCCAAAATGAAGCCACTTTCTTGGCTTTGTCATTGGCCAAAATTAAATCTTCATTGGGGGTATAACCACCACTGAATGAGTTCTTACTTGAAGGCAAAAATGCGTAGGGTTAAATTTGAAGTCTATCCAACAGTGACTATTTAGGTGCCCATTCTTGCTGTTTTTCTTCGATATACTCTCATCCATAGTGAGTTTGGTTTTGTAACAATCTATATTTTAAAATAATAAAACAGAATGAAAACAAAGATAATGGCTTCCACCTAGGTAGTGATCATTTTCCCCAGAATAAACCTATTCCAGTGGTGGTGAACCTATGGCATGTGTGCCAGACGTGGCACTTAGAGCCCTCTCTGAGGGCACCCCTGTAGTCACCCCAGACAGAGTTTGCCCCCACCCTATGCCCACCAGCCAAATGGGATAAACTAATTTGTACCACCTTTTTCAGAATACACCAGCCTAAGCCAAACTTTTAGTTCCAACTAAGATACAACAACTGAATCACTTTTTATTCAATATTTATGCAAATCCCAGTGATCATATTGGTCAGTGACGGCAAACCTTTTAAAGACTGAGTGCCCAAATTGCAACCCAAAACCCACTTATTTTTTCAAAGTGCCAACACAGCAACAGAGGAGGAAGGAAACATTCCCACTGGGCTGCTGGGCAGAGGGGTGTGGTGAACTCTGTGCTGGGAGTGTTTTGGAACAAAGAGACTTGTAATGGGGGGGGGAGGAAGAACTCCCATTGGGCTGCTGGGCATAGGGGTAGGATGATTACAGTGGGAGTGTTTTGGAATAAAGAGACTTGTAATGGCATCTACCTATGGCCAAGCTATCTGCCCTCCATCTCCACCACCCAAGGATCTGGTTACAATATTAGGGCTGGCACAATAGCAAACTTTGATTTTCATGGGTGCGAATTATGTCACAAAACATGAATTTAATACCATCAGAATAATTATGAAATAATTATAAAAACTCACTATTAATTATCCAGCAGAGTATTCATACACATTTAAAAGATACAGTACTGTCTATAATTATAGATAGTATTTTTTAAATGTGTATGCATTTTCTGCTGGATAATTAGAATCCAGAAGAATACCAGATGATAGATTCAGTAAACAAAGTTTTGTATAAATATATTCAGAATAATTTTATCTGTGTCCATATGATGACAGAGGATAAACTAAATTCTGCAGTTAGTATATTTGTGTAACTTATTTCTTCAAAGAACTCATATATTTATTGGCATACAATTTTAGAATTGCAACCCTCAGTTCACTGCTTTCTGTACTAGGTCTTACTTGACCATTTTAGATGCGAGTTTAATTTTTGCTCCAGTTTGCAGTTGGTGTGAAATTACTTTTGGGCTGAAGTAATTCATAGAGCATCAGCAAGCAGGTTAAAAAGAAACAGTGCAATAGATACTCTTCTGTGTAAGGATCTTGTACCTGATTTTCTACTTATATGTTTTTCTTGGAAATAACAGTGTCATCTCCAACCTTATAATCCATTGCTGAATATGTCTTCCTTCCTTAGGTACTCAGACAAGCTATTCTAAATCATCAGATGCCTTTGCATTTGAGGAAGACAGCAGTAATGATGGGATGTCCCCAGAGCAGGCCAGAAGTGAGGACTCCCAAGGATCCACAGAATCACCAACAGGAACGAAAATGTCAGAAGCAACATTCCCATCAGTGACCGGGGCAGCTCAGGTAAGGCTGTATTTTTCATTGCATAATTTCTGCACTTCTCTGTTTGGGATGGAATGGGGAGGGAGGGAATAGTTCTGTATCAGAGCATGAGTTATGTGTCTGTGATGTAAGGCTTTGCATGTGAAACCTTGACCATGTACATGTAGTTTTAAGTGGAGAAATCAAAGCTCTGATATTCACTTTTCATAAACCACGTGGCTTTGAAATCTGTATTGATGTAGTTACTCTATAGATTTAGACTCTATAGAGTGGAAACATGCTGTTGACTTAATTAGATTTTGGAGATTCACTAAAGATTAGGATTCAGATCAGAAAAGGGTTGACTGTTATTGTTCTTTATTGCAGTTCTACCCTGTGTTTACAGTAGCAGGTGGTGCTCAGGGAAATTTATAGTCATCGTGAAACATACTTAATGGCAGCAAATAAACACAAATTCAATCATAAGATCATTAAAATCAAATAAAACTAAACACGACCATAAAAAACATAGAAACTGATTAAACTTCCAGTTAAATTCATCAGAGTAAATTAAACATTATTATAAGTCAGCTTCAAAAGATGTGTCTTCACATTTTTCCTAAAAGCAATGAGCTTGGTTGAAGAAGTTTGTTTCAGAACAGGGCCTTCTTTCCTTAAAGTACTCTTGCATTTCTGTGTGTCCATGTGTCTGTCCATGTGTGTCTGTCCATGTGTGTCTGTGTGTGTGGGTGTGTGCCCGTGTCCCTGTGTCAGGACTAGCCAACTTTGGATAGTTCAAAGGCCATTTTTTCCAATCCCTTGGACCTCAGCCGACTATTACTGATGATAGAAAGAAAAGGTCTTGTCATAAGCATGGTCAACAGTGCCATCAGAAGGTTCAGAAATTAAATTGGATATTTAAAAGCTATTTCTGGCTCTTTTTGTGGTTGTTCATTTGCACAATAGAATCCAGCACTTTGCAACCCCATGGACCCCACCACACCCTCTGCATCAACGATGCTGTCTAACCATCTCAAACTCTGTCGCCCCCTTCTTCTTTTGCCTTCTATCTTTCCTAGCATCAGGGCCTTCTTCAATGAATCCTTTCTTCTGATTCTTCAGCTTCAACTTCAATATTTGTCCTTCCAAGGAGCAGTCAGGGTTGATTTCTCTTAGGATTGACTGGTCTGGTCTCCTTACAATCCAGGGAACTCTGGAAAATCTTTTCCAGCACCACAGTTTAAGGTGTCTATTATTCTGTGCTCAGCCTTCCTATGGCTCAGCTCTCACAGCCATACATTATTACTGAGAAGACCATCATTTTAACTATGCAGCCTTTTGTTGGGATGGCGATGTCTACTTTTTATTATGCTGCCATAGCTTGCCTCCCAAGGAGTAAGCATCTTATTTCATGGCTGCAGTCACCATCTGCATTGACCTTGGATCCCATGAAAGTACTGCTTCAATTTCTTCCCCTTCTATTTACCAGGGAATGATGGCGCCCAATGCCATGATCTTGGTTTTTTAATGTTGAATTTCAAGCCAGCTTATGCACCCTCCTCTTCTGCCCTTATCAAGAGGCTCTTTAGATCTTCTTCACTTTCCATCATTAGAATGGCGTCATCTGAATATCTCAGTTGATATTTCTTCCAGCAATCTTAATTCAGGTTTGTGCTTCATCCAGCCTTGCATTATGCATCATGTGCTCTGCATATAAGTTAAATAAGCAGGTCACAATATACAGCCTTGTCTTACTCCTTTTCCTATTTTAAACCAATCAGTTGTTACTACTACTACTACTGCTGCTGCTGCTGCTGCTGCTGCTGCTGCTGCTGCTGCTGCTGCTGCTGCTGCTGCTGCTGCTACTGCTACTGCTGCTGCTACTACTACTGCTACTGCTACTGCTGCTGCTGCTACTACTGCTACTACTGCTGCTGCTACTACTACTGCTGCTGCTACTACTACTACTACTACTACTACTACTACTACTACTACTACTACTACTACTACTACTACTACTACTACTACTACTACTATGGTCATAGACCAATGCAGCATAAGTTACATATACGATTATAGAATATGAGAATGTTTGTTAAGGATTTGCTTTAAAATTCCTGCGAATCGTTAACACCGAGGTGTAATATCTGGCCACCTGAACTGTGACCACACTCTGCTCATCCCTGAGCAGAAAATGAAGACAATCTTTATCAGAGCAACCATGGAACCCCTTGATCAAGTGAGGAATGAATTTGGATCTAGTATCTCAATAAAAATAACATCTAAGGAGGACATGACCCGTGGTTTCAGGTTCAGCAGAGCTGCAGGGACAGTCTTTCAATGAATGGTATCTTTTTATACTTGCCCTCTAGAACAGCTGTGGGAGTGCATGGCATCTCACAAGTGAAAAGGCTTTTTGGTGGCTTACGACCTCTAACTGCCTTAGCTATCTGGCAGGGACAACTGTACATCTAGTTGCATCTATCATGAGGAATAGTGGTGTTTCCCCTAGGTCTGCTTATCGTCCTATGTCCCCCACCCACTGCCTCACCATTGTCCTTGCCTGCTCATAGCCCAACCCTATCAGGGAGCATGGAGATAGACCTAGTCTTGCGAGGTTGGACTCAATAGCCTTGATCCAGGAAGAGACAAATTTGTCCTGTAAGATTAGGGTGTCAGGACTTGGGGGAATAAATTTAGTTTTAACCAGAAATTTACTAAAACTATACAGATTCTTGCTTGGACTTTTAACAGTCCTGTCTCCAGGTGCAGGTGGGTGTTTGAAACATATCGCGGCATCTGGAGAATTGCTCGGGTGAACTTGGATTGTCAGGGCTGTAGTGGTGGTGGCAGGGCGGGCAAAAACCCTCCTGAGCTAACAGCCTGCCCCCCCCCCAACCCACCCAGTGGTGCCAATGTTATAAATGTGAGTGTGACATTGTTGCCCAAGGGGATATTGGATTTGTTTGGGTGGTGGTATCTGTGCGTCTGAAGTTAACCTGCAAAATGATTCAAGTTCTTCCCTATTTGGGGTATGGGTGAAAGATAATAATTTGGACAATTTCTGAATTTGTACTGGTGAAGCAAGAGAGACCTCATCTGTATCTACAGACAACTATTTTTATAGCATAGTATTATTACAGCATTGTCTATAGTTTTTAGCTAGGTGGTGATATTGGGGTTACCTGAACCATCTTTTTCCTCAGAATTTCAGATGTTCTAGCTGTGATGATAAAACTTTGGGAAATATAGTTTCCCTCCCAGTTAGAGCCACTATGCAGCACTCCCTCATCTCTTTGACATCTTACTGAGGACCATAATGCCAACTTAGTATGTAAGGCATGTGAACACTCATTGTTTCTCATTCCTTAGCTGAGCACAACGATTAAGCATTTGGCACTTTTTGATGAAATCTGTCCTTCCCACCCAGTGGTGGGCTCCAAAAAAAATTACTACCACACTGTAGACATGGTGTGGTGGGTGTGGCCAGGGGGAAGCCCTGTGTTGTACCTGAATTAGGACTACAGTACTTTATTTCAAAACTTGGGTGGGTGGGTGGGGCCAGCCAGAATTTCTGCTACCGGATCTGGTGAACTGATGCGAACCTGCTGATGCCCACCACTGTCCCCACCTCACCCCAGCTTTGCTAGGAAATGTGTGTTTGTGACAGTCTGAAAGGCAAATCCTAAAAAATGTTGCACAAAAGTTTGATGAAAGTTGCTTTATAGCTCTCTAGGGATAGCAGCTCTCCACTCCTGCTGTTTCCATATCAAGGGATTCCATTATTAGAAATGCACTTTGGAATATTTCAAGCTGTGGTTCTGATTAGCTAGACATGGGTTGAATTTTCATGGAAAATAAAGCTATAATTGATGCCTAGTCATAGTGGCTGCATCTCAGTTCCCATAGCAAAGGCACTGTACTAGGAAATGTGCTGGGAAATGTGAAAAAGCAATAGCAATTACACTTATATATACTATCCCATAGTGCTCAACGCACTCTCTGGGCAGCTCACAAAGTAATTAGCGTTCCCCTCCCCCAACATCCTGGGTACTAATTTTACCAACCTCAGAAGGATGGAAGGCTGAGTCCACCTTGATCCCCATCAGAATCAAACTCACAATGTCAACAGCAGTTTGTGGCTGCTGTACAGCAGTTTAACTACTGCGCCACCAGGGCTCCTTTAAGAAGAGAGTGCTCTTCCATTTATGACCTGTGTTAGTCCTTTACATTAACATTGGGTTGGCCACATGGCAAACAGAATACCAGACTGGTTAGGCTTTGCAAGCTGAATCCTCACTTGTGGAGACGCATGGTGCCTTGACATTCACTTCCCAATCACTTCCACTCCTATTATAATAGCGTAGGACTAATATTGATCCCTGGGTGGAAAAAGATCTAGTTTGGGGTTAAAAGATACAGTGGACACCGAAATCTCTCTAAGGGCACCATAGCTGATGGAGGTCAGCCTCTAGTGGTTACATAAAACACAGGGGTGTCCTGCAAAGGATCCGAAGCCACTGTTAACCTGAACATGACATATTCTTGGCTCAGATCACCCTCCTTCATTCCAGCAGCTTTGTTACACAGTGTACTTGGCATGGGGCACCTCCATTTTCCAAGCACTTATGGCAAGGAGCCCAACGGTCATCCATTTGGCTTCCCTAATAATACCGTCCGAATAAATGCGATTGGTCTCAGCTATGTAGAAACGTTATGATGGGGAATCCTGAGTCATCGGCAGAAAATGTTGATTGATTATGGCAGAAGCTTAGAAATTGGTAGGTTTTAGTGATTTTTTTTTAAAAAAAACCATACCTGTATATAAATGATACGTTACAGAGAAGTTTTAATTTATTCATTGGTGGAGTGGATTTAGCAGTCCATTTTTTAAGTTCAAAGAGTTCAGGAATGTAGTCGTCTGCTTTTGAGTTGTTCTTTTTTTACCAGTGTCCACTTTATCACTGAGGGACAGTTGCATTTGATAGGCAGAAAACCCCTGCCACATGTGATCTATGTGATTGGCTGCAATAGGCAGCAATTTAGAATCACCAGATCTTAGATGCTTCATTAAAGATTCCTGATTGCTCTTGTGGAGTTTCTGATTGACATGGTTGCTCAAAGATCTGGTCTTGTTGTGTGATTGTTCTTTGCTGGAATACTTTTGCAGACTGAGTGTAGGGGGCATGTTAATACAGTGTTTAGATTCTACCTTCAGGGCTCATTTCACAAGATAGCACAGTGCGGATGCTCTGGTTGACTCTGCTATGATTGTGGATGATTCTTTAAGTTCTCCTAACTTTCTGCACTTTTTATATCCATATGAAATCACAGACCATCAGGTTATTTGGAGGGAGATCAATTCAATATGATGATACCCAGTTCTATTTCTTTTTACCAGCTGAGTCACTGAGCCATGTAAGTTCTGAACTGGTGTCTGGACTTAAGAATGGTCTGGATGGGATCTAGTAAACTGAAACAGAATCCCAGCAAGGTGGCAAGCCCCATGGTTAAATGTTCCTCATGGCTAGGGATGGGTATGCAGCTTGTGCTGGATAGAACCACATTCCCCTTGGAAAAGCAGGCGTGTACCTTGGGAGTGGTCTTAATCTAACTTTGTCTTTGTTGGCCTTGGTACCTCAGTGAACTTGGATTCCTGGATTGGCATAGTCCATCACTGCCCCTAACCATGCTGTGGTAGCTTCTAGATTAGACTACAGTAAAGAGTACTGTGCTGTCAGTGAAGATGATCTGGAAGTTCTGCTACTAGTGTGTTGAATGGTTTGAATGAGGTTGTAGTCTACTAATCCTAAAACATGTAGGGATTTGTGGTAATCATTTTGGTGTTGCAGCAAGCTAGTCAGGTGAGCTTAGGTTTGTTAATTATAATCACTCAGAATTCTCATGGTACCATAAAAGAAGATGCCTTGCATTTATTTTCCCATCAAACCCATTCAAAGTAAAACCTAGACTTGAATAAGATAGCCCCTAAAGCTGGCTTCTATGGATTCAAGTATCAAGGAGCTTTATAACTGGCCTTCCATTGTAGGCGATGGAGAAGAAAGGAACAAAACTATTTCTATCAAGAAGGGCAAGTACTGTAGTCTAAGGAGTAAATGACCCAAGGGCATCAATCTGCAAGTGGGTCATTTACAGAAAATTAAGAAAGGCCAGGATGTCCTCGCCCATGTGGTTATCTGTTTGTCCACCCCATTGGTTACTTTGAATACAAAATTACTGTACTTAACTTAGTAATGCAGCTGTGCTTGTCGGTAACATACTTCTTGATGCAATTAAAGGTGGCAGTGTTTACTTGTAAAACCCTAAATGGTTTGGACTTAAATGCCTTTCCCTATACCAGCCTCACAGTGTCTCAAGATCTACAAGGGAGGTTCTCAAGGTGTCTTTTTCACATTGCACAGCTAGGGAAAAAGTATATTCCTTAAGGCACACCGTCTGTTAAATACCCTCTCAGATAAGCTGCAACCAGCATAATCTTCTTGCTATTATGTTGGTGCTGTCAAAAGTTTGCACAGACATTTGAAGCCAGTCTGCTTTAACCTTTTAGCTACCTTTTTTTGTTTAGGTTGCTGTTTGTTGTATTTTATTGTTTTAAATCACATCTTTATTCCTTGACCTGAGATTTTGGAATGACGGGGAACCTATCCAAATAAATCCAATGTTTCCAGATAAAGAGACAAATCTGCAAATTGCCAGCTTTTGGATAAGCTGCTTGATGGTATTCGTAGTAATAGTCATTCATCCCTGATTTCAGGGACATTCCCATGGCTCTGAAAATGATGTTGCTGATTTGACATCTCTGCAGAATAGCCAGCCAGAAAGTCCAAAACAGCTGAATGGGCGGCAGACGCCTCCTCTTGCTTTGACCACATCTGCAAAGGTATGATCTTCCCCTCCTGCTCAATAGAAAAACATATGTTAGCTATGACCTTCTGGTCAGAAGACAACCAGTAAAAATCTGCAATGAGAAAAGAGTGTTTTCAAAGATATCTGGTGAAGACAACATAATTCATTGACACCGCCTTTGCTTGAAGAAGGTAGTACCGTAATTAGGATCATGGCTCTAAACTGGGTCCTCCTGAATCTTGAGGCAGATGTAATACTATGTGAATTACTTAAATGAAGGAAGAATGAAGAGAGCTTTTCCATGTCACACACCTTGAAATCAAGTTGTTGGTTTTTTAAAAAAGATGTTGCTGTTCAGGGAGCAAACAGGATATTGAATGAATTGGGTCCTTCGTTTTCCTTAAGACTACTTCATATTTTGAAATAGCATGCTGAGTACAGATTGTACTGTATTATAAAGGAGGTATTTGTGTATTTTTCTATGTGTGTTGAAGAATTGGACTGATGCATTATTAAAGAATAATATACTGTACCTACACCTGAGGTAGCCTGGACCCAAGATGTCTAGGGATTTATGGGTTTAATCAACTTGATGACTGGAAGATCGTCAGGCCAGCAGTCTGAGACTCAAGTGCTGCATAAGTCTCTGTCCCATCTCCTGCCAACTTAGCAGTTTGAAAGCAAGAAATTGCAAATAGCTAAATAGGTACCACTTCAGTGCGAAGGTGAACATGTTCCATGCATTCTGGTGTTCATGGAAATGTCTGCAGATGCTGGCAGCATTGGCTCTCTGGCTATAAACCAAGATGAGCACTGAACCCTAGAGTTGGATATGTTAGATATGTTTATTTTTATGTTAGATTTATTGACTGTATTGGTAGTATTGCATTATGTTATACTTATATTATGTTGTTTTTATATTTGATATTGTAATATATGTTGCCTGTGTTATGTTAGCCACTCTGAGTTGCTTCGGCAAGTGGAGAGGCATATAAGTCTAAATACAAATACGACTGGCTTTTGAGCAAGGGCGACCTTTACTATGCCTACACCTGAGTACAAACAGCCAAGTGAACCTCTATGGTTTTCTTGCAGTCAAACATTGATTCCATTTCTGGAAGAGCAACCATTGTCTTAGATGTGTATTGAGAGCCCTGAGAATAAGTAAAAACCTTTAAAGAGAGGTTGATGAACTTTAGGATGCTCAAACTAACTCACTTTGAGTGGCTTTAAGTGGCTTTGAGTGGCTCAGGCTATTCATTTTTCTGATTTATTTATATTTTTACTTTGTTCAATGTAAACAGTCAAAATCAGCAAGCGATAATAAGAATCGACACAAAAAGCCCAAAGAAATGAAGCCCAAAGTGAAGAAACTGAAGTACCACCAGTACATTCCTCCAGACCAGAAACCGGAAAAGTCCCCTCCTCCTATGGATTCAGCCTACGCCAGGCTTCTGCAGCAGCAACAGCTTTTCCTTCAGCTCCAGATCCTCAGCCAGCAACAGCAGCACCGGCATCACCATCCGCATTTCAACTATCCTGGGTCACATTCCTCTCAACTGAAGTGAGTTGTTAATGGAAACATTTCCTGCAGTCCTCTTCCCATTTTACCCAAGTATTGTTTATACAACTAGGGTTACATGAAAAGGTTTTGTTACACACAGAGCCCATTGCTAGAAGCTGGAATTTGTTAGCCTTCCATTCAGATCTTCATGACTGAGCAGCCGTACTTGTCAATGAAGTGGCAATTAGACATTTTGAGCACTTAAGGAATCCCTTCTTCTAGTGATGGGTTGGTTGAATCCTATAGTTTAGCCACGAATTTCAGGCATGATCCCTAGATTCTAGAAAGTCAGTCATTGTTAAGGTCCATGGATAAGTGTGCACTTAAGACCTTGGCCAGAACTTCGTTGGCATAGCTTTGTACATGTAAGCTGGATGACACTATTAGTTGTGGTGCTTCATCATTTATTAAAAGTTTCATAACCTCACTCAGCTTTCAAGGCTCCTTGTGGATCCCTTTTGACCTGTGGAAACATTTGGGTGTTTCTAGATGGATGGATGGTGGTAGAACTGTTAATTGTCCAAAAAATTGCCACTCTGTTACTCAATTCTCTTTTATCCTTACCGACATGGTCTTTAAAATTCTTTTACTTCATAGTTTCTTCCATGAATAAAATATCTTTATACCACCTTCCTCATAAAAAAGGATCCAAGGGGCTTATTTATTTAAAAATTAAATAAACATTCTATTAAAAATATTAAATAAAGGCATTACTAAAAAAGGATTAAAAGTGACAAAAATACAAATCATTGTTTTTAAAATCCCCTTAGATAGCCAGTCACTAAGAGAAATCCTACCTTGAGGAAGGACAGCAAAGATAGTGGCAACCCGGCCAACCATGGGAGGGAGCTCCAGACTCTTCTGAGAATGGCACCAGAAAAGACCCTCTCCTATGCCCCCACCACATCTGTAAAGTTGATGGAACGAAGAGAAAGGCCTTCCCTGATTTAGCTTAACAGCTGGGGAGTCTCATAAAAGGAGATGTAATCTTTGAGGTAGCCTGGACCCAAGATGTCTAGGGATTTATGGGTTTAAACTTTCCAAAGACAGCTCTACATAGAGTGTGTTACAGTAATCCAGCTGGGATGTAATTGACACGTGTGTCACTATGGCCAGATCAGATGTCTTCAGGAACAGCTGACACACTAAGTTTAATTGCCCACCACTGAAACAGAGACAAATCCAGGAACACTCCCAAGCTGCTTTGGTTCATTTACAAATCTCTGGAACTCCATCATCACCACACATTAACACACCTTGCTGGTTTATTTGACTACTGTACCAAAAGCTGATAACACAGCAGGAAAATAGAAGAAGGAAGAACACTCAGTCATTTGATGTTCTAGTCCCATTATGAAAAATCTCAATCACTCCTCTCACTTCTTCCCTTGGCCAAGTATTATGAACAGCAGCTCTATGCATTCTACCTGTCAATGTTTGTTTGTTTCAGTTTGTATACCATCCCAAGCACTCTCTTAGGTCAATCTTAGAAGAAATCAACCCTGACTGCTCCGTAGAAGGTCAAATAGTAAAGATGAAGCTAAAGTACTTTGGACATCAAATGAGAAGAGAGGATTCAGTTGAGAAAGGTGGAGGGCAAAAGAAGAATATGGCAGCCAAAAATGAGATGGCTAGATGGTATTGTAGAGACAATGGGCACAGAGCTGAGTGAGATGAGGAGGATGGTGGAGTACAGAAGTGCCTGGCAGACAGTGGTCCAAGGGTCAGAATATTGGTTTAAATAAAATACAAGTGCAATAGGCCATGAATATCATAAAATAGATAAACCTCTATTACTAGCAAACCTAATATTAAATAGAATTAAACAAATTAAAAATCTTTGAGCAACTCAGGTAAAAAGACTAATTAAAAACAGCTTTAAACAATTGTGCTTTGACTAGTTTCTTAAAAACGGAGAGGGGAGGCTCTTGGTGAACCTCTGTTAGAAGTTTGTGTCAAAGGGAAGGGGCCACAGCCAAGAAAACAGGGCTCCTGGTGCTCATGGACTGTGCAGAACAGGTGTGATGCGTAGCTGTTTTATAATTGCATGCTGGCAAGTTGATATCGATTTATGGAAACCCTTTCCAGGGTTTTCTATGTTTAACATTCTGTTCTGCTGGAAAGGACTACACAGGTTGCCCAAGCTACATAGGCTGGCTCATCTCACAGGAGGCACAGTGGGGAATCAAACTCCTAACCTCTGTTTTCACAGCTAGATGCCTAAACTACCCAAATATAAATTAACTCTCCCCAGCAGTACCAATTGATATTACACCAACCTACAACTCATTCTCCTACCTTGAGCTCTAACAGCTTCTTGCTCCCCATTGATGTATACACAAAAATAGGGCCAAATGGTGCAGATGCAAATGAGAGAAAGAAACCATTTGAGGCAGGAGTATCTTTCAAGTCTCTTTTACTGCAAGAATGCAAAGGAGTGATGAAATAAAATATCATCAAAACTGTTCTGGTATTGCCAGTTTTTCAAAAGAATTTTTCTTCATCAGGATATAATCTTAATTATTTTTCTGTAGACAATAAAGTGAAAACAAAATCATACACTCCAACAACACATTTTAGTTTGGCTGTGAGCCTTAAACCAAGATATCTAAACATAATACATACCAAGAGTTTTTTATGCTTCTCCTTTTCAGTTGTCTTAAATGTACAGTATTGCTAATGCACAACTGTAGAAAGAAATACAGATTAAATGAGCTTTAGAAGGATCGGTGCTTAAGCACTGGCTACAATCCTGTTACTTAGGTAGCATAGTAAGTTGCAGCTAGAACTGCCCCGTTTGAATCAGTGAAACTTACGGAGGAGTCGACTCACCAAATCATCACTGATTCAACAGTCCTACTCTAGTTTACCTTACCACCCTAAGCAACATGATTTCAGCCATTGTCTTAAGGGCATAATCAAGGATGTATGGACCTGCTGTTTTTTAAAAAAGAAACAACTTTTATGTCTCTTTGTTTTTTTAGACATTCAAACGAGCAAATGGCTAAAACTTCAAACTCTTCCCCAGCAGCGGTCACCAGCAACCCTCTTTCTCCTGTGAAGGGAACTTTTTCAGGACAATCCTGTATTTCTTCTCTTAAACCAGCACCACTGCCCTCCAATTTGGATGACTTGAAAGTGAGTGTTGTCTCTAAGGATAGACACAGTGAGTAAAAAAAAAATAATCATCTCCTATATGTCAAACACAGAGCAATTGAAGTGTAACCATTCATGGGATCTTAATGTTGATACTGAACTAATGAATGTTGTGGTATTCAACATTTGAAGGTTAGTGACCCTAAACCTTTCCAATCAGATCCTGGTGTATCTGACCTAAGCCACCTTCCACAGATTTGCTGTTAAGTACACAAAGAAACTGCAGTGGCTTAGTGGTTAAGACGCTGAACTTGATGACTTGAAGGTCAGTAGGTCAGCAGTTTGAGACTCAAGTGCTGCACGAAGGAGTGAGCTCCCATCTCTGTCCCAGCTCCTACCAACCTAGCAGTTTGAAAGCAAGAAATTGCAAAGAGATAAATAGGTATCACTTCAGTGGGAAGTTAAACAGCATTCTGTGCACTCCGATGTTTAGTCAAGCCTACCACATGTCCATGGAAATGTCTGCAGACACAGACAGAGCTGGTTCTTTGGCTATAAACAGGGATGAGCACTGAACCCTAGAGTTGGGTACGACTGGCTTTGGAGCATGGCCGATCTTTACCTTACACAAAGAGATCAAATTTGCTAGCTGACCAAGGACTATTAAGGTAGCACTCTTTAAGTGTACCTGAAGTATATTATTTTCATACATCTGATTTAGCCATAACTCTGAGCCAGCCCAAGACAATAGAATCACTTCACAAGATATATCAGCACAAATGATAGTTGAGAGACCTATCTAAGCAAGCAATGAATGGCTTAAGCTACTAAGTCTCAGGAAGTTACTGCTCAAAGTTGCACGTGAATAATTTTAGTTTTGGATGACAAGAGGTTTGGGAGAAAGCTGCACTGGAAAGTGGTCTTAACATCAACTGAAAATTTTATGTTTCAGGTATCAGAGCTGAGACAGCAGCTCCGAATAAGGGGTCTTCCTGTGTCAGGTACCAAGACAGCCTTGATGGAACGCCTGCGGCCCTTCCAAGAATGCAATGGGGGTTCAGTGCCCAGTTTCAGTGAAATAACTACTGTCACCTTCCCAGTGACTCCCACTAACTCTCTCTCCAGCTACCAGTCCCAGTCCTCGTCCAGCCTGTTATCTAATGGCTTTTATCATTTTGGTAGCACCAGTTCTACTCCGCCCATCTCCCCAGCTTCCTCTGACTTGTCAGTGAATGGCTCCTTGCCGGACAGTTTCAGCGAAGGACCAATGGCCTCCCCACAGTTTGCCTTGCGCTCTTCTCCTGTGCAAGGTGGATGTGAGGAGAGTGTCAATGGAGCTGGCCTTCAGCTTGATGTGGAAAGGGTCGACACGGAGAAAGACAAGATGCTTGTGGAAAAACAGAAGGTCATCAATGAGCTTACTTGGAAGCTGCAGCAAGAGCAAAGGCAAGTGGAAGAACTACGGATGCAGCTGCAGAAGCGTAAGAGAAGCCACGGGTCGGAGGAGAAGCAGACCTCACCACGCTTCTTCGGCTTCCCAATCAAGCAAGAAAGTGCAGCATCCAGCTGCCCATTTGCCACCAAGCAAGCTACTTTGAAAGGCCAAGCCAACAACCAGGACATGCTGAGTAACTGTGGGAACCCTCAGCTGCCCCGCCATGTAAATAGCCACTGTGTGGAGTCGTCAGGACACAACGGCATTCTGTCCTCTACATTCCTAAGCCCCCAATGCTCTCCACAGCACTCTCCATTAGGGGCAGCCAAGAGTCCACAACACATCAGCCTCCCACCCTCTCCAAACAGCCATTATCTCCTTTCTGTCTCCCCGAATGCTCAGGGAGAAGGACCCAGTTCTCCACAGCCCAGCAGCCATCTGTGCCCAGCTCCAGTAAGGAAGTGTCTTTTTTCCTATTGTAAATACATTATAGATATAGCAATGCCAACTGCACTTATCATACTTAGTGCACACTCTGGGGCAGGAGTTCTCAATCTTTTTATGCCCAGGTCACGTGCCCTCAGACAGCTTCAGGAGCCAGACAGCCACTTTGCCCTTCCTCCACCATATGGAAAGGTGCTCTGGGCTGCATCTGGCCCCCAGGCCACAGGTTGAGAATCCCTGGTCTGGGCGGTTTATAAGTTAATTAGCATTTTGCCTCCAACATGCTGGGTACTCATTTTGTTGACCTTGGAGGGATGGATGGCTGGGCCAATGAAAATCCTAGTCAGGATCGAACTCACAATGTTTTGGCTGCAGTATAGCAGTTTAACCACTACACCATCAGAGCAACAGGCTTAAGAAAGCAGAAATAGCCCAAATGGCACCAAGAGTGATCAAGAGTGATCTATATATATAAAGCATGAAGCATATTCTACAGAGCAAAGAGCAATTCTAGTCATTGAGCTGGAATTTAAATGTTCTGAGCAAGTGAAAAGTTTTTAATTTAGTAGCAAATACTCCAGCGGAAAATGTTTCAAAGTCAGCCTTATTTTTGCCTATCTACCTCACTGCTGATAGTAGAGGAATATGCAGGAGAAATCTCTAAGGTTATAATACCCAGACAACATAATTCACAATGAGGTAACCAAACTCTCCAGATGTTCAGGTTCCACACCATTTAGGGCTTTTAAAGTTAAAGGCAGCCTTCTAGGCAATGATAAAAGAATGGATTTGTGGCTAGTACAGGTATTTCAGACCTGATTGAATTGATTCCTTGCACCTAACATTGATGAATGTAGTTTCTTCAAAATTAAAATGTCTGACTTGTCACCAACATTTATTTCTACTTCTCTTGGTCATTCTTGAAACCCTATCTCTCCTAAACCCAAAATGTATTTATTTATGGTTTGTAGTATATATATCTCAGATGCCTTTCGTGTTGTTTGTGCTTTTTCAGTATATGGGGCATAGGCTCCAATATTATTTCAGACTGGCTTTGTAGAACTTCAGAAGTGCTACTTTATTCTACAAACTATTCTCACCGAAGGAGAGCTGGGCTCTCACTGCCTTCATTTTAACTCTCCAGTTTATACTGTATTTAACCACCTCACCTTCTAGTCTGGGGTATGCAAGTGGTTGCAGATTGAATTGACTTTGGATGTAGATGGCAACGTGCCACGTCATGATCTCAATAAATTGGATTTGGTTTTGCTTCCTCACAGGTGCCACCACAAGGAGGCCAGAAATATGCTGTTCTGTCCTCTAACTTTTGCAAGTCCAATACTCCCCTCCCAGAGGGAAAGCAGCCACCGCCCTATGCCGATGCTGTGAAACAGGTACAGTGACTGTAAAATTTATGCTATGAGTGCCTGGGCACAGTTTGTTTTGATGAAGCAAATGGAGCAGTCACCTGCCAATTTCAGCAAATTATGTTACCAGAAGATTTCTAATCAGTATGGATTTGATGCAAAGCAAAGCAATCACACTTATATATTATAGTGCTTAGTGCGCTCTCTAAGTGGTTCACAAGTTAATTAGAATCTTGCCCTCAGCATGCTGAGTACTCATTTTACTAACCTCAGAATGATGGAAGGCTGAGTCAACCTTGAATTTCTGGTCAAGATTGAACTCACAACCTTTTGGTTGCAGGACAGCCCTATATTTGACATTTTATTGTTTTTCATCTAAAGTTTATTGAAAGAACATGTAAAAAATGAACTTCCACGACAGTGGTGGGCATCAGCAGGTTCGCACCAGTTCGCCAGAACCAGTAGCAGAAATTCTGGCTGGCCCCTTTGCCCATCCAAGTTTTGAAATAAAGTAGTCCTAATTTGGGTGCAATGCAGGGCTTTCCCCCTGGCAACGCCCACCATACCACGCCCACAGTATGGTAGTAAAATTTTTTGGAGGCCACCACTGTTCCAGGATCTACCACAGATACCTGACACCTGAAACCATGTAAAATAGTGAACCCTATATTTTGCAGACAGTGGTCTCTAGTGCCCAGCTCTGGTAATGCGCCATAAAAATACATATAGATTAGGTATTTCGGGATTTTTTAAAAATCGAGTACAGTACATTTAGACCTGTCAATACTGAACCCATGGATATGGAGGACAATTGTCCTGGATCACAAGGAGCTGTTTATCTAAATATCTATGAAAGGAGACTAGTTTAGTGCTCGTTCAGTGCTCCATCTTCTCTCTGGCTCTAAGTTTTTAGTGTTCTCCTTAAAAGTAGCATCTCAAGTCGGTCAAAGATTATCTTTATAGGTTAGCAGGTGAGTCCAATGCCCACTTCCTTAATTTTCTTCTTCCTGCAGCAGATGACCCGTAGCCAGCAGATGGATGAGCTCTTGGACGTGCTTATTGAAACTGGAGGTAAGTAGTGCCTTCCATGAGGTTCTTGATTCTTCTTTCAGGAAAATTAGGAGCTACATATGCCCAAAGAAGACACTCTCTGATTGCAACATATACAGATTGTGTGCCAGAGTGAGACACCTCACTTCATAGTCTCAAGAGGAAAGTGCCTGAAACTGCTGCTGTAGATAATTTGCCTTATATCCACTGGTCAACGTAAACAAAATTGGAGCCAAATACTCATCATAGTTGCCTTATAGTTAGAAATGTTAGCCTTACTCATTGCCTAATAGAAAGTGAAGCTTATAACTATCCACAGAACTACACTTTGAAGGAGTTGGACACAGTCAGTCACTGACAATATTAAATACCAGAAATTATTGGTATTTATGTGATGAATGGTTTTAATCTAATCTAATTCTGAGGAGTTAAGAACAGGAAAACTATTGCTATGATGATAGCCAATATCTGAAATGGATACGGCACCTGAAGAAGAGTGTCTATCTCACTATGTCTTAGAGCAGGGGTGGCCAAACTATGGCCCGGGGGCTGGATGCAGCCCCTGATGCCAATTCATCCAGCCCATGAAGCCCTCATTACTCCTGGAAGCAGAAGTATGGGCGTGTTTTATTTCCACTTCCAGGAGCGATGAGGGCTTTGTGGGCCGGATGAATTGGTGTCATGGGCCAGATGTGGCCCCCAGGCCATAGTGACTGGCTCCCTGAATCATGTGACCAGCCCACGGCCCGCAAAGTTTGGGTACCCCTCTCTTAGAAAGTGCTTGAGAAGAATTTAAAAGTATTATTATGCAGAACACTAGATAACAAAATAAAAACATCAACTTAAACAAAACAATAACAAAAAGAGATCAGCCATTAAAAAATAGAAACTCAAAAAACCCTAAAAGATCGTTAAAATCAATAACACTATTAAATCTTGAGCAAATGAATTGTTTATGTTTGTATTATTGGAAGATAATATTCTACGACCAGCCCCAAGTCTTCAAGCTGCTTAATGTAGTAATTTAACAAGTCCTTGCTTTAACCTTCATTCATTCAATCCTTCCTACAAGCTTTGTGAAAATGTCTCACCAATATTACCTGCAGCAGTTCTTTCCAATACGCTTTTGCACTGATGCCAAAGTACATACTCTGTTCCCCGGGCACAGTCTATATAGCAGCTTTTCTTATGTGCAAACACTATTTTTCATTATCAGTGCTTCAGCTGCCAGTTCTTGTATGATCTCTTTTCAGCATTCTTTGTGCTAATTTGATCTGGCATAATATCCAGAAAAGTTTTTATCTAGTCAAAACAGATGTATCGGCTTAACGGCAATAAAAACCATGGTCTGTGTTTTTATGATGCTCCATTGGGCATCTCGAATGTTTGAGCACAGTTGAGAAATTCTGGCTTTCCTGGTGTCTTGGCCTATAGCTACCATTAGTCCCAGCCAGCAAGAGGTGTGCCAAGAGACTGTGAGGGCTGTAGTCCAAAACTTCAGGAACGCAAAAGATTTTCTATATCTCTGATATATGACAGGGGTGAAAGCTGTCTGCTCTCCCAAAACATTAAGAGGCAGCGACAAACAGAAATGGTCTCTTTCGTGTATCACTTTAAGTTATGGTGAGGTAGCCTTGTGTTCGCAGCATAGACATTCATGTTGTTGATGTGCTCTTGGGCTTGTCATTTTTGGTTTGCAAACAGAAATGCCCGCCAATGCCAAAGAGGATCGCCCTTGTCTTCAGAAAGTGCCTCAGATTACAATGTCTTTGGGGACGTCTGGAACACCTTCACTCCTGAAGGCCTCAGCTTCCTTTGAGCAAGGGCCCCCAAGTCAACTCTCCTTCGAACATTGCCCTAGCAACAATGATAGTCACCTGGAAATCATGTTGAATTCCCATAGCCCCATGGGGCGATCAAATGACATTACACTCCTAAAGGTGGGAAGCGAGGAACCTCACTTTGAAGGGGTGATGGAAGGATTTCCGAGCAAAGCTGCAGATGAACTTCTGGCACCTCATGAGATCTTGCCAAACCCGCTCTCCCCCATGGAAACTCAACTGTCTCCTTCATCTGGTGAAGGGCCTGGTTTGCACATGAGCTTCACAGAGTCTCCATGGGAAACCATGGAGTGGCTGGACCTCACTCCACCTAGCTCAGCCAATGGTTTTGGATCCCTCACCGCCACAGGGCCCAGCATCTTCAACATTGATTTCTTAGATGTTACTGATCTCAATTTGAACAGTGCCATGGATCTACACTTACAACAGTGGTGAATAGAGTAAGCTATGTTTGGGAATGCAACCAACTACAAACAGAGTTCATGCATGGGTTGAAATACTATGTCAGAGATTCTGGTGTCATCCAGGGAAAAGGAACTGGAGACACTTCTTCTAGACATGATGTATCCTTTCTGTTACCAATGGGATCACCAAATAATTATTGCTCACCCAAACAATCCTCCATTCTAACATGAAATCTTCCTTCGCCACCTCTCCTTCAGTAGGAGAATTCAACCCTCAGGAAGTTTAGCTTTGTAGTTTTTCAAGAAAGACTCCCATTGCAATAGAACTGCATTTAGTACATGCATATCAGTACTATCCCTAGCATATCTAATAGTCTTATCAGGTTGTTTTGTTAAAACATTCCTGCTCCCTGCTCTGGGCAAGTATTTCATTTACCTGGTATTCCCAACATATTGACTGGGTAGCAGGGCCCTTCATAATTAACAGATATATAGAATCCCTTTATTTCAAAAAATAAGCTTGCCAAGACACACCATCAATCCAATAGCTTCTCAGTTGTTTCAAGTTCTTTTTAACAGTTCGAATGAGCTTCAAGGGTAAAAGTCAGCTACTCGTGTTCCAAGGACCACATGTGGCAGTCCATAGCAATGCCACGGAACTGGGAGTATTAGTCTCTTGAATCAGCATGCACACAGTTTGAAACATGGCACCTTTGTTTCCTTCCCTTCCTGTTGCTTCTGGAAGGAAAGTAAACCCGACTGCTGCCTGCTTTGTGGTGTGGGACATTTCTGGTACGGCCCTGCACTACAGGCTACTGCTGAAGCTGTTACCAAATCTCTACAGCAGCTGCAGCCATGGCAGCAAATCTGGGCCCCAGCTTCATTCTCAGGGTTTGAACTTGGCCCTCTGAGCACAGAAAATTGCAATCCCTCTTCTGGAATTTCATCAAATAAGTACTTCCTGGCCCTTCGCTTGTATTATCAATTTTAAAAGCATCTCCAGCAGAATTGAAGCAAAGTCCCCCCCCCCCTTTTTGGTGGTTAATCAGCTTGGAAAGAAGTCTGTAGTACGAAGGAAGCAAGTACAGAAATTAAAAAAGTGGGTTGGGAGAAGGGTTCCCATGACCCCTCCTCAGTTTTGTTTTACAGGTACATTCCTCCTTTATTTATTTATTTTATTAAATTAAAAAGTCTATAAGCATATGGATAATTTGATATACATGTAAATCTAAAGCATGTTAGCACACTTTAATAATTAATCTTTCATTCAGATCAGTTGTATTGTTAAAATATTTGCTCTTGTATTTGATTTTGTTGGAAAAAGAAATATTGCCCATGAATGTGTGTATACGTTTAAAAATTAATAATCAGATCATCAATAGCAAATTTACAACCACTGTAAATATACAGGTGCCAACTCACTTAAAAACATACAAAACATGGGGAATCTAATGAAAGATTAATATTTAAAATTATTTATCAGCTACCTTAATTGTGATCCAGAAATTCCTTTTGTAGAGAAACTCAATGAGTGTAAAATATATTCTCCATCATGCTGCCAACAACATTCAGAGGTGTTACATCTTTGCTATCTTAAAAGATCTTTAATGCAATTTCCCCTCTTGTTTAAGTCCAAAAAATGTTTTGTGAGCAAAAAGAAAAAGCATTTCCACTTGAATAAGGCAGCCCTTTTCCCTTGATTTCCACATTTCCCACAGACCCCTATACTGTACTTTTATCTGTTTTCATTCCAGAGGGTCTGTCCCGGAATTGTGGCAGTAGAGGTCTCTGTGACTGCACCCAAGGTGGGTGCATTTCAGATTATGCGTCAGTGGAAACTAACACTCCCCCCACTCCTTGTGCAACGTTAAGGCAGTGTTCAAGAAATGGATATTCTCATATATGAACCTCAGCTGAAATTTTCTTACAAGTAGGGACAGTGAGTTATGCAAATGGACTTATGATTTTAAGAAATTCCTATTAATTCAGAGGACCAGTTGATTAAGAAACAGGTAGTCTGAAATCCTATTGGGTGGAGTCCACCTGTACATCAGCAGCAGTAGATATTCACTTACTAAGCTTTCTTTTTGTGGTTGTAGAGTGCACATGGGTTTGTCCAGTAGCGTAGCGTTGATTTCAGCCGCCCAGGGCATAAGCCAAATTTGCCGCCCCCTGGTGGACGTTGGCACCTGCTCCCACTAGGGTTTCTGAGAGTTGTAGTCCAAGAACACACATCGTCCAAAAAGTGCTGCCTGGGGTGAGACACCCCCACTCCACCCATTCCCTGGGTTTGTCACATTGTTTACAATCTGTGCACACTCTGAAATTGTAAATATCCACTGCCACAGCGACATAATTCCCATTAAATATATGGAGCTGCACAACAGAATTTTAGCCACTAAAGGATATGGGCCAGAAAAGTGACTGATGCGTTAAGTACTGAAAAGGGGAGAAAAACCCAAAATATGAGTGATTTCCAGGTACTGTAACTGGATCCTTTTCTTGACACATCTTCCTGGGTAACTGTTATGTTTTCTTGTGTACCTAAACTGCATTCAGCCAAGCAGTGTGCTAACACAAGTAGCCAGTGGAGAATAATAAATCTTAAACTTATGTTTAAAGGTCTGTAATTCAGTGCAAGTATGATATTCACCATGAGGTTCCTGTAGGGACCATCAAGTGCCTTAGTGTGTTGTCCAAGGCAAATGCCAAGGTGCTACACAAAGCCCTTCCTGGTGCTATGGACTGCTCAGCAGTCCAGCTCTCAGCCGAGTGGGCCAGAAATATACTCCCATATCTCGTTTCAAATCCTGCAGTCTCAGCACCAGGTGGGAGAAATACTCTGTGGTTGCAGGTTAGCTATCTTTTGGGCAACAAGAGAACAAAACCTTCCTGGCCACTGCCTGTCTGACATGCTTTCGTTTATCCTTTGTACAAATTTTCATCTTTGATCTGAAAGATTTTAGAGGGATATAAACCTGGCATCCATAGCCTTGCATTTAGTAATGTCTTTTTTAAAAATTAAAATCTCATGGTCAGACTAACAGGTACAAGTCAGGCTTTTGCAGGGCCAGCTATGTGGCATTTAAGCTTTATATTTAGCAACAAATCTATTTTGTTCCTAACACACCTAACTTCTTGAAGACAGTTTTGCATATCACATTATCTCTGGCAAATTGCAGTGCTCCCATAATGCTCAAGCTCACTTTCAAGGGAACTTCACCCTTAACAGCTCATTGTCTAAAATTTGATGGCAGGTTTCCTCATTCCACTCTGACAGAGTGGGACACTCCCATGCTCTGACCACAGATTGCTGATGGATGGGCGACGTTTCAGCATTAAGTAGCACAACAGTTTTCAAAGTTGAGAAAACTGCTTACTCTAGTGCAGTGATGGCCAGCCTTGGCATTCTAGCTATTCTTGAACTTCAATTCCCAGAAGCCCTGATCAGCAGAAGTGCTGACTTGGGCTTCTGGTAATTGAAGTCCAAGAACATCTGAAGTGCCAAGGTTAGCCATCACAGCTCTAGGAGAAGGAAACTGGTGGCTTTTTAGATGTTATTGAGCTGTAGATCCTTCATTTCTAATTAGCTTAGCCCATTCCAGATGATACTATAGTTGCAGTGTAGCAGTACCTACCATTTCTGAGAAAAAAGCAAAAGAACATGCTTACTTCCTTTCCCACAGAAGGTCTCCTTATCCTTTATTCCAAGCTATACAGAGCCTTCTGAACTACAGCATTTTCATGAGAGGCTGACCGCCATTAGGTAATGCAAATTTTACACTCTGCTCTCTACTTTTGCTCAACTAACTGTAAGCTTATTTATTTCAACCACAACAGTCGTGTAGGAAAGAGAAAGTAGTCAAGCCCAAGCTATGCACTTAGGCCTCCAAATGATCCCCACTGACTGGGTGGGGGCTAAGTGCACCTCCCAAGAGGGCTACTATTGCTTCTGCTTGTTTTATCTTCACAATCTGAAAGCAACTGCAAGGCAGCTGTGATCAATCGAGAAAGAAATAGGCAGCTCCCGGTGCATTATGCTTCGTGAAGCAAGTTCATCAGACCAAAGAAGCCTTTATAATAATCATCATGCTCTGATGTTTGCAGCCTTCCAATTGACCTTAGCTTCAATACTTCATGCAATACTTAAGCTTAGTAACAAGCATTAGTTCTGCCATCACTGGTGGATATGTCTTAGTCACCTAGAAAGGGAACAGACCATTCTGAGCATACCTTTTAAAATAGCTTTTAAGCTACTTTTTTAAATGTTCCAAAACACTTTTTTGTTTAGGTGCTATTACAGTTACCTCCACTGCTTTTAAAAAGGCATTTTAAAGTATTAGTGCCTGTTTATGAGCAAACCAGACCAAAACCAATCAAACAACAAAATCTGATGGTGCTAAATAGATGGCAGTAAGAAAGGCAGAATGGTATTAGGTATTTTTTTTTAAAGTTCTAAAATCTGAGCTAAAAAACCTTTTCACTTAAGTGATTAAGTATTCCACTCTTCAAAAGTAAGCAAAACAAGTTTTAGTGCATATTAAAAGACCCAGGTGTGTGTGTGTGTGTATGTGCATGTTCACATATAAGGATATGTGGCAGTGTGTACCTGTCCGGGACACCACTGCACATATCAAAAACATGTCTTTAATAAGACAAAATAATGGGACAAACACAATCTACACTCGTGGCAAATGAACTCTTTCTGCTCTTTACATAAACTGTCAAAATATTATAAAGTCTGAAGAAAAGCCAGAACTATAGAACAATATAACATGTAGAAAGTCCCTTGAAAATTCATGGGCAAAGGATGGCTGCTCCATAATGTGCAGGTAATTTAGGGTCACTGCTATCACTTGAGAAAACAGAATGAAGCCTCAAGGTGTAAGGCCAACAATAAACAACCTACTGAGCAATCCAGCTGAAGTTCAATGCATCATATCAGTTCAAGATTTTGTGTAAGAGATGTAACACCAAATACAGCTAAGGAGCCCTTCTGTAAACACATATTCCAGAAGATATATTCTGTAAGTATTCATCTGGAGGACATCAAATTTAGTTTACTTTTCATTGACTTTGTGAAAAAGGTTCCTAGTTACAGTACTGTGAAGTAGAAACCAGTCATATATATGAGACTTGGACACACAACACCTTGGTGCCTTAGCCATGTGGCCATTGCTTTTCTCCTACATTTCCTGTCAAATTGTATCCATATAATATCCCATGAGTGTTCTTGTTTCTTGTGCAGATTTTTGTACACTGCAATTCAGAAATGTCCATCAACACTGGCCACAAATGTCTGTGTGTAGGCAGGGAGGGTGTCAGCACTGGACTGTTCTCTAACTATTGCCTGAAACTTTGTAAACGTCAATATTGCAAAATAGGATCATTACAGTTGTACTTATGAATGAGTGTATTTAATATTTTTGTTACTGGAAGGAGCATATGTTGGCAATCAAGACAACACAATATAGGACTACCTGCCCTCCAGTGTCTTTTTGGGTGAGGATCCAAAGACTTATCTCTGCAGACCTCAATGTGTACGAAATACCAGCCTCATTAAAGTGTTTAAATTCCAGAGGCTTCAGGTAGGAGAAAAATTAAGAGCTGGTTTTAATATTGCTGCATGTTGTATAAAAATGTTAAGTATTTGGTAAAGTCACTATTTAAAGCATGGTTTTGCTTCTATTGTACAAATATTCACAGTGCACTGGTAGGAATAGAATGATCATTCACATGCTTATTTTTCCTTTTTAAAAATTTTAATATGCAGCATTAGAGGTCATTCCATTGAAACGTTTTCATAGCACTTGAATCCAGAATAGTTTTAAGTTTAATGTTGTCGTGCGGTACAGGGCTTTGCTTTTTTTCCTCCTTATTTAAAGGGATGCTGTCAACTACACACATTCACAAATCACACTGTAAATAAACACACTACCTTATCTCTGAAACAAACACTGTTGTACTTAATAAAAGAATCTCAGTGATGTCACTCTGAACTCTTGTTTTTGTAGTTCCTTTGTCATGCAGATGTTTTAGGATGACTTATATTTCATTTCAGTTTGCTGACTTGATGGCACATCATTATTTTAGTATACCAATCTTGATGTTGTTCAGCACCTATCCAGAGGATTTAGGATGAGTTATAATGCCTCACTTTTTAGCAAATCATTCTGTGCAGTAGTTTAAACTGAGATACAGAGACATATCCCACAAGCTTCAAATTGGATCAAATTCAAATGGTACTTGGCCAGTCAACCAAATCCTTTAGGTAAAGGTCACCCTTGCTTGAAAGACAGCAGTATCACTCTAGGGCAGGGATCAGCAAACTTGGCTCTCCAGATGTTCTTGAACTTCAGTTCCCAGAAGTCCTGATCAGCAGGCATACTGACTTGGGCTTCTGGTAATTGAAGTCCAAGAACACCTGGAGAGCCAAGTTTGCAGATCCCTGCTCTAGGGTTCAGTACTCATCTGTTTATAGCTGAAGAGCCAAAGCTGTCTGTGTCTGCAGACGTTTCCGTGGAAATGTGGCAGGCATGCCTAGACACCGGAGTGCACAGAATGCTGTTTACTTTCCCACCAAAAGTGGTCCCAATCTATCTGTAGTACTTGCAATTTCTTGCTTTCCAACTGCTAGGTTGGCAGGAGTGGGGACAGAGACTGGAGCTCACTCCGTTGTCACCCCCCAAAAAGCGTAAGCTGCTCAGTCTCAACAATGCTTGACAATTTCAAATAGTTGACTGCATTTTTGTTTCAAAGGCAGATACGACAAGACATACCATGAAATAAAGCTGAAATTTGCAAGGTCGTCATACAAGGAAAGAAGGTTCTATTCTAAGGGCAAAAGCAATTTCTGGGCGCATTATCAAACACATTATTTCCAATCTATGAGGAGCATCTCCTACACCATCTAAGTGGCCTGACTTATGCCTCAAGTGCAATACTGGCTATTCAGGTAAAAAACCAAAACACGGCATCCCAAAGTGATTCAGGAGGAGATAATCTGTCTGAAGAGCCAGTTGAGGTTAGGAGTGATTTGAGCCTCTTGTGCTTTATGAGGGGGAAAGAGGACAGAAGCCGCAGGACTTCACCTTTCATTTTCATTTATCTTGTAAGAATCAGTAAAAGTGGGAAGCCTGGTCAGAGGAAGATGACATTTTAATTAGGATTTATTTATTTCCCCATCACATCTGACCTCATAACAAGAAAAACAAGGTCGTCATTGCATCCTTGATTTATTACAACTGACCTGCAGGCAGAAAAAAAATATAGAACTATTACATTAACACTTTGATTCCACGCAGAATATTTTAAATAGAAGGAAAAGAAGTCAAAATGGGAGAAGATAAAATAGTTGGAAGCTCTTAGAAGCCATTATGTTGTTAAAACTCCATTTTACTTACAGACGATAAGGCGATATCCCTGCACATCAGCTTCTCAATAAACTTTTATACATTTTTTTCTATGGTACAAGAAAAAAATTAACCAGAGCTCACAATGTACAGTTCTTACACTATTTTCACAGTTTCTGAACACTATACATCTTTATAAACATACACTGTAATATAAATGGTGCACCCTTAATAGTATATTATAGCGATCTATGATTAATATGCTAGAATTGTCCATATCTCTCTCTCTGACAGTCATCTACTGAGCCTGATTGGAAAGCAACCTCTTCCTCCTGACTGGAAAACATTTTGCTTAAATACATGAGATCTGAAAGGGAAAGTAGGGTTACAAAAACTCCAAGTTTTGACAGAGACACGGAGGAATAACCAGGAGTTTGGCATGTACAGGCTGAAAGGCTCAAGAGACAGGTGAAAAGCTAACACCTGTGAAGATGACAAAATGGGATTATTTCATTGGAATTAACTGCCTCATACTGCTTCTCGTTTCAATATATTATCATAGTTGGCCATGTTTTTGCACAGCTGACCATGTTTACAATGTTTTTTCCTGTAAGAGCCTATTAACCAATTGATAAAATCAGAGATTAAGTTAGCAGCGATGCAGTCTTGTCACCACTATTCTGATAAACCATTGTACCTTCAAATTCTAATCTTATACTTGTGATCTGCTTCTAAATTCCAAATAAGTTAGGACCATGATGGTGTACCTTGGCACTCCAGATGTTCTTCGATTTCAATTCCCAGAAACCCAAGCCCCCATGAATTCACACAAAGGGGTTTGCTGTGATTCACCTGGCCCATGCCGCCCTCATTGCTCCTGGAAGCGGAAGTAAAACGCGCCCGTACGGGTGCATTTTACTTCCGCTTCCAGGAGCGACAAGGGCCAGATGATTCGCAGCAAACCCATCGGTGTGGATTCACAGGGCCTTGGGCTTCTCAGATTTGAAGTCCAAGAACATCTGGCGTGCCAAGGTTCACTATCACAGAGTTAGGCCCTTATCATCAGCATCAAATCACCAGTGAGTTAAAGGCTTCCTGAGGCGCGTGTGACTTTCTCACACTAGATACAAGTCTTGTGCACTCTGAAATTACCTTTAATCAGGATGATTTGCTCATGATGACAACATCATCCCTGCTGTGTAACAGGATTTCAGCCAATGTCTCACTGGATGCAGATGAGCAGGGGTGTGCTGGGCACCATGGGAGGGCGGTGAGGTGTGGCGACCAAGGGATGAGGGACAAGGCTGCCCCTGGGAACTGCTTGGTCACCGCTCCTACTTGCTCTGCCAGGCACTAGGCACTTTAGAATAAACCATTGCTCCAAGCTGAAGGAGGGAGTTTGGAGCAATGGCTTAATCTAAAGTGCAGCGTGCTGGGCAGATAAAATAATAAAATAATAATTTGCACCCCAGGGTGCCAGAGACAAGGGCACACCGGGATTAATCCCCCTGTCCCCAGTGGCCCAGCTATGCCTGCAGATGCTATTAACTAAAAGGCGCATCTGACAATAAAATCTAGCACTTTTCTTTTCTCTCAAGTATTTTTAAAAGTTCAATTCATTTACAAATTTTGTTAGAAAAACCTTCATAAAAACTAAACTCCATTTGTAGAAAAATCTCAGAAGACAGGAAAAAAAGAAACATACTTAGTATCCTTTTTGCAGTGGGTTTGGGAGTCCAACTATCAAGCTGAAGAGGATGAAAGGAGCTTCTTTGATCTCATCCTGGATATCAGACATGAAGCACAGACCCAAGTCACCCCTGTTCTTTGGGAAGAGTCTAGCTTATGTATTTGGAGATCATGAGCAGGTGGATGGAGACAAATTAAAACTATTCACTGATTAACAGTGTGTAATAGAGCTCTTCACAATTTCATGTCATTCTTCAAATGTAGAAGTTTAGCCAACTAATCAGCATGATAGAATTAGAAATCAGGGGTCATAAGCCAGTTAAATTCAGTTGAGAGTTTAATAATTCTTCAGGTCAAAGTCTTATCTTACCAAGTAACAATTTACAGGACACCTAGTTCTATCAAAGAATGGCTTGCTTGGAAAAATGAAATAATACAGTATTCTCCGCCTCTTATGGTTTTTAACTATTAGCATCTTTCAATGCAATTTTTTTTGGTAAAGTCACTTTACATGATCACGTTCTCCCTTGTCCCCAAAACACGAAGTTCTGTTGAGCCACGCTTTCCTCAAAACATACAGTGACTGAAAAGCAACAGAATTTCAAATCAGTTAATCTATTGCACTTTGTGAAGAAAATATATATATTTATATATATATTTATATATTATCCCCTGTTTGTCTCTGCTGGCTTTAGAAGGTAAAAATTGCTCATTTGGCTGCACAAGTTCTTTATCCCCAGGCAGTTTCTTTATGACCAGAATCAGACAGATCAATGCTTAACTTCCTTTTTTAAAAAAAAAAATCTGTAACAATTGGAAGAGTTTAGAGAAAATGAAATCATTCCAGTAGCTGCTGAGAAGTCTCTGACTTAGGTGCTATCCAATCATGGTCAACAAATAAAATGTTACTTATTCCCACATTTTATGAATATGTCCACAAAAAGAGCAAAATGATGTCTCTCTTTGACCGACACTAACACTGTGTGATCAGGTATTAATGGATGCACTTTATAAGTGACAATAATATACAGACAGAATGGAAGAAAAACACCAACATTATTGCACATGGTGTCTGGGCGAGCGTTAAAACACTGCAACATGGGGTGAAGATTCTGTACATCTTGTTTTCTCTCAGCACTTCCACTAGGGTTTTTGATGTAGCAGCAGTATCAATCAACGTACATTGGCGAGCTTGGAGTTGTTGGCATTTGATCCAGGATTTTGCAAACGTAGCCTGCAACATCCACTGTTCGTTCCTCATACATTAAGATGAAGGGATGTTTCTGGAGAAGAGACAGAAACAAACAATTTCTATTTTGGAAAATATGTGCACAGAAAGTGCCTCTCAAAAGTGCTTTTATTAGTTCCGTCACCAGGAGAAAGGTGCCAAAAAAGTACAATACCGTATTTGCCGGCATATAAGACACATTTTCCCCCTTAAAATGCACCAGAAAAACTGAGTGTGTCTCATACTCCAATGCATCTTGTACACCTGCAAATATGGTAAAATAAAAAATAACAGCTCAACTTCCAATTGCATAGGGCAGGTTTCCTCAAACTTGGCTCTCCAGATGTTTTTGCACTTCAATTGCCAGAAGCCCAAGCCAGCACACCTACTGATTAGGGCTTCTGGGAATTGAAGTCCACAAACATCTGAAAAGCCAAGTTTGAGGAATCCTGACATAGGGCAAATGGCTCAAGATCCAGTGCAAGGGGCTTTGCATCAGTGTATACAGATCCAGATGGGTATAAAAGTAACTGCACATATCTGGTTGCATTCTATTTTCTGCAACATCTAGGAATCAGAGGGTGACACATGTGACAAATACAGGTGTAAAGCTGAAAGTAGAACAGAAGGAATATCTCCAAAGTTGCTGCTTTTGTTGCACCACCATAGTGTAATCCAACTGTCAGTAAATATTCATGTTAATAAAAGTATGGACACTGACAACATATTAAGTGGAATACTCTATCCACTCTTGCTGATGTGGAATAATTTTGCTCCCACTACAATTGCAACTATCCTCCCTGCTGTAAATCACAGATTTTGCTATACAATAAAATCTCGGGTTACAATGGAGGTCCTTTCCAACAGCCTCCGTTGTAACCAGAAAAAACCCGTAACCTGAAACATCCATAGGGATGCATTGAAAAAAAATGGTCCTGAATTGATTGTTGCATACCGAAACAAATACATTAAAAATTTGTAAACCAGGACAGCCTTTCCACAGGATTTGCCATTGTAAATCAGAGCAAACTTAAACTGAAGCGGTTGTAACCCTGGGTTTTAGTGTACAGTAATACCCTGGATAGCGCGAGTACCGTATAGCGTGAAAACCGCATAAGATTTTCGAAAAAATCTTGTATCGAATAACGCGATTTTTAGCGTTATCCGATACAGTCGTTCTTAGCAGCAGGGTGGCTGGAAAGCTGAACGGGGTTCTCAGTTCAGCTTCCCAGCCACCCTGCAGCTACGGAGGCAGGGGTGGGGAGGCTGGAAAGCTGACGGGGAGCTCCCCCGTCGCCTTCCCCAGCCACCCCACAGCTGTGGAGGCAAGGGCAGGTGCCTAGGGAAGCCGACAGGGAGTCCCCGTCAGCTTCCCCAGCCACCCTGCAGCTGTAGATCGGGTCCTCTGATCTCTCTGGAGCAGGCAGGGGACACGATCCAAGCTGTTTCTGGGCTTCCCCGACGTGCTCAGCCAGTGGAGCAAGCCAGAATGTCGGGATTCGAACCCTGACATTCTGGCTTGCTTCACTGGCTGAGCACGTCGGGGAAGCCCAGAAACAGCTTGGATCGGGTCTCCCCACCTCCCTGGACCCGGGGACTTTTTTTTTTTTTACCAATTTTGGGGTCTCTGACCCTCCCCCCCCCCGCCGGGTCCAGGGAGGTGGGGAGACCCGATCCAAGCTGTTTCCAAAGTTCCCCCACCTCCCTGGAGGCTTCAAATCCCGACGTTCTGGCTTGCTGCAGCCTCCAGAGAAACAGGGCTTTTTTAAACATTGTGTGATCAATGTATCGCACAACGTTAAAAACCGGATAACGACGGGACTTGTGGAACCAAGTCATAACGTTATCTGGGGTACTATTGTACTTGATATCTCACCAATTTAATTCCAGGGTATTAAATTGTATGCACAGAGTTAGAACCCAGTTTTATGAAATTACCTATAACCTACATTTGGAGGAGCACATGATTTCATCTGACAGAAATCAATTTTATTTTTATAAGTTTGAAAGTCTTAACTTTATGAGAAAAGGGTATCTCAAAATAAACATACAAAATAAAAGATATACAGAAAATACAATCTGGAGAGGGACAATTTATAAACCATGGCCTTATACTCTGCAGAAATGGGATTATAACAATATTTTTTGTTATAATTGTTAACTTTGTTTTTGTATGTCAAGTCATTTTGTATTTTGTTGTTTCCTTTTTTAATATTTTTTTCTGTTAAAAATCTTAATAATTTTTTTTAAAAAATGGGGTGAAGGACACACATTCCAGAATCAAAATAAATTACACTAATTAAACATGCCATGTTGAACTTCAACAAAAGCTTTAATCCTCTAGGTCAGGGGTGGCCAAACTACGGCCAGAGAGCTGA
This sequence comes from Furcifer pardalis, assembly GCA_030440675.1. NCBI lineage: Eukaryota > Metazoa > Chordata > Lepidosauria > Squamata > Chamaeleonidae > Furcifer > Furcifer pardalis. The sequence goes on along the minus strand of CP126893.1, from coordinate 59,107,407 downwards.
ACACGGCCCCTCAGCACCATTTCATGTGGCTTGCCCTCGCCCTTGCCACTACTGGAAGCCTAAACAGGCACATTTACAACAGCTGTGAAACGCGCCCATGCCTGCGTAGATACGCCTGTGCCTACTGTAGATGCACCCGCAACTGATGTAAATGTGTTTAGAACAGCCGTGGACACATTTTACGGCAGCGTTTACGACGGGAGGAACCACACGATCAGCCTGCTCAGCTGCTCCAGTTGGAGTGATCAGGCTCGCAGCACGAAAAATTTGGGGAAACCCTGCTCTAGGCACATAACTTGGCAGTTTTTTCTGTACAGTCTTGAACAGAATAAATGTAGAACCCTATGTTTTGTGTGAAGCACAGGAAACACAGAAGCCTTAGCCAAACTGTTTGTGCTCTATAAGGCAGAATGCAGCTCATAACCAACCATGTTGTTGAAGAACCAGTCTAATTTTATATAACGCAGAGCTCTGAAGCAATCAAGTGAAGAGGAGCCTCCTCAAACACTTAGTGAGAACTAACCTCCTGCACTCATGTATTTGCAGCCCCAGGTACTCTTAGATTTTTCATACTCACCAGAAGCTCCTTATACTTTGGCCTTTTGGACTCATCCTTTGTAAGGCTAAAAAGATCAGAAGGGAATTGAGGAAGAAAATTCAATTACTGAAAACCAGAGAACATTATATGTTGAACAACACAGGTTAAGAGAATTGTAATGCTATTGTATGTGTTGTTACCCATCTGCGTAGTCACCAACTACTACGAAGATTTGACCACTGCCTCTTTTGCTTCTTTATGATGTATTTAGTAGGCTGGTGTTTGACTGTCAATAACCACAAAATGCCCAATATAATCAGAAATTATAACCTATGGTTGGAATGTTCACCTCACCATTGGAGTTTTCCACTTTCCCACATCTTCCACATAAAAAGTCCTCTTTTCCTTCTTTCACAATTAAGTTCTAACTAGTATAGGCTTAAATCAGTGTTTTCCAAATGCTGGTGTTTGGACTTCAGTTCCCAGAAGCCTAAGCCAGTATATTGACTGATCAGTGCTTTGGGGGATTGACTTAAGCTTCTGGGAATTGAAGTCCAAACACCAGCATTTGGGAAACACTGGCTTAAATCCAACTACTATTCCCAGCTAGAACAGACTCAAAGGGTCAAAGGGGTTTACAGAAATATTGTCTTGCCGTTCAGCAACTGAGTCAAAGAGTCTACTCAAGTTGGAGTTGGGTCAGTACCCTAAAAATAGTTCTTATACCAATGTCTCCGATCTGGACAGCAATGATTCATGAATACAGGGCACTCACATTGTAGGTCAGTTACTCTTTAAGGTCCCAGCATCACACTATTCGATCTAGTACACACCAAAGAGGCAATGTCAGAACAAGGGGCCTCACTCACCAAGGCCTTCAAACAAATATCACCAAAGTGGGACTTTGGGCACCAATTACAAAAGGCCCCTTCCAAAGACAAAGCTATAGATCTCCCCAATTCCATTTCAGCTACTGCTACCTGTCAAATGCAAGGCATCAGTCAAATAGTTTTACATTAGCAGAACCCCTGTCACACTAGAGTAGGTACATTTAATCAAGGGGGATTTAGTGAGTCATCTCCTTCATATGTTCCACTGATTCAAATGGGCCAACTCTATACTATGCTACAAGTATGCCTTATATGGGGAGCAACTAAAGTAGGACCTTGGCCAGAATATGCCCATAGGCCTAATCATTGTTTTTATTTCTCGTACAGAGAACGTTATGTTACAAGGTGGCATGCAAATCGCATAAATGAAATAACTATATATTAAGTTCTTCAAGTAATTCTTCAAGTAATTTTTTTTCTGATATTGGTAGATCTTCTAGGAGAGAAATATAAATATGGTATTGTATTGAACTTCTGACTTTTAAAACTCCCACCAATATCATATGACGGAACTGAATGGCTTGAACTATCACTGCCATTGCCTGAGCAGAGAGTAGATTTCTTCATGGAGACAGTTGCCTACCCAATGGTAACACTTGTGTGAACAGCACAATCTTGTAGTATGGTAGCAGGACCATCCAGCTGATGAAAGCGCAACATTTCTAACTACCTCCAGCATCATGGAAATGCTCTGTTGTTACTACCACATACAATATGAGCAGTAGCAAAATGGGAAGCCCTAGCCTGAAACAGTTACTTGACAGCAGTGTCCAGCCCAGCCTAGACTGAGGCATACTCACCACAAGTTGACAAAGTTGATAAAACTTTGAGAGAACTCCCGTTCCTCTGAGTTACTCAGCTGTGGTGGGTCTCCCTTGACTACTTGTGTCAGCTGATCAAATACACTATTCCATTTAGGATAGGGAAACCGTCCTGTGGCCAGCTCATACTATATCAAGGAAAGAGCAAAAATATGAGCTAGATTAGTCAGTGTAAACTCAACAGAGATAGGCTGAGAGTATCATCTTCACATTTTACAACATTTCTAGGTAGGCACTGGGAAAAATGACTACCACTCTCAATATATGCCCAAACCAGATATTTTATAAAACAGGCGTATGGATTATGATGTGTGTGAATAGCTCAGCATATGCCTCTGCAGTGTACTATTGCTTTCTGATCAGGCTGTTGATACTTAGTTTGACTGGTTTTTCTGCACTAGTTTTTTTTTAAATTTTAAACATCCTTAGACATTCATTTAAGGTATAAGCAATAAATGTTTCAAAATAATAATAATCACACATTCCTGAAGCAGATGTCACTGGAACTCTGCCCAAGTTTCTAGTGCATAATACATACAGTATCAACAGCATAAAGGACATGGTGTTGTGCATACAGTATACTGAGTATAGTGGGAGATTCTACATAATAAAGGTTTGTCATTCAGAATAGTAGGTGTAATGTGCTTATCTACCTTTCTGTGATCCACCTTTTTGCATGTTTGTACATCCCATGATTTAGACAGAAAGAAGCAGAGATGGCTTCTAGTCTCAATGCATGTTCTTCTCATTCCCATAACCAGAACAAATTACAAGGTTATTTCTATGTATCTGTGTAAGTAAACAACCGTGTGTGTGTGTGTGTGTGTGTGTGTGTGTGTGTGTGTGTGTGTGTGTGTGTGTGTGTGTGTGTTTGTGTGTGTTTTGTGTGTGTGTTTTGTGTGTAGTGTGTATTTTTCCTGTCCTTTGCTCTGCACATGCCCAGCATAAAGTATGAAGCATAATCACCTAAAATGACTAGGAAAATGTAGGGACAAGTATATCCCAAAATGCTCAGTGGGAATGAAGTCAAGATCCCTCTGTTATAAGCAATTACTCTCTCTCTCTTTCACTTTCTTTTAAAGAAAAAAGTGTGCAGCAGTGAAAAGTATCCGCTCAGATAGCTGGGTCTGCAGTCTTCATTCCCCCAAAATCGAGCTGGACCCACACAGTGGCTGGCATCCTGTTGAACACTTATTTGCACAGAACTTCAATAATGAAGGCCATCAAAGCAATCTGACATGATGCCAGTTGCGTCCCTGGTTGCATGCACCCTACACCTTGGCAGATCAGTGCTACAGTGCTTCCATGATTGGAGATTTGGCTGAAAGGAGATATTTGACAAGATATTGGCTAGCACATGACTGGGTTGGGGGCTACAGGCATTCTAGGGAAATAAAAGTAGAGGGTGGAGTTGCTGAAACACTCTATTTTGGGCACGGCTATCTCCACTGCTGCTAAATTGCTTCTAACAGTGCTGAGTCTATCCTACATCCATAGGAAAAGCAAAGGATACATTTCCTATTTCAAAGCCAAGCAAACCTGTATGCCATCCCCTGGTTTATCATACACCATTCTCTCCAAAGGCAGAGTGAAGCACCTGCCCAAGAATAGGGCTAAGTAGATCAGAAACTGAAGGGCTGGCATACAGTTCGTCCATGACAATGCACTCATGCACAAGAATAACACCTGTCTAGTTTTTACATCTTCCAAGCCACTCACAATATCATCAATGCATTCTTCTTACTTACCAATGTAATCCCTAAGCTCCAGACATCAGAGCGGACATCATATCCTTGCCTGGATGCACTGGGGTCTATCCTTTCTGGCTGAAATAAGAGAACAACAAACAGTTATATACAGAAAGGACAAAGAAACACAAGCAAAGGAGTAGGGATTAAGTGACACATTCTGTCCCAGAACATTCTTGAGAAGGTAAGGGTGTCATTGTCCACATCTACATTTAAGAGATGGCTTGATGAGTGTAAATACAGAGGCTTCACAACAAGATGCAAACTGCTGGTAAAGCTCCAGAACAGAAAAGCCAGATTGGATTTTGCCAACAAAGACCTAAAAGAGCATATCCAGTTCTAGAATAAGATTCTTTGGACCAATGAAACCAAGATTAACCTGTACCAGAATGAAGGGAAGAGAAAAGTATGAAGGAGAAAGGGAACAGCTCATGATACCATACCACATCATCTGTCAAACATGGTAGAGGCAGTGTTATGGCATGGAGATGTACGGCTGCCAATAGAAGGAGGTTCCCAGTGCTTATTGATGACCTGATGGCTGACAGAAGCAGCAAGATGAATTCTGAAGTATATAGGGCAGTGATTGTGAAGTTTTTAGAGACTGAGTGCCCGAACTGCAACCCACAACCTGCTTTTTTATCACAAAGTGCCAACACAGCGGGGTGAACTCTGAACTGGAAGGAGAGAGGAAGTGCTCCCATTGGGCTGCTGGGCAGAGGGCCGGGTGAACTCTGTGTTGTGGGAAGGGAGAATGTGCTCCCATGGGCAGATGTGTGTGTGTGTGTCTGCCAATGACTATATTTCCTGACTGGTTAATGCCCCATTTTTAGTCAAATCCCCTGCATTAAAGCTGAAAGTCCTGACTTCACTCGAATCTTGAGTGTTTCCTTTCTTCTTTACTTTGGTGGGGTGAAGAGGCCACATCCCAAAAATTGGAACACTCCCTTGTTTAAATGTTTCTAAAGCTTCTTCTTCTTCTTCTTTAGTGTCCAGGCCAGATGTGAAACTGCCAAAATGAAGGCACCTTTTGGTGAGTTCATTCTGCAGTTCCTGTCGCCTGACCTAGTATAAGAAAGATTATAGCAATTACACTTACACACTACCCAATAGAACTTAGTGCCCTCTCTAGGCGGTTCACAAGATAATTAGCACTTTGCCGACCTCGGAAGGATGGAAGGCAGAGTCAACCTTGAGTCCTGTAACAATCAAACTCATAACCTTTTGGGTGCAGTACAACAGTTTAGCCACTGTAATACCAGGGCTCGTTAAGACTCTGCACTGATTTGAATTACAGCAATACCTCACATAACAAGCAAAATGCGTTCCACGCAGTTACTCATTATGTGAGTTACTCGTTCAGCGAAACACATTTCCCATAGGGAAATGTGCTTCACTTCGCTGCATCAGCAGGAAGTTTGGGAAGGGTACGGGGACCTTCCCTGTACCCTTCCCAAACTCCCCGCATGCATGCACGTCAGTGGGGCATTTGGGAAGGGTACAGGGAAGGTCCCCCTCTTCCCAAATGCACCTCACAAAAGTACCCCACTTGTGGCACCTGGCTTTACAAACACCTCTGGACCAGCCATTTGGAGCCTCACCACATCTGTGGAGAGCAAGGCAGATGAGTGAGAAAGGTGTGGTGAGAAAGCAATTGTAGTGGTGGTGGTGGTGAGCAGCTATGACATTCTGCTCCTGGCCCACTACTGTGTTTAACTGCTTGGAAGACAATAATTAAGAGTTAGTTCCTTTACCTTAAATAATCCCTGGCTTCTGTACTAAGACTGTCAACAGATAGTTTTGTTTTGAACCTGGCCCTTAATATTACCTAGTGCCAAGTTGGCTTGAGTCTTGTTGCTGAACACTTTACTTCACTCAGCACTACATTGTCACCTCACTCATCATGTGTAAGTTTTCAACCCACACTTACTGCCATGTAGGGCCGGCACCCAGCATCTCTGGTTTTGGCAATGGAGTCTACGAGTTGTCCGCTGATGCCAAAATCACAGAGTTTAATATTTCCATTTCTGTCCAGAAGAAAGTTGGAAGGTTTAATATCTGCAAAAGTCATGGACAAACAGACACACGTTAAGAAGCTACACTTCAAACATAATCGTTTAATTTCAGATTGCTGAAAGCTGCCTAAGAAAATATACACACATATAAATCTAACAAACAGTGTTCACAGCTCAGATTTCTATCTCAGTAAATAATTTTAAAATCAGTTGCCCCTTATGCTTCACAGCACTAAGGACACTTTCAAAATTATACATTATACATGAACTCACTGACTGTACAATCCAACATTATTGTTTTAGACTTAAGAACAAGAGGGTATTGGGGGTGAGGTGTAGTGCTGAGAAAAAGAAACTACTTTTTCACTCTGCAACATTAGGCCACTAAGAGTTGATAAAGTACTGTATTTGCCAGCATATAAGATGCACTTTCCCCCCTTAAATGCACTTGAAAAATAGGGTGCATTTTATATGCTGGTAATCAAAATTATCATGTTGATCAGCAGCGGCTGGAGCCGCTTCAAATGATCCCTTTACCCCCATTCCATCCTCCCTGGTTCCTGGTGGCTAACGGCTATGGGATGGGGAGGAGAGGGCTCCTTTGTAGCCTGTTTCCCCCATCCCACAGTGTCTGGCCTCCAGGAGCCAGGAAAGGTGGGATGGGGGGAAAGGATCCTTTATAGCCCGTTATCCCACCATCCTATGGCTGCTGGCCGCCAGGAGCCATGGAGGGTGGAATGGGAGGAGGGGGATCCTTTAAAGCCCACTATCCCTCCCATCCCACAGCCACTGGCCGCTAGGAGCAAGGGATGGGGAAAGATGGATCCTTTAAAGCCTGTTTTTCCCCATTCCATGGCCACTGGCTGCCAGGAGCCAGGGAGGGTGGAATGAGGAGGGAAAGATGGATCCTTAAAGGTTCATTTCCCCCCATCCCACAGCTGCTGGTCGCCAGGGAGGGTGGAATGGTGGGAAGGTGGATTCTTTGAAGCCTGCCCCCCCCCCAATTCCACAGCTGCTGGCTTCCAGGAGCAAGGGAAAGTGGAATGGGGCAAAGAGGGTCTTTTAAAGCCCGTTTTCCCCCATTCCACAGCTGCTGGCCACCAGGAGCCAGGTAGGGGGGATTTGGGGGGGGATCCTTTGTTAAAAACAAAGTGTTAAAAACCAACAGCAACTAGACTGGCCTAAATCCCATTGCTAATCCCAGCTAGTGTTAACCCAAAGGATCAATGGGTCTTACAGAAGTATTGAGTTACTATCTAGCTGAGAGTAACAATTGCACATAGGCGATCCATATGCCATCTTTCCATCACAGCTACTGTTGTCATGGTAGCCTCCAAATAGTTTTAATCTATGAAATAAAACATAAACATTTAAAAATGCTGTGGTTGGATTTTGTGTTGTCTTCCACAAATGAAGGCTTCCAGGAGTAGGGCGAGGTCTACTGGGAAAAGGGAGAGGGGACCAATTCTCAGTTATCTTTCCTTCCCACAAACCATTCCTACACTGTTCCAGAAGGAGATTTTCAGCTTTCAGGATGGGGAAGGGGAACTGCCATTCCCTGCTCTTTTACCACAAAGTATATTAGACTAATGCTCACTCCTCTTGCTGAGGTTAAAGAAATTCTCCTGTTGAAGGAATGTTAACTGGTATCTTGGCCAATAACATCAAACGTCAAACAGATGAATATAGCAGATGAAAGTAACTTAAAAGCAAGGGGACCATATTCTCAGCCTATCAGATCAAATCCCTGATGAAGTAAGGTCCTGGAAGTGACAATTTAGTTACTTTGAGACATCTGCACTGAATTAAGATTATGATCCATTTGAGGATGACCCACAATGTTAATGATGCTTCAGATCAATCCCACAGTATAGCTCAGGAGTTCTCAACCTTTTTAAGCCAGGGGCCGGGTCACGCTCCCTCAGACAGCTTCAGGGGCTGGATGGCCATTTTGCCCTTTCTCCGCCACATGATACTTCCTGGTGTGGTGGAGGTGGTGGTGCGGCACATGAAGTGATGCTGCAGGCTGCAGGTTGAGAATCCTTTGTATAGCTATAGTGCAAAAACTCCTGTAGTATTAAAAGAGAAACTATTTCTACATACAAATTCAGAGAAACCTACCTCTGTGAATAATTTTCAAGTTTTCTTTTAAGTGGTTTAGTGCTTTCACAGTCTAGGAGAGAAGCAGATGTTTTTATGGAGGGCAGAATATAAGTCTTGTTATATTACTCAATTTAAAATCAATAAACTTTAACTAAGATATTTCTTAAGAAGCTTATGAGGTGCCATGATGAATGCATTATTTCCAACACTTAGCAGTAATAAAATGTGTGTTTAATACAAACAAAATGCAACAGAACTATACTTTACTATGCTATACTATGCTCATACAAGAGGAGTTTTAAATCTTAATAGTAGTATTTTCAGCTTGCCATTCTTAAAAGGCATATCTATTCCTTTGAGCATTCTAGCTCTTGTCAAGGTATTTTCCCCCATTCCTGACAAGTCAAGAATCCAGCTGCTGTAAGATGAGCCTGTTTTGACAAAAGAGGGTCTGAATCTCTAAATGAGGAAGGAGAAAAATGGAGGAAAGTAACAAACATTTGGTAATTTAGATTTTCCTATGACTTCAATTGAAAATGCTGCTTTTATCAACATTCTGAAAGTTGCTCTTGCTAAATGTATTCTCAAGAGAAACCTACTTTTTTCATTATTTCATTTTGTTGCATTTGTTCTAAAAAGGAAAACAGCTGAAACATGGGAGATCTATAACATGTGTTTAGCATCCCCAAATCTATTCAGAATTTAGCAACCCAGAATAAAGCACATCTTATAATCACACTGTGATAGCAAAATTTAGTTAAGACAAATACCGTATTTGCCGGTGTATAAGACGACTGGGCATATAAGACGACCCCCCAACATTTCCACTCAAAATATAGAATTTGTTATATACTCGCCATATAAGACTACCCCCTCTTCCGCACACCTTCCACACACCAAATAAAATGTAAAAGAACATCAGATTTGATTTCAACATGTTAATTTATATTCAAATCCTTATGACATGCAGAAAAACTCTCACAAGGCTGTATGTTATCAAACATGTACAATAAACATAAAACAGTGCAAGTGCAAAGTGGTACTTATTTATCTACCATATATACATGAATATAAGCCGACCCGAATATAACCCAAGGTACCTAATTTTGACCTTGAAATCCAGGAAAATAGATTGACCTCAGTATAAGCCAAGAGTGGGAAATGTAGCAACTGTTTCAGTAATTAAAATACAGTAATATTAATTATTTTATTGATTTTTTAGAACTGTACTTGCACCAGCCACCAGTGGTGTCGCTGCAGGTAAAATGGGTGGGCAGGTCAATTGCACTGAGGCAGGAAGTGTTGCTCTAGCCCAGGGGTCTGCAAACTTGGCTCTCCAGGTGTTCTTGGACTTCAATTCCCAGAAGCCCAAGTCAGCACTCCTGCTGATCAAGGCTTCTGGGAACTGAAGTCCAAGAACAGCTGGAGAGCCAAGTTTGCAGACCCCTGGGCTAGCCTAGCCTCTTGCTTCCCCTGCAAGCATGGTTTTTTCCTCCATTTTGGGCAGAGCAGAAGGTACCAGTAAATGAAACCCTTTCTTTTTCCCCACCAGTTTGAAAGGGAGACACAATTGTAATGTAGAGCTTCTTTCTTCATCTGGATGGTATGTAGAATGAGGAGGGTGAGCATCAGGAGGCCACTATGGGCAGCTATGTCTATCCCAACTGAAGTGCACCCGGCGTATAAGACGACACCCCCCCCCCACTTGGAGACATGTTTTTCAGGGTGAAAAAGTCTTCTTATACACCAACAAATACGGTAAACTCCTATCTAGAACCTTAAGCAAAGCAGATGGGTGCACAGTAAGGAAAGAAGTGAAAATAGAAACAACAAGAACAGCAGCAGCACTTACAGCTAAAGTGATTTTGCCTAGAATTTCTTCTGGAATAACATCATCTAATACACTATATACATATTTGTAAAATTTGTCAAACGAGGTAGACATGAGCTCCATACAGATCCAACAGTCACCCTGGAAAAGGAAAAAAATAGATCTTTAATAGTATTGTCAAGTGGATGTGAACACTTGGGGTATTCAATATGTAGCTCTTCCTCAATGGTGTTGGATTTGGTACAGCAGGAAAGGAGAAGTGTTGCACATAACTCAGGTGCAAAATCTTATTAAGTGGAGAAAGCAAAACTGAAATATTGTATATAATTTTACATGACAAAATAATCTGTATCCACTTTTATCAAATTGTATTTTTTTTCTTACCAAAAAGCTTCTATTGCTTCTATTGAATGTATCTTTTCATCACAATAACAACTACATGTCAAAATGTGAAATTCTGTGTATAGCTGAAATAAGAAAGATGTAGGCAAAGTAGCCTGAAAAAGGAAGTGTTTTTTTTTTAATGAGGTTTCAACCATAGTTTATAGTCACTGCAAAACAATTGGCTAGCTTCAGCCAGACAAGGTCACTCTACAATATTTCTGACAGTTAAATGTATTTAGGTTGCCATGTGAATATATGGAAGTGGAATTTACAGATTCTATAGCTACAACACTCTTGTGTTTCCTGACCTTGGAGTTATAATATCTTGGCATTTACAGTATTTGAATGCCTCAAAGATTTCAGGCTAAAGAGCCTTATTCTTCCAGGCTTTGCAAGATCTTAGTCATAACAATAAAATATATCATTATAATGGCAGCCTGCTAGATTCTGTGATATAGATCCTTGGAGTTACTAAGAGTGCAGGTGGAAGAGAATTTCCTATTGAAAAGTTTTCCTTGGTCTACCAAGACATCTGCAGCTTGAGGCCTTTGCAGACAGGATTGTTTACATTTGATAAAAGGCAGAGAAGGGTATAAATAACAGCCAGAAAAGATAGCCGAGTCATGCCGGGCAAACAATACAAATTCAAAATGACACTGTGACACACATGTTAATAATAATTTTGTGTCAGAAATTGTTCTGGGTTGAAAAGATTTTTGCGGAAGAAACTCTGCTCAGGGAACACCCAAATGAGGCTCCTTTCATGTCCCCAAAAGCTGGAACAGAGATGGGCGCTCAATCTGCCATGCAGTACCTGGGTCTCAAACTGCCAGCTTGCCAGCCTTCCAGCTAACAAGGTGAGCTTCTTAACCACTAAGTCACCACAGCCCCCTTGTCATATATGCTGAAGACATGTAGCAGCAGCAACAGCAGAGGAAAATATAGATTTTCCTTTATAGGTTCAAACTGGCTTGGCTGGGTGAGCACTGATTTTTTGTGTGTTATTTTAACATGGTTTAATCTAAGAAAATCATTTCCTTAATAAATTCTTGCTTTTAAGATATTACATATTTTAGACATGTATTCTATGTTTTTCCAATATGCCTTTTTATTTTTATTGTACTTTTTATACTGCTATTTTTTTATTGAATTCTGACTTATTTGGCTGCTTAAGTTTAGTTTTCATATATTCTTAAGCATTTGTTTACAGTTTTTCACAGCTGTCAGACTTTTTGACACAACTTTGAAGGATTTTTGTGATTATGGAACACAGAAATAACGCAGATAAGTAAAGCTTATAGGAGTAATAAACCTGAGTTCCCAGGAATTATTGCAATACTGAAAGCAATTATACCTTGGCAACCAGATGAATTTTAATACAACTGGAAATGATTTTCTTGTTTTAATCTGAAGTCAATCCTTTATTTTGATAAATGTTAGCTGTGACAAAAGCAGGCTTCCTCTTTTCCCTAGATGTCAGTAAGGTTCTGAAGGGCAATAATCAGGTGTCATACGTATCTGAAATTATAACTTGCAACTTGCACACATTTCATAGAAACATTCTGCCTACTATTGATGTCATGTTTGTTGGTTTGCAGTTCCTTGAACTTCTTTACAATACATATACTGTAACCAGATCTCCTATAAAGTGATCTCCATGTCTTGCCTTCTCCCAAATGAGTTACCAGATCCCATCTAATATTCCCAAACTCTTTCACTATGCTTGTAATGGGTGATATTCTGTAATTATTAACAGACACTGATTTTGATAAAAATAATATAAACAATGGTAATGTGTTCCTGGTAACCCAATGATTTCTTGGGACACCTACTAGGCACCTCTATCTGAATACTAAAATTATTTTCTTTACATGACCTGTCATCCAGCACCACCAACCTAGTTTTGCAATGTACCATCAGAGAACATCAGCCATATTCTTGGGTGATTCCTAGGTCTCCCAGCATGTTCCAACAAACTGTGTTAATATCCTGCTTCAAAATATGTACCATAATTCTCTGAAATATACAGAGCTCTCATGAACACTTCTCAGTGGGTCTTCCACAGAAGGTATGGACATTATTTCCTGAACAACCCACCTGACGTCCCACTCAGGAGTGTTCGATTAGAAACACTAGTCAAATACAGACAGAATCACAGAACAGCTAAATTGGAAGGGGCCTTTTAGGCCACTGAGTCCAATGACCACCACCCCACTCAATTCAGGAGCCTGAACCAAAGTAGATTAGATGGTTGTCCAATTCTCTCTTGAATGCTTAGTGTTCAAGAACTCACCACCTCTAGAGGCAGTTGGTTCCACTGTCATACTGTTCTAACCGTTAAGAAGATTTTCCTAATATTGAGCATAATATTGAGCATAATCTGGCTTCCTGTAGTTTGAACCTGTTATTACATGCCTTGCACCCTGGAATGATGGAGAACAGATTCAACTCCTCCTCTTTATAACCATCTTTCAGGTATTTGAAGAGTGATATTATAACCCTTCTCAGTCTCCTTTCCTCAAGGCCAAACATGTCCAGTTCCTTCAGTCTTTCTTCATATGGCTTGATTTCTAGTCCTCTGATCACCCTTGATGCCCTTTGCTGTACCTGCTTTAATTTGTTTACTAGGAAGCCAGGGGACCAGGAAGTTCAGTGGGTGATCATGGGCAAGCAACCACAGCTCAATCTATCCTCCTACCACCTCACAGTGTTTTTCTGTGACTCAAACTGGTATGGAGATGAATACATAGTTACAAGCTTTTCCTAAATGAACAATAGAACTTAAAGCCCTATTCAGGCATTTGGAAAGCATATGGAAAGCTATGCAATGATGGGAGTGTGTTAGCCCCTGTCCTGACCATCATTTTCAACATGTGGTGGCAACAATCTGAAGATGGAAGAGTGACACATCTGTTTAAGTTCTGCGTGTGAGCTGGAACTCCAGTGCTCATGCTCTGGCTCAAGTGGAGATCCTCAATTGATAAAACAAAGCAATTTTTTTTAAAAAAGCTACAGCTATAGGTAAAGGTTTCCCTTGCTTGAAATTTAGTCATATCTGACTCTAGGGTTCAGTGCTCATCTCTGTTTAAAATCCGAAGAGCCAGCACTGTCTGCTTCTGCAGACGTTTCCGTGGTCATGTGGCAGGCATGACTAGACACAGAATGATGTTTACCTTCCCACCAAAATGGTCCCTATTTATCTACTTGCAATTTCTTGCTTTCGAACTGCTAGGTTGGCAGGAGCTGGGACAAAGATGGGAGCTCAGTTCGTCCTGTAGTACTTGGAAATCGAACTACTGACCTGCCACCTTCCAGTCAGCATCTTAGCCACTTGAGCCACTGCACTAACATATTATCTTTTTTGACCAATAATGAAATGAACAGATAGTATTGTGGTAAAAATTTTCTTTACAAGTACAGTATTTCTCCCACCCAGTGAATTTGCCCAGGAAATTGCCACCTACTTGCCCTTAGAAAGATAGATTTTGTTACCCATGAAAAGTTGTTGGAATTCATTAACTAAATCATCTGTTACAAATCAAGCAATGTTTGAATGCTTACCTCTCTGAAGAGTGCGCCATAAAATTGAACAATATATGGGCAGTCACTACTTCGCATAACTACATCTAAATCCATTAATAGCTGTTTCTGCTCCTTTTCATCCACCGTTGATCGAATTCTCTAAAAGAATAAAAAGGGAAAAGATAATATCACCCTCAGGGGAAGGAATAATAAGTCATTGCTAGATAGGTATTTTACAATATCAACTAAACATTCTAATAACAAGAAAATCTTAGCCTGCCAAGGATTTTAGTTAGGCTCTACTCTAGTAGAAAAATGTAAACAGTGTTTAAGTAATCAAACTGAACACATTCTAACTTGCAATTAGACACAATTATATCCACAAATAGTTAGAGTAGAATAACACGCTATCAAAGTGATTAAAATGTTACTTCTTCTTCTGCGGTATCCGAATCTGAATATTGGCAATCATCAGCCATGAAAACTGTCTTGAGAATATAATGCAGTGGTCTTCCATTTGCCTTCTGCATCATAGTATGACCTCTGTACCACTGATCCAGTTACACAAGTCACTTTCTGGTCCTGAGCCCTTTTGGCACACAAAGTCCTCATCAGCTGCTGCCCTCCATCAAGATGGATACAAGTGGGATTTAATCCACTTTGGGACCATCATCATCCTTCCCCATGGACTTTGGCACCCAAGCCATTAGTCCTCAGGGTGGTCAGATTAGTTAACCATTGCCTGACACTTGGCATTGAGTTGCTGGCAGTATGCTCTATTCTATTATCATAGCAGGATAACCTGGGCAGACTGTAAGAGAGCACTTTGCAAAAGACATTATCTAACCTGACTAGTAGATCAGTGATGTGTTATGTTACAATACGCTACTTCATTTCCAGTCTCCGCTGCACCCAGCAGAGAAAGAGAGAAGCGTGATAAGAAACTGGGTAGCCCAGTAATTTGGGAATGCAATAGGATATGCATCCCCTTGTTCCAAATGTTTCGCCTCTTCCCAGTGGCTGTGCAGAAAGTTGTCCATTACACTTCACTTAAGGAAGAGAGAATCAAGAGGTTGATTGATTACAAGCCAAACAAAAGTAATGGGCTAAACACAGTGATTGAAATCAGAATGTTGACAAATAGTGGTTAGAATCTTATTTGTGTCTGTCTAAGCTAAACTTGGTATTTTGCCACAGCTAATTGACAGGCTGCTGTAATGCATCTTAGTTATACAATGTGTCAGAGTGTGTACACGGCATCTTGTTAATTATCCCCAATTAGCTGTGGCATATGCAAACATCCTGTCTCTGTCCCAGCTCCTGCCAACCTAGCAGTTCGGAAGCAAGAAATTGCAAGTAGATAAATAGGGACCACTTTGGTGGGAAAGTAACAGCGTTCCATGCGCTCCGGTGTCTAGTCATGCCTGCCACATGACCATGGAAATGTCTGCAGAAGCTGACAGCGCTGGCTCTTTGGCATGGAAACAGATATGAGCACTGACCCCTAGAGTAGGATACGACTGTATTTCGAGCAAGGGAAACCTTTACCTTTACCTATGCAAACAGAAACAGAATTCTGGCCACTATTTTAACATCAGCAGCTGAATTATCTTGAAATGCTAAAATTTAATAACTGATCATTTTGTGGAAAGAGGACTCAACAGTTCATTCATGAATAAATGTTAAATGCTAGCTCAAATTATTTATGTCATGAAGTAGAGTAGGTCAGGTTTCTACACTCCTCATTAAGAAAATGTTTATTAAAAAAAGAAACCAATTCACCAAACATGTCTCTTAATTTTCCTCCTTCAAAGCTAATGGAAACCATTTCCTATGGTTTTATTTTCAGTGGTATGTGTGATACAACTTTGAAAAAGCTTGAGAAACTCTAAGAGATTATAAACTGAAGTTACTATCTTATACTGCAAGGGAAGAAAATTCTTGGCAAAGCCAAACTATGAACAGTTGGCATCTGACAAGAAGACCTTTAACTATTCATATCTTGGCTAGCAGCACCCTCTGCAGTTATGTAGTAAAAATTGTGCTTGTATTGTTTAGTCTATTCCATGTCTCCTCTCTCATTTTTTTAATCTTTGGAAAGCAATCGTAGTTCAAATTCTACCATAAGGAAGACATGATGAGCAGTTCTTGCACATTTTTCATAATAATTTTGAAAGTCAAGTAAAATGCAAGTGATGTTAATCATGCAGTTTTGCAAAAAAATGTCCTCCCACAGAGACAGAGGGATTGATTTATCCCCTGAAGGAGAAAAATCACTCATGAATAAGCATAAAAGTATTTCAAACACTGTATGTCATGAACTTTCTCTCACATTGCAGTCTAAAATAGTACACTTTCCCCTGCAAATTTCAATATAGGAACTATTATGCCACTGCTTGAACATACCACATGAACAAAAGTAAATCTAAAAATATTACTTTAATCCAGAATGTATTCTACAAAAAACAAAAACAGTGGCGCTCCTTTGGCAAGAACTGTATTTGTTAGTTAGGTCAGTATAAATGCAACGAAAGAAATTTCAGCAGCAAGAGTTGCTTGTTAAAAAGTCCAAACTCACATCCTAGGTCATATGTTAATTGTTTGAGTTCAAACACAATGAAAAATACAAGTTTCTTAAGTAACAGCAATTTGTTGATAAAATTTATGGCACTTAATGCTAATTGACCAACAGTATTTGGCCAACAAAAGGTGTAACATTTTTCAACTACATTAAAATACAGTATATTTTAAAAATGCTGAATCCTATAGGAAAAGGTCAACTATGCTATTCCAAGATGCATCAGCATGTTGCTGTGAACTTTCTTCAAAAGATGTGATATTAAGCAGAATGAAAATTAGAGCACCGAGAAGGTAATGTACTATCCCTCCTTCTTAGTTTAATGATCATCTTCCCTATTCCAGAGCTTGCAGGAATCACTAATTCCATCAAGGAGCACACCAACATTATCATTATAATTTGACAATCTATTTTTTCTGTAACAGGCACAAATTGGGGTGCCCAACAACAAACATTAAGAACTTCTGTGCTAGCTTAATGTTAACTAGCAGGAGAGTATGCTAGTCCAGTGTGGTGCAGATCAACGCATGCAAAGCAGGTGGATGTAGCCCAAAATGAAACAGCGAGACTGGTCACAGGATGCCTAAAACCAACCCCAATACAAAAGGTGCATTACTTAGCTGGCATCCAGCCACCAACATTTCGCCGAGAAAGTGCTGCTCAGAAAGAGTGGGTAAAAGCAGGTTCCTCGGAAACACACCTGCTATTTGATCACCAACCACCAAAAAAGAGACTGAAATCAAGGCACAATTTCCTCATAACTTCTGCTCCCCCGAACAGCCCCAAAGACAGCAGTTTGGAAGGCAAGCAAGGAGCTACCAGATAACAGGGCAGAATCACATGATTCTCTACTGCCTGGCCATGAACAACCATGGCCTGTGTGGAAAACTTTAAACAGACTGTGTGCTGGGGTAGGAAGATCAAGGGCTAATCTGAGAAAGTGGAATTGACTTGTGTGAATGCGGAGAAGAGCAAACAATTGTCCACATGATACAATGAACAAATTTGCCCTTCAATGTGCACCTTATGTTGGCAAGAGGAAATGCTGTTGACATGGCCCAATATTGAGTGGATGTCATCTAGTCCTTTTAATTCCTTTTTGTTTTAGATATGTTAATTTTAGTTTTGTATTTTACTATATGCTGGTTGTGCCTCTGACATGCATAAAGAAAATAATCTATTTTCTGGTGCCAATTCAAATCTAGCCCCCAACCTGTTTTATTTCCTTGATGTTGGTGACAGTATTTTCCAGGATAGATAACCAGTACTTTATTAGAATTAATCAAGCATTGCACACTGAAAGACTACATTCTAAAACTGTATTCACTTCCACAAGTGGTATAACTATACTGGAAATTTTACTTTCACTATTCAATTTTAATATTTTAACAACCATTCTCATTTCTGCCTCTTAGATTTGCCCAAGTGTAACTGCAAATTGCAAATAAAATAAATCCCTTCTACCCAGTTTTGCAATCATGGGCATAGACAATGACCATGCAGGATCACAACTGAGCTGAAGCCTCAGGAGAGTAAGAATGCAAACTATAAAATCGTTTACCTCCAGGTCACTGGTTAAAACCCATCTGATAGCCATTCTGTGCTATTAAAAAGTATGACAGGTTTGTAACTGATCTGGCACTAAGGACTGAATGGTTGCTGATACGTGTTGCAATGTACCATGATTCTAGTAGGATTTTTAAAGGTATGTTAACATTTTACCACTTACAGCAAGCTGTCAGTGAATTTCCAGAGCCAACTGGGGACATGAACGCAGGTCTCCTGCATACTAGACCATCATTCTTCCCATCATTCCATACTATCTCTCAAGGGCTGAATTCCAAGCTACATAAAAAGCATTTTTATCTAACATGCCTTATAACTATCTGTTTTTTTTAGATTAGAGAATTTCTGCTTGTTTTCTCGTTTGTTTGCTTTTATATTTTTCTGCAACTACTGTCTAACCATCCCCACTGAAGTTTCTATCTGAAGGAAACAGCACTTAGTGGTGGCAAATAACGGCTTCCCAGGATAATTCTTAGAAAAGAAATGGTATGGTTCAAAAAGTTAACATTTCACAGCTTTATCCAAAGATTGTAGGGTGGCCTTTTCTTAAGAAAGAAATGTGACCAATTTTGACCATGTTATTAAGAACATTTGTAACCACAACATGTACTTGTATGCCCAGCAATCATATCACAGAAACATTTCATATATATATGGAATTGACTGCTACATAGAATTGGCAATTCTAAAATGCAACTGAAAACACAATATGTTCTACCAAATGTTTCTTTTTTGGGTGTTCCTTTATTTTGTGGTCTTTAATATTTAAGTTGCCTGCTTGCTTTCTATAAGACTATGAAACTAATAGACAGACCTGAAATTATCGTTTTTCTCTGAGCCTCTTTTTTCCTACCTATCCCAACATTGCCTTGGAATAAGGAGTCATTTTATATATAAATATCTCAAGCTGACAAATCAGAAGAAAAAAATAAGTACGTAATCACTCTAGCTAGAAAAAACTGATGAGTAAAGTAGAATAGAGTAAAACCTTGAATTACAAATTACTTACAAAAAATTGAGATAAGAAAGAAATCACAGAGAAATAATGCTTCGAGATATGCATTTTTTTTTGAGATATGAAAAGTTTTTTGGGGTCTTTCAAAGCATCCCATGGTGGTGGGAGGGTGTTCAGAGCATTTCCACTCCATTTTTGAAAATTTTCGTCACATTTTGGCACTGCCAGAAGCTATCCCCGCAACCAGAAAGTGCTAAAAATTCCCCTTCCCCTCAACAGCTGATTGTTGGGTACTTTTCCTGGAATTACCAGAGCCGGCCTCTAGATGGCGCTGTCGGAAATATGCTGAATATGCATTGAAAACCAAAACAATCAGCTCCACAGCTCAGGAAAAAGCCAAATAAACGTCCCCCATTGCCAAAAACTCCTTCCAAAGTACACCTTCGAATTTTTCACTGTGTTTCCACCACTTTAGAAAGAGTTCCTAACAGCTAAAAGACACCTCCTTGGCCTCTCTCTGAGCTCTGGAACAGATCACTTGGCCTTCAATGCATTCCTATGGGAAACTGCATTTCAAGATATGAATTTTTGAAGATACAGTACAAAAAACCTTTAGGAACGAATTAATTTCATATCTTGAAGTTTTACTGTAATAGAAAGAAAGCAGGAAAGTCTTGAACATTAATTGAAGAAAATGGAAAAAACAAAGTCATCTACACAGACAGAAAACTAAATGAAAAGGACATTATAAGACTTACTAAATAGAATCCAGACATCCTGTTTGACCCACAATTACACCAGAAAAGCTACATAACACTGTAAGCACTTTCACTGATCTGCTCTGGATGAACCTGCAATTTGGCAGACTATGGATATACACAGACAGAGACCACTAAGTATTCTATATGTCTACAAGAGAAATACAAAGCCTAAAGAAAGTGCAACCTCATTTCACCTTTTACAGCATGGCAAGTCTCTGGCTAATGAGTCAGTACAATCCAGTAATTAAAATACTCACAGGAAATCTCATATGAATGGATTCTCCTTACATATCAGAATTCTCCTACAGTGATCCTCTTTGGGAGAGCTTTTTAAAGTACATTCCCTTCTTCCACAACAAACACCAAGTGAGGCACTACCACCAAAGTATATAAAGTATGTTCTGACAATGTCCATTAGCACAACAATGGGAAAAATGTCAGCTAACAGGTGACACCCTTAAATAACTACAGCTTTTATGAGAGTGAAGTAGCATCAGTCTTTTGAAATTAAGGCAAAGTATTATTATGAGAAGGGTTAGAGTGTTTCCTATTACGTCTTCTATAGTTGCAGATTAGTCATGCTTTGCTGACTTCATAAGCTTCGTAAACCGAGTATACTTAAAAAAGCCCGCGTACAATTTTCATTCTTCCTATCTATCTAATCCTTCCTGGGACAGACAAAAAATGGCAAACAACAGCACAGCATCACAAATATGTAGCAGATCCTTGAAACATATACCTCAGATGCAATGTCCCAAATCCTAGTGCAGTAGTGGCGAACCTATGGCATGCACGTCAGAGGTGGCACTCGAAGCCCTCTCTGTGGGCACATGGGCAGTCACCCCAGCACAGAGTTTTTCCTGCCCCTCTACCCAGCAGCCCAATGGGAGCGATTCCTCCTTCCCCCAGCACAGAGTTCACCCCACCCCTCTGCCCAGTAGTCCAATGGGAACATTTACTTCCTCCCATTTCTGTGCTGGCACTTTGCGATAAATAAGTGGTCTTGGGGTTGTTGTTTGGGCACTTGGTCTCTAAAAAGTTTGCCATCATTGTCCTAGTGGTATTCATGTAAGGTTTGCATAACTAGCCATGATCAATTGCCACCAATTTCAGCTAACTAACAAGATGCCAGTGCATATCTTGGATACATGTCTGGTCACATGTTCAGGGAAAGCATGGGAAAGGGACATGGATCATCAAATACTGAAGACCCATCTAAGTATCAATGCCTAAGAATTACAACTGGTTATTTCCTGTACTTAGTGCAGCAAACCCTAGTGGAGATGGAAAGCATGAAGCGGACTATAGTGAGCTAACGGCAACCTAGTCAATTGCTAGAAATGTGTTCTATTTATTAATACTCTTTAATTTTCTGGCTTCAGCCATGATTCAGTTTATCTGAGGCATCGGTACCATTATGCACTCACTGGAACAATCTTCATTGCAGAAAGGCCTGGACCTCCCCAGCCAAACATTATAGAGGAACAGCCTGTGATACTGGTTCTAAAAGGAGATACGAGATTGTCAGGTGAAATAACAGTTGAATCCTCTAAAAATGCCTACAGCTCTGCATGTGAATTAGAGGGGACATCAAGAGGTGAAACTGCCCCAGGCACCTAGAGGTGCAGACTCAGCATGTGGCCTAGTTTAGAAAGACTGTCTGAAGAATAGTAAGTGAAAAGCTATTTTTAAGTAAGATGCTGTTCACAAAATTCCCCATTATCTATGATGGTCTGCATCTCTGAACAGATGGGGTTCTGAAGGCTCCAACTTAAAGCCTTCAAGCTGAAGACACAGAGTGCTGGAACACTCTGGAGGTATACCTCCTAACTACCTACCTGTTCCACTAGATCTCTGCTGTTTGGACTGTATTCAGTCTTGCTTCTCATGCTGACACTGTGTTTGGACCTTGGAACTGTCTTCAAACTGTCTTTCTAATTTGTAGCTGCTCTATTGTTGTGCTGCCTGAAGCTGGACAGATACACAGAAAAAAATAAATTAGCATTCTCCATTCTCTAAGTAGTAGGAGAAGAAGGAATGAGAGAGAATTGATGCCTACCTAGATAATATTCAGTAGTATAACTCAGAGATAAATACACTGTTGCTGGAAGAAAAGGTTGAGCAAAGAACTTCTAATGTTCTTTTTTCCATGCCAGGGATTCCCAACCTTTTCAAGCCAGGGGCCGGGTCACGCTCACTCAGTCAGCTTCGAGGGCTGGATGGCCATGTTGCCCTGCCTGCACAATGGGGGTGGCCATTTTGTTGCAACAGCTTCAAAGGGGTGCCCATTTTGTTTCTCAAATGCCCTTAGAGGGGGGGACATGAAATGGTGCCGGGAGCAGGATCTAGCCAACAGGCTTTAGGTTGAGAACTCCTGCTCCAAGCCAGACCTTATTATTAGCAGTACACGGAAGATGAAAAATGTTCTTCCTTCTTCAAGTTTTTCTGTTCATTTAAGATAACCACCTTAGAATATGCAAAGTATATACCAGAAGACATCGCTGCTGAAATCCAAGTTGGACACTGCATTCACGCCTACTTTGGCATCTATTTATTTTGCAGCCAAGGGCTGTTGAAAAAATGTTGTTACCAGAAAAAAAATCCCTGTGCTACTACAGTAATACCCCGGATAACGATTGCATTGGATAACGCTAGAATCGCGGTCGCGTTTCACTCTTTCCCTCCCTGTATTTAAACTACAGGGAGGAGGGGAAGAGAGAGACATGATTGGGTCTCTCTCTCTTCCCTCCCTCCCTGTAGTTCAAATGCAGGGAGGGAAGAGAGAGAGAACCAATCAGGTCTCTCTCCCCGCCCCCCGCCCCCTGTAGTTTAAATACAGGGAGGGAAAGAGACACAAGCAGTCTCTGCGACTGCAGTAGAGTCGGGGGAAAGGCGCGTGCCTTTCTCTGACCCTACTCCAGTCGCAGAGACCGCTGTAGGTGGGGGGTGGCTTTAAAGGCAGGGAGGAAAAGAAAGAGACCCGATCGCATCTCTTTCCCTGCCTGCCTTTAAAGCAGTTTGTCCTTGAAGTCAGGGTTTTTTTTAGCATTGTTTGATGCATGCATCGGACAGCGCTAAAAATCGTTTAACTTCATGACTTGTGGAACCAGATCAGAACATTATCCGGGGTATTACTGTATTTGTTTTTATTGCCAATGAAGGTAATGAAGTATTGAGTAACTATTAACAAAAAAAAAGAAGCAATGGTGGGCTCCCAGAGGTAAGTCATAGATAACATTTATCTCAACACACATTGTTTTGCAAAGTAATTTAGCCAGAATGGCAAAAGTTATATCTAAGGCATGAGCTAGGCTGATGAAAAAATATGAATTAGAACTTTCATGAACTGAGATAATCTCCTTCAACGTAAAGAAACAGCACCAAAGCATCACCTCACAAAAACAAGAACTATCACAAGCAAGAATCATTCCCTATACCAGTGGTTCGCAATGTTTTCCTGCCAGGGGACAGACCCACCCCTAACACTCCCCGCCAGAGGTATGGTTGCTTCCTGGACTTAGGTTTTCTTCATCAGCAGCAGCAATCACACCATCTTTCCAGCTTCTTGCACAGCCTCCACCACTCCACATGACTGCGGAAGGCTTTTCGGAACATAATCGCTCTGGTTTGGGCTCTTTTTTTTTTTTTTTTTTTTGCTGTGTACCCACTGCATTTCAGCTACTAGAATGAGCTGCTGAGCAACTTCCTGTTTCCACCTTGGGAACTCAGCCACTGACGCAAACTCCGCCAGGCACCAGAAGTCACCCAGTAGCACTTTTTAGCAGCCGAAACATAGCAGGTACATGGCAAAAAAAAAAAAAGCCCAAAATGGAGCGATGATGCTCCAGAAAGTCTCCCACTGCCATGGGGAGCAGTGAAGGCGGTGCAAGAAGCCAGTGCAATTGCCGCCACTAACATCATGGTAAGTGATGTTTTTGAACTTCCAAAGGTGGTGGGAGGGTCTAGAGGTGCTCAGGTTCTCACCACAGGCCGGATTAATGAGATGCACATGCTGGATTAGCCCCACAAGCCAGGGGTTGTGAAGTCCCCAAAATACAATTACTGCAGCATGTTTAAGATTAAAAAGGGGGTGCTATCCCACTTCATATAGAACCTTGAACAGTCAACTGCAGAAATTTACTTCCTATGAGGATGAGCTGGATTTAAACCAATGACCTGGAGGTGAAAGATCTCAGATCCCATAATACAACCGCTTCTCAAGATCTTCTTGTCATTTAATATACGTATGTGTCATTTCAAAAGAAAAAAAAGAGGCTTTTTTAAAAGGTTCTTCAAATTTCAAACACTCAACCAAATAGGTCATGAACACTACAGTACTGTCAGCTAATACAGATTTCAAAATGGGAGGAGAGAGAAGGCAAAGAACAACTGTTGAGTGCTAAATGGAAAAATATTAACTTCTCCATCATGCTTTGTTCCTACTACTAGAAATACAAATATAATTATGGGCATCACCTACTTTAACAGCCATAATTTGCCCACTTGGTTTGTGGACCATTTTGTTGACAGAACCATAAGCGCCTCGTCCAATTTCTCCAAGGTCTTTCAAGTCCTCTGCAGTAAAATCCCAATGCTGTTCAGGGGAAATCTTCAATTTTCCTGAAGATTCAATGCTGTGCGTTCTCAGTCTCTCTCTGTTAAAAAATATGGGAAGGAATTTTTTGACATTTTAAATAATTTGAATCTTTTTCATGAGTACTGAATAAAAGCAATTATACAGGGGAGTATACATAAGGCTACTGCAAAACATAACTAAACAAAAACACTCGGCAGGAGCTAAATAGGGGACATATCATACAAAGTTGGGAGCAGCATAATTTAAGGTAACTAGACTTCTTAGCAACTAGATAGCATCCATTCAATGTCTCACATTACAACAAACTGGTTTTCAATTCTGTTGATGTTTACATATTCCTATATACAATTATGTGATTTCTAGCATGATCCTATGAAATGAAGAATGACAGCATTAGCTGTGTCAGGAAACATATGACATTTTCATTTATCTAGAGTAATTAAAGGATAGTGACTAACCAACTTTCCATTTTTAATTACTTACATTGATAGTACTATAAAGAAAATATGTGCCTTTGGTTACTGGATTTTTAATGAGAATTACCGATCTTAACAGAAAACTAAAATGTAGAAAGGACATGGTTCCTTCAATTAAATTCAAAAGCCTACTAGTTTGTCATGGTATCAAAGAAATGAAAAGAGGGTGCATATTTTTATGATTAAAGAAAGTAAATCGAATTATTTTGCAGCAACAATACAAGATAAAGAGTACAGTAATACCTCATATAACATTAGTATCGAATAACACTAAAATCGCATAACATTAAGTAATCTGGGGGGAAGAATTGCATCGGATAACATTAAGATCCTATGGGATGCATCAGATAACAACCACTAAAGCCTGTGTGGTTACAATGTATCTCTATGGCTCCCATAGGATTTTAATATGCATCGGATAACACTAAAAATCATATAACATCAAGACTTGTGGAACCAGGTTTTAGTGTTATATGAGGTTTGACTGTATATGTTTCTTTAACCAGAAAGATATCAGATTTTCACATCTACATAAAGGTTCTTTTCTGCTGGTAAATGATTTTGCATGAAAAAATACATATTTTTCTATTTTTGTTCTCTAATAAGCACAGCGACTGTCTCATGATGTGGACTTCCCTAGCATTTTGTATGTTGATCTTCCAATCCACAATTTCTGTCATCATAAAATGAGAAATTAAAACATAATTAAACAAAGACCAGCTTTAAAACTAGGACTTCTTCTACAAAAATAGAATCAGCATTGGACCGCTTTAGGCACTCTAGCTTCTACTTTGAATGTGCTACAGGCAGCATTTTTTAAAAATTGTCCTAAATCACACTGATCAAAGAACCTGCTAAAACTAAACAATTGGTAGGGAGAAAGCCTGGACCAAGGTTGACCCTAGATATTGATTCAATCCATGCATAATGTGAACAAGTCTTGAGCTTATGTACTCCATTTTTTCTTTACGCACTGTCGCACATCTTCTTCCACAACAAACCACTACACTCTTATGTCTGAATAGATAAACTATGGTTTTTATAAGCTTAAGTTTGCCTGTAAATCACCATTTCATTGTGGCTGTCAGGTACGGTATACCATGGAAGAGCAGATACATAAAGATATTAGAGGAAGCAAGCTCATTTCCATAATGTCAAATGCCAAACTGGTTTGGTGGCATAGATGAACTCCAATTCCTGAGAATAATGAAATATCTCACTTTCTTTAACAACTCAACTCTAAGCATTTTATTCCCTAATATAACTTTAAAGTTGTCAACTGCAACTCATATCCGAGAATGCATTTTTTTTCCTGAAGCAAGAAAAATGTCAATCCCATCTTGCCATGAAGTGACCCACACACTATGATCTCAGAGCCATCACCCACGGCACACACGAATCGTGACATGCAGGATTTAACACCGGGAGTGAAATGGACTGGCACAGCCTTGAGGATATGGACAAGGTGCACCTTCACAGCCAGTCCATCTGGCATGGCCTCTTCCACCTACATGACCATGGGGAATCAGAGTTCCTCCTCCACTCATTTTGCCATTGGGCCCAATATGATGGTTTCCAGTGGCATTTCCTCCACTGAGGGTGACCATCACCCCACCTAATGGGGCTCATCTGCCCATAGCCGTTGGCCCCTTTAGGGAATCAGGTTAGTTGACCGCCACCTGATGCTCAGCTTAGAGTCACTGGCTGTATGGTCTACTCCATTACCGTAGAGGGATGTCCGGCCAAACAGCACAACTTTAAAGTATATATGAGATATATAGGGGCAACATAATACTGGGCACAAAAATAATCTTCCTTAGCACCTTTGAATGCCATATTTTAATTAACCACAAGGATTTACAATACAATTAACTTTTCTAAAAATGTTACTCAACAAAAAGGAATCAGTGGAATCTAAAAATCAGTATGGTGACCTTCACTTATGATTGCTAAAAAAAGTGATTTGCCTTGGAAATGACATCACACTAATACTTGAATTTCATTACTTCTATGGCATATTGTATATTACCAATAATATGAAAACCCCACATTTTGGAAGAAATCTAGGGGATGTCAAATGCTGTTGAGAAAACAACAAAATCAGATCTTAATGATTAATTAATCAGATCTTAATAATGCAAGCAGGTGCCTTTGTGTCCTACGAATGGTCCTTCATAGTTACACGGATAAAGATATAGAACCTGTTCACAAAAACAGACAATATCCTTAAATCTGCCACTATTAGGCTACTGAAGAATCAAATACTCTAACTAGTGATAAATATTGTCACAGTATGGGTTTTTTTGTAAGTTGTTTACTTATTTAATGCTCTGATGCATCACAGCCAAGTTGCAAGCACTCAACTCACCAGCACCTCAGTAACACAAGATTCCTTTTCAGAACTTAAATATCTCTGAAGTGTCAGAGAATTCAATTTGCATGTCCCTACCACAATTATCTTCAGACTGGGGTAATAGCCATCACTCATCTGGATTCACCCTCATTAAAACCACAGCACAAAACATGATCCAGCAAGTTTAACTTGAATATTCATGTTTTTACTTTAAAATCAAAGACGTTTCACTTCTGTAGTTCTATTCTCTGTTTGTTGAGATACCCAAGGGAAATGCTCATTTAGTTATATTTAACACAATCAGGTTTATATATGAAGTAGCACCCTTTACAAACAAATCTGAGTTTGAATTCTCAGTATCATATTAACCTATCAGAAGCTTAAAAGAAATATACAATGGTACTTCGCTTAAAGAGCATAACATGTTCCACGGGATTGCTCTTTCAGCAAGTTTGCTCTTTAAGCGAAACACCAAGTAACCAATTGTGACTTCGGGGGGGGGGGATTGTGAACCCCAATTTAGTTGTTAAGCGAGTTTTTGGTTGGTTTTAGTTGTTAAGTGAGGTGACCATTCAGAGAAAATTCTGCTCTTTAAGCGAGTTAGTCTCTAAACAAGGCACTCTTTATGCGAGGTTTTACTGTACATAGAAGAATAGAAGATAGGGATCAGAAAGACATTCAGAGCACAATTACATACATATTTAAAAATCAATAGGCTCTATTTAAGACCTCTATATTTAAGTAATGCTAGAACCATCTTGCTTTCAACACAACTACTCTTTTTTCAGAGTAACAACAGCAATGCACAGCTCTTGGAGTCAATTATCTCTATGAGAGAAAGGATTTACAATCTGCTGCATTGGTTCACTAAACTTCACTTTACCAACACAAAAAATCAACAAACACACAAATAAAACAGAAATATCAATTCCTGAGGAGTTCAAACCTAAATACACTTGCAACTAAGTCTCAGTGGACAATATTTATCAGAAATCTGAACAATCTCTATCAGAGAACTGGAATGTTCAAAATCAATAAAACTATACACTAGTACCCCGAATAACGTTATGACTTGGTTCCACAAGTCCCGTCGTTATTCGGTTTTTAACGTTGTGCGATACATTGAACACACAATGTTAAAAAAAGCCCTGTTTCCCTGGAGGCTGCAGGAAGCGAGAACATCGGGATTTGAATCCTGACATTTTGGCTTGCTGCTGCCTCCAGGGAGGTGGGAGAACTTTGGAAACAGCTTGGAGCGGGTTTCCCCACCTCCCTGGACCCGGCGGGGGGGTCAGAGCCCCCAAAATTGGTAAAAAAAAGTCCGGTTTTTTTTTTACCAATTTTGGGGTTTCTGACCCCCCCCCCCCCCGCCGGGTCCAGGGAGGTGGGCAGACCTGATCCAAGGTGTTTCTGGGCTTCCCCGACATCCTGAGCCAGTGCAGCAAGCCAGAATGTCAGATTTCGAATCCCGAAGTTCTGGCTTGCTGCACTGGCTCAGGACGTCGGGGAAGCCCAGAAACACCTTGGATCGGGTCCCCACACCTCCCTGGACCCGGCGGGGGGGTCAGAGCCCCCAAAATTGGTTAAAAAAAAGTCCGTTTTTTTTACCAATTTTGGGGTTTCTGACCCCCCCGCCGGGTCCAGGGAGGTGTGGGGACCCGATCCAAGGTGTTTCTGGGCTTCCCCGACGTCCTGAGCCAGTGCAGCAAGCCAGAATGTCAGATTTCGAATCCCGATGTTCTGGCTTCCTGCAGCATAAAAGAGGGTGGGGGAAGTTCAAAATTAGCACGCATCGGGTCTCCCGACCTCCCTAGAGCTGATGTGCGCTAATTTTGAACTTCCCCCACCCTCTTTTATGCTGCAGGAAGCCAGAACATCGGGATTCGAAATCTGACATTCTGGCTTGCTGCACTGGCTCAGGACGTCGGGGAAGCCCAGAAACACCTTGGATCGGGTCCCCACACCTCCCTGGACCCAGCGGGGGGGTCAGAAACCCCAAAATTGGTAAAAAAAAAAAAACGTCCATTTTTTTTACCAATTTTGGGGGCTCTGACCCCCCCGCCGGGTCCAGGGAGGTGTGGGGACCCGATCCAAGGTGTTTCTGGGCTTCCCCGACGTCCTGAGCCAGTGCAGCAAGCCAGAACATCGGGATTCGAAATCTGACATTCTGGCTTGCTGCACTGGCTCAGGACGTCGGGGAAGCCCAGAAACACCTTGGATCAGGTCTGCCCACCTCCCTGGACCCGGCGGGGGGGTCAGAAACCCCAAAATTGGTAAAAAAAACGGACGTTTTTTTTACCAATTTTGGGGGCTCTGACCCCCCCGCCGGGTCCAGGGAGGTGTGGGGACCCGATCCAAGGTGTTTCTGGGCTTCCCCGACGTCCTGAGCCAGTGCAGCAAGCCAGAACATCGGGATTCGAAATCTGACATTCTGGCTTGCTGCACTGGCTCAGGACGTCGGGGAAGCCCAGAAACACCTCCAGAGAGATCAGAGGACCCGATCTACAGCTGCAGGGTGGCTGGGGAAGCTGACGGGGACTCCCTGTCGGCTTCCCTAGCCACCCGCCCATGCCTCCGCAGCTGTGGGGTGGCTGGGTAAGCCGATGGGGGAGCCCCCCGTCAGCTTTCCAGCCTCCCCACCCCTGCCTCCGTAGCTGCAGGGTGGCTGGGAAGCTGAACGGAGAACCCCGTTCAGCTTTCCACCCACCCTGCTGCTAAGAACGACTGTATCGTGTAACGTTAAAATCGCGTTACTCGATACAAGATTTTTCCGAAAATCTTGTAACGTTATGCGGTTTTAACGATATACGGTACTCGCGTTATACGGGGTATTACTGTATTCTTGTTCAACTACTACAAACTCAGGATAAACTGGATTACTACAAGTGTGGGACTGCACATGAGCTGAAGCCCATGCGTAGAATCTATTTCTTGGTACTAATGGCAAAGAAATCATATCTTTTTACCATCTTGCCTACACAGAATCTTCCAAAAAACTATACCCAAATGATGGAGTTCAGTTTTGGGAGGGAAGCGTCACTATTTTGAAGATAATACTTACATGCCTCTATTCTAATATGAATATTTTATTTTAATGTAAATTGATAGACATAACTATGGTAAATTCACCTGCTATTACAAATGCTTTCCATCCCTTTATAGCCTGAGACTTTAGACAGCATCCTTAAAGGTTTGAGACCATAATGCTTGCTCTTCTTGGTTGCTCAATGAAAACAGATCCACTAACAAATTCAGAAAAGCATTTAGTGCTATCTTAAATGAGGGCACACTTCCAGCAGGCTTAAAACTGATGTGGGAGGCAGGCAGGGGAAGGTAGCATTTGGTCTAAACCAGTGTTTCCCAACCTTTGGTTTTTGGACTTCAGTTCCCAGAAGAGGCTAAGTCAATTCCCCAAAGCACTGATCAACCAGTGTACTTACTTAGGCTTCTGGGAATTGAAGTCCCCCTGTGAGGTGTGGGACTCACATTGGGAAACACTGCTTTAGACTGTACCCCATCTGCCTCCCAGATCCATCTACTACCAAGGGGGAAGAAGGCCAAAGAAAATGAGGATTTGTTCATTGACCATTAAATGCCCCAATGCAATGATGACAAACCTTGGCACTCCGGGTGTTCTTGAACTTCAATTCCCAGAAGCCATGATCAGCAGGAGTGCTGAGTTGGGCTTCTGGTAATTGAAGCCCAAGGACACCTGGCGTGCCAAGGTCAGCCATCATGGCCCTAATGGAAAGGGACAGGACAACAAAAAAGCAACCAATAAGAACACCAGACATGGTGTGGCTGAACTATTTTGTCAAGTCTAAGAGCCAAATGGCAGCAAATGAATTGTTAATAGGAAACATCTGACAAAGTATCTATTAAACAATAGACCAAGGCACTTCTCTTATAGACACAACTCCTGTTGTCAAATGCTCTATTCAGGGTTTCTCAACCTTGGACACCCAGATATTCTTGGACTTCAATTACCCAAAGCCTCAATCAACAGGTGTACTGACTTGGGCTTCTGGGAAATGAAACCCAAAAACACCTGGGGAGCCAAGGTTCTAAACAACTAGGAAATTTTAGGTTCATATGTCTGATACTGCCCAGCAGTTACAACAAATTACTGGGAAAATACATTGGAAGATACCATTAAAATGTTGATAACACAGCGTACTAAAAGTACTGGAATTGGGTGAAGTAAGTGACTGCCATGGTGGTCAAACAAAAGATTTAGCAAGTAAAATATATAAAATATTGTTGGAATATGAAGCTGAATAACAAGCTTTAAGATTAAGTTGGGAAATGGAGTTAGGAGGTAGAATTAAAGAGGAACAATGGGTTAGAATATAGAAACAAACCAGTGATGGGATGTAACATGTTCTCACCAGTTCTCCAGAACCGGTAGTAACTTTTTGCAGTGTCCTGGAGAACTGGTAGCAGCTTTTGGGGAGAACCACCTTCAGGGCTTACCTTTTCACTGGTTCCCCCACTGCGCATGTATGCCAAGCACTTGGTGTGCATGCACACCTACAGTGCTTGGCGCATATGCGTGGCCTCCTTGCTGTCCTCCCAAGTGGGGAGGAGGAAGAGAAGCTGCTAGCCTGACGCTCCGTATAGCCTGAAGCTCCCCAGGGTAAGTGGCTCACCTCTGTGCGTATTTTAATGTGTATTTAATACATTTACCTATATTGACATACTACCATAGCTCCTAAAAAGGCCTGACGGCCTGGCTTGGGGTTTTTAAGCCAAGTCTTGGAGTTACCTCATCAATAAGCTACACCTGTGCTGTTTCAATTGCTGTTCCAATTGGAGAACCCTTAAGGAGGTACAGCTGTTTTACATTTACATTAAGGCATATTATTCTAGAGATTTGGTTAGGCAAAGACTTAGCACCTAACTTCTTTAACTGTTGAAAAGTGCCAAAATGAAGCCATTTTGTGGTGAGTTCATTCTGTAGTTCCTTCCATCTGACCTAGTGTGAGAAAGATTAGCCAGAATAAGCTTTAAGCTCTGGTTTAAAAACTCTGGTTGATTTGTGTTTGGGGTGGGTGCATTTTAATGTATTTTTTATTTTATTTATTTATTTATTTATTTATTTTATTTATTTATGGGTTTGTGTTGTGGGTGGGTGGGTGGATTGAGGTGTGTGTGTGTGTGTGTGTGCTTATCTTTATTTTATTTTATAATTATTATTATTTTTTCTTTGGCCCCGTCCACAACATCATGATTTTGGCTCCACCCACAACATCATGATGTTAGCTCCGCCCACACTGTGATGATGTCACGGTGGGTTAGTAAAATTTTTGACATCCCACCACTGAAACAAACAATCATGAAAAACATGTCAGTTATAATAAAAGTGAATTGTTACAAAACTATATGGAGATGGTACATGACTCTGGTGTGTTTATGTTATTATGATTCAAAATATTCAAATGACTGCTGGACATGTAAAAAAGTCAGGACATATTTTCATTTATGGTAGGAGTGCAGAATGTGAAGAAAATATGGTAAATGGTTTAGTTTAATCAATCAAATGTTGTCTATAAACCTGGAGATAAGTCCTAAAATAGCATCATTAATGGATTTTGGAAATATGCAGATAAAATGGAATAGGAAAGAGATGATTGTTAAATTTGTTACAGCTTTGAAATTGAATACAGTTTAAAAATGGAAAGTAGATTGTGAATTTGAATTGGGTTGGTACAAAGAGATATGGAAAATAGCTATAAATGGTAAATTAACATTGGAGTTGAAGGTTAAAAAAGGATTAATTAAAAAAACCTGATTTTTGAGAAAGCCAGAGCAAGCTTATTATCTTTTTGCAATGAGTTGACAAACATATATAAATTTAACAATATTGAGAACATTTACTCAAGAAGGTTTATAAGTCCCACTGATGGCAGATGCACGTAAAAGTTATATTGTACTATATGCTACTTTGTTAAGATAATTGCATTTTTTATAATTGTTAATTTTTTTTTGAATGGGTATTTTTTTAATATATATTTTTGTTGGCTTTTACTCACACATAAAATTTACCCCACATATTCTCCTATTTCCTTAAAATGATCTTATTGTTTAAATAATTGCCAAAATCGTTTTCTGAAGCTGTACAAATGGTGTAACCTTTGGAGGAAAATTGCTCCAAGGCAAGCAATCACCATGGGTCGGGGTGCCCAAACTACGGCCTGTGGGCCAGTCTGGCCCCTGATGCCAATTCATCTGGCCCACGACACCCTCGTCACTCCTGGAAGTGGAAGTAAAACGTGCCCATACGGTGTCGAGGGCTGGATGATTTGGCGTTGGGGCCAGATCCAGCCCACGGGCGATAGTTTGGGCAACCCTGGTTTAAGCAGAGAAAATGGCAGCCTAAAAAATCTATTTCATCCTGTTGCAAAACATCCTTCCGGAGGGAGGAACCATATGACCAGCCCGCTAAACCAGGTGACTGGCCCGCCACACTAGACACGCGGTCTGAAAAGTTTGGGCACCCCTGCCATAGGTTATCAGTCACTACAGCAATGCAACTAAATAAGAGGATTTCAGCCAATACTATCAAATGAAAATTATAAAGATAAAGTGACAGGAATTATGCACTAGAAAGGATGAGGGTCTGTTTTCAGAGGAAATACTTGAAACTCTCATTTGTTACTAACTATACAATAGTGACTTTTGTCAACCCAGTAAAACATTATTTCAGCACTTCTGAGGTTGGTAAAATTAGTACCCAGTGAGTTGGGGGTAAAGGTGCTAATTACCTTGTGAACCACCCAGAGAGTGCACTAAACGCTATGGAGCAATATACAGTGGAACCTCGGTTAATGTAATTAATGTGTTCTCCAGGACGTTTCTTACAGCAAAAATTACTTTAACCGAATTTCCCATAGGAATGCACTTAATGCAATTTCCCATAGGAATTCATTGAAAAACAAAACATAGTCAAACTTTGCATTACAAAATTAATTCATTCTGTGAGGCTGCTCGCTATGCGAGTTTTTCGCTATGCGAGTTTTTTCGCATAGCAAAAATTCCTATGGAAAAACTTGCATAACGAAAATTTCTATGGAAAAACTCGCATAGCAAAAATTTTTCATTATGGAAGTTTTCCCCATAGAAATGCTTGTTATGTGAGTTTTTCCATAGGAAAAGTCCAACTCGCATAGCAAAAAATTTTGTTATGTGAATTGGATCGCTTTTTGAAAAACCCGCTCGTTATGCAAGTTTTTCACTAAGTGAATCGCTCATTAAGCGAGGTTTGACTGTACTTCAACTGAAATGCAGTTTCCCATAGGAATGCACTGAAAACACATTAATCTGTTCAGGAAAATAATTATGTAAACTGAGCCACTATGCATTTCCTTTTGTTATGCAATTTTTATGTTAACCGAGCCATTTATTAACTGAGGTTCTACTGTATAAGTGTAACTGCTATTGCTGTTACTGAGATATACTTATTAAATGCTCCTATCTGTGTACTTAAATTTCCAATGAATTAGGCAAAGATTTGGAAAGTTATTACTTGAGTACCACTTCTGTCTGATGAAACCATTACTTATACACTTAAGATCTCTGGGTGATTTTAATTCTATTCCAAAATTTTCTTTCTTTTTTTTCCTGTGTCCACTGCAGCTTTTACCAGCAAATGCCCCCTTCCTTTCACATGAAAAGTCCTATATGTTAAGTGGTGTAACTTCATGTCACACAACATGGCTATAGTTTTACCCTGGGAGGTGACAGGTGTTCCAATGAGGTGTTTTGATGAGGTCTACAGTCTGCAAGATTGCTGCACAAGCATTAATCACCTTTATAAAGCATTATGATTCAGAATTTTATTTCAACAAGAAGAGTTTTGTAAATACCAAGCAACCATGAAGATGCTAATATGACTACATTTTAAAAAGCCACTGTTTATAGCGCCAATGGAAGTCCACAGAGACAGAACACCGTGAACTGCAGATACAAGCACAGCAGTAGGTTCATCATACCAAAATAATGAAGTAATGTTCAATAATTACTTTTACAAATACATTCATTCATGATATGACAAAATTCTGTAAAGTACTATAATTGTATTGGTAGGTTTTTGGCTATTATAAAAATATTTGACAATGGGGCTAACAGACAGTTAAGCTTACTGTAGCCTGCTGGAAAGTTTCACGATCATCTCCGCTTCTCTCCTTTTGAAAGTGAACGGGGCAATGTGATTACTACCCATTGTTGCTTGAGTATCACTTCAGCCAGGAAGAGTTGCAAAAATAACAGGAAAACACAATGCTGTTATCACACAACACAGTAACACATACATTGTCATTGAGAAGACAGACTACTTTTTGGATAATATAAAAAATGAACATATTTTATTTCCTTGCTGAAGAGTAATCTACAGTATTCATTATTAGGAAACAAAAGAAAGAATATACAGTAATACCCCGGATAACGTTATGACTTGGTTCCACAAGTCATGACGTTATCCGGTTTTTAGCGTTGTCCAATGCATGCATTGAACAATGCTAAAAAAAAAAAAGCCCCGACTTCAGGAACAAACTGAGCAAGCAGTGGGGTGCCTTTAAAGCTACCCACCACCACTGTGACTACAGTAGGATCGGGGGGGAAAGCACCTTTCCCCCCATTCTACTGCAGTCTTTCCTCCGTGCTTACCTGCACGCTCCATTTACTCCAGCCCAGCTATACCTTCTTGTTGCTTTTGGAGCTCCGACATGCAGCTGATCGAGTCTTTCCCTCCCTGTATACATTTAAACAGGGAAGGGGGAAAGAGAGAAATCTGATTGGTTCTCTAAAGAGAACTAATCTGATTGGTTCTCTCTCTCTTTCCCCCTCCCTGTATTGTCAATACAGCGATCAGCTGCATGTCGGAGCTCCAAAAGCAACAAGAAGGTATAGCTGGGCTGGATTCTCTCCGAGCAGGCAGTGGGTTGGGATGTCCCCAATTTGGGGGTGGGGGTGGGGGTGGGGGAAAGGAAGGAGGGCAATGGCAGGGAGAGGAGCTGTGGCCTCCTTCTTTAATACGATGGATCGGATAACGCTAAAATGAGCGTCTAAAATGAGCGTTATCTGGTGCAACTCTTCCCCCCAAATTTGTTGTTGTTATGCGATTTTAGCGTTATCCGGTGCAATTGTTATCCGGGGTATTACTGTATAGAGAAAGTTATTTAAAAGTCATCTTGTAACAACTGCTGCTAAAGCACTGGCAACCTGAAGCAAACTTATTTGGAAGTAAATCTTGCTGAAATCAGAATTTCTGGGCTTATTGCCTGGTAGATCCATTTAGAAGGAACAGGTAAACCTTAACTTCAAATGCTACACTTTGGTTGAGCCCGTGACATAACTGAAACTTACTTGCTAGCAACATTGAACTAATGAATGACATTAACTCTTATGGCACAAATTGTTACATTCTTTCTTACCATACTGCTTCATTACATTGTTCTGATAAAGGAAAATTTCTTACCTGAAAACTAGTGCTTGTGTCTTGGACCCACCAATCAGGAATGGTAGGTATCACCCCATTTTCTAGGGTGAAGTGAATAGAATGTTTTTTTCTGAACAACCAGAAGACCTATGGGCAAGTTTTCATTGTCCACTCTGCAATCACTTGAAGAATAAATAAGAATTTCTGGATCCAACTCTTTCACAAATATTTCCAGGTAAGAAATCTCCTACTCTAACTCTGACAAAATAACTTCTTTAATGCAGAATCAGGACAACTGGGAGGAAAAGACTTGATATGTTCACACAGAAATCACAAATATCAATATAAAATGCACACACACAAAGGGAGATATCAAAATCCATCATGTCTTCTGCTATCCAAACACAGAAAGATACCTATTGCACTGTTCCTTTGCTATACTGCTTAGGGATTTCTTTTCCAATGGAAAGTCCAGTTCAGAGGCTCATAAAAGAAAGGTAAGTTCCCCTGGTTTTTGTTATAATTTTAAGATCTCTAATAAGAATATAGAAAAAAGTTATGTCATGACACTTCCTGTCATTATTTTAAATAGAGAACATTTCTGAAGGACTCTTGCTGAAGAAAAAACGTAAGATGACTATACTGTGGTAAGCAGACATAAAATAACCTAGGCTACTCTCACAGGCAACTCACCCTAATGTAACATACTCTGTAGTTACCTTTCCAAAAATCAGATTGGCAAGGATCCTTATGCAGATCAATAGAAATGAACTCCTTATGCAGATCAATAGAAATGAACTAATTATTGAATATTTTTAAAATACTGGCTAGCACCCTCTTCTACTGTGAAATAAAAAAAGAAGCAAAAACAGTTTTTCATTGAAGTAGCCATCATTTAAATACAGTAATTCTATTATTCTTACCTAAACATTTATTGCAATTTGGTCTACTCTCTCTACATATAATTAAATGATAATACGCATGTTTCCAAAACAAAGTGGAATGGATGATCTTAGTTCATTACTTCATTTTTCTTTTCAATTTTGTCAAGAACAAAAACTCAATGGGAAAGTTTGCATCTCAATGCAAGAGAAGTTAGTTTCAAACTTCCCTTCAAAGAAACAGGACATGAATGTTAGTTCTCTGGCAAGATTTCTAGAATGTTCTGTTGTTCTTCCACACAGGCAAAAAACAACAACAACAGCCATACAACAGGGCCATAGAGAATATATCATCAATTTGAAAATTCTTCCATTGTTCTGTAGTCTTCCTGTCAAGGAATTAGTTCACTTTCAACGAGCTCTGAACAATTATTCTCTAACAAATGCCTGGAAATTAAGTTTAGCTTGGCCAAAATTGCTCTTATTTTAGCAAGCCAAACTAAAGCACCAATGGCAGTGACATCTGACTACATGTGACTAAAAGTTTCAATTTGGATTTTCAAGGCAATTCCACATTTGAAAAGAACGTGAGGACTTTAACGTAAAAAAGACTGTCAACTGAGATCAATTCCAAAGTCAGGTCCTGCAGAAGACTGGGTGCTCAAAAGCAGAATTAAGTACTTTCCAACTAAATGGAAATAAGGAAAAGCTGTTTCTCAGTCTTTAAAAAAAAAGACATTTTGCGGCTGTTGTGCCACACAGCTGTACTATGGCAGGGACCAAAAATGATTGCTTGTGCACTGGAAAGGAGTTCTAGCTCCCTTTTCTAGCCTTATTGTGGAACCAAAATTCTTACACCTCATCTTTGGTATGCATGGGAAAGAAATGCCAATATTTCCTATACCAAGGAACAGAAAGTTTATGAATCTGGAAATATCACTAAGCCCTTCATGATTTTCTACAACAGGGATAATGGAAGAGATGGGTATTTAAATTTTATCAGAAACTCACATCACATGTTGAAGTAGAAGGTGATAGCTTTTCTGGATCACTACATTAAAAAATAGAGCAAAGAAATAGAGGAAAACAACAGAAGGAGAAGGACTAGAAATCTTTTCAAAAAAATTGGGGACATCAAAGGCACATTTAAAGCAAAAATGACTGGGATAAGGGGCAATGACTGGGATACGGGCAAGGATTTAGCGGATGCAGAAGAGATTAAGAAAAGATGTTAGAGTACACAGAGGAACTCTACAAGAAGGAACTCAACACCCCTGATAATCACAGTGATGAGAACATTGAAATTGACCCAGACATTCTAGAGAGTGAAGTCAGGAAGGCCCTGAAAAGCACTGCAAATAACAAAGCCAGTGGAAATGATGGTACCCCAGCTGAATTATTCAAAGCCCTAAAAGATGATGGGAGTTAAAAGTACTGCATATGTCAGCAGGTTTGGAAAACACAGCAATGGCCACAGGATTGAAAAAGATGAGTGTACGTTCCAATTCCAATTACCTAGTGGTTCAATTTGTAATGCTGCTGTCTTGATGTTAAAAAGTCTGGCTTGGATAATGGAATGGACAGTTCAGGCGGCTGTTGTATCTCTCTGCTGCCAGCCTCTTTATATGTATGTATACATTCCATGCCTTTCTGCATATTCAATTGAAAATGAAATAACAAATTCCTGCTCCTGGAACATTATTCAGTGGTACCTCACTTAAAGAGCATAATGCATTCCACGGGATTGATCTTTAAGCGAATTTGCTCTTTAAGCAAAACACCTTTGTAAGTGACCAATTGTGACTTCTGCTGGGGTGGGGGTGGTTTGCGAACCCTGATTTCGTTGTTAAGCAAGTTTTTGGTTGGTTTTAGTTGTTAAGCAAGGTGACCATTCAGAGAAAATTCTGCTCTTTAAGCCAGTTAGTCTCTAAGCGAGGTGCTCTTTATGCGAGGTTTTACTGTATAATTATCTATAAGTTTTCATAAGAATCTGTTGGTAGCCAACAAAAAATATCATCCTACAGCAATTCCTTCTCTAACCAGAAGGTAACACAATCCAGAGGCACAAAAAAAAAGAAAAAAAGAAGAGAGAGGCAGAAGCACTCAAAGTAACAATGCTAATCTATCAATAGCCATGTGAACTTTGGGATAACGAATGCAGTATCTGCATTAAGAGACACTGGCAAGCCTATCAATGCAAAGACAATGCACCACACATACAGATCATAAACTGGAAATTTCTGTCCATCTATTGTACCCAGCAAATTTTTTTGACATCAAGCACAACTACTGTATATACTCGAGTATAAATCTAGTTTTATAGTCTGCAAAATGAGATCCAAAAAGGGATCTTGACTTATACTTGGGTCAATGACCCCGAGTGTCCCAAAACCGCAGTGGTGAAAATTCAGACATACATATTATAAAAAGCACTAACACTACCGTAAAAATTTGAAAACATACCAACACAAATGTCTGAATAAATTAATTGTACCACATTTTCATGTATTTTAATTACTGAAACTCACTAGCAGCAGCTGCATTTTCCACCCCCGACTTATACTTGGGTCAATCTATATTCCTAGTTTTAGAGGTCCAAATTAGGTACCTCGACTTATATTCGGGATGACTTATAGTCGAGTATATATGGTACTAATTTAGGAGATCTAACTTATTCATCATCTATATGTAATGCTGCTAAGGAAGGGTCATCTGGAGATTTGGAGTTCAGTGCCATCAATATACAGATGATACACAACTATCTCTCCTTTACAACTTCTGCAATGAATGTGGTACAATGTATTGACAACTGTCTGGCCTGGATAATGGAATGGACATGAATGAACAAGTTGAAGCTGAATCCTGACAAAATGGAGGTCCTGTTGCTGGACGGGGATGTCTGCTTGATTGGGCGGACTGGCCACTTCTTTAGATGGGGTAGCCTTTCCTTTGAGGTAACAAGTTCACACCTTAGGGGTCATTTTAGATCCAGCCCTTAATTCGGAGCAGCAGACTGTGACGTTATCAAAAGTTGCATTTTTCCAGTTACACCAAATCACTCAGCTACTTGGACAGGCTGTCCTTGACAACACTGGTCCACCTACTTGTAATTTCAAGAATTGACCACTGTAATGCTTTATGTGGGGCTGCCCTTGACCTTGATACATAGATTACAGCAGGTCCAGAATGTGGCAGCCATATAAATGGGGTGAAGAAACTAACACATACCACCCCAGCACAGGCCAGTTTGCATTGGTTACCTGTTCCTTTCTTTAGCTGGCACAAGGTAATAACATTAACATACAAAGCACTATATCAGCGGTGACGAACCTCTGGCACACGTGCCAGAGGTGGCACTCAAGAGCCTTCTCTGTGGACACGTGTGTCATCACTCCAGCACAGAGTCTACCCCACCTTTCTGCCTAGCAGCCCAATGGGAGCGCTTCCTTCCTCCCCCAGCATAGTTTGCCCCTACCCTTCTGCCAGCAGCCCAATGGGAGCGCTTCTTCCCTCCCCCAGCTTAGAGTTTGTCCCCACCCTTCTGCCCAGCAGCCCAATGGGAGCGCTTCCTTCCTCCCCTGTTGCTGTGTTGGCGCTTTGTGATAAATAAGTGGGTTTTGGGTTGCAATTTGGGTACTTGATCTCTAAAAGGTTCACCATCAGTGCCCTATATGGTTTAGAACTTTTGCTATTTTTTTTTTTTGCAAGTCTCTCCCAAATAACATCTGCCTGCATCACCCAATCCTCCCAAACAGTGCAGCTACAGGTGCTGAAACCAATGATAGCTAGAGGAAGTCTCTGACAAGGAAGCAGGGCTCCTCAATGGCTATGCCAGGGCCCCATCCCTAGATGTATTTAAGAAACATCTTAAAGCAATGCTTTTCAAGGAGGCCTTCAAGAACATTCTTCTCCCCAGGTAACTAAAACAATTGTTTAGTTTAATTTATTAAAATTAGAATTTTTATATTTTGTTATTTTACCTATCTTGCTTTTCTTAATTTCTATGCTATTCTTTTTGTTTATGTGGCAGTGTGAGGATATTGCCACCAGAATCATGCAATTTTTGCTCTTTGATTAGCCTCCTTTTTCAAGATGTAAACTACCCAGAGTAGGATAAAATCCTAGATAGGCAGTAAATGAAAGAATGAATGAAGTGTGCTAACTTATGAGCAAGCTTTGGTCACAACATCTTCAGGCTATAAATACTTTTCAATTCCATGTTGGATAGTAAACATAAAAATAGTTTCCTAAATTCTTTAAAATAAAATTCTACAACAAATTAATATACAAAGCATCTATGTTACAGTATTTTAATTAGAAAGAAAACATAAGAAACAAAAATTTTGAAATAGTAGCCGTGTTAGTCTGTGGTTCAGGCATCTCAGAAAACAAAACAAAACAAAATAAAATAAAAAACACAGTAGTAAGAAACAAAAACAGCAACATAAATGAAGAACTCTCCTGCTACTAGCCAAGATTGCAGGAAAAGATTCAAATGGATGCAGGACAGAACAACAACATTCTATCCTGACAAAATATTATGCTGTTTACATATAGCTCTTTATCAGGCATTCTCATCTTGAACAAAATGACAGACAACAAATGTCACAGAATATAATGTATAATCATGCTTCAGGCTTGGTTACAGAAGAGGGAGTTTTGATCATGTTGATGGATGACCTACACTGGGAACTGGACAGAGGAATGTGACCTTACTGGTTTTGCTTGATCTCCTAGTGGCTTTCAGTACAATTGGCCATAGCATCTTTCTGGAATGGGAGTTGGAAGAAAGAACCTACAAGGTAGTGTTGATGGAATCTTATTCAACATCCTGTGAAATGTCCAGGGTTCAGTCCTGTCCTCCATGTTAGTCAACATGTATAGGAAACCACTGAGACATCTGTACAGGGTTTTGGGGTTCGATGCAATCAATATAATGATGACACCTAACTATAACTCCCCTTTCCATCTGATTCCAAAGAAGCTGCTTTATGCCCGAATCAGTGCCTATCTTCATAAATGGACTGGATGAAGACTAGCAAACTGAAACTTAATCCAGAGAAAATAGAGATGCTCCTTGTCAGTCAAAGGAGAATCATGAGATAAGGTTT
Organism: Furcifer pardalis; assembly: GCA_030440675.1. Lineage (NCBI taxonomy): Eukaryota > Metazoa > Chordata > Lepidosauria > Squamata > Chamaeleonidae > Furcifer > Furcifer pardalis. The sequence continues at coordinate 59,064,841 of CP126893.1, read as the reverse complement.
TAGCCAATACTGAATAGGGTTACACTCACCCTGAAAAAACAGGTTCACAGTTTGGGTGTGCTCGTGGATTCAACCCTCAGGTTGCATGCAGCTATACCTGGTGTGCCAGCTGTACCTGTTCTTTGAGATGTCCAATCCTGCCACAGTCACATGTGCCTTGGTTAAACCTTGTTTGTATTACTAAAATATGTTCCATGTGGGGCTTTCTTTGAAGAGTGTTCAGAAAGTTCAGCTGGTTCAAAATGCTGCAGTCTACAAGGACCTCACTGGTTGCCAGCGTGTTTCTGGGCCCAATTCAAAGTTCTGGTTGTCACATATGAAGTTCTAATCAGTTTGGGTCCAGACTTTCTGAAGGATTGTATCTTCATATACGATCCTTCTGAGCTTTCAAGGTCTTCTCAGCTGCACACCTTCCCAGTCTCATTTGTTGAGGACATGAGAGACAGCCTTCTCAGTGGCTGATCCCAGGCTTTTGTAGTCCTCTGTCCTAAAAAGCCAGACGGGTCCCCTCCCTCTTGACCTTCCATTGTTACGTAATAACATTTCTTTTCAGGCAGAAATGTAAGTAATAAGTGGGTTAATAGGAATGCGGTGGCTTAGTGGTTAAGATGCTGAACTTGATGACTGGAAGGTCAGCAGGTCAGCAATTCAAGACCTGAGTACTGCACTCAGTGCTGCTGAGTGAGCTTCCATCTCTGTCCCATCTCCTGCCAACCTAGCAGTTCAAAAGGAAATTACAAGGAGATAAATAGGTACAACTTTGGTGAGAAGGTAAACAGTGTTCTGTGTCCTCTCGTTTTTAGTCATGTCTGCCACATAACCACAGAAATGTCTGCAGACACACACAGCACTGGCTCTTTGGCTATAAATGGAGATGAGCACCGAAGCCTAGAGTCAGATATGACTGGCTTTTGAGCAAGGGTGACCTTTGCCTTTACCAAAAATGCTATGTTTATTACAGACAGAGATTGTAAAATATTTTAAAGATTTTTTTAAAAAAAATTAATATTGATTTTAATATTGACATTTGTTTTCTTAAAAAAATATAGCTTTTAATAATATATTTTTAAACTGGGCTTATTGTATAGTTTTGTTGTGAGCCCTCTTGGGTGCCTAATGCAGAGAGGGATGGCACCTAAACAAATAAATATTGCTAAAAGTCAGTTCTCTCCAAACAGAAGATCCAACAAACACACCTATATATACCCCCAAAACGTTTCTCCTACTTTTGACCTACATTATACATGTTTGTATTTTCAACTGCAGATGGGGCAACCAGCTGCAGAAGAGAGTAACTCCTGGACTTAATTATTTTTAAGATAGAAATATTCCCTTCCTCATCCTGCATGTAATAAAAGCCATTGATTTCTTACCTGAAAAATCCACCAGTGCAGCCTGACCAGCCCCTGATCAAAACCTGTCAACCAAGCAAAATATACCTAATAGGCAATTAATTTTGGGAGGATCGTGCACATCATTAACTGTTTCCCTTTACGCTATCTTCAAGGAGAAAAACATCAAGCAAATCATCTCTCAATTTCAAATTATTTTGGAGGAAAAGAAATAAGGTAAAGCCTCCAAAATAGTGTGTCTAAAACCCCAAACCCTAATCTTATAGGGAAACTATCCTCCCTGATGTTTCAGATTTATCTTCTTAGATGAATAAAACAACAAACAGTTTCACAAAATCTATCAACTACTTGCTTCTAGCCTGCTCCTCCATTTAAATCACGAGTTCTCGATCTTTTTAAGCTGGGGGCTGGGTCACCTTCCCTCAGCCAGCTTCAGAGGCCAGACACCATTCTGTCCTTCCTCCACCACATGGCACTTCCTGGTGTGGTGCTGGACCACATGAAATGGCTTTGTGGGCCACATTCAGCCCATGGGCCACAGGTTGAGAATTCCTGACTTAAATCAACAATACAAAGAACCCACAAGGATTCAATTTTACAACAATAAATTTCCTCTGCTATATTACATACAGACCCCTGAATCAGGCAACAAAGTAAATAAGCTAGCTATCCAACTCAAGAAGAAGCATCTTGAAAGGACACGAAAGCCACTGATGAAGTTTCCCTTTCCAAAAAGGATGAAAATTTTATTTTTAAAGATATTATACTCTTTTGTTAACATGCCAGCTTCTCAAAACAAATCTGAAGGGAGAAGAGATGTCTTCACCTCTTCAACACAATTCCTTATATCCATATTTGTATATGGGCTACTTGTATATGGGCTACTTGCTTGTGCAAGTCCCAATGTGTTTACTGGGACTTACTCTTATGAGAAGGAGTACAGGGCTGTAGCTTAAATTCCTCTAAAGAAATATTAAAGAAGAGGAGGGGTGGATAAAACAACTTATTATACAACTTACATAATGAAACAGGATTATTCTCACAGGCTAATGAACACCTTTATTCTTGAATAGAATTCTAATTTTGTATTCTTGATAAGGGATACTTTAAGGAGGAAATGGACTTAGTCCAATAATTTAGCAGAAATGCACCCTCCCCCCAGGCTGAATTATGGAACAGGGATTCATCAAATGGCAAAAGATAAAGTAGCCCACTTACCTTCATGCTGTTCCTCTGCCTCTTCTGGGTGACCTCTGAAAAGTGTCAAGCTGCACCTTTGTGAGTAGTGAAGATTCCCCGCAACTCACAAGGCTGTGTTGGGCAATGAGTTCCTATGGAAGCTGCCTTTTCCTAGACTGCTTATGGAAGCAGCCTCCATGGCAACTTGTGCCTCCACATCCTTGCGAGGTGCAGGGACTCTTCACAACTTGCAAATGAGTCTTTCCAGAGAGTGCAAAGAAATGTCATAGGCACATCATGAAAGTAAGAGGCCTGCCATATCTCTTGCCATTTGACAGCTCCCAATCCCACAATTTGACCAAGGAGGGAAGAGGTTCCTGCCAAATTATGAAACCAGAAGTCTTTTTTCCCCAGAAAGTCCCATCCCTACTCTTGACATAGGATTTTCAGTGTCAAGTATTGTACAGGAAACATGATTATTCACTAAACAGTGCCTGGCCTAGTTAACTGAAATTAACGATACTCTTTTAAAAAAAAATAAAACCTGATTCACACACAAATTGCCTTTTATCTCCCACTTGCTTGAGGTACTTCATCAAAATACTCAAAATGCATAAAGCAAAGCCTGCAGCAGCTTGATCAATGTGAAAGTAGGGGCTAAACATGTGATGCAAGAAACTACCAAACATGGACGGTTATGATCTAGAAAATTTCCCATTCCGAAAGTCACTGGATTTTTAAAAATGACACTAGTAAAGAAAGCCATTAATGGATTAACTAACCAAGAGTAAGAAAAGTGAAACTGACAAAGATAAAAAGCCAGTAGGGGACAGTTGTGAAAAAACTATTGTAAAGAGGAAGGAAGTGTGCAATTGGAGCACAATAATGAAGAGTGGAATGTGTCTGTATTCTAACATGGAGTTCTGAGTCCTGCAGGTGAAATCACAAGGCATTACAAAGATGATCCTACTGGATGCCAGAATTCTGCTGTTGAAACACATCTCTTCTTATACAAGAGATTTGAAACTTGATAAGAATGTTTGTTTGAAATGTTTTCATTTTTTAGCATTTAGGATATAAAAGCTACATTTTCAGAAAATGCTAAAGTACATAGATGAAGCAACAAAAGCAGAAACATACTATATTGTATGACACAAGGAAACACTGTCCAAACAAAGGAAGTTACACGCACTTGGGAAAATAACAGGTACAAACTGTTAAGGATCTTCACTGACGGGACACCTTAAACTTCACAATGAAGTATGACAAGCTGTTGATTTTTCTACACATTACCTGTCAATCCAGTTTGGTGGATCTGAGGACACAAGGCTTATTATTTCAAAAAAAATATTCTACTATATAATAGCATCAACTACTCACGCTATACTCCTCTTAACAATTATTCTCTATATAACAATGCATATAGCAATTAACTGGAAAACTTTGTCTAGTGATGACCTACAATCCATACTTGTTAAGTTGGATTCTAAGTACTGTTAATATTAAAAGAAACTATACATCAGAACAAGAACTAGCTTACTTGGAAAGTAGCAAACATTGATCAACATAATCAGTGAATGAGATTAGCTATAGGGGAATAACTTACCAAAAAATGACAGGGCTTTTATGTATAGTTCAATTCAAAGCAGTAGTCTCACTTTAAGACTGTGGGTAAAATAGTTTATTATTATTCTAGCTGCCAAAGATACATGTGAAAATGTTAATGAGAACAGACTAGTGGAACCTCATACAACAATCGCCCCATATAGCAACAAAATCACATAACAATTAGGTTTGGGGGGGAAATGGTGTCCTGCATAACAATTTTCTCTATGGGAAAAAACTGTACAACAATTTTTCAATGGGAAAACCACTTAGCGAAAAAAATTGTTGTACGATGCATCCCATAGGGAAAATTGCTATACGATGCATGCATTGTATAGCAATTGTTTCGTACAACAACGAGCCCTGTGAAACGGATTAAAATCATTGTATGAGGTACTGTACCACTGTATTATACTTTATTTCAAAGTATGGATTTTTTAAAATGATTTACAAAATGTGAGGCAAAAAAACCCTTTTTCTTCAAAATGATTCCATCTAGCTAAATACTCACATGTGTGGATTCTGAAAAGGAACTCCAGGGTTCAATGTAAATCGTGCTGTGGATTTGAATGGTGGATTTGCAAAATTCAGCTTCAGTGCTCTGCGCTTACCTGAGAAATAAACAAATACAAAACAAAAGAGAGGATAGATCACCAAATTAACACCACAAATGGGGGTAAACAATAAACTCTTGATCACTACATGTAAGAACACTTCATATTAGCTCTGAATAATTTGTACTATTATATCAATCACAATATCAAGCAGAACAGCCATTGGTTAGATCTCTTGCCCTTAACACCAAACTGAGTCACTGAACTAACCACCACCCAAGAAACAGATTTTCTTTGCTGAAGCTACCCTTTTCTTAAAAATAATTGTACCAGGAGAACCACAAATGTAGGAGGTTAACAGCAAAGAATATTTCACCTGTTCTTGTTTTTAGTAACACAGCTGTACCAAGGTAAGAAAACAATCCTACATCACTCATCCAAACCAATACAGTACAAGCATCCACATAAGGAGGATCAATGGCTTGGATCACTGTGATGTAGTAAGGTCACATGTAAGAACACATTTGTACATACAGTATTTGTAAGAACAGAGAGAGCAAACATATACATACAGTACATTTTTGTTTAGCCGGTGGAATTTCAAACTAAGAAGTTCACTCCTCCAGAAGCTACAATGTATAGAACACACTACAAAATATTAGTCAACATCCTATTTCTACGCTCAATTAAAGCACATCCACTAACTGATATTTACATATGTGTTGACTTAACATTAACAATTGATTCAATGGGTCTACTCTCCAGATAAGACTAGAAACAGGATACTGGCCATTAATAGTTACTATCATTGAGTGTGGGACTGATAACCAGTCCACAGCATATGGCAACTATAAACCATGACTACCTTAAGTATGAACATATTGAAATATATGGCAGCTCACAGTTTATCAAAAACTGTGATAAAGCTAGCCAGTGCCATGTCACAGCTACTGTCTGGCCAACTTTTTCACACCCCCACCCCCACCCCAATTGTAGAGCAAGTCTTCATAGAAGGAAACAGGAAGGCCTGAATTTGAGAAATAAATTAGATGAAATGAGGAATCACAGCACAGATTACCACATAGTAAACGTCAATGCAAAATAACTGTGGGAGGGGGGATGGAATTGTTTTTCAAATGGTAAAACAAATGCACAGATATTTCTTTTTAAAAAGAGAAGTATAGGTTACATACAACATACATTAACAGTGAAATGGATAAAAACTGTCAAACCTAACAGAATACAATCTCAAAATATAGGTCAAAAGTTGAATTCTAATTAAAATGAATGTAGTGTACTTTCATGTTAGAATAGGAATTGAATAATCCAGGTTTTAGAAAATAATTTATTAATATTACTGTGATTTTGAAGGGATGTCTGGCATTTGCCACATTAATAATAAACACACTTGGAAGTGATTTACACTAGTACCCCGGATAACGTTATGACTTGGTTCCACAAGTCTCGTCGTTATCCGGTTTTTAACGTTGTGCGATACATTGATCACACAATGTTAAAAAAAGCCCGGTTTCCCTGGAGGCTGCAGCAAGCCAGAACGTCGGGATTTGAATCTGACATTTTGGCTTGCTGCAGCCTCCAGGGAGGTGGGGGAACTTTGGAAACAGCTTGGATCGGGTCTCCCCACCTCCCTGGACCCGGCCGGGGGGGGGGGGTCAGAGACCCCAAAATTGGTAACAAAAAGGGTGGGGAAACTTCAAAAATAGCGCGCATCGGCTCTAGGGAGGTCGGGAGACCCAATGCGCACTAATTTTGAAGTTTCCCCACCCTCTTTGAGGCTGCAGCAAGCCAGAATGTCGGGATTCGAACCCTGACGTTTTGGCTTGCTGCACTGGCTGAGGACGTCGGGGAAGCCCAGAAACAGCTTGGATCGGGTCTCCCCACCTCCCTGGATCCGGGGGGGGGGTCAGAGCCCCCAAAACTGGTAAAAAAAGTTTGTTTTTTTTACCAATTTTGGGGTCTCTGACCCCCCCCCTGGCTCCAGGGAGGTGGGGAGACCCGATCCAAGCTGTTTCTGGGCTTCCCCGACGTCCTCAGCCAGTGCAGCAAGCCAGAATGTCAGGATTCGAACCCTGACGTTTTAGCTTGCTGCACTGGCTGAGGATGTTGGGGAAGCCCAGAAACAGCTTGGATCGTGTCCCCTGCCTGCTCCAGAGAGCTCAGAGGATCCGATCTACAGCTGCAGGGTGGCTGGGGAAGCTGACGGGGACTCCCTGTTGGCTTCCCTAGCCCCCCGCCCTTGCCTCCGCAGCTGTGGGGTGGCTGGGGAAGCCGACGGGGGAGCCCCCCGTCAGCTTTCCAGCCTCCCCACCCCTGCCTCCGTAGCTGCAGGGTGGCTGGGAAGCTGAACGGAGAACCCCGTTCAGCATTCCAGCCACCCTGCTGCTAAGAATGACTGTATCAGATAACGTTAAAAATCGCGTTATTTGATACAAGATTTTTCCGAAAATCTTGTAACGTTATGCAGTTTTAGCGCTATCCGGTACTCGCATTATCCGGGGTATTACTGTATATCTGAAATAAGTGCATTTAGGATTGCAATTGAAGTCTCCCTAATTGGTTTCCTCCTTCCTATGTTTTCTACCTACCCTATCCCTTTTATAAACAATAGGGATCCCATTTAAATAACATTATAAATTATCTGAAACAATTCTATAAAGTGGAAGCTAGATGTCATCTTTCTTAAGGATAAAAACTAGCTCTCTGGCAGTTGCAGTTGTTTCCTTTTCAAGCAGTACACCAAAAATGATTAAAAATTTCAGTGACATGCTGCTATTTAATCAAAAGGTTGTTTCAGAGATCCAGCTGCTAGTTTTAAACTGCAATCTTAAACCCTCTTACCTGGGATTAATATCTACTCAACTAATAAATTCAGTCTGTTGAGCCTCAGTAGATATTATGTGCTATAATAATAATTTTGTGTCAGAAATTATTTTGGGTTGAAAGGATTTTTGCTGGAGGAACTCTGCTCAGGGGACACCCGAATGAAGCGCCTTTCATGTCTCCAAGATCTTTTCCCACTCTATTTAAATACTTGCAATTTCTTGCTTTCGAACTGCTAGGTTGGCGGGAACTGGGACAGAGATAGGTGCTCAATCCTTTATGCAGTACCCAGGTCTCAAAGTGCCGTCTTGCTGGCCTTCCAGCTAACAAGGTGAGCTTTATAACCACTGAGCCACTGCAGCCCCCTGCTAAACATTAATATATGCAAAGGAAGGGATTCTGAATAAACTACCAGTACACAAATTGTTACACTAGATCTGGCTTTCTCAAACTTTTCAGGGTGGGGGCCGGATCACTCCCCTCAGAATGGCTGCACGGGCCGGTCACGTGTTTCCGCGTAAGTTTTCAGTGAGTTCTCACATAAGAACTCGCCAAAAACATGTGAGAACTCACCAAAAATGCACGCTTTTGTCGGTTTTTGGTGCTTCCAGGCAGCAGCACCGGGAACAAGGAGGGCGTCAGAGGCAGGATGAAAAGGCTTCAGGGGCCAGGTCTGGCCTGCAGGCTGAGAATGCCTGCACTAGACCAGGGGTTCCCAACCTTTTCAAGCCAGGGGCTGGGTCACATTCTCTCAGTCAGCTTTGAGGGCTAAATGGCCATTTTTCACTGCATGCATAATGGGGGTGGCCATTTTGTTCCAACAGCTTCAATGGGGTGGCCATTTTGTTTCTTGAATGCCCTTGAGGGGTGGGGGGCCACATGAAATGGTATCACGGGCCAGATCTGGCCCACAGGCCTTAGGTTGGGAACCCCTGCACTGGATCAAAGTCAGGTAACTCACCAGGAAAGCCAGTAATACCCTTACTATCTGAAGCTACCCAGCAGTGAACATACTAATGCCATTACTCTATTGTGTTGGGGTGGGGGAAGAGACTGCATGAAGCAAAGCAAAAAATTTTTATTTTAAATGAATGTTGACTATGTAGGACCCACCTAATGCAAGACCTCTATTGATTTCTATGTTAAACCTAACTGCTGCCAATATTAAAAGATGAATGGAGCTAGAAAAATGACACAGTCCAGCCTGGAAACTGCAGATTACTGTGTGCAAACAATCTAAACTCTTATCTGCTTTTTATGTCCATTTCTTCCCGCACTCCTTGCTTAGTAATGAACTTCAAAAGCCACAGTAGAGAAGCCTGGATTACTATAGATCCTGCCTTGTCCTATTGGGTGGGTGGGAACATAGAGCCAATACCTCCCAAGAGCATTTATGATTTTTTTCAATGAGGACGTGTGAGATAGAAGCAGTGAAGCTAAAGTTTCACTGAGAAAGACAAAATGGGCACTACAAACTTGCAGTACAAAGCCTGGATGTAAGATTTCTATGAACAGAATTTCAATTATATTATGCTCCCACTGGCTAAAAGAGGAATGGTTTTCACTTTTTCACCCTTCAGCAACACTCTGGTATTCTTACTGGGGACCTGTTCAATGTTAATCTCAGGAGATGGCACTGGAGAAATGGTGCAAGGTGAATATTCTTCCAACCTCACCATCAGTAGGAGAGCTTTCTGGATGAAAGACCCTCCTGCCTCCAGAAGAACAAGTCTGAATGTAAGTACCGTAAGTATAACAAGCATCTGTAGAAATGCTAAGAAAATATGCAGAACTACATTCTATTTATACGTGACCAATTCAAGTACTAGGCATTTTTACTTATTATTAACTGGACTTCATGTCACTTATTAAGCACAGCATTTTTCTTGGGGCATAAAACACTGTATTCCTCCAGGCAAATCAACAGAAGTCACGAGTAATTTTTAAAAAGTTTAATCTTCATTGACAATAAAAAAGATTAGACACATGCCAACAGTATAAACTAAGAACTGCAACCAAAAAATGCAAAGTGAAGAAAACCATCTACATATATGCTGAACACAAAACCAATCCCTTTGATTTTCTATTAGCTTTGTTTTAACAATCTGACTCATTCGGTTTGTGAGTGGTATCAACATTTGATTTCCAAACAAATGAAAAGTATCAATCTCCAATTCCTAATTCTGTGTCTCTATGTTCTATCTCAAGGGTCAGCAAACTTGGCTCTCCATGTGTTCTTGGACTTCAATTACCAGGAGCCCAAGTCCGTACACCTGCTGATCAAGGAATCTGGGAATTTAAGTTTAAGAACATATGGAGAGCCAAGTTAGCTTCTTCCTGTTCTCCCACTACAGATATTGTCTCTCTGTTGTCACTTCTAGTAAGGTTTGTTGCATGCTTCCATTGAACTAAGGTTCTAAATTCAATTCATTTTTTTAAAAGCATTTCCAGGGGTGTGCATGGCACCATGGAAAGGTGCTGGACAGGAAGTGGTGGGGGCACCTATTTGAGGGGGGTTGGGGGGGTCCCATACATTGCTATTGGCGCCCCAGGACACCAGAGGCGAAGGTGGGATGGGACAAAGCCTGATTGCCTGATATACCAGCATGCACCTGCCCACTTCTGGTTGATGGATGTGGGATATTGTGCATCTGTATCCACAATTCAAAATGCTATGAAATGGCCCAATATTGCTGCAGAATATTTCCTAGTATTGCCAGCAGGAAAAAGGATGTGAAGTTTTACATAGCAAACGGCAACCTGAAGATTGATAACAATTCACTTTGCCATGATGAGCTTGACAACATAGATTCTGTAGTTACTCACTTTCTCCTTGGGGCAGGAGCAGGAATAGTGAAAGAAGAACTACAAATAATATTCCCACATCATAGAATTTCTGTTTTAAAAAACTGCAAATATGTCATCAATATGTGAGATACTTCTTTTAACTTCATTTAGGAAAAATGGATAAAGAATGGATGGGTTTAAAGCAGGCTTTCTCAAGGTTTTCAGGTCATAGGTCTGACCACGCCTCCTGGACTGCTGATCAGGCCAGTCACTTCCATTGGGAAGCAGAATTAAAATGCATGCATGCACAGAACACATTTTAATACTGCTTCCGGGATCGGGGAGGGTGTCGGGGGCGGATGAATTGGCGTCGGGAAACAGGTTTGACCCACAAGCCATAGGTTGAGAATGCCTGGTTTAAAACGATACATAGAACAAATAAAATGACTGATGACACAAATTGCCTCCTATGAATAATCTTTAGAAGCCCCAGACATTAAATGCTAGCACATATTGTTACTGTTATTAGTGAAACAGCAATATTCATCTTATGAACATTTCATCACTTTTAAATTAAATATGCATATGCATTAACTTCATATAAAAATGAAAAATATATGCAGTCTGAATTATATGCAAGGTGGACATATGTAACTGTATAACATTTAGGCAACAGAGAAAAATAATGCTAGTAATGCTGTTTGGCCTACAATAAAGTCCCCACTAAAGCATGGCAGGCAATTATAAAGATATAATGAACGTAGTAATTTAAAAAAATTAAAGCCATAAGAGAATGAAATAAGGACAAAATTAATTGGGCAGAACTTCCATTAATCATCCAAACATAGGAGGACAATGATCACACACACTCTAGTATGACCTTTCAAGAGACCTTGGCTTTATTGGATGTACCCAGTATTTCCAAAAAGGATATCACTCAAAAAGTACCAAGAAAGCACTACTGGATCATCTAAAATAAAACCATAGCCTGATTCAGTGGAAGAGCATATATTCTCTGCTTGCTCTGGAGTGCCACTGCCAAAACAGAGTATTGGGCTAATGGTCTGGTATTACGAGTCACTTCATTAAAGTTTGATATCTGAGAGCAGAACATGAAGGATGCTCAGAATCAGTCATTATAGAAAAAATAATTTCAATATGCATAAACATATTTTCACTAATTATGACTGCACATCATCCACAGCCATATCTCTCTATTACAGAAATTGCAATTATATATTATTTGGTGAAAGGCAAAGAGTTATTGTATTACAATTCAACTATATTTTGTGGAAACAATTAGGTGGAAGACCTCTAGTTTATTATCTAAGATGGAATACACTGATTTAGAATACTGTTTACAAACAACTGGAAGTATATTTTATGAGCAACATGAAAAGTGGAAGCTCTGCCCATATATTAATGCATGGCTGGTTAGTTGGCTCAACAGTGGACACATTCCCAATACCAAGAATGACATTAAAATATAATGAAATAGCAGAATACTATAAAATATATAGCTTACTTTGTGCTTTTTCACAGAAGTTTATCTGAAAGCCTAAAGCAAAAAAGATAAGTTCTAGTTCATTTACTGAAATTACAGATTTGCATAACCTTTAAAATCACATTTAATGTTCATTTTTAAAAAGATGAAACATCAAATAAAAGGTTTGACATAGGCAAAATGACCGCCTGAGTTCCAATAATTTCAGTTATCTTGTCGACAGAATAATCTGAAATTGTACTATACTATCCAAAACATCAGCAGAACACGCGATTGGTCTCCAGATCAGGTCCACTACAGAGGTTAAGTATTAGTTCAGTGTTAACTTTTTTAAAATATTAATATTAACGGGCAATTTTTTCTAGTAAAGTTCCCTTTGGATGTCTGATGTTCATAAGAACAGACTTGAAAATAAATGCATTTTGGCGACTTGTTTCCTCAAGTTTAGATCTGTACTTTAAAGGATGGGAACTATGAATTCTGGAGTAATGCGTAAATATCACTGTCATAACATACATAGCTGTACCATTCACATGCAAAATAATTATATCTGACTTTAGTCTTGCATGATAAATACATACAGGAAAATATTGTTTCTAATGTACATAAATTATTCAAATAAAATCTATTTATCTCGTTTACTTATTCTACACAATTTATTGTGAGAACAAGCAAATATTCAAGTGACATCCACTGCTACTGTATTCCCATTTCTGAGATCTTTTTTAAGTATTCTCTTTATATTTTAAGAATATGTTCCCAGTTATTTTGAAACAAATCCTGCCTAATAACAATTTTCCATGCTTGAAACATTATGCAGGATAATGCAGTCACAAAAGTCCTCTTCATATAGCTTGTTTGCATTAGATACGTTTTGCCACTTACAGAACTGAACTCACACCATCCATTTGTTGAAGGCTAAGAAGCTTTACAGAACCAGAATCTGTAAATTCATTTCTAGTTTAAAAATAAACACACCAGATTGTGTTTTTCAAGTGCTTAAATGAGAAGACATATCCACACTGATAGCATTGGTGATAATTCAAAGGCATATAAACGTATCCTTCTTTATTCGTGCTAGAACTTTAGCCACAACAGTGAGGATATAATAACGACCTGACTCCCACAGACCAATGACTTTCTACTTCAATGTTTTTAATATCAAAAACCACACAGATACCACAATAAATAACTCCAGGTCTTAATAGAATTATGTCTTATTTGGCAGAGACTCCTGAAATCCACTGTCTTTGATCATGTTTAGCTCAGACAAACTTATGTCCCATTACTACGTGCCACATGAACATTCAAAACACGTAAACAGTTATCTGTAAGGAACAAATACTAATGGTTTCTAATACAGTGACAATGCTGCTCCAAATGGCCCTTTTTCTGTAATAGTTTACCAAAAAAAATAACATAAAAAGATTTGGTTATTGAAACATTATACTGTCTTGGACTTACAATAAGACTTATGTAAGTCTTGCCTTTTAAATAGAAAAGAAAAAACATATTGACATAAATTCCATTGCTTAGTAAAGTAAATCATACTATAGTAGGCTCATTGAATCAATGGAGATGTGGTAAGTCAACTCTTTCATCAGTTCCATTGATTCAAATGGGCCTACTCTAACTGTAACTTAACATCGTAAGTCACAAGTTAGACTGGGATAATTTGAACCAATGTTCACTCACTAAATCCATACTGATTCAATGGCCCTACTCTACTGGGATATATACATACTAAGCAACAGAATTTTGGCCATTAAAGATTATTTCCTGCCATTTTTCTGGCACCTAAGAAACCTATTTGTAAATAAAAGCTGTGAGGGAGTTCTTCTATGTCACAGTGGTCTTTACATTAAATGAAAATTTGCACAAACTGAAACATCTCTCTACACAAAACTGAGTGAGTACCTGTATGACTGTTTAGAGTAGGAAATGTTTCTATTTAAGATTTATCAGGACAGGTACAAATAAATTCTAATGTAATTCATTCAAAATTCATTGAATCCTCCATGCCAGAGTAATATGGTTATTTATTTTTTATTAAAAATTCAGAAACAGATAATGTATCTTCCAAACACTGTAAAGCAACAGCTAGTTAACAGTACAGTAAAACCTTGAGGTACAAATACCTCACCTAATGAAAAACTCACAATACAAAAGGAAATCCTGGAAAAATAATGCTTTGAAATAAGATTATTATTTTTTTCGAGATACAAAGTTGGGGAGAGGGGGCTACGACACTTCCCATGGAGGTGGGAAGGTGTTTGAAGCATTTCTGCTCCATTTTTTGGGATTTTTCATCACATCTTGGCACCACCAGAAGCTTCCCCCACCTACCCCCAGGAAGTGCTGAAAAATTCCCCTTCCCCTCAACAGCTAATTGTCAGTGACTGGTCCTGCAATTACCAGTGCTGGCCACTAGAGGCCGCTGTCAGAAATGTGCCAAATATGCATTGAAAACCATTAAGGAGGTCAGAAAAGTGGGGGGAAATCTTTTATTTATTCAAAACTCTTTCTAAAGTGCACTTTGGAATTTTTTTGCCATGTTTTTGCCACTTCAGAAAAAGTTTTGAACAGCATTTTTTTTTTGCTTTTTTCTGCTCTGGAACACATTATTTGGTTTTCAATGCATTCCTATGGGAAACTGAGCTTTGAGATACGAATTTTTTTGAATACGAAAAACCCTGAGGAATGGATTAATTTTGTATCTCAAGGTACCACTGTATTGAGTATTATCTGGTGAAAGCCCAGCCTTCACCCACAACACTGCCAAGTTCTGTGCCACAGCATGGAGGGTCAAAAGAACAATCCTAGCAGGTCCTTCAGCTAAATAAACTACTAGCACAAAATCATAGGCTTAGTATTAGTTGTAGTATCCCTAATCTTAAGTACAGTTGTACCTCGCTTAAAGAGCATAATGCGTTCCACAGAATTGCTCTTTAAGTGAGTTTGCTCTTTAAGGTGAAACACCATTGGAAGTGACCAATTGTGGAAGGGGATTGTGAACTCCAATTTATTTGTTAAGCAAGTTTTTGATTGGTTTTATTTGTTAAGCGAAGCGAACATTCAGAGAAAATTCTGCTCTTTAAGCGAGTTACTCTTTAAGCGAGGCGCTCTTTATGCGAGGTTTGACTGTAATATTTTATTGCTTTGTTAACTCAGAACAAACACACTCCTCTTAAGATATTTTAAGTACCCTCATTTTAACTTCTGTTTTTGCTGTACTGTGCTGGTCATGGGCAGTAATAAAGATTTATTTGATTCAGTATTGGGCTTAAATACTTTTGTCAATAGTTTACATATAAATGATTGTTTCTGATTCGGTTTCCATAACCATACACTCAAGAAGTCAAAGTAAAACCATGCATACATTGAGCTGCAAGAAGAAAAGAAGGGATTTGCAACCATATGCAAATCAGAAGGAAAGAATTTACTCTCTGGCATTTGACAATAACTTGGGCGCACACTGGGCCCACTCATAAAGCTTGACATTTGACACAGACTAAGATCTGCACTCCCTGGTTATACCAAATCTTTCAAGGAAGGGAGGAGTGCAATTACTGAGCAAGTTCAAAAGATGTAGGATCATAGGAGGGTACTGGAAACAGAAAGAAAAAAAGGCATGAAAGATATAGTGTCTTGTAGATAGACAGTAAGCAGTCTTGAAATCAGGAGGGGGGGGGGCTACCAGGACAACTCCATAGTAAAGGTAAAGGTCGCCCTTGCTAGAAAGCCAGTCATATCTGACTCTATGGTTCAGTGCTCATCTCTGTTTACAGCCAAACAGCCAGTGCACGGAACGCTGTTTACCTTCCCATCTAAGTGGTCCCTATTTATCTACTTGCAATTTCTTGCTTTTGAACTGCTAGGTTGGCAGAAGCTGGGACAGAGACGGGAGCTCATTCCATCAGCCAATACTCGGGTCTGGAACTGCTGACCTGCCACCACAATGCCAACTCCACAGTAAAGTAGTGGATATTCTTTCACAATCATCACTTTATTGTAACTAAGGATCTTTCAGATCAACAGGAAGCAATCTTCACTTCTGTGATAAAATTATTTTAATTGTATCTTAACTTCAAAATATAAAGGTTTCAGAATCTGATGCTTTTGTCCAAAATATAATAAAATGAAAAAGTTCATAAAGAAATAGCATGAAAAGTAAAAGCTGTATTAGCAAAGAAATATTATGTGGTCCAAGATCTGAAGAGATTATATTCATTAAATTGGTACCAATAGAGCATCCAATTCTTCAAAAGCTTTGAACCTGTAATGAATGGCCAAGACAAATGTTAAGCAAATATTAAGCCATGTGGCCAAGGCAAATGTTAGCCAAAATGGCTAGAAATTATGGTTCTCAACGTTATTAGAAATGTTCTATGAATTATAATTCTACAAAACCTTCTAAATCACTTTCCCTCTACAACAGGGATACTAGGGATTCTCAACCTGCGGCCCACAACACCATTTTATGTGGTACCCCACCGCCTCCACTACTCCAGGAAGTGCCATGTGGTGGAGGAAGGGCAAAATGGCCATCTGGCCCTCAAAGCTGTCTGAGGGAGCGTGACCCGGCCCCCGGCTTTAAAAGGTTGAGAACTCCTGCTCTACAACCATCATCTGAAACAATGGCTTATTATTACTGAACAATTTTCAAATATGGCTTTCCTAACCTTGTAACATTTACTTCAAATGCAGGGGGGACGACAAAGTAGACTTTTTTCTGAATGAAACAACAGAAGTTTTAAAAACCAAGACGCCACAATGAAACTTTATTCGAATACTAGTTTAATCTAAGGAGGCAAAGGGACAAATTATGTCACTAACCCAGTAACACTCATACAGATATTCCAAGCAAAAATCTAGTGAACCTAAGTATCTAGGAATGTATAATTTCTAAATTTAACAGGGCTCCCCTGTAAAAGCTCAACAGCTAATATAAACCTGTTCTGCACAATGTAAACTGACTCTCAGGAACAACATGTGATTTACAGTCAGATTCACAAAACCTCCAA
Organism: Furcifer pardalis; assembly: GCA_030440675.1. Classification (NCBI taxonomy): domain Eukaryota; kingdom Metazoa; phylum Chordata; class Lepidosauria; order Squamata; family Chamaeleonidae; genus Furcifer; species Furcifer pardalis. Next base: position 59,047,995 of record CP126893.1, on the reverse strand, counting down.
TGCTTACACCAAGCTCCCAAACATGCATCCTTTCCTGCTTACTTCCAATGGGCAGTTCCTCACATGTAATGGAACATCAACTTTGCCAGGGATATAAATGGGGAAAGCACGTGTATACTTGAGGATACCCATCAGCTGATGTCAAACATATGAATCAGGTTCTAAATAAGTATTGTGATCTGTTAATACTTGGCTGAAAAAAGTTTATACGTTTTCACAAATTTTGATACATACAAATACATACACCTTGTAAGGTTTTCTGCATTAAGAACATGAAAATGCATTTTAGATTTCTGTCCATGCTCCTAGCAAAGAGTTAAAACAAAATAACCAAAACGTCGTTTTTCACTATTTCTTTAAACCTCAAAAGACACAAGAGCCAGAACAGATCATGATATACATTATTATGACTCTAAATATTTAAAAATGTTTGGTCCTACTGTAAAAACCCTATTCAATTCTAATTCATAATGTTTACTGTAATGTTTAGTTACATGATCATAGGAATGGTAACTGGGTCCCTGTCAGGATCCTGGCCGTCCCAACTTAAGGGCCTCTCCCCTGGTTCCAGGGACCCAGTCCCCTTACGTGAACTTAGCCCTTCTTCCATACCTTTGGGAGAACCGGCCTGCAGTTGCTTGCCAAACGCAGCAAACTTCTTACTGTGCTCGTTCAATGGAGCAAGTGGGGAGATTGGTAGCGAGCCTTCGTGTGTGCAGTTTACCTTTTGCTAACAAAATGAGACATTGATCTTCAAGCAAAAATAGTAGATTTATTGTAGTAGGTTTCTTAAAGGATATTCCATAGAGTCAAACAGCAGCTCCCAACAGCCTCAGACAGTACAGTAAGTGGCTAAGGATAATAGGTGTAGTCTACTTCAAATATTAGTTGCTCAACTTTCATCCATCATATCTTTGAGTAAAACTAGGTGATGGACATCATTGTATTAGCATTTAAGCTTCTTGCCTGAAGATAACACACTTTGTAATGATGGCAAATTTTCTTAAGGCTCATATTTACAAAGACAGAATTGAATCTGTCTCCTAATTTTCCCTCAAATCTGGTCAGTCTGCAGTCAAATAAACAGAATTTGTCTGATATAATCAATGAAAAATGAACAGTTCTTGTGTTGTGTTTTTATCATGTCACAATTCCTGCAATTCAGTCACTGCTAACCCAAAATGCACCTATACATTAAACGGATGAAGTTACAACTGAACTTCATAGTATGATTCTGCATATACTGTACTTAGGAATGAGCATGTTTAAATATCTACCCCACATTAACATAAAGTATTTATTTATTTATTTATTTATTTATTTATTTATTTATTGGATTTCTATACCGCCCTACTTGGTGCGACCAACTCAGGGTAGGTAACAAGAGTGATTTGAGAGGCATTTCACCAAATAACACTGTAATGGGGGATGTGGCCTGAAATCCTGTGCTTCAATGTAGCCTGTTTTCCAACACCCAAGGGGGAAACACTTTTTATTACAGATAGATAACAAGAACACAGATGTTAGTACACAGTGGAGTTAGGTGTACAATAGGAAACTAGGGAATTTTAAATATAGGGTGCCCTTACTATACAGTACTTCCTGTTGCACAAGAAATAGAGAGTAGGTGTTTTTATAATTCCTTTTCATTCCCAGAACTTCACTTTAAAAAATAAGAGTACAGCAGGAGATGGGTGGGGAATACATAGCTCTCCTTATGTTGTAACTCTCATCAGCCCCAGTCAATATGGCTAATTATCAAGGATAATGGGAGAATAACAAGCTCTGCATCTCTAAATTAATCCTGATAATGAAAGAAACAAAGGCCTTAGACCAGGAATATATGCATCAACATTGTTGAGATATTACACTTACTCAGTATCTGGGAACATTTTTACTAATACAGTATAAAGATAACAGAGCATTCTTCTTCTCCTCATCATCTTTCTTAATCACACACAAAAACAAACTGTTGTCACATTTATTTCATGGCAACCCCAAACCAGTTTCTAAGAACTATTTGCCTCGTACGCACGCAAAATCTCATATTTCATACCCTTGCACCCTGTATCTTTACTTTACTTTACTTTACTTTACTACTCATATTTGCTATCCCGCCCCAATCAGGTAAACCCGACTCTGGGCGGCTTACAGCATAGATTAAAATTTATCAATATTTAAAATTTTAAAAATTCATAAAAAATTAAAACAGTATCGAGGGTATGGTCAGAAAGGATGGATTATCTCTAGATTAGCCACCCCACATGGGATCCCACATTCCTGGATCCCCACTTTAACACTTAACCACCTACAAATAATATGATGCTACCTTTCAGTCACACTTTTGTGCAGAAAGGACAGGAACCATGTGGTCTTTCAGATGTCACTGGATGGCAATTCCCACCAAACAGCAGCTGGCACAACATCCACAAAGCATAGCCAATGTTAAGGGTTAACACTGACGGATACTCGGTGGCCAAACACACACACACACACACACACACACACACACACACACACACACACACACACACACACGAGACTTATGTAATTTCCAGTATCAGAAAGGAACACCTCTTGCCTAATGCATGTATCTAGACAGGTATGCCCTCTTTAGACGGTATGCTGCTAGTTTTTCCACCCCTCCATTCAAGGACACTCAGGGTTTTCCCCAAACACATTACATACCTCCAGTCCCATTTGCCTAAGACTATAACAGAAGACAGGCTACCAATAGCCCTTCCCCGACCCTAACACAAGCATTCTCCGACCCATTGCTTTGTCAGTCAACACTCCCACACACAGTTCGACACACCTAGCGATTCCTTCCAAATTTGCACTCACACAAGCCTCGTACCTCGCACATTAACCTCAGCAACCTTCCTAGCCACCACGCGGGCTGCGCTCCCTACACACCGACCCTCTTACTTGCACCCCGCCCGGAATGAGTCCCCCAAACCTCCCTTGTACTCACGCCCTCAAACCTGCCCAGTGACCATCCTTTATTGAGGGGCTACTACTTGCTCCAGAAAGTGTGCATGGGGGGGGGGGGTCCCTAGAGATCATCCTGCACCTCCCTTGTACTCACGCCCTCAAACCTGCCCAGACCATCCTTTATTGAGGGGCTACTTGCTCCAGAAAGTGTGTGTGTGGGGGGGGGGGGTCCCTAGAGATTCCTTCCAAATTTGCACTCACGCAAGCCTCGTACCTCGCACATTAACCTCAGCAACCTTCCTAGCCACCACGCGGGCTGCGCTCCCTACACACCGACCCTCTTACTTGCACCCCGCCCGGGATGAGTCCCCAAACCTCCCTTGTACTCACGCCCTCAAACCTGCCCAGACCATCCTTTATGGAGGGGCTACTTGCTCCAGAAAGTGTGTGTGTGGGGTCCCTAGAGATCATCCTGCACCTCCCTTGTACTCACGCCCTCAAACCTGCCCAGACCATCCTTTATTGAGGGGCTACTTGCTCCAATAAGTGTGTGTGTGTGTGTGGGGGGCGTCCCTAGAGATCATCCTGCACCTCCCTTGTACTCACGCCCTCAAACCTGCCCAGACCATCCTTTATTGAGGGGCTACTACTTGCTCCAGAAAGTGTGCATGGGGGGGGTCCCTAGAGATCATCCTGCACCTCCCTTGTACTCACGTCCTCAAACCTGCCCAGACCATCCTTTATTGAGGGGCTACTACTTGCTCCAGAAAGTGTGTGTGTGTGTGTGTGGGGGGGGTCCCTAGAGATCATCCTGCACCTCCCTTGTACTCACGCCCTCAAACCTGCCCAGACCATCCTTTATTGAGGGGCTACTTGCTCCAGAAAGTGTGCGTGTGTGTGTGTGGGTCCCTAGAGATCATCCTGCACCGGCCGTACGCGAGTGTTTACACGTCCATGCGACCACCATCACCACCCCTTACCTCGCTCGTCCCCCCTTCTTCGCCCCTTGCACACCCCTCCACACAGCCCAGCGTCTGTTGACACCCAGGAGCCGTTCCTTCCCGACGTGCGCCCCACACACACACCCCTCCCCCGTTCACACACAATGGAGGTGTTCGCTCCGGGCGTCCCTGGGGGCTCGACCTTCCTCTCCAGGCCGCTCATCCCCGGGGGGGGGGGAGCGAGGCCCGGTCCTCCTCCTCCGCCCTGCTCAGGTCCAGGAAGGCCGGGAGGAGGAGACCCGGAGCGCGGCCTAGGTCGAGCCTCGGGTGGCGGGGGGAGTTATGAGTGGAGGGGAAGCCGAGTGCGCTCCCGTCCCGGTCCCCGGGGGTGCCGCTCCCCGTGGCGCGCTGCCTTCCCCTTACCCTGCATGCTGCTGACCGTGGTGTGCCCCGCCTGGGACCCGCCGCCGCCGGAGCCAGAGCCGGGGCCCGGGCTGGGAGCCGCCATTGTGCAGCGCGCCAGACGCGGAGGGAGGGACACGGAGGGAGGGACGGACTGAGGAGACTGGGAGATGGACGGCGGCGGCGAGAAGGGAGGGAGAGAAGGAGGGAGGCTGCAATGCAGCAGCAGAGGCAGCGCAGCAAGGGACAACAACACGGTCCCTTCTCGCCTACTACCCACTCGCCCGCGCAGATGGCGGGACACCCAGAGAGGGTGGACTACTACTCGGGACCACCGGCGCCACAGCCTCTCCTCACGGCCGCCACCACCAGCCTCCGTCCCTCTCTCTCTCTGTTTCCCCCTTCGCCCTTCCCTCACACCACCCGCAGGGCCTAAGCGGATAACCCCTCCCAGGCTGCGGGCGGAACGGAGGGTGTCTCTGGGGCTCTCCCCAGCGCCCAAAATGACGGACGGAGGAAGGCCCCCCCCCAAAAAAAGCCCACCTTAGCCCTCCTGGACGGGGAAAGTGGGGAGGTCTCCTGCCGTGCCTCCCGTGAGGCAAGGGCTCTCTCACACGCCCTCTAAAGCAGCTATGTGCGTTACCTCAAAATGTGTGTACAGTAATACCTCAGATAACATTAGTATCGAATAACACTAAAATCGCATTACATTAAGGAATCTGAGGGGAAGAATTGCATCAGATAACATTAAGATCCTATGGGATGCTTCAGATAACAACCGCGAAAGCCTGTGTGGTTACAATGTATCTCTATGGATCCCATAGAGGATCAGATAACACTAAAAATCATATAACACCAAGACTTGTGGAACCAGGTTTTAGTGTTATATGAGGTTTTACTGTACCAGTAATACCTCATATATAACATTAGTATCAAATAACACTAAAATCGCATAACATTAAGCAATCTGGGGGGAAGAATTGCATCGGATAACATTAAGATCCTATGGGATGCCTCAGATAACAACCGCTAAAGCCTGTGTGGTTACAATGTACAAGTAAAACCTCATATAACACTAAAACCTGGTTCCACAAGTCTTGGTGTTATATGATTTTTAGTGTTATCTGATGCATGTTAAAATCCTATGGGATCCATAGAGATACATTGTAACCACACAGGCTTTAGCGGTTGTTATCTGAAGCATCCCATAGGATCTTAATGTTATCTGATGCAATTCTTCCCCCCAGATTCCTTAATGTTATGCGATTTTAGTGTTATTCAATACTAATGTTATCTGAGGTATTACAGTAAAACCTCATATAACACTAAAACCTGGTTCCACAAGTCTTGGTGTTATATGATTTTTAGTGTTATCTGATCCTCTATGGGATCCATAGAGATACATTGTAACCACACAGGCTTTAGCGGTTGTTATCTGATGCATCCCATAGGATCTTAATGTTATCCGATGCAATTCTTCCCCCCAGATTCCTTAATGTTATGCGATTTTAGTGTTATTCGATACTAATGTTATCTGAGGTATTACAGTAAAACCTCATATAACACTAAAACCTGGTTCCACAAGTCTTGGTGTTATATGATTTTTAGTGTTATCTGATCCTCTATGGGATCCATAGAGATACATTGTAACCACACAGGCTTTAGCGGTTGTTATCTGATGCATCCCATAGGATCTTAATGTTATCCGATGCAATTCTTCCCCCCAGATTCCTTAATGTTATGCGATTTTAGTGTTATTCGATACTAATGTTATCTGAGGTATTACAGTAAAACCTCATATAACACTAAAACCTGGTTCCACAAGTCTTGGTGTTATATGATTTTTAGTGTTATCTGATCCTCTATGGGATCCATAGAGATACATTATAACCACACAGGCTTTAGCGGTTGTTATCTGAAGCATCCCATAGGATCTTAATGTTATCTGATGCAATTCTTCCCCCCCATATTCCTTAATGTTATGCGATTTTAGTGTTATTCGATACTAATGTTATATGAGGTATTACTTGTATCTCTATGGCTCCCATAGGATTTTAACATGCATCAGATAACACTAAAAATCGTATAACATCAAGACTTGTGGAACCAGGTTTTATGAGGTTTGTTATATGAGGTTTGACTTGTATAGGGTTCAGGGGCGTATCTGCCGTATCAATTATATGGGGGCCCCTGGTCCACGGGGGCCCCCAACGTGCGTAAGCAAAAATTAATAAAAACTTCCCAATTTTTTTTTTATTTCACAAATAACAAAAGTCAAAAACAATTTTTTTTTCTTTTGTGAGAAATCTTTATCCTTCCTAAGGGCCCCCCAAACAAATTTTTATACGGGGCCCCGCCAAGGCACACTACGCTTCTGATAGGGTTAGGGGAGGTGGTGGTCTGCATCAGCAGGAGGAGAGTGGGTAGGGACAGGCGGCCTGCCTTCCTCGGTCATCATCTGGGAACATTTCAATGGTGAAAGTGATGGTTCTTCCTTCTTCTTCTTTTTTGAACCATTGTTGTACTACTGTACTGAAAGAGAGAAATTAGGATGGTGTGTCATCCAGTGATGGGATGTAACAGGTTCTCACCAGTTCTCCAGAACCGGTAGTAACTTTTCCCAGTGTCCTGGAGAACCGGCTGCAGCTTTTGGGGGGAACCACCTTCGGGGCTTACTTTTTCACTGGTTCCCCCACTGCACATACACACCAAGCACTTGGTGTGCTTGCTTGGTGCATATGCACGGCCTCCTTGCTGTCCTCCCAAGTGGGGAGGAGGAAGAGAAGCTGCTAACCTGAAGCTACCTATAGCCTGCTCCCCTAGATATCCTAGAGAACTGGTTAGGCAAAAACTAAACCCAGAATGCTCCTTAGAAAGTCAAATTGTAAAGATGAAGCTAAAGTACTTTGGACATCAAATGAGAAGAGAGGATTTGCTTGAGAAAGCCTTGATGCTTGGAAGGGTCAAGGGCAAAAGAAGAAGGGGATGGCCCAAGATGAGATGGTTAGATGGTATTGTGGAGACAATGGGCACAGAGCTCAGTGAGTTGAGGGGGATGGTGGAGAACAGGAGTGCCTGGCGGGCAATGGTCCATGGGGTCGCAGAGGGTCGGAATCGACTGTGCGACTGAACAACAACAACAACAAACTTCTTTAACTGTTGAAAAGTTGAAAAGTGCCAAAATGAAGCCATCTGTGGTGAGTTAGTCCTGTAGTTCCTTCCATCTGAGCTAGTGTGAGAAAGATTAGTCAGAATAAGCTTTAAGCTCTGGTTTAAAAGCTCTGGTTGATTTGTGTTGTGGGTGTGTGTGTGTTTGGGTGTGTGTGTGTGTTTTAATGTATTATTTATTTATTTAATTTATTTACAGGTTTGTGTTGTGGGTGGGTAGGTGGGTTGAGGTGTGTGTGTGTGTGTGCTTGTTTTTATTTTATTTTATTTTTTATAATTTTTAAATTTGTTTTCTTTGGCTCCGCCCACAACATCATGATGTCATGACATTGGCTCCACCCATGATGTTAGCTCTGCCCACACTGTGATGATGTCATAGTGGGATAGTAAAATTTTTGACATCCTACCACTGGTGTCATCACTTGATAGAAGTGCGTTCACTGGACAGATGTGGGCTGCAGACAGTGGTAGGCAGCAAAAAAAAATTGCTACCACGTCTTGGGCGGAGCCTGTGTCATGGGCGGGCTAGTCATGCCTGCCATATGACCATGTATACATCTGCAAACACAGGCAGCACTGGCTCTTAGGCTGTAAATGAAAATGAGCACTGCACCCTAGAGTCGTATATGACTGGCTTTTGAGCAAGGGAGACCTTGAACCACTTGCAGGGACAAAACCTGATGTCAAATTTGAATACCAACCAGGGATCTTCTGGTTTTAGGTAAAGGTTGCCCTTAATCGAAAGCCAGTCATTACCAACACTAGGGTTCAGTGCTCATCTCTGTTTATAACCAAAGAGCCAGTGGACTTGATCCACAAAAGCTCACATTAAAATACAGCAGTTAGTCTTTAAGCTGCCACAACATTTTTGTCTTTTTGTTTTGTTTATTCTCTGAAATGCTTGCACAGAATAAAACTTTTTAAATGGTAGCTATGTTAGTCTGGGCAGGGCAGGGAGGTGGGCATGTTCACCTAATTTCACTCTTCCCCCCCCCCGCCCGAAGGCCACCCAATTTTACCACGCCCCTGCCCAAAGACCACCCAGTTTTGCTTAAAAAAAACACAACAACCAGCAGTTATTATTTCAAGTGCCACAACATTTTAATTGACTAGGTGATGTTTCTCAGTAGTGTGCCTTGTCATATGATCAACTGTGCAACTATGACACGTCCCAGTGGTATTAATTAGCTGTGGTGAATTAAGTAGGTACTGTAGTTCTTTTGCAAATGCCATTAGAATTACTGTACTGTCTTTTAGCTGTTTTCTCTTGCAAAAGATAAACACAGATACACTATGGGAAGATTGATAATGATGTTAGACAAAGTTTCAAAGAAGCTTGGCCAAAGTATTTCTAAAGTATTATAAACTCTCTGCTGGGTTTCCGAACAACTTCATACTCTAATTAAGTAGAGAAAGATAATGACCTTTGATGAAATCTACAAGAATCCAATACAGTTTTAAAAAACTGAACATATCTAGTCCCTTGTAATTCAAGGACTGCTAGAATTCCTCAGAATGATATGAAAACCATCAGCATGGGGAATGTTTACATTGCATGTAACTTTCATTTTCTGGGTGTGTTTGTTTTTATTTTTTAAAACATACATATCTTGTCTTTCATCCTGCCTTAATAATAGGAGTCAACTAAAAGAGCCTTAGAATTTAAAAGAAAACCCACTCAATCATATGACACAGACACTCAGTAGCATACAACAGTAATCGAACAGCTGAGCAGACTGGCCATGTGGTTCTTCCCAGTGGTGGTGGCAGTGCATGAATTCGTCATGCATTTTTGGGCATTTCCCCCACTTCCCTTGGAGGAGGGACCAACGGCAGCACATTTTGAGCTGTTTTCTGAATTTTCCCACCATTTTTGCCATGTTTTGGTGCATTTTTGTGCGATTTTGGCACTTCTGATGATGGTGGGGCACTTCTGGCAACAGTGGCAATCCGGCCCATGGGCCGTAGTTTGGACACCCCTGCATTAAACGGTTATGAGGAAAACAAAATGGAGCATAAACTGACTGTAGTACCCAAAAAGTCCAAGGAACTGTTGCACTTGCTTAGTTTGAGAAGTGAGCCATTAGGATACTTGATCTACTTGATCTCCTACAGGACTCACCTCTCCACTTCCTACTGTAAGGGTGAATTATTGTACCTTGATCTGGACACTTTTAAAAAACTTTTTTGGGATGTAGCATTCAACCTCTCCTGCCACAAGACCTCCAGAATCTACTCAGGTAGATGGAAATGTTCTTACCAGGAGATATTATAAGTAATCATGTCATCTATGAGGCAGTAGTACAGGTTTTAGAACTTTATTACAGCTTCATAGGATCGCAGCTATGTCATTGTGCAGCAGAGCAAAACAATGTTCTAAAAGGCAATCCTAGAAATAGGAGCACCCAAAAAAAAAACTTGGCACAACTGTAGCAGACAGTATGTTCTTCCTCTAAATTTGGGGATGTTTGGACAATAGGTTTTAAGTTATTATTTTTTTAAAATGTAAAACTCTTTTACCTTCTGTGCAGAAACAAGCAACCTTTTATGTCCTCAGGTTTAAAACAGATCAAATAAGGTGAAAAGATCAGTCTTGCCTATCATGTAGGGAAATGGTTGGTCTCACCCGCTTTTTTATTTAGAAAGAATAATGGCTGCAGGGATTGAAATCTTGATCTTTTCAAAAGGTTTAATCAGAGATACAGTAGTTACAAACTGTGTGGAACAACTTACCAGCAGCAAATGTTCCAAATAATAGATACATTGTTGCTAGTACACAAAGCTTTTGGGCAAACTGAACTTTTGTAGCTTCAGACAATATTTCTAAGAAATAAATAGGACCTTATGTGGAGGTTAGCTCAGCTGAATTTAATTTGAACATAAATCATAAAAAGTTCAGGCTTGACTTCGGAGAGCACTCACTTTTCGGTCTTTCTCGTTAGCTATGAAAATGCCTGATACCTGATGTCTATAAATAGTTGCCATGAGGTTTTACACTTATGTCTGTGGACTTGATCCACAAAAGCTCACATTTAAATACAGAAGTTAGTTTTTAAGGTGCCACAACTTTTTTTTGTTTTGTTTACTCTCTGATATGGTTGTCTATAGTATTTGTAAGACTCTCTTCCAACACAACATTTTAAATTACTTCATTTTTCTCCTTTCTTCCCTGTATTAATTTTACATAGTATGAATGATTTTGACTGTATAGAGCAGGGGTGCCCGAACTATGGCCCACGGTGCCGAATCATCCAGCCCACACCGCCCTTGCTACTACTGGAAGTGGAAGTAAAACGCACCCGTGCACATGCAAAATGCTGCTGTAAGTGCACCCGCAGCTGTTGTAAATGCATTTGTGACAGCCATGGGTACATTTATGGCAGCATTTTGCACAGACGCAGGCTCATTTTACTTTGGCTTCCAGTGGGAGGAACCACATGACTGGCCTGATGAACCATGTGACTGGCCCATGGCCTGAAAAATTTGGGTACGCCTGTTACAGAGCTTTTGGTCCAATGCAGCTTCCTTAGATTACCTAACCCCAAAGAAAGAGTTTGGAAATGAGAACATAGCTAGTACAGGTATATACAATGGTGTTTCGCTTAAAGAGCAAACTCACTTAAAGAGCAATCCTGTGGAATGCATTATGCTATTTAAGCAAGGTACCACTGTATTCTGCAGAGCAGGCATAGCAACATTAGTTTGCCTAAAAGATTAAAGGGTGTGTCTCTTTCTCTGCTGTGTGTTGCACTTACATTTTTGCTTCACCATTTCATTAAGTCTAAAACAGCCCATCAAAAAAATGTTGGGATGGAAGGACTACAACCACATCCCAGTTGTTGTTACATCTATCCTCTTCTAGTAACCTTAGTAGATCATGTGCTCATTTTCCGGGATCCTATAGCATTGGGTAATTCTACAGGGATGTTTCTATTGCAATTTGTGTGTAGTGTGTGTAAACTTAAACTACTTTGTGCATATCTTTGTCCTTCTACTCAGGCCCTTGTAAGACATTCCATATAGTTAGCCCTGAGGTACTGAACTCGGCATCATTTAGTTTGAATAGAACTAATAAGATTTTGTTAAAACAACGTTATTAGTATCAAAAGAACATTGTTTATTTCTAGGCTATAAAATTATTCCACACAGTTCTTCATTCTATCATCCGCTGCCCCAAACTAGCTCTCAGACTGCTCCATCAGACTCCAAAACCACTCACCCCATATGAAACTGCCCCAAAACCAGACCAACACTCCAGACCAATATCCTTAGGTATTCCCAGTTGATCAGAACTATTATTACTAAATTGGATATCATCTCAATAATGCATATTCCTACAACTCCATAGGTCAGTAGCAGAACCATGCTCCATAAGCATAAGAAGCTCCCAAGACCACCAGTCTCTGGTGAAAAGGTTTTAGGGAAATGGAGAAAAACACCGGAAGATGCTACCAGTCACAGTAGAAATGCAGAGCTAAATGGAAATGGGGTGTGAAGAATAGCGCATGGTGACTTCATATTTCATATTTTTTCATCTATTAAATTTTCAACTCTTTTTCTTAGAATCACTAATATGAAATTTTAAAATTGCTGCTGTACACCCATTTAACCTTTTCATTAACTAGTCACTGCAATCCCAAAGTAACTTTCCTGGTGTGTCATAGGTCGTTGGGGGAAAAAAGGTTCAGTAATGAGAAACTCGTAATGCCACAGTCTCCATTTATTCAATATTATAGCCAATAAGACATACATTGTACTCCCCATCTTCTCATGTCAACCTGTGGAGATATATTTTGTCATGATGCTTAACATCTACAATTCCTTGTCTTTTATTGTATATTTGTCTAAAGCACAAGTAAGGAAACATAAAACACATACTGTATTCATAAAGTGAAGTTAATAACTGATATAAGGGGCTGTGGTGGCTCAATGGTTAAGAAGCTTGCCTTGCTAGCTAGAAGGTTGGCAAGTTGGGATTTTGAGATCCGGGAACTGAATGATGGATTGAGCACCCATCTCTGTCCCAGCTCTTGGGGACATGAAAGGAGCCTCATTTGGGCGTCCCCTGAGCCTCATTTGGGCGTCCCCTCATTTGGGCGTCCCCTGTTTCAACCCAGAATAATTTCTGACACAAAATTCTATTATAATAACTGGTGTGGTTAATACCAATTGACAGGTGTTTTTAAATTCTTCTGTTTTTTTCAGTATCAAAACAACAACAAAGAGTGCCATGTGGTCATTAAAACAATACAAATTCAGGAATGTATATATATATTTAACTCACTTTAAAAAATTACACAATTAGCACAAATATTTGTGGACAAAAATCCACTTCTTTAGGCTTATGCACCAATACTTTATGGACAGTGCAGAAAATTTGTGAGAGTTCCAAAAATTAATAGCAATGTCTTTCTGCACTGACCATAAAATATTGGGTCATAAGCCTGAAGAAGTGTTTTTTTCCTTCTTCACAAAAACTCATGCTGATTGTCTGATTTCACCCACAATAGACCTGTTCTATTCCCATTCACATGTAGAAAGCAGCTTGGCTATACGAATGGAGAGGAGCTAGAGTAGTGGTGGAGAACCTACAGCATGTGTGCCAGACGCGGTGCTTTCAAGCCTTTCGGTTGGCACCCCAGCATAGAGTTCACCTTGCCCCTCTGCTCAACAGCCCAATGGGAACACTTATTCCCTCCCCCAGCACAGAGTTCACCCTGCCCCTCTGTTTGGGCACTCAATCTCTAAAACGTTTGCCATCACTGAGCTAGAGTATAGGAAAGTTTCTGGCACTATTGCCATGTATCTAGTATGGATATTTGGGAAATGTTTAGAGCATTTAGATTTCATAAGTTTGACTGTCCATTACTTCAGAATGCAGGGCTAGGTTGCCACTACAAAGAACAGAGGGCTTGCTTCATACATACTATAATTCCCTTCCAGAGATCTTTTTACTCACACCATAGACACAACCAAGCATGGATGTTTATATAGGCTCTAATGACTCTCTTGTTTTCAGACCTCCTTCCATTCCACTCCCCGCTTAAAATGTTTAATGCTCTCTGGATTCTTAAGCTTTCCTCATTTGATCTCCATCTCATGCTGACTTTGGGCAGAACCCATTCCTTCTGTGTGCACAATAGTCCATTGTGTAAGCAGCTTGACAATACTTGACTTTGCCCAATGATGTTTCCGGTAACACCTCAACATCTTCCCAACCACTTGCACAATGGACTGTTGGGTGAGCAGAAGAATATACAGGAATTTGTCCTTTAGTTGTTGGTGGTGTTGTTTTAACCTGAAGCTTATTTGTAATGTGTACATTCTGTTTTAATTAGAATTGATTTTACATGTGATTGGAAGCTGCTTGTGAGGCCACTGTCCTAACAAGCAGAATATACATGTTTAAAATAAGTAAACGATAGTAAAAAATGGCCACATGCTGTTTTATTTCTCCTGCACTAAATTGACAAGACACAGCCATTCTGAATTACTACTGAATTACCACTGTGTCATCTACTGGAAATGCTTCTAAACTCCTAACAATTAAAAAAAGGTTTTTAAAGAAGTGTTGACTGTAAGTGTATGAAGCTTGAGAAAGTAATGTGCCCTGCTAAAAATGTTGTGACCAGGACAGACTTTCCACAGTCCAAAGATGATCGCACAAACTGGAAAATGTATTTTGCGGACCAATTGCGGACAAACCCTTCAAACCTTACATGTAACTTTGCTGCAAGATTTAAATGAAAGCTTTATCAGCGAGTTAGAGGAGGGTACCCTAGGGTCTAGGTTAGAGGTGGATAACGCAACCCCCCGGTTAAGCCTAGAGCATGGGTTTTCAACCTTTTCAACCCAAGGGCTAGGGTCATGCTCCCTCGGACAGCTTCAGGGCCCTGCCTACCACACATGGCACTTCAAGGTGTGGTGTATGCATGGGGAGGCCACATGAAATGGTGTCGTGAGCCACATCCAGCCCCCAGGTCATAGGTTGACAAACTCTGGTCTAGAGGAACATTTATCCCCACACACAGATCAGATAGATACAAGAATCAGAGAAAGAAATGTTGAAAGCATTATCCCTGCTACTAAGGAGGATCAGCAGTGAGAATAGATACCTTCTCCAGAGTAGTCTCCAGATGATACTGGACACATTAGGTTTGGAAAATAATTCAAGAAGTAAACAATATTTACAAGTGGAAATTATAAAACCTTTCCTCAGTCTCTAGTTTGTTATATTTAAATGTATCATAAATGAAGAAGATGGAAAATTGTTAGTGTTTTAAACTTCCTTGAGGGGCAAAGTAAATATTTTAATTTATGCTAGTGTCTGCTTGAAGATCAGATGGTAAATCTTTTGAGTTAACATGGCACAAAGACCATTGAAGGCTGGCACTCTCTGTGGTTGGAAGACACAACACAGGTTGGCAGAGCCAGGGATGGCAATTAAGGAGAAAACAGGCAATCACACATACAGCAGAACGGAAACATGGACAGGCCTCCTGTGTTGTTGTCACTGAGGAGGCAGCCAGGAACAGGCGGGCTAGGGGTGGACTAAGCCTGGGGTTCAGTGTCCCTGCTGCCTTGTTTGACCTTCTGAAGCTTCTATTGGCACCAGTTAAACAAGGGATGGAGAAGAGATTTTGCTTCAGCTTTTACTCTTCTTCTTCAGTGTCTAGGCCAGATGTAAAATTGTCAAAATGAAGCCACCTTTTGGTGAATTAATTCCACAATTCCTTTTGCCTAGTCTAGTGTGAGAAAGACTAGCCAGCCCAACAAGGTGGTTGCTCGTATGCCCAATTATGGTTCAAAAGTACCAGTGTCTTCGAGGAGGCTCTGTGTTAATTGGAAGGATTTTGGGAGGACTCTTTCTGGCAGCTACTCTGACTTTAAGCCAAAGCTGGGGGGGGGGGGGATTTGTTGTTATTATTTCTTATAATTTTATTCGGTGTGTTTAATCTTTATGTATATTTTTATTGTTCTTATAAATATTTTTATTGTGTTGTAAGCAAAGTAATCACTTATGTATGTATATTCTATAATGTATATTATTTATATTGTGTAATTTTTGTGTATACTGTATTATTATACTGTATATTGTATCATTATTGTTGTTAAGCGATGTTTCTTTTTCTTTTCTGTTCTTTGGATGTGTATTGTATAACTGTTGTATATATTGTATTGCTGTATATTCTGTAAGCCACCTAGAGTCACTTTCGTGAATGAGGCGGCATTGAAATCTAAAAATTAAATTAAATTAAATATACAGTACCACCCTTAGTGGTTAAGACACTGAACTTGAAGACTAGAAGGTCTGAGTTCAATACCTGAGTACTGCATGATGGAGTGAGCTCCTTTTTTATTTTTATTTATAAGATTTTAAAACATAACAAGAAAAAAGAAAAAATACAGTGCTGATTTTCCACATGAAAATACATGTTAATGTATATAAAAAAGCAATAATACAAAATACATCTTTACTGTTAATAAATCTTTACAATATATTTCTACCATAACTGTTAATTCTTCTACATTTATTTTTTATTGCTTTATTCACCTCTGTGCTATATACAATGTCCAGGGGGTTGTAGCATCTTATATTTTCCAAAAATTAATTTGTTCTGGTACAGGATTAATGCCTTTTTTTAACAATCACATATTCCACAAATTTTCTCCAAATTCCCCAAAATCTGTTAACATGAACTATGCCTTTCTTGACATTTATTTCCCAAGTAAGCTTATCGTTAAGAGCTAATTCCCACATTTCTCTATACCAGTCTTGTATATTTAACAATACATTGTTTTTCCAATTTTTTGCAACACATTGCCTTGCCGCGGACAACATCACTGCCATCAACTCTTTACAATCATTGCTCAGTTTAAATTTATCCACCTCTGTTAGCAATACAGTATCTGGTCCCAATTCCAACCGCATATCTAATATATCTTTAATTACCTTTTCAATCTTTCCCCAAAATTCCCTTAACACATTGCAACTCCACCACATGTGTGTATATGTCCCCTTTGATTGTTTACACCTCCAATATTTATCACTTATTTGGCTATTCATCTGGTGCAGTCTAATTGGGGTCAGATACCAATGCCAAAGCATCTTATAATTATGCTCTTTAACTCTTACAGACATAGTTCACATAATTCTTCTTTTCCATTTTTTCTGCCAACTTTCTTCCGATATTATCACATTCAAATCTTGGAGTGAGCTCCCGTCTCTGTCCCATCTCCTGCCAACCTAGCAGTTCAAAAGCAAGAAATTGCAAATAGATAACTAGGGACCACTTTAGTGGGAAGGTAAACAGTGTTCCGTGCACTCCGGTGTCTAGGCATGCTTGCCACATGACCACAGAAATGTCTGCAAACGCAGACAGCACTGTCTCTTTGGTTATAAATAGAGATGAGCACTGAACCCTAGAGTCAAAAACAACTGGCTTTTGAGCAAAGGCGACCTTTACCTATAGCACTTAGCGCACTCTCTGAGCAGTGCTGCCTAGAGTGGGAGAATATCCCAGAAGGGTAGGAACAAACAAACTAACTAACTAACTAACAGTGGTTAAGAAGCTTGCCTTGTTAGCTGGAAGGCCAGCAAGTTGGCAGTTTGAGACCTGGGTACTGCATGACGGTTTGAGCTCCTGTCTCTGGCCCAGCTCCTGCCAACCTAGCAGATCGAAAGCAAGAATTTGCAAGTAGTTAAATAGGGACCACTTTGGTGGGAAAAGATCTTCGGGACATGAAAGGAGCCTCATTCAGGCGGGGGCCCCTCCCCTGAAATGGAGTTCCTCCAGCAAAAAATCCTTTCAACCAGGAATAATTTCTGACACGAAATTATTACTAACTGACTAAATCCGGCATTCTCAACTTACGGCCTGGAGGCTGGATGTGGCCCATGACACCATTTCATGTGCCCCCCCCCCACTGCCTCAGCCACATCTGGAAGTGCCATGTGTGGCAGGCAGGGCAAAATGGCCTCCCCCCCAAGCTGTCCGACCTGGCCCTTGGCTTGAAAAGGTTGAGAACCCCTGAACTAAATGTTCTGTTGGGTTGAAAAGAAAGAAACGAGATTCATATCAGCCCTGAAACAGAGAAAGAAGAGAAAGCCCCATTAACACGATCTTCCGTCCTTCTGCCACCAAGGTTGGACAGTAGAGGCAGGCAGAAAAATCCCAAAAGAGGATGCCATGAAAGCAGTGGTGGGATGTCAAAAATTTTACTACCCCACCGTGATGTCATCACAGTGTGGGCAGAGCTAAAATCATGATGTCATGTCATGGGGGGGGGGGCAAAGAAAAAAAAATACAAAATAATAAAAATAGGGAGCTTCAGGCTAGCAGCTTCTCTTCCTCCTCCCTGTTTGGGAGGACAGCAAGGAGGCCATGCATATGTGCCAAGCACTAGGCGTGCATGCACACCAAGTGCTTGGCATGCATGGCCAGTGAAAAGGTAAGCCCCGAAGGTGGTTCCCCCCAAAAGCTGCTACAGGTTCTCTGGGACACTGGGGAAAGTTACTACCGGTTCTGGAGACCTGGTGAGAACCTGTTACATCCCATCACTGCATGTAAGCATTACTACAGCTATTAGTATAATTAGTACAGCTATTGTTGTTGTTCAGTTGCACAGTCGATTCCGACCCCATGAACCACAGCTATTAATATTAATTAATTAATTAGTTAATTAATTAATAGCACAGCTATTAATATTAGTAAAAGTATAACACCGAGCTCTGCACTCAGCCTGGAGCCAAGGTCGCAGCGCCCACAAAGTGGAGGAGGAAGGCAGCTGAACTTTTACCTCCCGGACGAGAGAAGTGGGAAGGCGCCGGGCAGAGGAGGGAATTGCTACAGCCAGAGAGGGGTTGGCCTTGGACGGGTGGGTTGAGCCTGAGGCGGGCAGCCGAGGCGGGACCCACAGCATCTCTCCGGGCAGAGGCAAAGTCCGACTCCCGCAGGGAAGCCATGGAGCCTGGGGTCAATTCCTCGCCTAAGAAGGAGGAGGGTCCTCCTGCTTCCTCCTCGGGCGCCAGCCGGCTGTGGAGGCTCAGCAACCTGTGCATGGCCGTCTTCTTCGGGCTCGCCGGGCTCGTCCAGGTGCTGGGCGTAGTAGGGTGAGCCGGGGAAGTCTCCCAAGCGGGAGCCGGGTCTGGAGAGAGAAAGCACGTCAGAAGGGAGGAACACACGCAGGCAGCACAGGCGGCCCGGCGCCATGAGGCAGAGGTCAGAGAGGGAAAATAATAGCCGAGTGAGGCAGTCCCTAGTGTAGAGGAAGGCGAAGGCTTGGAGGGGAATGTTTGTGCTTTGTGTATTTTATTCAGTTTGTTAACCGCCCAACAACAACAACAACACTTCTCTGGACACCGTCCCAAGATGTTCAGGCGCCGCAGGGAGAGTGGGGGGAGTGGGAGTGGCGGTAGCAGTGATGGGATGTAACCAGTGGTGGGATGTCAAAAATTTTACTACCCCACCATGACATCATCGAAGACATCACTGGATGTAACAGGTTCTCACCAGTTCTCCAGAACTGGTAGTAACTTTCCCCAGTGTCCCGGAGAACCGGTATCGGCTTTTGGGGGGAACCACCTTTGGGGCTTACTTTTTCACTGCACATGCGTGCCAAGCATTTGGTGTGCATGCACGCCTACAGTGCTTGGCGCGTATGCACGGCCTCCTTGCTGTCCTCCCAAGCGGGGAGGAGGAAGAGAAGCTGCTAGCCTGAAGCTCCCTATAGCCTGCTCCCCAGGGTAAGTGACTCACCTTTGGATGTGGTGTGTCTGTGTGTATTTTAATGTGTATTTAATACCTTTACCTATATTGACATGCTACCACAGTTTCTAAAAAGGCCTGGCAAGCCTGGCTTGGGGTTTTTAAGCAAAGTCTTGGAGTTACCACATCAAGAAGCTACACCTGTGCTGTTCCAATTGCTGTTCCAATTAGAGAACCGTTAAGGAGGTACAGCTGTTTTACATTTACATTAAGGCATATTATCCTAGAGAACTGGTTAGGCAAAGACTTAGTACCTAACTTCTTTAATTGTTGAAAAGTGCCAAAATGAAGCCATCTTGTGGTGAGTTCATTCTGTAGTTCCTTCCGACCTAGTATTTTATTTTTAATTATTTTTATTTTTTATTTGGCCCTGCCCACAACATCATGACATCATGACATTAGCTCCACCCACACTGTGATGATGTCATGGTGGGGTAGTAAAAAAATTTGACATCCCACCACTGGGCGGTAGTACAGTGGTGGGATGTCAAAAATTTTACTACCCCACCGTGATGTCATCACAGTGTGGGCAGAGCTAAAATCATGATGTCATGTCATGGGGGGGGCAAAGAAAAAAATTACAAAATAATAAAAATAGGGAGCTTCAGGCTAGCAGCTTCTCTTCCTCCTCCCCGTTTGGGAGGACAGCAAGGAGGCCATGCATATGTGCCAAGCACTAGGTGTGCATGCACACCAAGTGCTTGGCATGCATGGGCAGTGGGGGAACCAGTGAAAAGGTAAGCCCCGAAGGTGGTTCCCCCCAAAAGCTGCTACAGGTTCTCTGGGACACTGGGAAAAGTTACTACCGGTTCTGGAGAACTGGTGTGAACCTGTTACATCCCATCACTGCGGTAGTAGTAGGAGAGAAGCTGCGAGATGGGGATTAGAACCTATCTTCAGAGCGTCGTTGGCTGCCTTCCTTTGTCCTCTTCCTCTCTACCCACTTCCATCCAGAGGTCTTGGGAGAAAGGCTGGGCAGGCAGGCCTGACAGGGGGGTGAAGGGCACTTGTCCCTCCTATGCTCGCTGAAGGATCTTCAAACAAGAGCAGGCAAATGCACACAAAACTTTCAAGAGCATCTTTCCTCCCCCCCCCCCCCTTGTGTCTTCATTGAATTAAACTAGTTTAGGATCAAGTCCAATGTACTTCAACATTGATTTGCACACTAGTTGAGAACAGGATGCAATTGGGAAAATAAAGCAAAAAAGATTTTTACTCCTACCCTCCTCTTCCTCCTCCTCCTCCTCCTCCTCCTCCTCCTCCTACTACTACTACTACTACTACTACTACTACTACTACTACTACTACTACTACTACTAGGTTGCAATATCTTAGTGGACAAGACAGTGAGCTTGAAGGTTGGCAGGTCAGCAGTTCAACAACTGAGTAGTGCATGACAGAGTAAGTTCCTGGCATCTGTCCCAGTTCCTGCCAAACTAGCAGTTCAATAGCAAGAAATTGCAAGTAGATAAATAGGTACTGCTTTGGCAGAAAAGGTAACAGCATTCAGTGCACTCTGATGTCTAGTTATGCCTGCCATGTTACCATGGGAATGTCTTCAAATGGAGACAGTGCTGGCTCTTTGGCTATAAATGAAAATGAGCCCCTAGAATCAGACACGGCTGGCTTTTGAGCAAGGAACACCATTATCTTTTACTACTACAGTGGTACCTCGCTTAAAGAGCATAATGCGTTCCACGGGACTGTTCTTTAAGCGAGTTTTCTCTTTAAGCAAAACACCATTGTAAGTGACCAATTGTGACTTCTTGGGGGGGGGGGTGTTGTTGTTTGCAAACCCCGGTTTAATTGGTAAGTGAGTTTTTGGTAGGTTTTAGTTGTTAAGCGAAGCGACCATTCAGAGAAAATTCTGCTCTTTAAGCAAGTTATTCTCTAAGTGAGGTGCTCTTTATACTAGGTTTTACTACTACCACTACTGTTCCAGACACTACCCCATTTCCTGTAACATTTGTACTGTTTTCAGTTTTTAAATTCTGGGTTAGAGTGATTACTATCAACACTGTAGCTATTCGTTATGCTTAGTTTATCTCAGTTTCTCATAAGTGAAGAATTATTTCCTACAATGATGAGAAAGCTAAGGGGACCAAACCATTCAAGAGTGTAGGTGGAAGACATCAGTGCATGTATGAATGAAAAGGCTCAGTACTGGCTGTGTACACAATAAGTCTGCAGAAATCCATAGGCCTTTTTTTAAGTTGTTTTGAGCTGAGTGAAGTAATATCCCTAAATCAACAAAGTATTTAAATTGGAGACTTGAGGATGAATATTTGGATTTCCTTGTTTATTGAGTGAGCTTGAATAATTTTTATGTTATGCACAAGCTAATGTTAGTTTTTGCATTGTTTTTTGTTGTTGCAGGTCAATGATCCTGATCCAGGACTCTGGATAGTAAGTATCAGTTTGGAGACGACGACTTCTTCTTTCATGTCCTGATCAGATCCTGGAATGCCAAAATGAAGCCACTTTCTTCGCTTTGTCATTTTCCAAACGCAAATCCTCATGTCTCTGGCAGCAATTGGCAGACCAGCAAATGGGCCGGACTCTGTGTCTCTCCACATTCACACCATGTGTTTTTGTCCGCCAGCCATCCCCACTTGAGCATGTTGGTCTTGCATTTAGAGACTCCAACCCTCAGTCTAGTCAGGGTTCTCCAGTTGACACAGGGGAGATTGAGATCTTCAGCTGTATCCACCTTTAATGTTGTTCCTTGCTCAGTGAGCTCCTTCTTCCATCTTCTAATTTGGTTTTGCTCTTGTGTACCATCAAGAATGTTTGTTCTTGCTATAAAGCTCTTCCTGGATCTGAGCCGACGGAATTGAGGCTCAGGCGGAATTGAGGATGTCCAGAGGGTGTCGAGGGTCATTCTCTTGCTTAGTTCTCTCAGCATTTGTTGTTACTTCTCTCCTGATCTTAAGATCTGGAGACTACTGCAAGTGTTGGAGAGCGTAGACTTTGGCAGAAGTACGTGTCACAGTAAATGTAGTGGGGGCAGCCTCATTGAAATCTCAAGCTCTGACATCTGTCTGGAACACTTTCATGCTTGACTCAAGCTCCTTGCACTTCCTTTTGGCCTCTTGGTGGTTTAACTCAGTATCCTGTGTAATTGCATTTATTTTATTAGTTAATTTGCTGTAAGAATTTATATGCCACCTTTTAGTATAAATGCTTGCAAAAAGATTAGAATTCCAGATTTTTAAAAACAGAGCAATATAACAAGTAAAAACATAGTAAAATAAAAAAGATAAATAGTCATAAATCAGCACAGAGTTCAGCAAGTTGGAAGAAAATTGTAAAGGTCTTTGCTTGGTGCAGAATGGGAATTAAAGTAAGCCTCAGGAGAGAATCCCTTGCTAGAACATTGCACGGGTAGGGTATCACAACTAAGGGGCCTTTTCTCACTAAGACAGTCTTTCACATGGCATCTGGAAAAGAGTATCCAATGATTACTTATTATATAGGTGGACTTGTTTTGGGGGAGATGATTTTTCACTTTCCCAGATCTTAAGCTGTGTATATAGAGCTTCAGTGCAGATTAAAATGCTTGTAAAAAGAGAGTAGGAATCAATGCAGTTGCTTATGTACCACTGATATGTGTTTTTATTAGTTGGCTATAATGAACAGCAAGCAGCACTGCTTTAAGCTAGTTCCTATTTTTGAGTGGTCTTGAAAGGTAACCATGTATACAACACATGGTGGCATTCTGATCATAGTGGCCAAACTGATCCAGGGGGTGTTGCTTTTCATCTTTACGTTAGTTCTGCTTCTTTGATCAGCTGCTTCATTGTTCTGGAAATCTGGATGGAATATTTAGCCTTAAAAAAAACCCTCTTGCCTTTCTTTCCTATAAAGTAGATCTGTTGTTTCTCACTCTCAGGTCGCGTACTCTGTGCCTGCAGCTCTCACGTTGGTTGTCAGCCTAAATCCACCAATTGCAGGTATAGTATTGGTTTCCCAACATCTTGTTCCTTTATCTCAGAAAAACAGTTTAACAGAAAAAGCATATTTTTTATTCATGTTTCATATGTATTTACCAGTGACCAGAATCCAATTGGTGTTTATGTAAGATTTCCATACCTTGCCATGGCTAATTGTGATTAATTGCCAAGGTGCCAGGACAAGTTTCTATCATGTGCTTTGTCATGTACTAAACTGCATCCTTGTTAATTAGCAACAGTAAATTAGCTTCAGTATATTACATAAATCTTATGGGAAAACCAGTGGGCTCCTAGCCAGGGTATTGCGCTAAATGTAAAAATGGATTCTTGCTCCAGGGTTTATATTCCTAATGTTTTAGTGAAAAAAAATTGGTTTGGGAAATTTGTCATTCTTAATTTTATCTTGTGCCAGTTCATTTTTAAAAACTTCACACCTGTAATGTTTTGTAGTTAGATATATTCGGTATTCTTTTTTTTTAATTTACATTTTTCATTTAATGTCCAGGTTTTAAGAAGAAAAGCTTACAGTAATTTTGCCCCTCTGTGGCACTAAGTTGTTCCTTGCTCAAGCAGTTCAGCATTTGAGTAATTCATGTAAGGCGGTACCTAGTGTCTCCTTGAGAAAGTGAAAACCTCATTAGTTAGACATGTGATCTGTATGTTTTCTGCTGCTCAACAGCAAGCATGGAACTAAGTGGAACTATGCAGGGGGAGCATTTTGATCAGTTGGCATTAAATATAATTCTGGCCTGAGCCTCATTCTATCCTTAAAAGCACCTGAAGAATTGTATTTGTTTATCAATTTACTCTCCCTTATGGGGTGCCTCAGGGCTCGGTCCTCTCACCTCTCCTATTTAACATCTACATGAAGCCCCTGGGTGAGATCATCTGTTCCCATGGGGTGAAGTACCATCAGTACACAGATGATACCCACTTGTACATCTCGGCCCATGGGAATCCTGGTGATGCAGTCAAAGTCCTATCCAGGTGCCTGGAGGCTGTAAGGGTCTGGATGGGGGACAGTGGGTTACAGCTGAATTCTGGCAAGACTGAGTGCCTATGGGTTGGGGGTCCTGTGTCAACAAAGGAGTTACCATCTTTGGTTCTGGATGGGGCTAGTTTGCCCCAAACAGACCCAGTGCACAACCTGGGGGTCCTCCTGGACTCACGACGCCTGCTCAATGAGCAGGTGGCAGTCGTGGCTAGGAGGGCTTTGCACAGTTGTGTATAATTTGCCTGTTGCACCCACTCCTTGATGGGGGTTCCTTGCTCATGATCACCCACGCTCTGGTCACCTTCAGATTAGATTATTACAATGCGCTCTACATGGGGTTGCCCTTGATGACCATTCAGAGGCTGCAGCTGGTCCAGAATGCAGCAGCCCGGGTGGTGTTGGGATGTGGGCGTTATTCCTGTGCATCCCCACTGCTCTGGGAGCTGCACTGGTTACCAGTTTGCCTCTGAGTGCAATTCAAGGTGCTGGTCATTACCTTTAAAGCCCTATAGGGTAGTGGGCCAGAATACTTGATAGACCGCATCTCCCCAAGGTTATTTGTCCATCCCACCAGAGCGGACCGGAGGGGCTCCTTAGTTGTGCCATCTGCCAGAGAGGCTTGACTCTCTGGCACTAGAAAGAGGGCCTTCTCTGTGTCCTCTCCGGCTTTGTGGAACCGCCTGCCTTTGGAGTTGCGTCTCCAGATGGAGCTGTTAGGTTTTAGGAAAGGTGTGAAATCTTGGCTGGGGGGACTGGTGTCTGGTAATGGTGGCTTATTGGCTTCCTCCCCACTGGCTTATTTAACATCCTATACTTACCCTTCCTCTCCTTTACTTAAATGAACAAGATGTTGTTTTAAATGGTTTTAAATTGTTTTTAGTGGTTTTTTAAACTGTGCTTTGTATGTTTGTTGATTGGTTGTAATCTGCCCCGAGTTGCTCATGCGAGTAGGGCGGAATATAAATTCAAATAAATAAATAAATTACTCCAAGTCATTAAAAATTTATGTTTCTGAGATACCTTACCTTGGATACCTTGGAGCTGTTATTCAGCGAGGAGTCTGCCCATTGGTAGACACCTCTGTGATGACATTCTGCACATGCAAATGGACTTGAGAAATCAAGTCCATTTGGATGCGGGTTTTTGACCATTCGGATATCACGTCACCCGTTGGCTAGGTGGACCATGACGTGTACCCTCTGCTTACACTTTACTCAAGTGATCCAGCGGAGGATGATTTGGTAAGTTTTAGTCCCAGCCTATCATCATTGACAAGTGATGGGCAACACAAGCCCCCACATCCCAGCAAGGCTCTCACCTAGTGGGGGGTTTCTGAGATAATGGATCTTTATTTTGCTATTGTTATTCTCCCCAAAGGTGGTCCCTTTGGAATGTGTTCTACAATATCCTGGTTACTGTCTTCCAGCCTTCAGCTCCTAGCTGATTATTTTGCTATAACTGGATCTCCTAGTTGTTTCTTCTTTCTGCTGCAGAATCACTCATATGTTAATGATTTGACACATTCCATCACTTTATATATTTTTATACCTTCATGAAGAATGTACTTCTTGCATGATCTGGTAATCTGTAAAACACCACCCAAATATATTACTTATTCTTTCTTTTTGTTGTTCAAAGGTCTGTGAAGAAAATATTGATGAAAAAGTGAATTCTGTTATCATTTATATCAAACATTGCTTTCTTTAGATAATATTGTGTGGAGGAGTCTATCAGATCTCCATTCAGCAGCTTGTGTTGTGGGTTCTGCCATCTTGGGGTGGTCTTTGTTTGCTAATGCACAAAAGAACATCTTGCATGAGGAGGAAGGCAGGTAAGTGAGGATTTTTTTTATACCAATTCTGTATTATTATTTATTCATTATTATTATTTGTTCAAATTTATATTGCTGCCCACTCACCGTGGCGACTCAGGGCGGCTTACAAAAATACATTATTTTGGGATGCTGTGATTTTGTACTGTTGATCTGTTATATTGTATTGTATTCGATTTTATGTTGTAAGCCGCCCTGAGTTGGTTTTCGCCAAGTAGGGCGGCATATAAATCGAAATAATAAATAAATAAATAAATAAATAAATAATACATTACATTACAATACAATACAATATGTTGGTGTGAGCTCAGGGGGAGGGGTGGCAAAGTCCTCAACCTGCCCTGGCTTCTTCTTCCCCTGGCAGTTGGTGTAGGCACAGGGGAGGGGCGGCAAGGACCTCAACCTGCCCTGGCTTTTTCCTCTTAGATTGTTGTGGTAACTAGATATGTATAGTAGCTAGATTTACAGGAGGCCTTAAGCATAGTTCTGGAGGGGGAAAAACCCCAGAAAATGTCTGGTTGATGAAGCCACAAACATGGACATAAAACATTGATATCTCTGATGCAAATCTCACAGAATTGGGGATGTGCATCAAGATACTTGATAAAAACAAATCCCAGAAGATAGGATGTTTTTCCTACGATTTGTACTATGTTCACGCCCAACCTTTGTCTCCAATTACACGTGTTTTGTGCATTTCCATATAGTTGCAAGGTTTATTCTGTAAATGTCAAAACAAATGTAGCCAGTTTTTCTGCAATGGATGTTTAGATTTTGATGTGACAGTAACTGGAATCTCTTGGATATATCAGTGCCAAGTAAAATAAAATATCTCATCTCAAGAAGGATGCTTCAATTCTCCAGTGGGGCTGAAGTGGAGCAACTCCCCATTACAGATTTTTTCAGCAAAATAATTATTCGTACCACAGGACTGCATGCTTTCTCCTCTCCATTACATTGGTTCAGTTATTGAGCTATTGATGGTGGATCAGCCTTAGTGATGTAAAGAAGCACTTGTTTGCTTTGCTTTATGTAAAGTGATCACCAGTGCTCTTCATGATAGAGCTTCCATCTACATAATTTGATCTATTGATAGACATTTATGTAATATATACTGTTATTTGTTTTAAAACAGGGAGCTCTTTGGGCTGCTGATTATTACAGTCTGGCTGAGCCTTTGTCGAAATTCAGCCAAGTGAGTCCTTTCATCTATTTATTTCATCTTATTGTTTCTGATCCCTGAAAATATGCGACCACTCTGGCAAGATGCATTGTCTTTCCCCCAAAGGGACTGCTTTTGTGATGCCCTATTACAGATCAATGACATTGCACTCACCTCACACATGGAGTTTCTAGATTATACTGAAGATGAAACTAGTTACATTTGTTCTCAATAAATCTCTGCGTGGTTTTTAGAAGTCAAGACTGAGTAGAGCAATTAATTGTGGAGGCAATCAATTCATAAGGTTGCAGTAAGTCGGAAGCAATGAATGGCATATAACAGTAACACTCCCAGAATAAGAAAGATACAGTATTTCAAACAATTTGTGAATACATATCTCATCTCACCCATATTTTATGGGATTATCATAGTTAGAAAAGGTAAAGGTCATCCTTGCTTGAAACTCAGTTGCATCCAACTCTAGGGTTTTGCGCTAATCTCGATTTACAACCAAACATCCAGCGCTGTCTGCAGATGTTTCCGTGGTCATGTGGCAGGCAAGACTAGACAACGGAATGCATAGAAGGCTGTTACTTTTCCCACCCAAGTGGCACCCGTTTATCTACTTGCAATTATTTGCTTTCAAAGTGCTAGGTTGGCAGGAGCTGGGACATGAGGGGAGCTTACTCTATTGTGCAACACTCTGGTCTCAAACTGCTGACTTTCTGAACTTCCAGTCATCAAATTTAACATATTAACCACTAAACCTTCTGGAAAGGCTCCGAAGATTGGGGATCCAGGGTACTGTGTTGTCCTGGTTTTCCTCATTTCTGAGGGGCCGGATCTAGTCTGTGTGGCTGGAGGACGAGGTGTCCAGCCGAGGCCCCTCTGTTATGGGGTGCCTCAGGGCTCGGTGCTCTCACCTCTCCTATTCAACATCTACATGAAACCGCTGGGTGAGATCATTTGCTCCCATGGGGTGAGGTATCATTAATATGCAGATGATACCCAGTTATATATCTCAGCCCGTGGGAACCCTAGCGATGCAGTGGAAGTCCTTTCCAAGTGCCTGGAGGCTGTCAGGGTATGGATGGGGGACAATGGGCTTCAACTGAATCCTGGCAAGACTGAGTGGCTGTGGGTAGGGGTTCCTGACTTATCTCGGGAGCTACCATCTTTAGTTCTGGATGGGGCGGTTCTGCCCCAAACAGACCCGGCGCATAACTTATTTATTTATTTATTTATTTATTTAGATTTATTATCCCCCCCCCCCAATCAGGCGAACCTGACTCTAGGCGGCTTACAGAAAAGGGGAAAGACTATACACAATAAATGCAAAACAATTTAACAATCCCCCTACAAATTCAGAAATTAAAACCTTAAGGTTCAAAATCACTTAAAAAATAAATTTAAAAAAATTAAACTATACATTTACAAAAATCTAAAAGATTTAAAAGGTTAAAAGGTTTAAAAAGGTTTTTGTTGTTGTTCAGTCGCACAGTCAATTCCGACCCTCTGCGACCCCATGGACCACTGTCCACCAGGCACTCCTGTCCTCCACCATCCCCCTCAACTCGCTCAGCTCTGTGCCCATTGTCTCCACAATACCATCTAGCCATCTCATCTTGGGCCGGCCCCTTCCTCTTTTGCCCTCGACCTTTCCAAGCATCAAGGCTTTCTCAAGTGATTCCTCTCTTCTCATCTGATGTCCAAAGTACTTTAGCTTCATCTTTATTATTTGACTTTCTAATGAGCAGTCAGGGTTGATTTCTTCTAAGATTGACCTATTTGTTCTCCTCGCTGTCCAGGGGACTCTCAAAACCCTTCTCCAACACCACATCTCAAAGGCGTCTATTCTTCTGCGCTCAGCTTTCCTAATGGTCCAGCTCTCACAACCATACATTGCCACAGGGAATACCACTGCTTTGACTATGCGAATTTTTGTTTAGAAAGTTTAAAAGAGCGAGAGGGGTGGCTGTTCCATCAGATCAACCACCCAACATGGGACCCCATATTACTTGAACCCCACACTGCCCTGCCAGCCAGGTTTTTAGGCCCTTCCGAAAGGGCAGGAGCTCTGTCTGTAGACGTAACTCAGTTGGCAGGAGGTTCCAAAGGGCTGGGGAGGACATGGAGAAGGCCCTCCTTCTGGTGCTAGAGAGATGCTCCTCTCAAGCTGATAAGACACCCTCTCCGATCCACCCTGGTGGGACGGACAGATGTTCTTGGGGTGACGCGGTCTCTTAAGTATCCTGGCCCACTACCATGTAGGGCTTTAAAGGTAATGACCAGAACCTTAAATTGCACCCGGAGACATACTTGCAACCAGTGCAGCTCCTGAAGCAGTGGTGAGGTATGAGCATAACGCCCGCACCCCATCACTACCCGAGCAGCCGCATTCTGGACCAGCTGCAGCCTCCGAATGGTCACCAAGGGCAGCCCCAAGGGCAGCCCCATGTAGAGCGCATTACAGTAATCAAGTCTGGAGGTGACCAAACCATGTGTGATCATGAGCGAGGAGTCCCGGGCGTAGCTAGCGTATCCTCCTGGACTTGCGACTACTGCTCGAAGAGCAGGTGGCAGTTGTGGCCAGGAGGGCTTTTGCACAACTTTGGGTTGTGTGCCAGTTACGCCCGCTCCTAGATCAGGACTCCTTGCTCATGATAACACATGCTCTGGTCACCTCCAGACATGAGTATTGTAATGCGCTCTACATGGGGCTGCCCTTGATGACCATTCGGAAGCTTCAACTGGTCCAGAATGCGGCTGCCTGGGTGGTGATGGGCTGTGGGCGGTATGCACATGCCTTGCCTCTGCTTCGGGAGCTGCACTGGTTGCCGGTTTGCCTCTGGGTGCAATTCAAAGTACTGGTTATCACCTTTAAAGACCTATATGGTAGTGGGCCAGGATACTTAAGAGACCACCTCACCCCAAGAACATCTGTCCATCCCACCAGAGTGGACCGGAGAGGCTCTCTAGTTGTTCCATTGGCCAGAGAGGCACATCTCTCTGGCACTAGAAGGAGGGCCTTCTCTGTGTCCGCTCCGACCCTATGGAACCTCCTACCAACTGAGTTTCATCTACAGATGGACTTGCTGTCTTTTAGGAAGAACTTAAAAACATGGCTGGCGGAACAGGTATGGGGTCCTGGCAGTACCATGACCCCAGCTCGCTGGTTAGTTTGAGCTCCCTCTCTCCCCTGGTCTTTTAATTTAATTTTTTAATCTAATCTTTGGGACTTAGTTTGTAATCTTTTAATTATGATAATTAACTGATTAAAAAAAATTAAAATCTTGAAAATTTAAATTTTTATACTTGGGATCCTGGGATGATGGGATTGTATTCTATTGTGTGTGTGTTTTTTTTTAATGGTGTTGTAGATTGCCCTGGGTTGCCCTGGCGAGGAGGGCGGTATAGAAGTATGAATAAATAAATAAATAAATAAACCACTGCAGTCCATACTTAAAAGCCCAAAAAAAGTGTCCTTGTGCTTCAGTAATCTATAAATCGCTCAGAGAAATCAGTGGTATAATTGGAAACAGGAAATGCCTTTGAGTGCAAGCTCATGTGATTTTTTTAAATGGCAGACTGAATAGAAGAGGGAGCCAAGGACAGTGGTTCAAGCAAATGTCATAGGGACAATAGGTTTCTTTTCATGCAGCTTGAAAGTCAAGCCACCAGGCACTTATTATTCATACACATTCCAAGATCCCATTTGTATTTGTATAAGGTGTATATAACTTACTATGGCTAATTGATAAGATGCTGGGGTATTTCTTGATCATGAGTCTAAACTGATTGTGCAACCAAGATGTGCCCTGTCAACTTGACAGTTAGTTGTAATTGGCTGTGGCAAGTTACATAAACTATATGAAGATAAATAGAATTCTGGCTTTTATTTTCTCCTTTCCTTTTTTTAACATTTAAATCTCACTTTTAAGTTTTTTTTATCACTTCAGAAGCACACAAAAGTGCTTTCTGGGTTGAAAGGATTTTGTCATGGGGTCTTCTTATTGAATTCATAAATAAATAGGATTGTATCCAACACGACCATTTCTGCTCCAGCAAGGTAGAGCTCAGAGTTTACACCACTGTAGTTCCATTTCCAAATCTTTCAAAAGCTATTCCTGTGTACTGCAGACTCTATGGAATTGAAATGAATGCTGTGTAGAGGGCTGAATTAGGCAGAACCAGGTGTTCCTCTTAATGAAAGCAGCAGCACTTTCCACTAATATGAAGCCACCATTGGATACAATCCATAAGGTTTGAGAATTTTTTTTAAAAAAAAATTCTAATGGGTAAAGTGTCTTAGAGGATTTATAGCATGACTCCAAACTGTTTCAACCAGTATTGTCATTGTCTAGGCTAGTTGGAAGATCCTTGGAGTTGTAGTTAAAAAGGTCAGCTTTTCTACATTGTGAATTACAGTAATGGGCATCCAGTCTTCTACATCTAGTGGATTATTTCCTTGAATTGTTTTAATTTGCTGTACATATCCAAATCAGAAATTCAGTGTTCTCTTTTGCTGTAGCTAACCTGAAGAATGTTGAAGGTTGTTTTCTAAGCAGTTTTCAAATTGGTAGGGTGTTGACATATTTCTGAAATTTCATTCTAGTATCAACTACATCTTTCTGAAACTTAGTTTTTCACTTCACCATTTCAGCCCTTAATCATTTCTAAGCAAAAAGAACACATCAAACTATTGCAGGTTCAGAAATCATCCCTGGCACTTTGTATTGTACCCAAGGGTACCTACGTTTTCTGTTAACTGGATTTGACTTCTAGTAAAACCTGTGCCTTCTGTTTCCTTCTAGAAAATCCCTGGGTGGAATTCGCTTGGTCATTGCAATTTCTCTCTCCCTTTTCCCATTGGTAACGTGGCTCTACATCTACCGGAATGCAGAGATGCGAGCATCCTGGCCATCTCACTGTAAAACAGTTATTTAAAATGATGGAAATGAACCATGAGTGTTCTTGGGACCATTTCTCAAGAGCTGAATCTTCAGTAATCCCAAATCACCAGTCATAGCTTTGACTCCAGTAAGTCAGATTTCCATGAGTCTAGTTTTAAATCACCTGGATGTGGGAACAATCCAATGGAAAGTTTATATAGATTCTGCTATAGATTTCCTGAACTTAGTAAACTGACTTAAAGTGATACCCACGTGGATTGGATTGAATGAAACAGGATGCTGTGGTTGCAGCTGGTCTAGAGGTGGTTTGAGCCTCATGATTAAACCATTGGAGATGAAGGACATGAGACTTAAAGTGACAGTGCTGGCTGTATATGTTCACAAAATGAAAATAAAACTGAGTAATTTGAAAAGTTGTCTTTGAATGTTATTTGAAATTTTTTGGTTTGACTTTTATTCCAGTTAACATTGCATCTGTATTTTCTGTGCAACATATTGCATTATCCTGGTGATTAAATGGCAATTCTAAAAATGTCAAACTGGATGCAATTTCCATTTACCTTGTCATAAATATAGCCATCCTGCCAACCTAGCAGTTCAAAAGCAAGAAATTGCAAGTATATAAATAGGGACCACTTCGGTGGAAAGGTAACAGCGCTCTGGTGTCTAGTAATGCCTGCCACATGACCATGGAAACATCTGCAGAAGCAGACAGCGCTGGCTCTTCGGCTTTGAAACAGATGAGTACTGAACCCTAGAGTCGAATACAACTGGCTTTTGAGGAAGGGAAACCTTTACCTTTAAATATACCCAGCCAATGCAGTGGATAGAGCGATAGACTAAGACTGGGTCTGGGTTTGAATCCTTGCTTAGCCATGGAAACTCATTGGGGGTGTGGAACTTGTAAAGCCATTACTTAATGATCTCACCTTGAAATCTCTGTTCATGTTGATGGCATGTAACAGTCATAAAAAAAGCTTAAGCATTTTGCCTATTGGACTAAGATGATTTCTGATGTGATGTTGGTCCCATTTGTTTCTTTCAAGACATTACGATGGCAGGTGAAGTGGCCTCAGACATAATTATACGCAGACATGATAAGAGGACCGTGGGTGGCAATTTGATGTGTTTTGGTCAAGTAATGCTTATACCTCATTGGAATATACCAGTAATCTGAGATCTTATTTTAGAGGAATTGACAACACAATGCAGTAAAGGGCAGAACTTGTATTGTTCTTTGGTACAACTCTCAGATTCACCAACAAGAGCTAAATCAAAATAATGGTGGCAAAGGCATGTGAATAAAAAATAGAGTTAAGGGCCAGCTTGCTTCTGGTTATTTCCTTTTCCCAGTTTCCTCACTCCTGCCCCGTAGTTCAGTTTGTGTCTACACTTTAAAAATATTCTGTGCTTGTTGTTGCTACTGTTCAACACTTGAGAATCAGCAAATCAAGAATTTACTAGTTGACTCCCTCCTGAGACACTCCAGTGCTTCATTACGTGAATTGCTGCCCAGCCCAGTGTAAAATAATTTACACTTCAGGCTCTTTTCTTGCTCTACTACGTAGTTTAAGAGTTTGCTAATTCTAGTACAGTTGTACCTCGCTTAAAGAGCATAATGCATTCCACAGGATTGCTCTTTAAGCGAGTTTGCTCTTTAAGCAAAACACCATTGTAAGTGACCAATTGTGGGAGGCATTGCAAACCCCGATTTATTTGTTAAGCGAGTTTTTGATTGGTTTTATTTGTTAAGCGAAGCGACCATTCAGAGAAAATTCTGCTCTTTAAGCGAGTTACTCTTTAAGCGAAACGCTCTTTATGCGAGGTTTGACTGTATTCATATCTTGACATGAATTGTCAGTGAACTAAATATGGAAAAGGATGATATTGTAGTGAATAAACTCCATACTCATTGGCCTACAAGTATATGTCTGTGATCGCACATCTGTAGGTGCATTTTCCCTTTAGTTTTCCCTTGCTTGAAAGCCAGTCATATCTGACTCTAGAGTTTTGTGCTCATCTCTGTTCCAAAGCCGAAGGGCCAGCGCTGTTTGCTTCTGCAGACATTTCTGTGGTCATGTGGCAAGCATGACTAGACACCAGACCGCATGGAATGCTGTTTACCTTCCCACCAAAGTGGTCCCTATTTATCTACTTGCAATTTCTTGCTTTCAAACTGCTAGGCTGGCAGGAGCTGGGACAAAGACAGGAGCTCATTCTGTCCTGCAGTACTCTGGAATAGAACTGCTGACCTCCTGTCTTCCAGTCAGCGTCTGTAAAATTATATTTTTGTACTTCTGTCAAAAAATTAAATTTGTTGTTCAATCACATAGTCAATTCCGACCCTTTGCAACCCCATGGACAATTGCTCGCCAGGTAATTAAGTTAAATTAAATAGGGACAAATAAAATATGTTTAAGGATTTTTCTTTTTCAGTAAAAGCTACAATTTAAGTTTAAGAGAGCAAAGATAAAAGAAGGCAAGAGGGAGAGTTGAATATCATATGCTGATTGAAGTTTTCCTAGCTATGGGTTACTACTGAACTAAAAGGATAACCAATGAAAACATTATGAATCACATTGTCTTACAATACAGTAAGAATTATCACACTGGGATACATATTTTAAACAAAAGGCATTCAATTTGTTTTATTTTTCACATTATGTGACATAAATATAGCTGATTACATCTACATCCTTCACATCAATGAAGTGTCGAGCCTTAATTTGGCTACCAGAACTGAAGTGCCATTCTACAGACTGCCTGTAAGTTCACTGCAATATCTGTTCAAAGAGTTACTGCACCACAGTGAGTAGTATATTAATTGCATTAAGGCATATTGTTTGTATTCAAGAATCAACTTAACATAGACGAAAGAAGTTTTCCCATGGCAATAAATTATTAAATATATTTTAAGATAAACAACAGTAGCATAAAATAATTCTTGATCCAAAAGGATGACAGAGTGAATCTGATTAAAACAGAGAGCTGTCATGCGCAGTTTTGTAATGCATTTCTCGATCTGGAACTCTCCCACTACCTTTTAATACCATTCTGTCACTGTACACATATATAGTCCCAAAAGCATTGCTGTCTGGAGGGGTTGCTATAATCCCTTCAAGAGTCAGATGATGGATTCCATGGGAGTCTAAACAATAACCGTCACAATGGACATGGCCAGCAAGAAAGCATACCACAGAGTGATGCGAATGAAGAACAGTAAGGGCATCTTCATAATTCCAAGCAAGGCAGACGCTGTTTGTAGCATGAGGATGAATAGGTATGTGCCCTGCAAAAACAGACACAATTTTACAGTTGTCATACAGTTCCAAGAATCTTATAACCCCCACCCAGTAGCCCTTCAGTCATGGATCCTTAGATCTCCCAGGACAACCCTCTGTCAGAACTAAGGTTTTTTTGTTGTTGGTTTTTTGTTGTAGATACAGGGAGGCAAGTTCCCTGGAGCTGACATTTCTTTCGTGGCCATTCTTCCTGAGAGACAGGGAGTGCAGCCTCTCTACTGATGAAATCCATTATTCACATTGCTTGGACCAGATAATAAACTAGACAGCTGGGGGAAATTCTCTTTTTCCTGATTCTGGCCTCTTTAATGGTCCAACAATTCGTTTACAAGACCAGTTCTGTAATTGGCCTTCTTGAGACTGCACACCGCAAGATTACAGTGACCTGAGTTTTCTTGTCCCTTTGACCAACAGCAGTTTGAACAATTTCTGGAATCTCTCCATGTTGTCTTTGTAAGATCAAAAATATTAATGCCAGATCATGTTACAGCTAGCTATATATTAAACAGTCACCAATTCTTAGGTTGAACAGCAAAATCCAGTTTTAGTTGATGTGTACAATAGCTGATCCTGTGCACTTCAGCCCAAAATAAACCATGTCCACATAATAGAATTGAGACTCCTGCTTTCCTCTTTAACCAACTGGATTTTAAGGCTAGGGTAAGGCCATATGTATTCCCAGTGGTAATGTATGGTTGCGAGAGCTGGACCATAAGGAAAGCTGAGCACAGAAGAATAGATGCCTTTGAAATGTGGTGTTGGAGGAGTTTTGAGAGTACTCTGGACAGTGAGGAGAACAAATAGGTCAATCTTAGAAGAAATCAAATAGTAAAGATGATGCTTAAGTACTTTGGACATCAAATAAAGAGAGGATTCACTTGAGAAAGCCTTGATGCTGGGAAAGGTGAAGGGCAAAAGAAGAAGGGGGCAGCCAAAAATGAGATGGCTAGATGGTATTGTGGACGTAATGGGCAGAGCTGGATGGGTTGACGAAGATGGTGGAGGACAGGGGTGCCTGGAGGGCAGTGGCCCCTGGGGTCACAAAGGGTCGAAACTGACTGTGCGACTGAACAACAAAAAATAACCATAGGGTTTGCGCTCAAGAAACGATATTATGGGGATCACAGAAATATAAAAACAGGATCTCTTTTACAAGGCTGCAATTCCTATTTGAAATATGTGTGCAGTTGCTATGCTCTCAAAAAATACCTTTTAAAAACCAGTAACAAAGCTTACCTGCAATTACAACTTTCTCTTTATTTTTGTCGGTATATGTAAGAACTTTGTCAAGCCAATCCAGCTGGTCTTGACTGAATCCTCCATTGAACTGTACAAATTGACATTCATCAAGATCTGTAAGAACAGGGAAAGCCAGTTAAAAACCTCACCAAATAGGCAATTCATTTTTTTTGTTTGGGTTTATGGTTTCCCTTTTTCTGCATTCCATTTGCTGTAAAAATACTATTTTTAAAAAACACAGAATCATTTAAAGTAAAAACTATAGATCTATAAAACACTTACTATCTCTTTGTGCATAACCAGAACAGAAATTCCACTTTAAAACAAGATTTCAATCAGTGGTGGGATGTCAAAATTTTTACTACCCCACCGTGATGTCATCACAGTGTGGGCGGAGCTAATGTCATGATGTCATGATGTGGGTAGGGCCAAATAATTTTTTAAAAAAATAAAATAAAATAAAAATAAGCACACACACACACACCCCTCAAACCACCCATCCACCCACAACATAAACCCGTAAATAAATTAAATAAATAAAATAAAAATTACATTAAAATATACCCACCCACCCACCCCAAACATAAATCTGTATTTATGGTACTGTGGTAGTATGTCAATATAGGTAAGGGTATTAAATACACATTAAAATACACACAGACACACCACATCCAAAGGTGAGTCACTTACCCTGGGGAGCAGGCTATAGGGAGCTTCAGGCTAGCAGTTTCTCTTCCTCCTCCCTGCTTGGGAGGACAGCAAAGAGGCTCTGCATACACGCCAAGCACTGTAGGCATGCATGCACAGTGGGGGAACCAGTGAAAAGGTGAGCCCCGAAGGTGGTTCCCCCCAAAAGCTGCTACCGGTTCTCCAGGACACTGAGAAAAGTTACTACTGGTTCTGGCGAACGGGTGAGAACCTGTTACATCCCATCACTGATTTCAATGGTAATTGTTTATACTGCAGTGGCTCAAGTGGCTAAGACGCTGACTGGGAGGCGGAAGGTCAACAGTTCGATTCCTGAGTACTGCAGGACGGAATGAGCTCCTGTCTTTGTCCCAGTTCCTGCCAACCTTGCAGTTCGAAAACAAGAAATTGCAAGTAGATAAATAGGGACCACTTCGGTGGGAAGGTAACAGCGTTCTGTGTGCTCTGGTGTCTAGTCATGCCTGCCACATGACCAC
This sequence comes from Furcifer pardalis, assembly GCA_030440675.1. Lineage (NCBI taxonomy): Eukaryota > Metazoa > Chordata > Lepidosauria > Squamata > Chamaeleonidae > Furcifer > Furcifer pardalis. Next base: position 59,010,204 of record CP126893.1, on the reverse strand, counting down.
GGAAACATCTGCAGAAGCAGACAGTGCTGGCTCTTCGGCTTTGAAACAGATGAGCACTGAGCCCTAGAGTTGGATACGACTGGTTTTCGAGCAAGGAAAACCTTTACCTTTACTTAATCCTAATTACTTATGCCCCAGTCAGCAATCTTGCCACAACCAATTAGGACAGCTGAAGTTTCTTACCACATTCTGAAGGCAGTCCCCACATGCATTAGATATAACATAATGAAGACATATGCCACATTGTCAGGAATGGTCATAGCTGGTTCACTATTTTTGACTGTATAAATACAACCTTTTGCCACACAAAAATCTGGATATGTAGGCTCAGAGTTAAGGTCAGGAGCACATTCAAACAGGTATCACAACTTCTATCCTGTTTGGATTAATCTTCAGTTTGTTCATCCTCATTTATTACTGACAGCAGACATTGGTTTATAAACTAAAAGAGCTTCATATTTAGATGAAAAGGAGAAATAGTTTAGTGCCATCACACTCCAGAAAACCTCTCTCAGCAGTTTAATGTATGTGTTAGATAGCAAGGGGAACAAGAAAGGACCCCACTGGCCCTGACATCAAACACCAGTTGCCCAGCACCATCTTCTGAATGCGTCCCAACTGGAAGAGCTGGCATTTTATTAAGGTAAGATTTTGACAACTGATTGATCGTTGAGGAAGAGCAGTGCTACTCGTTGGTTCTTAATTTTTTTAGAAAAGTGGGGTGTTATTCTAATAAATAATGTGCGCAGTGCAGCCAGGTGAATGAACACAACCCTTAAATACAATTACATTCAAAGCGTGATCAGTTGCAAATTGCAGATCAATGTTAACTATGTGTTTTCAGATTCCACACATTAGCATGCAAAGAATAACTTATCCCCCCCCCCCCCCACCTCACCATGAAGTGGTCCTGAAGAACACAGTCAAACTGTATGGCTTGAGAAAATAGCCTTTACCACATCTTTCTAACCCATAGCTCTTCAGCAAGGTTTCTGAAAAATAGTGAAATCCCTTGATTTATCGACAGTGCAAATCAGGATTAAAGTTACTGTCTCCAGCTTATTCTCACATTAGCAATTCTGCATAAGCCAACATTTGCACACAGATGCGCCCCTTCACCCAGTCATCTCCCTTCAGATAATCAGAGCAGGTGTTGCTTACATTCAGGCTGTAAACCTCTGAAGACTTTGCATGTAGAAAACTCTCCAGCACTACATTAATGACATCATCTGTTGTCCTGTCTTCTGTTTAAACTCCTAGACCTTTTTGTGTGGAAAAACTGCCACTCAGAACATTCTATGAGCACAATCCCCACCTTTCCATATACTTTAGGTCACATAATATTTGCAGATGCATTAAGCTTTTCTGTCTAGTGCAAGGCAGATGTTCTCTGCAGAATATTTTTAGAAATATGCTACAGCAAAGCTTAGCATGATACTGTACCTAAAGGACTATTCAGATTTTCATTTTGATTTTTGCCTTGCAGTAAATGTAGAGAATCTTGATATTTTTTGCTAGATGTATTCCTTCCCAGAGTACTTAAATCATAAGAATCGAGAATAATGAATCGAAATTTAGGCATTGGACAAAACTGATAAGCATAATAGAATTCTGATTCAGTGTCTGCAGTAAAGCTCTGATGTGTACTAAAAGTGCTAATTAAAGTTTGGTCTTGCAAGTATGTAGTATTCAGTGCAGAGATGGCTAGATGGTCTCTGCTGAAGTTGTACAGTTCATGGTTACCCCACACATGGTGGACTGGGGCTCTGAGCTTCTGAAATTCCATCATGACACTTTCCATTGCTTTTTCTGACATCTTATATTGCACGTTGAAGCCATCAATGATGTCCCCAAGCTGTAATACAAACTGAACTTTTGTTGCATTCCAATCCTCAATTGCTTTCTGGAGGTGACATAGACTCTGCCTATAATATCTCTTCTGGATTCCCAGAAAATCATAGCCATCCTCTAAATCAGCATATTGAATATCTGCTATGACTCCAAAACAGAAGAGTGCCTCAGAAGTTGCTTTTGTTGTGGCTCCTTCATCCATAACCGTTCACGCCTCTTGCAAAAATCTAACAAGTGGGGAGAAAAGAGTTGGCTTTAGTTCAGATATCAGAAAAGGTGAAAAATGGAACAATGTATAAGAATGTTTTATTAAAATATAACTAGAGAGGGGAACTAGCAATCTTTTGGCAAGCAGTACTTCTATTAAGACAGCATAATAAAACTATAGCATTTGAAACAACACAGATTAAAGCAGAAACGTCTGCAGAAGCAGACAGCGCTGGCTCTTCGGCTTAGAAACAGAGATGAGCACTGACCCCTAGAGTCGGATACGACTGGCTTTCGAGCAAGGGAAACCTTTACCTTTATCTTACTTTATAAATACACAAGTTGATTGGGAGGATATCCCATTGAATTTGTGAAGAACCACACACACGAATAACCTGTATGTCAACCTTTTATTTTAAAGTAAATGCCTACTAACATTCCTAAACTAATTTTTTCAGCAGTGGCGAGTTCAATTCCTTTAGATAAGCAGACATTCTGATCTGGGTAGCTATTTATCTGAACCATTTAATAAACATGAAGTGTAATTCCTATTTTCTTGGATTTTCTTAGAAGGGAGTGAGAAATTTGCTTTAGTCTCGGGGTTGCTGTAAGTCAGTTTAGATTTGAAGGCACACAATGACGATAGTTTCCTGACCATTACAAACATAAAATTACATAAATAGCTCTATAACATAGTCACTTACTGGTACACTGTTAACATTTATACATCCTATCATTAAAAAAAGACCCACCAGCATTTCACTGACAGGAATAAACATCATTTAGCATTTTTATTCTGATATAAACTGCTAAATATATATTTTTTAAAAACACACCAACAACATACAACCTTGATGATGAACCAGATTGTTTTGGAAACAAAATAATAGATCTCATTTGCATTCCCTTTCCCAGTAACTTCATAGGGTCTGGACCAGATGTTTTGCCCTACATATGTTATTGGGAGGCTCTATGGATAGTAATTTGTAACAGATCTTCAAGCTAATTCACAACAGCAGGTATGTTCAGAATAAATGCCTATTCCCATATTTGTCACCCAAGGTTAGAGAAGACATCAAGTTCAACCGAGCTCTAGCATAATAAGGCACCTTGTCTTTTGTACAGTTGCTTTAGATAGGAAGGCAGCATGCTAGGCACATAATGGAAACGTTTATAGAGTTGAGCTATTTGAAAAGTTGGTATTTTTTGTTCTTCCTGATTTTACAGGTATATCAAATAAATTTTGATTTAGGTTTGTTTTTGGAGGCTTGCACCTACCAACTCTTTATGTATGGGTCCCACCCTCATTCTAAACGAGGCATTCCTTCTCTTCCTCCCCCGACGTTTGTTGTTGTTCAGTCGCACAGTCGATTCCGACCCTCTGCGACCCCATGGACCACTGTCCTCCAGGCATTCCTGTCCTCCACCATCCCCCTAACTCGCCCAGCTCTGTGCCCATCGCCTCCACAATACCATCTAGCCATCTCATCTTGGGCCGCCGCCTTCTTCTCTTGCCCTTGACCCTTCCAAGCATCAAGGCTTTCTCAAGCGAATCCTCTCTTCTCATTTGATGTCCAAAGTACCTTAGCTTCATCTTTACTATTTGACCTTCTAAGGAGCAGTCAGGGGTGATTTCTTCTAAGATCGACCTATTTGTTCTCCTCGTTGTCCAGGGGACTCTCAAAACTCTCCTCCAACACCACATCTCAAAGGCGTCTATTCTTCTGCGCTCACCTTTCCTAATGGTCCAGCTCTCACAACCATACATTGCCACAGGGAATACCATTGCTTTGACTATGCGAATCTTTGTTTGCAATGTGATGTCTCTACTTTTAACTATGTTCCCCAGGTTTCTCATCGCTTGCCTCCTGAGAATCAGTCGCCTTTTTATTTCATGGCTGCAATCACCATCTGCAGCGAGCTTAGGTAAAGGTTTCCCTTACTCGAAAGCCAGTCGTATCCGACTCTAGGGGTCAGTGCTCCTCTCTGTTTCTAAGCCGAAGAGCCAGCGCTGTCTGCTTCTGCAGACGTTTCCATGGTCATGTGGCAGGCATGACTAGACACCGGAGCGCATGGAATGCTGTTACCTTCCCACCGAAGTGGTCCCTATTTATCTACTTGCAATTTCTTGCTTTCGAACTGCTAGGTTGGCAGTTGACAGTGAGCTTTGATCCCAGGAAAGTAAAATCTGTCACTGCTTCTACTTCTTCCCCATCTATTTTCCAGGGACTGATAGGTCCTGTTGCCATGATCTTGGTTTTCTTGATATTTGAGTCTCAAGCCAGCTTTTGCACTAAACTGCTGTTAATAGAGGGGTGAAGCTCCTCCGCCTTTACCTGCAATGAAGATCTCAGTTGAAGATCCCACTTTTTCGAAGCAACTGCTCAAGTGGCGTCGCTCTATCCCTCGGCATCTGTGCCCTTTCACCACAAAGACGAGGAGCGAGAGAGCGACGCCAACCATAAAGACGAGGAGCGAGAGAGCGACGCCACTGGTCCTTCCGACCATAAATCCACCGACGGATAGAGCGGCGCCATCGTCCCTTCCAGTATAAGGCGGGGACACAAGATGTTGACGCGAACGGATTTCAAACCTCTCCTCCCCCCCCATTCCCGGAAGTGCACATTCTGCTCCGTTGCTTTGTAGGTTCCCCCTCACCCCTAAGATGGCTGCGGTCACGTTCCGGCGGCTGGTGGTTTCGGGGCGCCGCGCCTCTACCTTGCTGCGCTATGCCTGCCTTTGCCGACCTGGGCGAGCCATCAGCATGAAGCCGCCCAGCCGCGTCGTGGTGAGGCTTTTCTCTCGGGGCGGAAAGAAAGGGAAGCCCGCTGCGTCCACGGGCGGTGGGTCGGAGGCGCCTGGGAAGGGCAGGCAGGGCAGGCGCTTATGCCGGGCTCCTCGGTTGCAAAGCCGGGAAGAGACCCCCATTTTCTGGTCTCAGGGAGGAGAAAGCCCGGGCGGCGGGAGTTCGTGTCTCGTTTCCCCATCTTGGTATTGCGCGACCAGAGACCACATCGCCAACATAAGATGGATCATGGAAAAAACAAAGGAATATCAGAAACAAGTCTACTTCTGTTTCATTGATTACACAAAGGCTTTTGACTGTGTAGACCACAACAAGATGTGGCAAGTAATTAAAGAGATGGGAATACCGGAACACCTTATAGGCCTCATGAGAAATCTGTACATGAATCAAGAAGCAACAGTTAGGACAGAAAATGGAATGACGGAGTGGTTTGGAATAGGAAACGGAGTAAGACAAGGCTGCATTTTGTCACCCTGCTTATTCAATTTATACACAGAGCACATAATGCGCAACGCAGGGATGGAGGAATCACAATTTGGGATATGCAGATGATACCACACTAATGGCAGAAAGTGAGGAGGAGCTAAAGAAGCTCCTGATTAGGTTGAAAGAAGAAAGTGAAAAAGCTGGCTTGAGACTTAACATCAAGAAAACCAAGATAATGGCAACAGGCCCTATCAGTCCCTGGAAAATAGATGGGGAAGAAGTAGAACCAGTGACAGATTTTACTTTCTTAGGATCTAACCTCACTTCAGATGGGGATTGCAGCCATGAAATAAAAAGGCGACTGATTCTTGGGAGGCAAGCAATGAGAAACCTGGGGAGCATAGTGAAAAGTAGAGACATCACATTGAAAACAAAAATTCGCATAGTCAAAGCAATGGTATTCCCTGTGGCAACGTAGGGTTGTGAGAGCTGGACCATTAGGAAAGCTGAACGCAGAAGAATAGACGCCTTTGAGATGTGGTGTTGGAGGAGAGTTTTGAGAGTCCCCTGGACAGCGAGGAGAACAAATAGGTCAATCTTAGAAGAACTCATCCCTGACTGCTCCTTAGAAGGTCAAATAGTAAAGATGAAGCTAAAGTACTTTGGACATCAAATGAGAAGAGAGGATTCGCTTGAGAGAGCCTTGATGCTTGGAAGGGTCGAGGGCAAGAGAAGAAGGGGACGGCCAAAGATGAGATGGTTGGATGGTATTGTGGAGGCAGTGGGCACAGAGCTAAGCGAGTTGAGGGGGATGGTGGAGGACAGGAGTGCCTGGCGGGCAGCGGTCCATGGGGTCGCAGAGGGTCGGAATCGACTGTGCGACTGAACAACAACAACAAAAAGACGCTGAGCTTGAAGACCAGAAGGTCAGCGGTTCGAGACCCAAGTGGTGCATGACGGAGTGAGCTCCCGTCATCTGCCCCAGCTCCTGGCAGACCTAGTCGTTCGAAAGCAAGAAATTGCAAGTAAATAAATAGGGACTGCTTGGGCAGGGAAGGTAACAGTGTTCCATGCATTCCGGTGTTTAGTCATCATGCCTGCCACATATCCATGGAAATATCTGCAGACACTGACATTGCTGGTTCTTTGGCTGTCAACGGAGATGAGCACTGCTCCTAGAGTCGGACGCGACTGGCTTTCAAGCAAGCTTGACCTTGACCTTTACTGGTTGTGTTAGTCTGTAAAAAAAGGGAAAAGGAAGACAAGAGCTTTGTGACACCTTAAAGGCAAACTAATTACTGTGTAAAGTTATATATTATTGGGTTCCTGTTAACCAGTCCACAGTTCTTGCCCGCGCCTTAGAGCGGACTCACTGCCCACCACACAGACCTGTTGCTAAGTTATAGGGCCTACCTTTAGTTGTGTAGGGTTTGGAAATCTTCCTTATACTCTTTAAGTGTGGGATGATCAGTGTGGGTGAAGTAAATGGGGTGATGGGTTCGAATCCTTTCTCAGCCAGAGAAGCTCGCAGAGAGGAGAGGGAGGAATAGTAAAGCCACTCCTGAAATACCTCACTGGCCTTGAAAGCCCTCTTAGGGTCCCTGTAAGTTCCAACCTGAGGGCACACACCACCACCACCCACCCCCATAAGCGAATTATATATGTCAGCAGGGGGAGGTTGCTGGCAGATAACAACAAGCTGTATGAGTGTGGAGAGATTACGATTCATTTGCTGTCCTGCAGATTACTATCAGAAACATGTACCAATGAGTAATTAAGTTTGGCCAACGACAAAGCCAAGAAGGTGGCTTCATTTTGACAGTTTAAAGTCTGACCTGGGCATGAAAGAAGGTGAAGAAGCAGGGGGAGAGGAGAAAAAGTGGGCGTCAAGGAAAGTGTTTGCCTTTGAAAAGGCAGAGGAGAAAATCAGAGGTTGAGTGGAAGATGCAAAAGCGGCCACAGGGTAGGAGGCTAAGCAAACAGATGATTATGTTTGCTTATGTGTTTCAGCTGCTTGCTTCTCTTTTCCAGTACCCTGTCACCTGGAGGAATCTGGCACTTACCTTTGCAATTGGAGGAGGAATAATAGCAGGCGTGAAAGTGTACAAGACACGAAAAGAAGAACGTTGGTATCATTACTTCTGTTTTTTTCTTATTGTCACTCAGTACACTGAGGCAGAGGACTGGATGTGTTACTTTCAGGTGGGGTGAAAGTGGCCGTGCATGGCAGCTAAGTCTACTGTGTATTTTATACAGTGCTTTACAAGCACTACCATATAGGTACAGATAGAGCCGAGTGGAAAAGGCTGTTATAGCTAAAGAAGCACCATCACTGTTTATCCTAGAAAGAAAAAGTATAGCCTGTTGCTCCTAGTTTGGCCTTTCTAAATGGTTACTTACTCTTTCTGGTTCTTAAAACAGTTCTGGGTGTATTTCAAGATACTGTATAAGTTAAATAGCTTGTTTTGGTTTTTGAGGCTCTTGAGGACACACTTGTGCCATTTGGGTGTTATTTCTTTTGGGATGTTTGGAGTGATGAGCCAAATCTTAGGGAAGCCAACAGTAGTCTCCAGGACAGCAGGGGAGTTGCCTACCTCTGTCATATATGACGTTACACAAAATAATTAATTCAGTTTTCAGTCCAAATGAGTCTTGGAGATAGAAGACAAGAGGGGTGGTGGTGGAGAGGAGCAGAAATATGTGGCTGCAGCTGTCTTGGGGAGTGAGTGGTGTGGTACACAGAAAGCCTCCTCAAAGAGTGTGGTATTTTTGAACCACAGTTGTGTGTACCCTGGTAACGACAACCTTGTGTTGTCGGCTAATTTTCTCATACTAGATCAGGCAAAAGGAACTGCATAATGAGCTCACTAAAAGGTCTCTTCATTTTAGCAGTTTCACATCTGGCCTAGACATGAAAGAAGGAGAAGAAGATTAGAAGTTCTAGCCTGATAATGTTCCATTATCTTTTCATTTCAGAGTTAGAGAAGGGGCGGATAAAATCTATTGGAAAACCATTGTTGGGTGGCCCCTTTTCACTCGTTGATCATCATGGACAGCCCAAGACAGATCGTGACTACCTGGGGCAATGGGTATTAATCTACTTTGGTTTTACACACTGCCCTGATATTTGTCCAGAAGAATTGGAGAAAATGATCGAAGCAGTGGATGGAATTGGTAAGCAAGCCATAATTTTATTACACACTTAACTTTATTATTGTATATTTTTAATGACATACATACAGTGCTCTGAGTGGCTGCAGCCAGTGAGATAGAATATAAATGTAAGACAAATAATATTGCAACCTGGATTGTTGCTGAAACAATTATTTGCTTGGTAGAACAGAATAATTTCTAGAACAGAACAATTTGTATACAACTGAATTTTCCTCTTTGGAGTCAAGGACTTTTTACCTCCTTTTGTATTAAGGTCTTCCAGAGTTATATACAGTAGTTGTTAGTTGGGATTGAGACTTAAGAAAAGGCTGTAAGAAACTGCAAAAAGTAAGAACAAAAAATTGATGATGGAAATAAAAGAAGATAATAAATATTTTGTGTTCAATATAGAAAAGGTTTTCTGTGTTAAGGTGAACTGCCTGGCTATTTGCAGAATGAACTAATCGTTTCTTTAAAATAGGTTGTTGTCGCTGCTGCTATACTTCCTCTTTTCTCCTAGTGGCAGTGACTTCATTTTGCTATGTTTTGGATGGCTTATTTCTGTGATAGCTGTATTCATGACTGAAATCCTGTTGGCATAACTGCATGCATAAACGGCCAATTTTCAGTAGTTAAAAACTTCCCACTTCTTTACCATTTTTCTTGCTCATTATCCTTTTCATCACATGGAAGCCATGGGATTGGAGGAGGAAGTCAATTGTTATGGAAAGCTTCCACTTACTGGTAATGTCATCCAGTTGCAACAATTTTCATTAATTAAATACTTCCTCCTCCTATAGCTTCCACAACTTCTTTGTGATGGAATGGATTACATGGGAGTCAGAAAAGCTGCACGACAGAAGTAAGAAGATATTAATTACAAAAAATCAGCTCCTGATGATATCGCCAGCCTTCCACAGGGATAATTATGCCAACAGAATTTAACCAGGAATGTACTGTAACTTTCACAGTAAGAGGCCTTCCAAAACACAACAAAATGAAACCACTGCCACTAGGGGGAAGCAGAAGAAACCTTCTATGAGCGAAGCTATCATTTGCCTTTCACAGGTGTAAATTTTGCAACAGGATTTCAGCCTTTATGTTACAGAACCCTGAATTCACAATTCTGGAATCTTGACCATGACATATGTTTTAATTGCCCTTCACTGTGTTACTTAATGTCAGTTTGTTGTAGGTAAATTAACCTAGTAGCTTATGTGGGGCATTTTGCTTGCTGTAGTACATATGTGTAAAGCTAAACATACATAATTAGAGTTAAAGGTAATCTTATTTTGACCTGATTGCCATATGTATGATTGTGAAGGTGAACATGTTTCTATTTTAATTCAGTTCTACTTTGTTTTATTCATCCTCCTTTATTAATAATTATGCTACTTTTGCCACCTGTCAAATTTTTCTCCTAAATTCTAGTGATTTTCCTTTACAATTGTTCCCTAGTTCTCCGCAGTTGTTTCTATGTTTTATATGAGACAAACTCTTTGCTGTCTGCAGGTGGTTAGGTAAACACCATAAGTGATCTGTGTTTTGAATGGATTTTCCAAATCTGAGGTATAGACCAATCACGTGGTTCCTCCCATTGGAAGCCGAAGTAAAACATGCCTGCACATGCACAGAACACTGCCGTAAATGGACCCGTGGCTGTCGTAAATGTGTTTACAACAGCCATGGGTGCATTTATGGCACCATTCTGCGCATGCGTGGGCACGTTTTACTTTGCTTCTGGGAGTGGTACAGGCTCAGGCCGGATCAGGCCCATGGTCCATAGTTTGGGCACCCCTGGTATAGACAATGGGGCAGGAAAATTGTGAGGGGAAACCTGACTGTACAGTATTCATTGCTGTAAAAAGTAGAAATACAGTAGAGTAATACCTCGGATAACGCTAAGACTTGGTTCCACAAGTCTTGGTGTTATCCGATTTTTAGTGTTATCTGATGCATGTTAAAATCCTATGGGATGTGTCGGATAACGTTAAAGCTCCATAGAGATACATTGTAACCGCACAGGCTTTAGCAGTTGTTATCCGATCCATCCCATAGGACCTTAACATTATTCAATCCAATTCTCCTCCCCAGATTACTTAACGTTATGCAATTTTAGCGTTATCTGAGGTAAACGTTATCCGAGGTATTACTGTAGTTGTTTCTGATACAGCCTGCTTAATTGGAATCTTTGTTCTCATAGCTTGCATCTTGTCAAGTCCAGAGCTTTTGCAAAATGGGGCCAAACTATAATTTTGTTGTTCTCTTTACATCCCAAAGCAGACAACCCTTTTGTCAAGAGCTGTCCCTTTTTTCTTTATTTAATTCCTTTTCAAAACCAGAAGAACTGATCTCTTTCTTCTTCCTTACCTCTAAATAGGACTATGTTGACAGCCAATACTTTTGATCAGGTCTTGACTTTCTGGGGTCAGGTTTTAGTAGCTATAAACCCATTACAAGAGGAGTTCTATTCAGAAGTTACAGCTGATTAGGTATGATCCAAACGGCCATAGTGAGTTACAAAGTACAGTACCTCAATACAGACAACAGGTTTCTTTTTTGCAGTTATACAAAAAGAGCTTTGTAAATGACAAGACTTAAATATTTAGGGGGGAATTTTACAGTATTTCCTCCAAAGGCACCCCAGAAGGGCATCCTCATGTAACCAAGTTAAATCAAATGTTTCTCCTTTTGTATATCCTGTTGGTGTTCCTGTAAGGTTTGCATAACTTACCACTTTTTAGTGTTGCTCGGCTAAGCAATGAGGTGCCAGGGTACATCTTAGTTGTACAATATACTAAGGTGTATGACCAGGATTCTGACTCTGCACTAACCAAGACATGACCCACGAGCTCATCAGTTAGCTGCAATTAGCCATGGTAAGTTATACAGTCCTTCCATAATAGAGGCTGGCCATAAGAACCATGCCTGTAAACATTCTGTCATAGTGGGACCTTGGTTCATTGATATAATGATTAATTGAATGTAAAATATAAACATTTAAGAAATAGCTACAGGGTATTAGGGCTTGAACACTAAACTCAAATTTTGGGTCTTGATTATTAGAATGTTAATTGCTGTGCTTTGTGGTGATAGATGAAATCTCGTCTCTGCCGAACGTCACTCCACTCTTCATCACCATAGATCCAGAGAGGGACACTAAAGAAGCTGTTGCTACATATGTTAAAGGTAATGGTGGCCTCTGTTCTCCATCTCTTCACACAACCTACAAAGTTAGCTTTTGTAACAGTAAAGGTCGCCCTTGCTCAAAGCCAGTCGTATTCAGCTCTAGAATTAAGTGCTCATCTCTGTTTGTAGCCAAGGAGCCAGTGCTGTCTGCGTCTGCAGACGTTTTCATGAACATGTGGCGGGCATGCCTCAACACCGGAGTCCACAGAATGCTGTTTACCTTCCCACTGAAGTGGTACTTATTTATCTACTTGCAATTTCTTGCTTTCGAACGGCTAGGTTGGCAGGAGCTGGGACACAAAGACAGGAGCTCACTCCATCGTACAGTACTTGGGAATCGAACTCTGACCTCCTGGTCATCAAGTTCTGTGTCTTAACCAATTGAGCCACCACAGTCCCTTTTTGTAACAGTGGCCGGGCCTTATTTGGGCCTGTATCTTTAATGCAACCTTATCTAATTGTCTCTTTCTCTCTCTCTCATGCTAAGAGTTTTCACCCAAGTTGATTGGATTGACGGGTACCAAAGAACAGATTGACCAAGTATCTCGAGCCTTTCGTGTCTATTACAGCGCTGGCCCAAAAGATGAAGATAATGATTACATAGTGAGTGCAGTCTCTTTCTAGTTATCCTTCAGAATGATGATGTTGGGAAGTGCTCTGTTGAAGTATGTCACCTGTGCAAAAAAAGTTTTAATTGTAGCATTGTCACCCTGCTAGTTGAGAGCCTTGTCAAGGCGCAGGGGCTTGAGTGGTCTAACTAGGCAGTGTTGCCCATCTCTGTAAGTGATGTTAGGCTGGGATTAAAACTCACCAAAACGTCCTCTGTCAGATCTTTTGGGCAAGGTGAAAGTGGAGGGCACACATCATGGTCCACCTAGCCAGAGGGTGACATGATATCCAAATGGCTAAAAACTGCATGCAAATGGACTTGATTTCTCAAGTCCATTTTGAACGTGCAGAATATCATCGCAAAGCTGTCCAGCAGTGTGTGGACTCCTTATTTATTTATTTTTATTTATTTATCCAAATTTGTTATCCCGCCCCAATTAGGTAGACTCCAACTCTGAGCGGCTTACAACATTACAAAAAAGACATAACTTAAGACAATAGTACATAGTACGTAGCCAGCCAATCTGGCACTTCAGCATGCCTTGTACATATTAAAATTCAATACATTCATTACAATTAAAATTACAATTGACTAAATGTTAAAAATTCAGTTAAAATTAAATTAAAATTAATTTTAAAAATTATAAAAGTTATACTTACACAGCTTCAAGCCAGCAATAGGTCAGAGCAGGGGGGTGGCTGACTCAATTAGATCAGCCACCCAACATGAGATCCAACATTCTTGGATCCCCATTCTTGTCCTGCCAGCCAGGTTTTAATGCCTTTCCGAAAGGGTAGGAGCTCTGTCTGTAGTCGTAGCTCGATTGGCAGGAGGTTCCACAGGGGCGGGGTGGCCGTAGAGAAGGCCCTCCTCCTAGTGCTAGAGAGGTGTGCCTCTCTAGCCGATGGAATCCTAAGCGAGCCTCTCCGATCCGCCCTGGTGAGACGGGCAGAAGTTCTTGGGGCGATGCAGTCTCTAAGGTATCCTGGCCCACTACCATATAGGGCTTTAAAGGTAATAACCAGCACCTTGAATTGTACCTGGAGACATACTGGCAGCCAGTGCAGCTGCCGAAGCAGTGGTGAGGCATGAGCATAACGCCCGCACCCCATCACCACCCGAGCAGCTGCATTCTGGACCAGTTGTAGTCTCCGAATGGTCACCAAGGGCAGCCCCATGTAGAGCGCATTACAGTAATCAAGTCTGGAGGTGACCAGCGCATGTGTGACCTTAAGCAAGGCGTCCCGGTCTAGGAGTGGGCGTAACTGGTATATTACACGAAGTTGTGCAAAAACCCTCCTGGCCACGACTGCCACCTGCTCCTTGAACAGTAGTCGTGAGTCCAGGAGGAGCCCCAGATTACGCACCTTGATGAATAATGACTCCAAGGTATCCAAGGTATTGTTAAAAATAGATAAGGGTAAGATTTAAGTGGGATTGCTCAAATAGGGATCTGCTTAAGATGTTATCAGAGGAAAGGGAAGAGTGTTAAATGCTTCCAGGCATTGAAGAAGGCTCTGGGAAGCAGAGGGCAGTTGGGCTGTAGCTGAATGATGTTTCTCAGTAGGGTTAGAGGAAAAGTAGATCAATATGGAGAAGAATATTAAAAGTAAAAAGCAGACAATGAGCATGGAAGGGAATATAGAAGGATGGAGATAGTTTTGTCCTAATGAAAGGATTTCTATGGGAGAATGAATTGTTTTAGTATTTCACCTTTCTGTTTGTTGGCATCTCAGCTTCAAGGTCTTTCCGAATGCATGCAAGAGAGCATTTAGTAGGAGAGTCTATTTTATGCTGAGGGAAATGGTCCAGAAAATAAATTGAAAACAGCCTAAATGTATGTGTCTTGAAGGTGGTGGTGGTGGTGGTACTGCTTAAAATGAAAGATCTTGATCGTACAAGCCTGGCTTCATAGGATTGTGGTGTCAGATCAGGTATAAAGTCTGGTATCATCATTCTTCTCAAACTGTCCAGTATGAACTCTTGGTGAGTTTTTCTGTAAGCTTTATATTTATAAAGTTGACAGTTCTGGATCAGCCACCAGAGGAGGAAGTTTGCAACCAACTAGGAGAGACTGCACAGAGGGTTGAGAAGCTAGCTAAACAACAAAACTCATTTTCACTCTCAGGTGGATCTTCTCCCTGGCTCTACAACTAAAGTTTGATCTCCAGCTTTGTTATAAAAGAGCAATGGTTTCTTTATACCTCTGCTATTGCGATCAAAGAAATTATTCTGGGTTGAAAGGATTTTTGCTGGAGAAACTCCACTCGGGATGCCTGAGTGACTGTGGTGGCTCAGTGGCTAAGAAGCTCACCTTGTTAGCTGGAAAGCCAGCAAGTTGGCAGTTTAAGACCTGGGTATTGCATAACGGTTTGAGTGCCCGTCTCTGTCTCAGCTCCTGCCAACCTAGCAGTTTGAAAGTAAGAATTTGCCAGTAGATAAATACAGACCTCTTCAGTGGGCAAAGATCTTGGGGACATAAAAGGAAACTAATTCGGGCATCCCAAGAGCGGAGTTTCTCCAGCAAAAATCTTTTCAACCCAGAATAATTTCGGACACAAAATTATTATAGTTACATGATCCTGACACATCAGGCTTCTGCTTTTCATATTGGTACGGGATGTTGCTATAGATTAGTGTTCTTGGCCAATAAATTTAACCACTTTTAAAAACATCTGGCCTGAAAATAATTTGGGATAATTGAAAGCTTGCATATTTTGTGAATAAACATTTGATTTTAAAGAAGACATTGCCTATCTGTGGATGATTTTTTTAACACAGGTTAAGGTTGGCAAGCATTGACATAATATAGCCAGGAGGGGGAGTCATGTAGCAAATGACAAATACTTTACCCTTTACCTTCTATTTGGCTAGTCTTCTCCGTGTACTGTTTCAAACAACACTTTTATTAGTCTTAATACCTGTGATTGAAAATTGAGCCATCTCAAAATGCCATCTTTGTATTGGTTTTGCTTTCAAATAGATGGGACCAGAATAACAAGTTGATATAATAGTACTTAAAATGCTCTGAAACCGACCCGTGAATCATGTCATGCTGTCTATAGATTGAAAGCAGAGCCTGAAGGGCCTTCCTACTGTTTATTCCATTCTTCATACCCTAAAGTTCTTTGCTATAGTGTTTGTTCTTCCTTTTTAATCTAAGCAAGTGACACATTTAAAGTGGCATTCTTCCACACAAGAATGAAGGCTGAAAAAGTATTCCCTTTATCTTGTCTTACTCCCAACAAAAGAAGTTGACATTGCTGTTAATGAAGCCATGCGGATAGTAACAGGATGTCTTAAACCTACACCAGTTGAGAAAATATACCCTCTTGTTGGTATTGCTCCATCTAAGATCAGGAGAGAAGTAGCAGCAGATGCTGAGAGAACTAACCAAGAGAATGACCCTCGGCATCCTCTGGACATCCTCAATTCCGCCTGAGCCTCAGTTCCACTGGCTCAGATCCAGAAAGAGCTTTATGGCAAGAACAAACATTCTTGAGGGTACAGAAGAGTAAAACCAAACTAGAAGATGGAAGAAGGAGCTCACTGGGCAAGGAACAACATTAAGGGTGGATATAGCTGAAGATCTCAATCTCCCCTATGTCAACTGAAGGACCCTGACTAGGATGAGGGTTGGAGTCCCTAAATGCTAGACTGACATGCTCAAGTGGGGACCGCTGGCAGACAGCAACACACGTTTTGAATGTGGAGAGACACAGAGTCCGACCCATTTGCTGAGCTGCTGATTGCTGCCAGAGACATGCATGCACCGATGAGGACTTGTGTTTGGGCAACGACAAGGTGGATAAAGTGGTTTCATTTTGGCAATCCAGGGTTTGATCAGGACAATTCCTAACAATAGAAGAGTGAGAATAATTTTTTCACAAATGATGTTTGATAGAAATTGCACAAAACAATGAACGGTGTTGCTTTTTTTTTTACATGACCTTTTAAGGATCAAAAGCATCAGAACATTTGTTTTAAAAGCTATGAACAATCAGCCAGTTTTTGTGGGCTTGTTGTGACTGTGTCTGCTTTTCTTCTCCAAGGGATGTGTACAGAGGAAATCTGGTCAAATTATGAAAACCTTAATAAGAGAAAAATGTCATCTGCCTCATTTTAGTTCAGACAAACTACAGTACTGTGCAAAGGTCTTAGGCCACCATTAGATTTATTGTTTTAGCAATGGTATACTCACCCCAAGTTATGAAAAAGATTGGTTCCATTGGCCGCTTTCACAAGTCGATTTTTTTGTTTGTTCCTAGAGGCATCCCCATAGGGGGACCTGCCCGGTGAAATGGAGCTGAAGAGGAAGAGCGGGATGGCTTTGTAGCTGAACCGCTCTTCCTCTTGGGCTCCAATTCATCCTGCAGCTCATTCCCAGCCAGACCAGAGTGCTGGGGCTGAACTGCAGGGTGAATTGGAGCCCAAGAGGAAGAGTGGAATGGCTTCATAGCTCAGAGCCTTTTCTATGTAGCCCAGAGACTTTGCTGCAGCCAGAAAAGTCCCCTGACTTATTCAGTCGCAGAGAAGGCACTAGGCTTTGGAGAATGGTGGGGACTGAGGGGATCCCTTTCCCAGAGCCTTCTGGAGGCAGAGGCAGCGGTGGACATGCCAGACACAGCGGCACAAATGGCCATGAGGATGTGCTGCTGTGTCTGGCATGTCTGCCACCCCCTCCACCTCCCGAAGGCTCTGGGAAAGGGATCCCCTCGGTCCCCGCCATTCTCCAAAGCCACAATCGCTGCCACTTCCTCCACTACCGCCAAGGGAAGTGATTTTTTTAGATTTTTGGCAGGGTGGATTTTTAGTGCTCAAAATGGTGGCACCATCCTTTTGAGCACTAAAAATTTGATTTTTTAGAGACAAGTGGTGGCAGCAGCATTTTGATCTGTAAAAATCTAAACACAAACCTCTTTTGTAAGTCGGGTTATTTGCATAAATTGGGACACCGATTTACACAAATAACCCTTTCGTAACTCGAGTTATTCGTAACTCGAGGTGTTTTAATGTATATATGTCTGACCGGACATCCTGCTATGGTAATGGAGTAGACCGTACAGCCAGCAACTCAACGCCTAGTGTGGGGCGGCGGTAAATAACCTGACTCCCTAAAAGGGCCAACAGCTATGGGCGGATGAGCCCCTTTGGGTAGGGTGATGGTCCCCCTCAGTGGAGGAAATGCCACTGGAAACCATCATATTAGGCCCATCAGCAAAATGAGCGTAGGAGGAACCACTTTCTAATTCCCAGTGGTAATGGAGGTGGAAGAGCCAATGCCAGATGGACTGGCTGTGAAGGCGCACCTTGTCCATATCCTCAAGGCTGCAGCAGTCCATTGCAGTCCTGGTGTTAAATCTTACATGTCTCATTTCATACATGCCACAGGAGATGGCTCCGTGATCGTAGTGTGTGGGTCACTTCATGGCAAGCTGGGATTTATTTATTTATTTATTATTCATACTTATCAACTGCCCTCCTCACCGAGGAGACCCAGGGCAGCTCACAATTCATTAAAAAAAACACAATAAAACACTCTTAAAAGCATTCCTTAAAAAACCCCTCAATTTACAACTTTAAAATCAAAATCTAAAAACTAATTGAAGGCAAGCGGGGCTTAAACCAACCAGCGAGCTGGAGTCATAGTCCTTCCCGCACCCCATACCTACCCTGCCAGCCATGTTTTTAAATTTTTCCTAAAAGGCAGCAACTCTGTCTGGAGACGTAACTCTGTTGGCAGGAGGTTCCATAGGGCCTGGGCGGACACTGAGAAGGCCCTCCGTCTTGTGCCAGAGAGACGGGCCTTAAACAAATTCACCTTAATTCACGCCAATGACATTTTTCCTGTTTGAGGAAAAAATGCATTCTTGGATACGAGTTGCAGTTGACCTCGATGACACTGACACCGCCTGTGTAGCATCAAATACAAGAGAACAAGCACAGGACTAAATGCTGGGAAAACAGCAACTTTAAATCCACTAGCACTAGGTATCAGTGGGAGAGGGCTTTACAATCCAATGGGATTGTCCTTTGCCATTAACTTGACTGGCAGAGTTCTTTTTCTGCCTCTGACATTTGAGGCAAACCCTTACCCCCTCTTCCTGATTGTTCTTGCTTACACTGTTTTGTTAATAGCCCCTTCCTGCCTTTTACCAATCTCCAAGCACCAAGACTCAGTTTTCCCTATTTTAATATTGACTGCAACTACAAGGAGAAACTGAGAGTAATGATGCTTTTTTGCTACTTTAAAATGCTTCTAGAGCAATTTTACTACACAACATACCAGTGGGAGGTAGGGATTAATGAGAACTGAGCCAGTCTATATGTTTTCTGCACAGCTGCTGTTTGTACTTGATACTCTGCTAATTAAAAAGAATAACTAACCCAATGGAAACCTGCACATGAGCCTTCCTGAGCCAAAGCTTGAATGGGTTATTTAGCTACATGCCACTGGTTATGTCTGAAAATAATACAGCTGCAAAGTTACTTTTTGATATAACAAGGTACTTTTAAGTGTTACTGTTAAGAGTCGTTTCAAGCATTTGTAGAGGCATTTCCACAGGAATTGTTCTACTTTCATGTCCTTCTCTTACCAATCCTAAGTGGCACACAAGTATTTTATATGTACAGTATTTCTAAGTGAAATACTACAACTGGCCAGAAGAGAAAATAACAGTATCACCCTGCATTTTACCAGTACAACTTAATACAATCAAACAAATTACTCAAACAGTGTATAATGACCTTGGCAACCTTGCTGCAGAGAGATTGTGAATAATGGTGAGGGATTCCTCTCAGAATGAAAAGTTCCGAACTTTGTCCAGAGTTGGTTTCCTGAGAAAGTTTTATGTTACGAAGAGATATGCTACCATGTAAATCAGGGGTGCCCAAACCTTTCAGGCTGTGGGCCCTGATGCCAATTAATCTGGCCCACGAAGCCCTCGTCGCTCCTAGAAGCGGAAGTAAAACGTACCCATACGGGTGAGTTTTACTTCCGCTTCCAGGAGCGATGAGGGCTTTGTGGGCAGGATGAATTGGCATTGGGGGCCGCATCCAGCCCCCAGGCCGTAGTTTGGCCACTCCTGGCGTAAATGAAGGTGTCTGTGAAAGATAGTGGCAGACTGACAATCTCTAAGTATGCAGAACACTCACCCTGGAGCTGAGCATCCTCCAGATCCTGCACAACACACACACAAGCAGCACACCATCTGAACTGATCTCCTTTCCTGCTATTCCAGCCTTTCCATCAAAGATGGACTTGGGTTGTATTCTAATAAAGAGACTAAGAAATAATTATATATGGTCAGTTGTCATCAACTGTAACTCAATCTGAGTATATGTTTTTCCTGCCCCAGGGCACCTGGAGACCTGATCTTGAAGGTCCGCTGGGTCTAGGCCGCCTTCGCCCTCCAAGGCAATCAGGAAAAACGCCATTGTCATGAATTTATTTAAGGTGGATCTCAGCTTATCCAGGCATCCCTTATGAGGTGTTTGTTCAGTTGTGTTTGAGAGAGACACCTTTGAGGTGGGGCGATGGTCCCCTTCAGTGGAGAAAATGCCACTGGAAACCGTCATATTGGGCTCAACAGCAAAATGAGCAGAGGAGGAGCTCTGATTCCCAACGGTCATGGAGGCAGATAGGCATCATATTAGAGACATTTCCAAGGAGTCTACAGTTACCATGGTTTTATGAAGAAATCTAGATTTGCAATTACTGTTCAAGGATCAGAATAATTCCAGCTTTTAACCACAAATTTTATTGTGTTTTATTTTTGCAGGTAGATCACACAATCATAATGTATCTTATTGGGCCAGATGGCGAATTTCTTGATTATTATGGGCAGAACAAGAGAAGCAGTGAGATTGTTGCTTCAATTGCTGGCCACATGAGACAAAACAAAAAGAGCTAAGGGGCGGAAGGTTTCCAGCCAGAAGACCAACAAGCTGCTATTCAAGCAAGCATGCACTATTGTAATATGGCATTAACGTCAGATCAGGTTGAATGGAATGATGAGCAGTTCTCAGTCTTCGAAACTCTCTTATGTGCTTGCATTGTAGCTAAGACTGCAGCTGGAGGCTGAGACGCAAACTTGATTAAATAAAGGACAGCAAAAGAACTTGACCAAACATTTTCCTTACAATATGCCTCAGTTCTATTACTTCATCTTTGGAGATAGCATGGAGGTGGTCCCAACGGAATGATAATTACTTCTGAATTTTGGTCATTGATATTTTGGAATCTAGTCCCACGCTTGAAGAATTATTATTAATTTTTGCAATATTGAAGACACATGTTTGGAATGAAGGGTTGTTGATGGTACCACTCATGGAAATAGCCTGCTTTGACGTCTGAGTGCCAAATTTTAATAGATTCTTAACCTGACTTCCAAGTCCTTCAGCCATAGGCTCTGTCTTTTATATATAGAGAGAGATAGTTGGTATAAGTTAAGGCAGGGATTCTCAACCTGCGGCACCATTTCGTGTAGCCCCCCACTGCCTCCAGCACACCAAGAAGTGGAGGAAGGTAAAAATGGCCATCCGGCCCATGAAGCTGTCTGAGGGAGTGTGACCCGGCCCCTGGCTTAAAAAGGTTGAGAACTCCTGAGTTAAACGATGAGTGGGAAATCTATGGCACTGCAGATATTATTGGACTGCAGCTTTCATCTGTTCTAATACAGGCAATGATTAGGAATATCGGACATTTTAATACAGCATACTCTGGAGGGCAATGATAGCTGTACCTTATGACATGACTTTGAAGCACTCAGTATAACATGGTTGAATGGTGATTTTTATGTATATTTCAAATAAAGAGATTATTGACAATCATCTTTCAATCTAAAGATGTTAAAATAAAGAAAGAAATCTAGAATCTAATTTCATTTCAGTTAAAGTGAATTTATTATAATAATAATAGGACAGTATTGTACATCCATTGTTTTTGAAGATGACCATCTCCATCTGATGCTCCATTTAGAGAGAAAAAGAAGATATGAGTGGTGAAGGTTGAGTAGTAGCATGTTGATGGACATGCAGGTGACCAGCTCAATACAAGCCTGGAATATATAGATGCAATGGAGGCATGCTAGGTTTAAAAAAAAATCATGTCAGAAGCACACAAAGGTGCTTTCTGTGTTGAAGGGATTTTTGCTGGAGGAACTTCGCTCAGGGAAGCCCGAATGAAGCTCCTTTCATGTCCACAAGATCTTTTTTCCATAGAAGTGGTCCCTATTTATCTACTTTCAATTTCTTGCTTTCAAACTGCTAGGTTGGCAGAACCTGGGACAGAGATGGGCACACATTCCATCATCCAGTACAGTAATACCTCGGATAGCGTTTACCTCAGATAACGCTAAAGTCGCATAACATTAAGTAATCTGAAGAGGAGAATTGAATCGAATAACGTTAAGGTCCTATGGGATGTATCAGATAACAACCGCTAAAGCCTGTGCAGTTACAATGTATCTCTATGGAGCTTTAACGTTATCCAATGCATCCCATAGGATTTTAACATGCATCGGATAACACTAAAAATCGGATAACACCAAGACTTGTGGAACCAAGTCTTAGCGTTATCCGAGGTATTACTGTATATATTCTTTGTATATACATTATTTGTATATTTTCATAACTCTTTAAATCGGGGGTTCTCAACCTTGCTGCACCATGGGCCGGACAATTTCCCCCTTAAACAGCTGAGCGGGCCAAACATTTCGCCCGGCTGCAAATGCTGCCATAAGCCTCAACGGGCACGTTTGCGCACGCATGGACACATTTATGGCTGCTGTAAATGTCTGCTTCCGGAGTCACTACCACAGGCTGTTTAGAATTGCATTGGGAGCTGGCCATAGGTTGCAAACCCCTGCTTTAAACAATAGACAGTTTATCACTGTATTTGAGATATGGAACCTTAAGTTGAACTCAAGGAGTTCAGGTTCCAACTTGCAAGTGAGCAGGCTGATGGGGCAGCATCATCAAAGTTACTGCATTTCCATATGCTGACAATGTGGTTCTATAATCATTACCAGTGGTCCAATCAGCTTTTATGGTGTCCTTTGGATTTCATGAGGTGGTAGAAGCAGTTGATCTTCCATTTGTGAACAAGGAAAATGTACAGAGCTGAATACCTAGTGCTTTGTTCAAAATCTCATTTTTGACGACATTGAGACTGATAATGGAGCATTCAGGAGGAAATATGTGACAGAGTACTCCTTCCTGTGCCAAATATTTTTGATGGCCTCAGACCAAGATTTGTAAATACAATGCAGAATGTTATGATGTCGCTCATCTGGGTATGAATCCACCCCTTTTCTTTAGCTACTGGAATAGGAAAAGAAGCCAGGTGCAAGGAGGCAAATTATAGTAGTTCAACAAGCTCCTTTTTTTTGACGTATCCTACCTCCATGTGATACGAACACCAGTAAGCAAACATCCATGTTTGACACTCCTTGAGGCAGCAGCTGATCTGTGTTAAACACACAGCAATTAGAACAGGTTCTCAATCTATGGCCTGTGGGCCAGATCCGGCCCATGGTGGCAAATAATCCAGCCCCCGCCCTCTAGCTGCTAGCGGAATTGGCCATGGACTCATTTACGGCCATTGTAAATGCGTTTGCAACAGCCATAAGTGGCGGGAGGACAACCAGTCCAGCCCCCTCAACTGTTTGAGGGAGCATGACCTGGTCCCCTACTTGAAAAGGTTGAGAATTCCTGGTTTTGAAGAAGCTTCTGGGTGATGGAAATAGAAGAAAAATGTTTACCAATGTTTTCAGAGAGGCAAGAGCAAGATCAACCTTGTCTAGAGTTGCCATAATTCTCTCCCACAAAACCAAGACGGCCACCTGGCGATCCAAAAACTGCAACTTGCCTGACCGAGACGCACGGTCTTGAACCTGATGCCTTCCTCCTCTCATCCCCTCCCTCCAGATAAACCCCCACAGGGGTTTGATCCCAGCCATCCCTGGAAGAGACTTGCCAAAGCCAGTTCCGCCACCTGTGGCATGTTTCCATTTTTTTTCTCCCTTACCAAGCCTTTTCAGTTAAAAGGGCCGGACAGGTGCTTGTCAGATTCCTCAATGCAGCGCCAAAACCCACCCACCCCTGGGGGGGGGGCACCAGAGCCTGCAACAGCTGCAATTAATCCATCTGGAGGCAGGAGGAACTACACCACCCTACCTCAGCAGCCACCAGTGCTGCCCACCTCTCCCTGGCACTCATGGTGCATTGCGGGGCGCCCTGAGGAAAGAGCGCCAAGACCTTGCAACCAGCGCCAGTTGTAGCAAGGAGACCCAGGAGCAAGTGAGCGAGAGCTCAAGATGGTGAGGGACTAGAGGGAGGTGCTTCCCACCCTCTCTCCCTCTGTGTTGTGTGTGTTGTGGTGCCACCTCATTGCAAATCCAGGACTTTAACATGTCTTTTATTGAACGGGCCGGGACAAATTTCCCGACCTTGAATCCCGGTTCTCCGGGATGCATGGCACCCCTAACCATGTTCCTCTCTTTACAAAGAACAGCTTTTTTAAAAAAATTGGGGTGGGGAGGGAGGAAAGGAGCTGGAGGAAGGCTTGTTAGGACAAAAATGCATCCCTTCTCCTTGCCCTTTTGAGTTTCCCTTTTGTCAGCACTTTCTTGGCTCAAGGCTTTGGGGATCTCCTTACACTAAGGGACAACTGCTGCATTCCAAGAGGGAAAATAGATTCTTTCTGGCAGGCCTTCCACTTTCCATAAAAGTGCTACAAATAACTAGGGAGTCAATGTCAGTGGGAAGGAGACAGTTCTTTTCCCTTGGTCTTTGTTTATCTGCTTTAGTCATCATCTAAGCAGTCAGAAGAGGCCACTCAAAAACTATTGAGAGGTAGGGAAGGGGGGGAGAGAAATACACAGTTAACTATTCTTTTTTGCGCCAATGGTTAAAGCAGGGATGCCCAAACTACAGCCCAGGGGCAAGATCAGGCCCCCGAAGCAATTTCTTTTGGCCCCCGATGCCCTTGCCGCTCCCGGAACAGGAAGTTAAAACATGCATATGCAGAACACTGCCATAAATGACCCATGGCTGTCGTAAACACATCTATGACAGCTGCGAGTGTGTAGTGCATCCTGCGCATGCATGTTTTACTTCCGTTTCCGGTGGGAGGAACCACATGACCCGCCCGATCAGCTCTCCAGGGGGCGTGGTCAGGTCTGTGGCCCCAAAAGTTTGGGCAACCCTGGATTAAAGCAATTAATGGAATAGTCCACACTTGAACATTTTGTTGGAGGTACAGTTTGTTTTTCCTGTTTTGCTCTCTAGATCTCCTAGAACCCTGGTGGCGAACCTTGGCACTCCAGGTGTTTTTGGACTTCAATTCCCAGAAGCCCAAGTCAGGCACTCCTGCTGATCAGATATTGAGAGAGAATCTATGGGCAGCTCAAAAGGTGCATAAAAGGTAGTATGACCATGGTGGCAGAAGAATCCAGTATGGCACGAGAGACCCAAGTAATGACATATTTAGCTAAGCAGCAAAATAAAATGCAGGTGAACTGGTATGTCCCTAAATGATCCAAGACAAGTTGGGAGACACTGACTTACTATACAACCAAAGGTAAAGGTCGCCCTTGCCCGAAAGCCAATCATATCCGACTCTAGGGTTCAGTGCTTATCTCTGTTTATAGCCAAACAGCCAGCACTGTCTGCGTCTGCAGATGTTTCCGTGGACATGTGGCAGGCATGACTAGACACCGAAGTGCACAGAATGCTTTTTACCTTCCCACTGAAGTACCTATTTGTCTACTTCAATTTCTTGTTTTTGAACTGCTAGGTTGGCAGGAGCTGGGACAGAGATGGGAGCTTACTCTGTTGTGCAGTACTCGGGTCTCAAACTGCTGACCTGCCGACTTTCCAGTCATCAAATTCAGCATCTTAACTGCTAAGTCACCGCAGTCCCATATACAACCAAAGGGATGTAGAAAAATGATAAAGCTATGGACGTGAATATGCTGAAGCCTTATAAACCCTGGGAGAGCCAAATGATGCAGTTTAAAATTTTGTAATTTAATCAGAAATACCTGACAAGAAAGTAAAGAGGGTACTATAAAGCAAATGGTATGAGAAGAGAGTCAGTGTGTAAGGTGGAGAAAAGAAAAGTTGTAAAAGTATTGGAACTGTTCAGGGGCTTTTTAGTAAAAAGCCAGGGAGAACTTCAGTATACAATTGACATACTACTGGGGAACATCCAGCTATCAGAACTCTGCCTTATCATTAGTGATCCTGTAACAGCAGAGAGTAGAAGTGAGGTTAAAAATAAGCTACATTAAACAGTGATTACACAACAACAACTAAAACTCTGTGTTGATTTTAGGCCCATTATTAAGATGACCATGCCAGATGCTTGTCCAATAGAAGATAGGTTAGAGCCATGATGGCAAACCTTGGCACTCCATATGTTCTTGGACTTCAATTCCCAGAAGCCCAAGCACCCTGTGAATTCACATGAATGGGTTTACTGCAATTCATCCAGCCTGCACTGCCCTCATTGCTCCTGGAAGCGGAAGTAAAATGCGCCAGTATGGTAAGGGCAGTGCGGGCTGGATGAATTGCAATAAACCCATTCATGTATATTCACAGGGTGCTTGGGTTTCTGGGAATTGAAGTCCAAGAACATCTAGAGTGCCAAGGTTCACCATCACAGGGTTAGAGCATTTGGCAACAGCTTCAATCATATCCTCTCTGGACTTAAACTATTTTGGCAGCTAGAATTAGAGGAAGACTCCAAATTCAAAACTGCTTTTGCAACCCAGTATGGTAAGGGCAGTGCGGGCTGGATGAATTGCAATAAACCCATTCATGTATATTCACAGGGTGCTTGGGTTTCTGGGAATTGAAGTCCAAGAACATCTAGAGTGCCAAGGTTCACCATCACAGGGTTAGAGCATTTGGCAACAGCTTCAATCATATCCTCTCTGGACTTAAACTATTTTGGCAGCTAGAATTAGAGGAAGACTCCAAATTCAAAACTGCTTTTGCAACCCAGTATGTATTGTATGAGTTCAAGATGTTACCTTTTGATTTGTAGAACTCATCTAGATGTTAATTACAATCATATCTCAGCACTCATGATGGCATACATTGTATTCAGTGAATCACTACCAGAACATCTTGGACATTTTACTTGGGTCCTAACTGCTCTGGCAAAGGCAGGCCTAGCAATAAAATAACATAAAAATAATTATTTTATTTTTAAAAAATTAGGCTCCATTAAGCAGAAATAGCAATCATTTTGAGCAGATTACTGTATACAACACAAGCAGTGATGGGATGTCAAAAATTCTACTACCACGCCATGACGTCACGGACGTCATGGGCGTGGCCAATGTCATGACGTCATGACGTCATGGGCGGAGCCAACGTCATGACATCATGACGTTGTGGGCAAGGCCAAAAAAAAATAAAAAAAATAATAAACACGCACACAGACCCGTAATTAACTTAAAGAAATAAAATAAAGAAATAAATAAAATAAAAATTAAATAAAAGTACAACCACCCACCCAAAACACAAATAAATCACCCACCCACCCTAAATATAAAAGCCTCACTTACCTTCCGTGGCCGCAGCCAGAGCCGGGCCGAAAAGGCAACGGCCCGAGGAAGCTCCAGGCGCCCGACAGAAGAGGATGCGGCGGTGGCAAGCCCCGCCGGGTTTACCCAGGGCATGGGGGTTTGTTGGGCCCAAGACCCTAGGACGGTGTGGCGCGGGCGGACGGCGCGGCGCGGGTGGACGGCGCGGCCAGGCACCAACGTGCCTGTGGGAGCCAGGTAGCCGGCTAGGGGAGGTGCCCTTCTCTTAGGGCTGCCGCCGCTGCTGCCGGAGCCAGTTTGCTTGTGTTTCCGCAGCGAGAGGGAGGACGAGGTGAGAGCCGGGGTATGTGTGGGGGGCAGCTCGGCCGTCTGGAAGCCTTCCCGGTCGGTGTCGAATTGGGGGGGGGAGACCCTCCTCTTGTCTGCCACTCCCGCCATTCAGCCTCCGGCAGAGCGACGAGGTCGTCTCGCCCGCCCTGCCACCCGTTTGTCCTCCCTGTTTCTGCGGGGCAGGGTGGCCTTGTCTCCCCCTTGCGAGGCTGGTGGTTCCCACCCTGACCCTTCCCTTCTCCGAGGGCTGCATTTTTGCTGAAATGTGAAATTCAGTTTCTTCTGTAAAGTCGGCCCTAGTGGGCTGTAGAGCTGGAGGCTGGGAGGGGGGAGATAAATGAATGGACGGGGAACCTCCCATCCAGCTTCAGAAGATTTTTTTTTTTAAAATTGGAGCCATTTGGCTCCAATTTAGTGCGCATGTCCAGAAACTCAATTTGACGCATGTGCAATGCGTCAAATTGAGTTTCTGTGCATGCGCAGTCAATTGGAGCCATTTTAGCTCAGATTTTTTTTAAAAAAAATTCTTTCGGTGAGGCGTCCGGAACCGGACGCCTCAAAAGTGGACTCCCCTCCCGGAGAACTCTCCGGGATTAGTCTTACCGGTTCCAGAGATCCGTCTGGAACCGGGGACATCCCATCACTGAACACAAGACCGCAGAACTGTGACAAAAACCATCTTACTGATCTACATATTGCAACTATATTATTACAATTGCAGTCTATAATTAAAGTTGCATCATTGTTTCCATGTTTATTCAGAATGAGAACAATACACAAAGACTGTGAATTGGTTGGTGATAACTTAGTGCTGACAGGTGAGCTTTTAAAGCAGCCCATGGCACCAAATAATCCATGCGCCCCCTCACTCCAGCCACCCCCACTGTCAACAGAATTGGCCGTGGACTCATTTAAGGCTGTGTAAATGTGTTTACTACAGCTGTAAATGAAACTGCGGCCATTGTAAACGCATTTACTACAGCCATAAATTAATCAGCAGACATCATAAATGCATTTACAACAGCCACAGATGTGTTTTACGGCACCAGTCTGGCCTGCTCAGCTGTTTGAGGGGATGAGGTCTGGCCCACGGCTGAAAAATGTTGAGAACCCCTGTTTTAAAGTTGAACTTTTTGGAATAGTAGCCATGTTAACCTGTGTTTCAGACATATCAGAGAATAAACAAAACAAAAATTCTGTAGTACTTTAAAGACTAACTGTTATATTTAATGTGAGCTTTCGTGGATCAAGTCCACTTCATTGGCATGGGAGTGAGGCTTCATGACATCAATTTATACACATCAGGTACAGAGTGACTGGTTATCATAACAGATTAGCATACAAATCATAGTGGCTTCATACAATTGGTAATGGCAGATGATCTCTGGTTTTTATTCAGATTAGCTGTAAATCCTGTAAATCCCTCTATTTTTCAATTGCAAATGTGGGAAGAGTGGGGAGATGCTATTTCAATTGCAAAACTATGAAGATACAAAACAACCATCTGGCATTGAACATTTGCTAATGAGTTTAACTTTTGTGTCACTGTGTGAGCACATCCTTTGTTCTGTGGGACAGCCTATGTTGTAAAGGAGAATTTTATAGGCAGGTTTGTGAAGGGGTAAACATATATAGCAGCATATAACAATCTGTGTATCAAATTTGATAATGTCCCAGAAACCCTTGGCTGATAGTCAAACCTTTGCGATGGGTGTCCAACAGGTGGGTGAATTTTATTTCTGCTGTCTCTCTCTGTATCCTAATCTTGTAATTTTTCTGTTCCAGAATTACAACTTTCAAGTCTTGGATAGTGTGTCCAGGTAGGTTGAAATGGTTTGAGACGTGTTTTTCTGTGTTGCCATTCCGGATGTCTGATTTATGCCCATTAACTTTTTTGTGCAAAGATTGTCCTGTTTGTCCTATATAGAGCACAGAAAGGCATTTTTGGCAAGAGATGGCATAAATCACATTGGCAGAAGAACAAAGTAAAGCTTCCCTTAATGCTGTGTTTGGTGCTGTTGGGTCCAGTAATACTGTTTATAGAGTGAATGCTGGGTTTGTAGCAGGGTATAGTTCCCATCTCTGTTTCACTTTTGTGCAGTCTGTTGTGCGTCAATAGTTGTTTGAGATTGGAGGGTTGTCTATAAGCAAGTAGAGGTCTGTCACCAAGGGCTTTGGAGAGTGAAGTATTTTTGTCCAAGATGGGTTGGAGATCTTTTATTATGCATGTGAGGGGTCTAAGTTGAGGGCTGAAAGTGATAACCAGCAGTGTTTGATTGCTTTATCTTCTGGGCCTGTCTTGCAGAAGGTTACTTTTGGGTATTCATTTCACCCAGTAGATTTGTATTTTAAACATATTGGATGGATATTGTAGTTTAAGAAATACATTTTGTAGGTCCTTGAGCTTGGTGTCCATGTCTTGTGGATCTGAGCAGAAGTGGTTGTACCTGAGGACTTGGCTGAAGACAATGGATTTTGTTGTGTGTTCTTGATGGAAGCTGGAGGTGTATAGGCAGGTGTATCTGCCTTTGGTTTTGCGATATAGTGTGGTACTTAGATGACCATTTTGTAGTTTCACAGTGGTGTCTAGGAAATGTACTTGTTTTTTAGACTGGTCCAAGCTGAGTTTAATATTTGCAGAAAAATGAGTGAAAACAAAGAAGTAGCAAGGACGGTAGAAATATGGTTTACTATCCACAGAAACACAAGATTGTAGAAAATCTCTTTTCACCTTTGCATCAACAGGATCTACACCCCAGCTGCAAAGCCGTCTTGTGTATCAACACCTTGTTTTCTCAGCCTAGCAGCAAATAAGCGTCTTAAGTTTCTGCAAAGGTTATGGAGTGTGTTAGCCACTTGAGAGGGCACTGAAAATGAGAATATGAAGTGCAGAGCTGCCAAGCAAACACTGCTAATTAAATCAGGATCAAATGTGACTATAAGATTATTGAAAGTGTCAGAAGACGTGAAAAAGAGATGAAAATTTTTCACTGCTGAATTATATCTTCTTCTTTGTTCATATTGGGAGCAATCCAATGATGCTTCTTGAGCAGAACAATCAGTCCAGAGGGATTCTATCATTGCCTGTGGGGGAAGGGGAGCCAAATGTGCTCAAAGTCCTCACATTAGAAGACCATTCTTTTAAAAGGGAATCTGAAAAGCATTAAAAGTGAGAGCAATTGTGTTATGAAACAGTGTGACCTTGTTGCCTTGCTTCTTATGAAACAACAGGGCCCTATGGCACTTTTAAGAGCAATGTTTGGCACTGGCTTTAGAGGACTGCAGTCCACTTCTTCAGATGCATGATGTGGTTAGCTAATGAGATTAGCTACAGAGCTTGCATTCCCTGCATCTGAAAGAGCAGGCTACAACTCACAAAAGCCTATGACAAACAATACTTGTTAGTCCTTAATGGTACCACCAAACTCACTGTTGTTTTTGCTGAAGCAGACTAAGACCTCCTTGGGAAAAAATAATAATCTTTCTATTATTTTTACATCACAGACAATGCAATCTCCTTCATGTCTACCCAAAAGCAAATCCTACTGTGTTTAGTGGGATACTCCCACCAGGAGAGTAGGTACAGGATTGCACCGTAATGGATGTGTGGAGTGTGATGATACACTTTTGTCTTTCCAACCAGTTTTGTGTAGTCAGAGATTTCCCCTGAGTACATGTCTGGCTTTATCCATCTGCTTTTCCATCTTATTGGCCTGAAATTGCAAAACTTATTAATATGGCTTAAGGTACGTTTCCCAAGTTTTCAAGTGTAAATAGAACTTGAACAATTGTAGAGATTGAATTAAGACAACTCTTAACAGATCTTTATCATGCTCCATATGGCAGAAAGAGCAAGGTGTCAAGTACACTAGTTTGGTAGTTCTACTGTAGTTTTCAAAGTGTTGGCATAACGATGTACAGAAAGTTAACCAGTATTAGAAGAGCTCACTGATACCCCAGTGAAAATTCTTTAGAGAATAGTTTTCATTTATCCAAATGATGAAATCAGACTATTTCAAATACAGAAGGGGTATATTATGACAATACCCATTTGGGAGTGGAGTGGAATGAGTGTAGCTAGTTGTTATAAAACAGTTAAAGGGCAGGGAAGAAGGGAGTTACATTGTTTAGAGTGAGTAGTTGTAAGAGAAAAAAATATTGAAAGTTTCAGATGAGAATGGAGGGTCCAATATCAATTACAGTAAAACCTTGCATAAAGAGTGCCTCGCTTAGAGAGTAATTTGCTTAAAGAGCAGAATTTCTCTGAATGGTCGCCTTGCTTAATAAATAAAACCAGCCAAAAACTCACTTATCAAATAAATCAGGTTCTCTCTCTCTCTCTCTCTCTCTCTCTCTCTCTCTCTCTCTCTCTCTCTCACACACACACACACACACACACACACACACACACACACACACACACACACACACAAGAAGTCACAATTGATCAGTTACAATGGTGTTTTGCTTAAAGAGCAACCTCACTTAAAGAGCAATCCTATGGAACCCATTATGCTCTTTAAGTGAGGTATCACTGTATCTATTAACACATTAAATTACTTCTGCTGTTGCTATGCTGGCTTACCTATTCACATAAAATATTCAGATATTGTTATTTGTAAACTACACCCTCTTTCTGAGCACTGTCCTCTTTTCTAGATGGATCCTATATTAGTAAAACATTGTCATAAAATGTTTTATTTTATACTTTGGTCTTGGAGGTGGTGTGACTGAACACACTGTCTCTTTGATTAGACTAAGACTAGATTCTTTTACTGATTAAATATTATAAGTCACAAAGAAGATGCAATTTTTGGAAATGGAGGAGATATAGACTGAGTTGCAGTTTTATCTGGTTATATTTAATCCACCACCACATAACTGAAGAATAAACTTAGGGTGACACATGATTTAAAAACAGCAACATACCCCCACATGTGAGTCTATTCCCAACCGAATTAAAGATTATGATTCATTTTGTCTGTCAAGTGGTTTATCTGACACCACTAGCTGGGGATTGTTTATTTTACACTGATACTTAAATTGGTGTAAATAAACTGATTTGAGCTTCATTGTAATCCAAATACAGTAATACCTTGGATAACGTTTACCTCAGATAACGCTAAAATCGCATAACGTTAAGTAATCTGGGGAGGAGAATTGGATCGAATAACATTAAGGTCCTATGGGATGTATCGGATAACAACTGCTAAATCCTGTGCGGTTACAATGTATGTCTATGGAGCTTTAACGTTATCCGATCAATCTCATAGGATTTTAACATGCATCGGATAACACTAAAAATTGGATAACACCAAGACTTGTGGAACCAGGTCTTCGCGTTATCCGAGGTATTACTGTATACCTACCAACCACTGGTGCAGATGAAGCCATAGTCGATCAGTTCTATGAGGACCTACAACACCTCATAGAACAGACACCAAGAAATGATGTCCACATTATCATGGGATATTGGAATGCCAAAGTAGGAAATCAAAAAGTAAATGGAATAACAGGCAAGTTGAGCAAAGGCTAAAAGAGTTCTGTCAAGAGAACGCACTGGTCATAACAAATACCCTTTTCTAGCAACACAAGAGGAGACTTTACACATGGACATCACCAGATGGCCAACCTCGAAACCAGATTGATTACAGACTCTGCAGCCGAAGATGGAGAACCTCTATACAGTCAGCAAAAACAAGACCTGGAACAGACTGTGGCTCAGGTCACAACCTACTGATTGCAAAATTCAGGATTAGACTAAAGAAAATAGGGGAAACAATTAGGCCAGACAGGTATGATCTAGACAACATCCTTAAGGAATTCACAGTGGAGGTGTGGAACAGATGTAATGGCTTAGATTTGACAGACAGAGTGCCAGAAGAATTATGGACAGAGGTGTGGGGCAATATGGGGAAATTAAGTGAATATTTAAAGCAAAAATGAACGTGATAAGATACAAAAACGGCAAGGATTTAGCTGATGCAGAAGAGATTAAGAAAAGATGGCAAGAGTACACAGAAGAACTTCACAAAAAGGACCTCAACACCCCTGATAACGACAATGATGAGAACATTGAACTTGAGCCAGACATCCTAGAGAGTGAAGTCAGAAAGGTCCTAAAAACACTGCAAACAACAACGCCAGTGGAGATGATGGTATCCCAGCTGAATTTTTCAAAGCTCTAAAAGACGATGGAATCAAATTACTTCATTCTATATGCCAGCAGATTTGGAAAACACAATGGCCACAGGATTGGAAAAGATCAGTATATGTTCCAAACCCAAAAAAAGGCTAATGCCAAATAATGTATAAATTATTGAATGATTGCGCCCATTCTACACACTAGCAAGGTGATGCTCAAGATAATAAAGGATAGATTGCAGCAGCACATGGAGAGAGAATTACCAGAAGTGCAGGCTGGGTTCCGAAGAGATGGGGAACTAGAGACCACATTGCCAACATGGAGAAAACAAAGGAATATCAGAAACAAGTCTACTTCTATTTCATTGACTAACCCAGACCTTTGATAGTGTGGACCACAACAAAATGTAGCAAATAATTAAACAGATAGGAATACCGGAATACCTTATATGCCTCATGAGAAATCTGTACAAGGTTCAAGAAGCAACAGTTAGGGCAGAATACAGAATAACAGCGTGGTTTGGAATAGGAAAAGGAGTAAAACAAGGCTGCATTTTGTCTCCCTGCGTATTCAACTTATACACAGAGCACATAATGTGCAATGCAGGGTTGGATGAATTACAAGTTGGGATCAAAATTGCTAGGAGAAACACCAACAATTTGAGATATGCAAATAATACCACCCTAATGGCAGAAAGTGAGGAGGACTTAAAGAAGCTCCTGATTAGGTTGAAAGAAGAGCGTGCAAAAGCTGGCTTGAGACTCAGCATCAAGAAAACCAAGGTAATGGCAACAGACCCTATCAGTCCCTGGAAAATAGATGGAGAAGAAGTAGAAGCAGTGACAGATTTTACTTTCTTAGGATCCAAGATCACAGCAGATAGTGATTGCAGCCATGAAATAAAAAGGTGACTGATGCTTGGGGTAGACAAGCTATGAGAAACCTGGGGAACATAGTTAAAAGTAGAGACATCACCTTGCAAACAAAAATTCACATAGTCAAAGCAACAATATTCCTGGTAGTAATATATGGTTGTGAGAGCTGGACCATTAGGAAAGCTGAGCACAGAAGAATAGATGCCTTCAAGATGTGGTGTTGGAGGAGAGTTTTGAGAGTCCCCTGGATGGCGAGGAGAACAAATAAGTCGATCCTAAAAGAAATCAACCCTGACTGCTCATTAGAAGGTCAAATAGTAAAGATGAAGCTAAAGTACTTTGGACATCAAATGAGAAGAGGATTCACTTGAGAAAGCCTTGATGCTGGGAAAGGTGGAGGATTAAAAAAAAGAGGGGGCGGCCAAAAATGAGATGGCCAGATGGTATTGTAGATGGAATGGGCACAAAGCTGTGCAGGCTGAGGAGGATGTTGGAGGACAGGGGTGCCTGGCGGGCAATGGTGCATAGGGTCGCGAAGGGTCAGAATCGACTGTGTGACTGAACAACAACAACAACAGCCAATGAGGAATCACTGCAGGGCTCATCTGCAGCAGGCTAAGCCTATTTCTGCTGTCAGGGAAGACTGCAGCCTCTTTATTTCTTTGTCAATGCAGAGCTGATCTAGTGCTAAACTTACTGGTATATTTCAATGTAGTGATCAGGTGACCCAGTAAATTCAGATCAATTCAAATCATTCCAGCTTGAAAAAAGGAGAAGCCCCCAGCTTTAGTATATCATATACATTAATACATTGAAATTATGATATATATATGACAGGGAGGCCTGGTATAGCCATTGTCTGGTTGAACCAATCTGTTTAGATGACACCTTCTGCTGCTCATTGTCCAGGCTAGAAGCATGGTCTACTGATCTCTGTGTAGCGCTGCCTTTGAACAGAGCAGACATAGTCTACACCCATGATGGCTATCCTTGGCACTCCAGGTGTTCTTGAGCTTCAATTCCCAAAAGCCCTGATCAGCAGGAGTGATGACTTGGGCTTCTGGTAACTGGAGTGCCAAGTTTAGCCATCACTGGTCAACACTATGGTCCAGGTTGATCAGGTATCTGCCTGGCTGCCTCTTCCTGCTCCTCTTTATTTGAGCCTGATTCCAAAGAGGGAAACAAGTTTATTTATTTATTTATTTATTTATTTGCATTTAATATCCCGCCCCAATCGGGCGGACCCGACTCTGGGCGGCTTACAGCATAGCTCATAAGTTCTATTTATGATCCAAGTAAACAAGCTGATAGTAATCCAGGTAGGCCAGAGACCCAGGTAGGCTTGCTCTGTTCTGCTCTAGCTAAGCCTAGTCTACCAATTATCATTTTCATTATCCTGGTAGTTGCAGAAATGGTCCTGGATATGTGGTCTATTGATGTCTTCTCATATGCTAATAGATTATAATCAGGAATGCCTTCATTGGTGGCTGAAGGGGGTGCTCTCTAAATTTGGCATCTTTGGGAAAAGCCCCTGTCGCTCTACCCTAGTACCCCACTGCCAGTGGTGGGCAGCAAAAATTTTCGCTATCATACTGTGGGTGGAGACTACATCATGGGCGGACCCTACGTTGTGGGTGATCTAGTCATGCTTGCCATATGGCCATGTATACATCTGCAAACACAGGCAGCATTGGATCTTTGGCTGTAAATGGAGATGAGCACTGCACCCTAGAGTTGGATATGACTGGCTTTTGAGCAAGGAAGACCTTGAACCACTTGCAGGGACAAAACCTGATTGGGCAGGGCAGGGAGTTGGGCATGGCCACCCAATTTCACCACCCCCCTGTCCAGAGGCCACCCAATTTTGCTACCCGCTCTCCCGGGGTGGGGTGGGTGTGAACCTGTTGCTGCCCACCACTGCCCACTGCACATCTGAAAGGAATTGTGGTGTAACCAACCATGTTGCATGCTCCTGAGAGCAGGGAAACAAGGTATCTGCAGACTGGATAGAATCAAGATCAAAGGCTTTGATGGAAGTGTCAGTCGATCACTTCCAAATGGATGCAACAACTACTTGAATACAGGTGAAGATGCTGGCAGACTGTTTCAGGTGCAGGTGCTATACTATAGAGAACCTGCCTTTGCAGCCAAGAGGGCATATCAGTTGAGCGGATTGCCATGAAAGTGGCAATATTTAATTATGCAATATGAGAGCCACATTCCCATTAAGGGGGTGTTACTGATACTGTACAGTGGTACCTCGCTTAAAAAGCATAATGCGTTCCATGGGATTGCTCTTTAAGCGAGTTTGTTCTTTAAGCAAAACAGCATTGTAAGTGACCAATTGTGACTTCTGGTGGGGGTTATGCAAACCCCGATTTATTTGTTAAGAGAGTTTTTGGTTGGTTTTATTTGTTAAGCGAAGCAATCATTCAGAGAAAATTCTGATCTTTAAGCGAGCTAGTCTCTAAGCGAGGCACTGTTTATGCGAGGTTTTACATGTCTTAGCGTTATCGGAGGTATTACTGTACTGTACTTTGTTTTAGGTTGTTCAGATGGGCTAAGGGAAATTTTAGCTTGTCTTTATCCAACAAATAGAAGAGATTCAGAGGTGGAGTAAACTGAAAATAAATCGTAATTTGCAAATAAAAGATTTATATATTAGAGATGGATTAAGTATTTAATCCTTTCTTAACTGGTTGCGGAATCAGCACTTTGGTAAAGGTAAAGGTCACCCTTGCTTGAAAGCTGGTTGTTTCTAACGCTAGGGGTTGGTGCTCATCTATGCTGTCTGTGTCTGCAAATGTTTCTGTGGTCATGTGACAGGCATGACTAGGCACATGGAATGTTTTACTTTCTCACTGAAGTGCTACCTATTTTCAAAGAAAAGCAAGATAAGGAAACCTACCTGAATGAACAGTGCAAAGAAATAGAGGAAAACAATATCAGGGGTAGGACTAGAGATCTTTTCAAAAAAATTGGGGAACTCAAGGGAACATTTAAAGCAAAAATGACAATGATAAAGGACAAAGATGGCAAGGAGTTAGCAGATGCAGAAGAGATTAAGAAAAGATGGAAAGAGTACACAGAGGAACTCTACAAAAAGAACCTCAACACCCCTGATAATCACAATGATGAGAACACTGAACATGAGCCAGACATTCTGGAGAGTGAAGTCAGAAAGGCCCTAAAAAACACTGCAAACAACAAAGCCAGTGGAGTTGATGGTATCCAAGTTGAACTTTTCAAAGCCCTACAAGATGATGGAATCAAATTATTGCATTCTATATGCAAGCAGATTTGGAAAACACAACAATGGCCACAGGATTGGAAAAGATCTGTATACGTTCCACTCCCCAAAAAGGGTAATGCCAAAGAATGTTCAAATTATTGAACAATTGCGCTCATCCCTCACGCTAGCAAGATGATGCTCAAGATAATACAGGATAGACTGCAACAGTATGTGGAGAGAGAATTACCAGAAGTGCAGGCGGGTTTCAGAAGAGGCAGGGGAACTAGAGACCACATCACCAACATAAGATGGATCATGGAAAAAACAAAGGAATATCAGAAACGAGTCTACTTCTGTTTCATTGATTACACTAAGGCTTTTGACTGTGTCGACCACAACAAAATGTGGCAAGTAATTAAAGAGATGGGAATACTGGAACACCTTATAGGCCTCATGAGAAATCTGTACATGAATCAAGAGGCAACAGTTAGGACAGAAAATGGAATGACGGAGTGGTTTGGAATAGGAAAAGGAGTAAGACAAGGCTGCATTTTGTCACCCTGCTTATTCAACTTATACACAGAACACATAATGCGCAATGCAGGAACGGAGGAATCACAATTTGGGATCAAAATTGCTGGGAGAAACATCAACAATTTGAGATATGCAGATGATACCACCCTAATGGCAGAAAGTGAGGAGGACCTAAAGAAGCTCCTGGTTTGGTTAAAAGAAGAGAATGAAAAAGCTGGCTTCAGACTCAATATCAAGAAAACCAAGATCATGGCAACAGGCCCTATTAGTCCATGGAAAATAGATGGGGAAGAAGTAGAGGCAGTGACAGATTTTACTTTCCTAGGATCAAAGCTCACTGCAGATGGTGATTGCAGCCATGAAATAAAAAAGTGACTGATTCTTGGGAGGCAAGCGATGAGAAACCTGGGAAGCATAGTGAAGACATTAAATTGCAAACAAAGATTCACATAGTCAGGGCAATGGTATTCCCTGTGGCAATGTATGGTTGTGAGAGCTGGACCATTAGGAAAGCGGAGCGCAGAAAAATAGACGCCTTTGAGATGTGGTGTTGGAGAAGGGTTTTGAGAGTACCCTGGACAGCAAAGAGAACAAATAGGTCAATCTTAGAAGAAATCAACCCTGACTGCTCCTTAGAAGGTCAAATAGTAAAGATGAAGCTAAAGTACTTTGGATATCAAATGAGAAGAGAGGATTCACTTGAGAGAGCCTTGATGCTTGGAAGGGTAGAGGGCAAAAGAAGAAGGGGACGGCCCAAGATGAGATGGCTAGATGGTATTGTAGAGATAATGGGCACAGAGCTGAGCAAGGTGAGGGGGATGGTGGAGGATAGGAGTGCCTGGAGGACAGTGGTCCATGGGGTCGCAGAGAGTCGGAATCGACTGTGCGACTGAACAACAACAAAATTTCTTGCTTTTGAACTGCTAGGTTGGTAGGAACTGGGACAGAGACGGGAGCTCGCTCTGTCATGCAGCACTTGGGTCTCCAACTGCTGACCTGCCAACCTTCCAGTCATCAAGTTCTGCATCTTAACCACTAAACCACCACAGTACTTTACCTATTGGTTAATCAGATGTAAGTACTAAATGGATCCTGTGCCTAAAAAATTCTAAGCAAATGCTGTGTTTCATGGCAAGGCTGAATTAGGCACAAAAAATAAGGAGCATCTTGTAACTCCTTGTCATAAAGACTGTGCTTGCTGATGCTCCTGTGCATGTAATCAAAGACAAAGTGGTTCCTACAAAGCACACATTAATCCTAAACACTGGAGGCTTTCCAAGGAACGGCCTTAGCCTAGTAGGCTGTCATTGTCCCAAAACATAGTCTTGCATGAAGTTGCCAACATTCTATTCCTTGGAGTGAGATCTGGCGACTTCTTCTATGTTAAACCATGACCTTGCCTTGTATGTCATTGGTATATGTTTAATTGTGATTTAGCACTTATTAAAGGAATTGATACATTTTTGCAACTATCACCGAGCTAAGGTAGCAGGATAGTAAGTTTCTTATAGGGTACATTTTGCTGTGGCAAAAATGTATAAAAGGAAATGGGACGACAAAGGAATGAGGCAGTCTTACAGATTGCCTCATAAGAGCCCAATATTACCGATTGAGTAAACGGGGTTTGTTGAACTTTTTCAAAACTTCGCTTTTGCTCTGCCACTTTCATCTCTCTGACTTTGAGATTTTAAAAATATTGTACAGTATAATTTTTTTTATTTCAAGAAATTTTATGATAAAGAAATGAAATTATGCCTGGATTGAGAGTGATTTCCTATTCTTTCATTTTAGTGTCAAACCTTTTAAACAGCCTTTTAAAAGTCTGTCAGAATGGTACAGTAAAACCTCGTATAAAGAGCGCCTTGCTTAGAGACTAACTCGCTTAATGAGCAGACTTTTCTCAGAATGGTTGCCTCGCTTAACAACTAAAATCAACCAAAAATTCACTTAACATCTAAGTCAGGGTTCGCAATCCCCCCACCAGAAGTCACAATTGGTCACTTACAATTGTGTTTCGCTAAAAAGAAAACTGGCTTAAAGAGCAATCCTGTGGAATGCATTATGCTCTTTAAGCGAGGTACCACTGTACTTAGAAAAAAGTACTCTAAGTGTACTCACTTATATGTCTTATCAGGATCTGGCAAGATACAGATGGTCTGTCAGGGACAACCCCACTTCGTAAACACCTTTGTTGGGACTCGAGTGTTATATAAAGATGTGCAATTTTGATTTTTTTGAAGTTTAAATCCTATAATTGTCATTTATGGGAGACTTACCTGAGGGACTGAGATCTTAGGTAAAGGTTGCCCTTGCTTGAAAGCCAGTTGTATCTGACTCTAGGGTTCAGTGCTCATCTCTGTTTATAGCCAAAGAGCCAGTGTTGTCTGCGTCTGAGGCATTTCCGTGGACATGTGGCAGGCATGACTAGATAGAACGCTGTTTACCTTCCTCCTGAAGTGGTACTTATTTATCTACTTTGAATTTCTTGCTTTTGAACTGCTACGTTGGCAGGAGCTGGGACAGAGATGGGAGCTCACTCTGTTGTTCAGTATTCAGGTCCTGACCTGCTGACCTTCTAGTCGTCAAGTTCAGCATCTTAACCACTAAGCTACCACAGTCCCTTAGAGACACCTAAATTGTTTTTAATTCAATGAACAGCCTAGCTGACAGGTTCCATGCATTGGATAGGTGTAACTTCCTATTTCAAAATGAAGTCCCAGCGGGTGGGATTCCCTTAAATGACGATTATGAGGTTTAAAGTGAAAACAAAACAAAATGCACATCCTTAATGGTGTGGTTAATTTTAGCTG
This sequence comes from Furcifer pardalis, assembly GCA_030440675.1. Lineage (NCBI taxonomy): Eukaryota > Metazoa > Chordata > Lepidosauria > Squamata > Chamaeleonidae > Furcifer > Furcifer pardalis. The sequence continues at coordinate 58,969,478 of CP126893.1, read as the reverse complement.
CCAATGGGCAGGTAGAAAAAAGAGGAAGGCAAGTTGAGTGTGACTGTTATCAAGACGTTGGAGAAAATGCAGGGAAGCAAGCGTGTTTTGTTAATTAGGGCAGCCAGTTATGAGAAAAGGCATACAGGCAATGGGAGGTTTTGGTGTGGAATGAGATCTAATAGCTGTAGAATGATTAAAATGGAAAATAAGTGTTTAATTTGCAGTGGCTCAGGTGGCTAAGATGCTGACTGGAAGGTCAGCAGTTCAATTCCTGAGTACTGCAGGATGGAATGAGCTCCCATCTTTGTTCCAGCTCTTGTCAACCTAGCAGTTCGAAAGCATGAAATTGCAAGTAGGGATCACTTCAGTGGGAAGGTAAACAGTTTTCCTTGTGTTCTGGTGTCTAGTCATGCCTGCCACATGACCACGGAAATGTCTGAAGATGCAGACTTCGGCTTTGAAACAGAGATGAGCACTGAACCCTAGAGTCAGATACGACTGGTTTTTGAGCAAGGGTAACGTTTGCCTTTACCTTTAAAGAACACTTCAACACTCTCACCTGTGCATGCTGAAGATCAACTCAAATAAAGGGTAAAGGTCACCCTTGCTCAAAAACCAGTCAGATCCAACTCTAGGGTTCAGTGGTCATCTCTGTTTATAGCCAAAGATCCAGTGCTGTCTGTGTCTGCAGACTTTTCCATGGACATGTGGCAGGCATGCCTCAACATGTGCATGGAATGCTGTTTACTTTCCCACCGAAGTGGTCCCTATGTATCTACTTGCAATTTCTTGCTTTTGAACAGCTAGTTTGGCAGGAGCTGGGACAGAGACAGGAACTCACTCCATCATGCAGTACCCGGGAATCGAACTCCCGACCTTCCAGTCAGTGAGTTCAGCATCTTAACCACTTGAGCCACCGCAGTCCCGGAAGACCAACTACAAGAAAACAAATCATTTTTGTTATTAAGGGTAGCCTTCATTTCAGGACCACAAACCAATTGGCAATGGAAACTTAATTTATCCACATAGTGCCTTGAGAAGAATACATTCCTAGATGGTGGTTTTAGCTGTTAGAGCACTAGAGAAGGAACTGTGCACCCTGCTGTCTCTCTTCACATCTATTTTTAAAAAGTCTATTCTGAAATCTTTAAAATATTTGTGTAAAATAGCCTCTCTTAAGAAAAGCTGCTCCCTATCCTTCCCACCATGTTTGGCCCATGTGCCATCCTACGCCAGGGCATCATGACAGAAGCTCCTCTGGAATGAGATGTTGCAGTTCCATTTGTCTCCTTGAGAAGCAATTGCATTCCTGGTATGCAGCAGAGTTCCAAAAAAAGGACCTTCTCCAATGGAATGACAATGCTCCAGCCCAAGAGTAAAGGCCGGAGACATTCCAGAGGAGAACGACAGCACAGGTGGGCATCCTTGCAGCCAGCCAATCCAGAAAGGAAGAGCTGTAGGACAACACTCTTTTATGGCAATGTAAGAATAGACTTAAGGGGGAGTGCCAGAATCATGCTGTGCACGAGTGGAAGATCAGCACTCAGGCAGGTTTGCCTTTAACAAGGCATGGCTTTAAGTATTACAGGACTGGACACTGTTAAAGGTTTACCTTGCTCGAAAGCCAGTTGTATCCGACTCTAGGGTTCAGTGTTCATCTCTGTTTCAAAGCTGAAGATCCAGTGCTGTCTGCTTCTGCAGTCATTTCCATGGTCATGTGGCAGGCATGAGTAGACACCGGAGCGCATGGAATGTTGTTACCTTCCCACTGAAGTGGTCCCCATTTATCTACTTGCAGTGTCTTGGTTTTGAACAGCTAATTTGGCAGGAGCTAGGAGAGACGGGAGCTCACTCAATCGTGCAGTACTCAGCAATCAAACTCTGCCCTTCTGGTCGTTGAGTACAGCATTCAAACCACTCGAGCCACTGCAGTCCCTACTGAACACTGTACAGGGTAGCAAATGTAGGTGGTGTACCTCCATTCTGACTCAAATATATTTATATTTAATGTTTTCATGACACATTGCTGGATAATAAAGGCTAAATATATATATATATATAAAATCCCACAACAAATGACCATGAGTTGATACTGTCAAGCATCAAGGACACATGTCTGTCATTTCCAATTTAAGGTACAGCATCTTCTCGTTAGTATGTCAACAGCATCTAGAGTCATTCTATATTTTAAGACCATCTAATTATGTTTCCCGCCCTGCTTTAACAAAATCACCTTTCAGTGATGAGATGGCATCACAATAGGTAAAGAATGCATTGTCTTGCAGATGAGAGGAGGATAGACAGTTTCACGCCTGGCCTAGAAATGGAAGAAGAAGAATCTGAACACAGGAATACTTCCTTCTTTGATTTGTATACTGTCCATCTACTATAAAACTACTGTGGCTGGTTTACAACCAGTGGTGGGATGTCAAAAATTTTACTACCCCACCGTGACATCATCACAGTGTGGGCGGAGCAACATCATGATGTCATGATGTGGGTGGGGCCAAAGAATTTTTTAAAAATAATAATAAAAGAAAAGAAAAATAAGCACACACACACACCCCTCAACCATACACCCACCCACCCCAAACATAACTCTGCATTTATGATACTGTGGTAGTATGTCAATAGAGGTAAAAGTATTAAATACACATTAAAATACACACAGACACACCACACCCAAAGGTGAGTCACTTACCCTGGGGAGCTTCAGGCTATAGGGAGCTTCAGGCTAGCAGCTTCTCTTCCTCCTCCCCGCTTGGGAGGACAGCAAGGAGGCCGTGCATATGCGCCAAGCACTATAGGCATGCATGCACACCAAGTGCTTGGCGCGCATGCACAGTGGGGGAACCAGTGAAAAGGTAAGCCCCGAAGGTGGTTCCCCCCAAAAGCTGCTACCGGTTCTCTGGGACACTGGGGAAAGTTACTACCGGTTCTGGCGAACTGGTGAGAACCTGTTACATCCCATCACTGTTTACAACCTAATAATATACAAAGCATAAATCAGAAATAACAAATTATATAATAAAAAGAACAAATAATTAAGATAATAATCAAAGCAAGACATAAACACAATGTTAGGCAATTAAATTAAACAGTAATAATGACATTAATAAAACAATAACTTAACTTTAATACTAACAGGTGGTAGTAAGAATAATCAGCATAGGTAATATAACCAGTTTGGGGAGTATTTATCCCAGAATCTTCCCAAGCACTTCCCTAAGGAGATGTGTTTTCAAAAGTATGTACCTTAAAAGACTGAAGGGAAAAGACCAGACATGTCTCCTGGAGCAAAGCATTCCAAGAGGAGGGTCCACTATCGAGAAGGCTCGATTTCTGATCAGTGTCTTCCAAACCTCCCTAAGGGTGGGACTGTGTAAGACAGGCAGCAGAACTTTGGAATAGGCAGGTGGACAAGTAATGAGGTCCCAAACAAGGTAGGGCTTTGTACGTAAGTACCAGAACTTTGAGCACCACATAGAAAAAAATGGGTAAGTGTGCAAGCTGACCAGAATCAGGGAGATGTGATCAATCCTCCTTGCACCAGTGAGCAATCTGGCCACTGCATTCTGGACCCAATGGAACTTCTATAACAGCTTCAAAGGAAACCTCACTTAAAGAGTATTGCAGTAGTCAATTATTGAGCCTGCAGTGCATGGGTCAAAATGGTTAGGGGCTAGCAATCAAAGGACGGGCACAAATGGGCAATCTACTAAAGTTAGAAAAAGACAGATCAATCCACAGCATTGATCTGTTGTTCCGTGGTCAATGTTGGATTGAAAATCAAATCAACCTTGTGTACAAAATCCTTGAAAGGGATGATAAGCCCATCCAATGTCAGAGAGCAACTCCCTCACCAGACAGGAAGATGGAACCTGCCCTTCCAACAAGGTCTCTGTCTTGTCCAGATTCAGTTTCAGCCTATTTGTCCTCATCCAATCCAGTACAGCAGCCAGGCAGCGATAAAGGAATTGGGTGGTATCAATTGCAAATGGACTGAAGGAGAGATAGAGCTGTGCGTCATCAGCATACTGATGATAAGAAACCACAAATCTCTGGATGATCCCTCCCAGTGGCTTCATATAGATGTTAAACAAGACTGAGAAGATGTTTGAATCCTATGAGACCACAGTTGAGGACCTTTGGGGACAAAATAGGCTTCACCAAGTTGTACTTTCTGGAGATGACCCTCTAGAAAGGAATGGAGGAAGCAGAGAGCTAAACCACTGATCCCCAGTCCTGAGAGTTTCTCCAAAAGGATACCCATGGTTGAAAGTGTCAAAGGGTGTTGAGAGATCAAAGAGGACCAATAGGGTAACATTCCCTCAATATCCCTCACTGAGGAGGTAATCATGCGCTGCAACCAATGGCATCTCGGGACTATGATGCAGTCTGAACCCTGACTGAAACAGATTGAGAGAATAGGCTTAATCAAAGAGCACATGCAGGAATACTATTTTCCACAAGAAATCTGGAAAGTATTTTGTGTTGCTGGTGTAGCTTATCAAATTTCAAACATGGGTTGTGGATCTATACTGCTTTATTCTTGCAGGTTCCCTATTATCATACTCATACATCCATTTCAAATAATAATATTTTTCTCTCTCCCCTGTAACATCTTGATGGTTAGGTTTCCTCTGACACAACTCACCCAGTACACACTCAAGTATGCCAGTACACATGAATGACCAGCATCTTGCTCAAAATGTATATAAGTGTAGAGCTGCAACAACAGATATCTCCATCCTCTCCAGTTTTGTTGTGCCATCTGCCTCCTTGGGAAGAACATGGAGCTTTCTTCACAGAAGCACTTCAAGATTGAATTACAAGCTGTTTACAAAACAATCTTTTACAGGAATTTCTTAATATACTTATTTATTTAATTTCCCACCCGAACTTTATGAAAACCTACTTTTTATAATAAAGAATTACATCCTGTTATGAATGACTGGCAATCTTTTATCATTCCAATTTCATACCATCAGTGGTGGAATCTGAAACTACATTTCTGACTTGAGTAGAGTAGCTTCCATTTTGAAACTTACCTTTAACAAAGGAGCCTGGGATGTACATCTGACCATGATTTTGGATTTTTAATTTTTTTCCTGTGCCAACCACAGTTTTGTGGTGCTGAGTCTGATGAAGACCTGTATGGTGTTGAAAGCTTGCTAATGTGATTTTTTAGTGATTAAAAAAAGGCATTTATCATTGCCTTTGAATTTTGTACAGGGACTGCACATATTTTCCTTTTTTATCCTTTCCCTGTTTCACGTAACACAAATTACTACATAATATATCTAGTTGTTCAGTGGTTAAATTGTACTGCCAGCAAAAACTGCAGACATTGTGAGTTCAATCCTGATGGGGATCAAGATTGACTCAGCCTTCCATCCTTCTGAGATCAGTAAAATGAGTTCCCAGCATGCTGGGGGCAAAATACTAATTAACTTGTGTAACAAACAGTAATTTTTTAGAGAGTAGCTGTGTTAGTCTGTGTTTCAAACATATCAGAGAGTAAACAAAACAAAAAGACAAAAAATGTTGTGGCACTTTAAATACTAACTGCTGTATTTAATATTAGCTTTCATGGCTCAAGTCCACTTCATCAGACATGAGTTTCTTTAAAGTGTCACAACATTTTTGTGTTTTTTTTACTCTCTAATATTCAGCGATTAAAGTATATACAACTGTAATGTCTTTTTCAAAGACCACAGAGGCATTAAATTGTAAAAATAATTTGGTTTTGGTTTTGCCTAATTGAACGTGAAATCCGTTATAGAGGGTTTTCTACAGAGCAGAAGTAAATAAGTTTCAGTCCATTAACAATAATAATTTTACTCTACTAGACTTTATATACTATCACATATTATCATTCTCTCCTAAATTTCACAGACATTTTTTATCTATGAAGAAGTTTGGCACGCGTGAACCAGCCCCTACACGGGGTCAACTATACCTTGAGGCTAACTTAGTTTGTCATTAAGCCTTTATGCAAGGGGTTCTCAACCTTTTCAAGTTGGGGCCTTGCCATGCTCTCTCAAACAGTTGAGGGGGCCAGACTGGTTGTCCCCCTGCCATTTATGGTTGTTGTAAGTGCATTTACAATGGCTGTAAATGAGTCTGTGGCCGATCCGGGTGGCAGCGGCTAGAGCAGGGCAGGGCCCAGAATATTTGGTGCCACTGGCCAAATCCATCCCATGGGCCATAGGTTGAGAACCGGTGCTTTATGCCTTCTATTGGGAGTTCTGACCACTGTAGTGTTTTGAAACTTTTGAACACCCTTCATTTTACAAACTGGGAGGATATTCACACCTAAGGAAAAGATGAACCCAGAATCCCTCTATCTTAGAATGCAGACTCGTGATTTAAACTAGTTTATATCTGCTTCTAAGAGCTATCCAAGGGATTAAGACCGGGTATGCTGACCACTGTACCAGTGCCACATTATCACGTAATAGTCCATTATGCCAATATTAAAATTCCAGGCACATGACACCAGCTCTAATGTTGTTGAAGGGTGCCAGTCCACTTAATGAACAGGGCCGAACCAGTTTGCATCCCATATAATTATTTGATGCTTACAACCATAATAGTTGAGCATTGTCATCCAAGAAAAACAACAACACAAAACACAACAGCATGACAGCCTGCTGTAATTGGCACCATATCTATCTGTTAAGATAAAAACAACTAAGTCTTGTGATATCTTAAAGGCTAAGAAGTTCTTCCTGGACAGTTTTCTGGTCCACTTCTTTAGTTCTTTTGTGGTATGTGGATCAGTCTATGAAAGGAGATGCAAATAAACTTCTTAGTCCTTAAAAGGGCACAAGATGTTGTTATTGTTCTTACCACAACAAAATACAAGACTAATGTTACTAACCCCTGTGAAAACACAGATTTTGGAGTATTCTTAAATCTATTTCTGTACAGCTGGTATACTTGTTGCAGTGATGGCTGTGTGGCAATCCATGACTTGCATTCAGTCTCTGAGGCAATTTTATTTATCAGGAAGGAGTAAGCTTATTGCCAGTTAATTACATTTGTGATTCAATACAGCACACTGTATCCAGAAATCTAGGATCCAGAAATTAGCCATCTGTGGTATAGATTAAGAACATGGTTAGTTCACAGAGTTTAGCACCTCAGGCACATCTTTACGGGTCATTGCCTACTATGTAGAAGTTATGGATGAGGTACAATTCAGCACACACTATAGTATGTCAAAGAGGAGGGGGTTACCCTTCATGCTTGTGACTTAAATCAGTTGCTGAAATTTCTCCATTAATTTTTGCTCCCCACTGGTGAGCAAAATCAGCTAGAGAAAAGTGGAAAAATGAAGCATCTTTAATCTCAACAAGCAGATTTTTTTGAACCCAGACCAATAGCCACAATTTTCCCATTATCCTTTCTACCCATCAAATACCTCAGCAAAGCCGCTGTCCTTCATGTTTGAAGCCTAGCATAAAACAGATTCCTCTGGAACATCTGAGATTTCCATGGACATCTAATACAAAAACAGCAGTACATTCAAAAGGCACTTGACCACAGAAGACTGTAGCTAAAAAAAGACAGAGCTCATGCCCCAAGCTTAAAGGGGATTCTGAGAATTCATCTTTCATGAGAGATGTGACTGTTCATGGCCATTCTTGATTGACCTTAAGTATAAGAAAGGACAGTAGACTGCTCATAATATCTCAAGACAAATGGAAGTGACTCTTCACAGTGGACTTTGCCATCTGTAGTCTCTGTCACCTCCATCTGTTTTACAAACAAATCATCTTGCTCTGGGCTTTAGCTATCTATTTCGGCACCTGGGGCAAGTAGCACTATCTCCAACTCCTCTCCTTCTCTCTGAAGTGTGGGCATAAGGTAACATTAGAGGACAGTCCCATATTGCCAACAAAACAACAAAGGAAAAAAAATTGGATCTGACATTGCTGCCACAAGCTGTACATCCCAAATGCTTGTGTTTGAGAGTTCTTAAAACTTATACAGCTTTGTTCAAGTTCCCTGGAAGAAATGATGTGGGAAGTCACTCACACACACTTCCTATTCCTACTACTACAAAACATGGACTCATACTCTGAAACTGATGGAAAAAAAGGTCACATGCAGAGGTCAGAACTCTGCATGTGCCCAATGATCTGAAACAGAGAAGATCTTCCTTGCTCTCGATCCTTGGCTAGCTAGACCTCTTCTTTTCCAGTGATGTCCCAACATTCTACAGCTTCACCCACCTCTCACTCTCTGCTTCCCCAATAAATTAAATTCAGTAAGGTCTCTGCACCTAACTGACCAGACCTTCTTCAGCCATCCTTCCTCACCCTTCTTCCTGACTACAGTTGACAAGCTCCCCTTTCTCACTAAAGTCCTTATGGAAGAAAGTTGACTTCCTCCTTTCCCTTTGTGTTCCTAATAAACATTGTTCCTTCCTCTCCTCCTGTTCTTTGGACACCTTCCTTTTCTTTTTCCCTTCCCATTTAGTTGGGCTTCCCACCACCACCTCTTTACCCTGGCTCAAGAGCATTGAGCTCTTGAATAGCTTTCCCTCTCCTACTCTTACCTGTTTTCTCCTCTTCCTTCTAGCTAATCTGAATAGACTCCTCTGCTGTAGAAAAGAAACACAGCCTCACTCTAAGCACAGAAATCACCTACACAGGTGTCGTTTCATAGACATTTCTCCCAGATGTGTGTGTGTGTCTAGCTTTGAGATTCCTCAGATTCAAGTATTTTACAAACAGAGCTACTGTTGGACGCGGTCTGTAGCTCCTTCTCTTTTTCTCTCTTGTGGAGAGAAAGGCTGTCTGCAATGCTTCCGTCACCATCCACACAGGTCTTATCATGGTCTGGTGGGCAGAGGAGGGCCGCAGTGCAGCAATATCCTGTTTTATTTCTTAAAAATAATAAATTTCCTCTTTGTTTCAAGGGATAACGTGGTGGCACTTTGCTTCCTGCCGAAAGTATTAAGAGAGTTCAGGTTGCCCCTGTTCAGAGTTTCTGTGAAAGTGAATAAGGGATGGGAGTTACTACTATTTCTTGTTCTAAAAGTCACCAATAGACTTACCTCTTGATTTCAGCATTCTCCAATTCTTGCTGCTCCAGGTGAATGCCATCAGCTGCCCCATACAAATTATAGCCCTGGCATGGTTGGTTATAGTAAATAACACCACTGGCCAAAATTTTGTTGTGTAAGTTAGGCATGGAGAAGGGTGATAACCCTGGGAGAGGCTGGGTTTTGTTTCTCCAGCAGTGGAACCCAATCAGATGACATTAGCAGCAGTGGTGTGTGTCTGTGTCTGTGTGTGCTTTTCAGTAAATAAAGACTTCCTCCCTCCATCTGGGGGCTGCCATGGCTTACATGCAATGAAACTGATTACATGAAAGCCAGACAAGCCATGAGACAGAAGTAGGAATTATTTAATTACTCAATATTTTCCCACTCCAGTAATGCTCTAATTCTTCCATAGGCATAACTTTATACAATAGGATGTTGGCCACTGTCTGTGTCCAAACTAGAAGGAATGTTGAATCTTGCCCTTGACTTGGTTTTGAGACTCAGGTATAGGCTTCACCTGAAGATACGATAAAACTGAGAGATTGTACTTTGCCTTCATGTTATTCAACTTATGATGCCTGGAGTATCTGTTTCCCACAGACTGCAATGCATTGTTTTGAATGTCCTGTACAAAATCTTCCGTGGGCAGTCTTGTAGAAAGCCTAATCCACTGACATTTAAAGATGTGTATAGATTTAGCATTTTGACAGACTGAAGGGAACCTTTTTTCCTTCAGAAGAAAAAAAATGTATATACAGTAAAACCTTGCATGAAGAGCGCCTCACTTAGAGACTAACTCCCTTAAAGAGCAGAATGGTCGTCTCGTTTAACAACTAAAACCAACCAAAAACTCGCTTAACAACTAAATCAGGGTTCACAATCCCCCCCAACAGAAGTCACAATGGATCACTTACAATGGTGTTTCACTTAAAGAGCAAACTTACTTAAAGAGCAATCCTGTGGAATGCATTATGCTCTTTAAGGGAGGTACTACTGTAGTTACAATTATAGATTGACTGGCCCATCTAGCCAGGGCCGTAGCCAGGATCCTAGATTGGGGGGAGGGATTTTTCAGGAGGGACAATGTAACACTCATGTACAGTATATAATATTGGCACCACAGAGTGGGTTGGGTGGGCCTGTTAGCTCAGGAGGGTTCCACCCTGACCCACCCCCTGGCTATAGCCCTGCATCTAGCTACTTCTGCTTTTCATAGCATGGCAGTCTTTGGTGGTCCTTGTTTCCATCTCAATGTTTGTTTCTTCTCTGAACAATCTTGAAACTGTATTAAATATATAAATTGTCAGGAACTTGAAGAGAAACCAAAACACTAGCAAATCTGCCTGGGTCACAGGACCAAAAAGCAAACAGGAAAAAGGCAGTAATGTTTTTTTTAGAGGACTATCGGTAGAAATAATTATGTTGCTGTCAACTCACTTGTGACTTAAAGCAACTCTTCCAGGGTTTCCTAGGTATAAAGTACTCAGAGGCAGTTTCCCATTCCCTCCTTCTGTCGGCATTTTGAGATGTTGCAGTTTGCATAAAGCTATGCAAGCAACAGGGTGTATTATTTCCATCACTCATAGTTGTTTGTATGTGCTGCCAAATTGCTTCCAGCGACTCTTCAATTGTGGCCATGGGGAAAACTAAAGCCTCTGGGGATTATGGCAAAATTAGAAAAAGAAAATACTGAAAACTTTCTCCAAAACAAACAGTGATTCATCAAAACTGAACTAATGCATTAGATTTCAAACAGGCCCAGATTTTTGTTGTTCAGTTGCACAGTTGATTCCGACCCTTTGTGACCCAATGGACCACTGTCCGCCAGGCACTTCTGCCCTCCACCATCCTCCTCAACTCTCTCAGCTCTGTGCCCATTGTATCTACAATACCATACTGCTGTGCAATATAACAGTCTAATGAATGACTAAATCCAGTATAGATTTTGTTTAATTTTCTTTTTTCTTCTTCCATTCCTGATATTGGCTATCATCATGGCAATAGTCTTCCTGTTCTTAACTCCTTGGAACAGTTCTTCTGAGGACATGCTACACCAGTCTCTCAGGTTCTTCAGCCATGAATTCCATCAATGTCCAGGGATCTCTTCCCAGGGATCTTTCCTTGCAGAGCAAATTGGAGTATTCTGTACTTTATGTTGTTCCTCATAATATGGCTAAGGCATTGGAACTTTCTTTGCTTAATGGTCTTAAAGAGTTCTTTTTTTATCCACCCAGCACAATACGTCTACATTAGTCACATGATCAACCCATTTTCTTTTACCTTGTAAAAAAGTCAATTTATAAGTACAGTACTAAACATGATTCTGTAGAGAAATGAAGGCTAGTAATGCCTCCCTCACCCAATGAAAGTGGATGCGTTTGTCATACAGTCAAACCTCGCATAAAGAGCAACTCGCTTAAAGAGTAACTCGCTTAAAGAGCAGAATTTTCTCTGAATGTTCGCTTCGCTTAACAAATAAAACCAACCAAAAACTCACTTAGCAAATAAATTGGGGTTCACAGTCCCCCCCACAATTGGTCACTTACAATGGTGTTTCACTTAAAGAGCAAACTCACTTAAAGAACCATCCTGTGGAACGCATTATGCTCTTTAAGCGAGGTACAACTGTACTTGCCACCAGTAGTGGGCTCATTTTTTTTACTACCACACTGTGGGTGTGGTATGGTGGGCGTGGCCAGGGGAAAAGCCCTGCGTTGCACCCGAATTAGGACTACTTTATTTCAAAACTTGGATGGGAGGGGTCAGCCATAATTTCTGCTGCCGGTTCTGGTGAACTGGTGTGAACCTGCCGATGCCCATCACTGCTTGCCACTCACAGGCATGTGGAAGTGGACTTGAGAAGCACATTACCAGTGAAAAGATGTATTATGTTAGAGAGGAATCATTTACTTGACAGTCGCTGCCAAATCAATGATGGGTCTGGACATTTTTTCTGTTTAGCTTATTTGCCCTTTGTTTCTCACACTGCATTTTGTTTTTTTACAACATCTGCTTTCATCATTCCACATCACCATCCTCCTTTGCTGTCACAGAGCTGTAATTCTTTGGCATACTTTACTAGGAGGCTTTACTTGTCCAGGAGAGTACATTGTTTTCTGCCAAGTCAATTCTGACTGAAGGTACACTCGTTTCCAGGGTTTTTTCTAGGTGGAGAGTACTCAAAAGTGGTTTACCATTCCCTTCTTCTGGAGGCATCCTGGGACTGTGCTGCTTGTCCAAGGCCTTCTCTTCTGGGAAGCACAGTGGGAAAGTGCATTCCCAACCTCTAGCTCCCTAGCCAGACATCTAACTAATCAAGTTACCCAGCCAGCTCAGCAAGTCAGCAATAAGCCCTTAAGGGTAAGAACAAAACTATTTGTGATAATAGCTTTTCTAAATGTTATACAGCTGTTCCCTTTACCTATTAATGTTGCAGGGATCTCATTAATGATTTTCTTATTTCAGTTGCTTTGCATTTCATTTTTCATCCAAATTCCTCAAAATGACTCACAACTATTTCTACCTTTGTTGTCTAATTTCCTATTTAGTCACTTTTAAAAAACTTGCCCTCCAGTACTTTTCGAACTCTCTTCACACAGTGTGGTGTTTCATATTACTGCAACCATATGGGTGGGCACAAATGGAGTTGAAGAAGGTTCCATGATTGTCCTCTCAGTCTAATGGCCAATATATTATCTCTCTTTGAGAGAGAGATTGCTGGCATGTACAAAAACAGCATAAAATCATATTTGGTCAACAAAACAGTACATAAGTGTCCTCCTTTAAATCTCTCACTTTGCTTAACTCTTTGCTTGGAAAATGATTAGCAACCTTATTTCTTGCAGATAGCAGATGCTCCTACACTGCAAAGAAGATATACGTTTGCTCATTTGTGTTCATCCTAACATACTAATATGCCAAACAGATGAGCATTTATCCATATATTTTGAAGCTCTGAAAGTCACACCTTATTATCTACAATTGTTGTTGTTATGTGCCCTCAAGTCATCTATGACACATGGTGACCCTATGAACGAGTGCCCTCCAAAGTGTCCAGTCCTCAACAGCCCGTTCTGAGGTAAACAGAAAGAGCCTTCTCAAAGATTGTGGTATTTTTGAACCACAAGTATACCCTGGACAATGGCAACCTTGTGTTGCTGGCTAATCTTTTTCACACTAGGCAAAAGGAACTGCAGAATGAATTCGCTAAAAGGTGCCTTCCTTTTGACAGTTTCATGTCTGGCCTAGACACGGGAGAAGAACAGCCCTGCTCGGCTCTTGTAAATTCAGAGCTGTGACATCCTTTATAGAGTCAATCGATCTCATATTTCTTCTTCTTCTTTTTCTGCTGCCTTCAACTTTTCTACTGCTTTTGTCTTTTCCAACAACTTGCCTTCTCATGACAGCCTTCAGTTTTGTCATTTTTGCCTCCAGTGACAATTCAGGCTTTATTTACTTTGGGACTCATTTGTTCATCTTTCTGACACTCAGGGTATCTGAAAAGCTCCCCTCTAACACCAGTATATAACACACATGCTTAAAATGTAAGGAAAGAAGGAGATCTAATGCCAGGATAGTAAATGAAATATACATACAGTCAAACTTCGCATAAAGAGCATTTCACTTAAAGAGTAACTCACTTAAAGAGCAGAATTTTCTCTGAATGGTTGCTTCGCTTAACAAATAAAACCAACCAAAAACTCACTTAACAAATAAATTGGGGTTCACAATCCCCCCCCCAATTGGTCATTTACAATGGTGTTTCACTTAAAGAGCAAACTCGCTTAAAGAGCAATCCTGTGGAACGCATCATAGCTCTTTAAGCGAGATACAACTGTATTTGAAATAGTTGGCCAAGTAAGAACCCCAGAATATTGTTATGTAAGGTTAAAAAAAGCTGTCAGAGACTTTCATTTCTCCAACACCATCTCTTCAAGCAGAGAACTTACCTCCAAAGAATTAACGAACGTACAACTGTTGCTGCAAACTATCATAATTGATAAATAATAACTGAACCTAGTCATTGCTATAAATACATCAAATAGGAAAAAAGTGTGGATGTGGCAAGCAAGCTATAGGGTTGGTCTATGATTTCCTAATATAGAGGTGGGCTGAGCTAAGAGAAGAATCAGAACCTATATAAGCTGACAGAGATGAAAGGTTTTTTGGTGCCTACAGATTATCTGAGGTAAGTTTGATTATCTCTCTTTCTCTCCAAGCCAATTTCCCTCTCCCTGTTGCAACACATTAATATAAAAAGTCCACCCCACCCCTTCCCAGGTAACCAAGTTTTAATGTAGACAGGACAGCTGTAGAACAACTGCTCTCAAAGATACTTTTGTTTTAGTGAGGAAAATACTGGGGGAAGAGGAGTCATTTCTGCAGTGAGTTTTAAGCCCTTATGTATGAGAAGACTGCAATGCATTCTCAGCTGTTGGACTGCTGGGGATCCTAGAATCATCAACGCATAATCTGTCTGCTCCTTTGCAGGTTAAACGTTTCATCCAGTTTCTTTCTTCTTTCTGTTGGGAGTAAATAACCAAAAGGTGAGAAGTCGCAGTGAGGTAATTGAGCCCTTCCACATTCACCATTGTAAGCTGTTTTATGTATGCTGTAGTTTCATTTGCCATGGGTTGAAACTGAACTGCTGTGTTTTTGTGTTTGTGAATGGGCAGGGGCATGCTACTTCCTTGTACTTTGATTATTAAGCCTACAAATTTTAGGTGAAAGAACATAAATGTAAATGAATAAATCAATTGATTGCCTCTTGAAGACAGCAACCTCTGCAGCCATCACTCAGACATTTAATAATCCCCAAAGGCAATTATCTCCCATCCGAAGCTGTTCTTTTAACTTAGGTTGCATGCAAGGAATGCCTGTGGATTCTTTATCTCTCACTTATTACTACAGATGTGTGCCATATACATACCCCTTCTAATAAGAGAGACCAACAAGTCAATGGTCTGCTGAGCATAGGTGACATTTCATGTACTACTTTTCATCTTTTTCATCCATGACATAACAGATATCCATCAGGTTTAAACCATGTTTCTATTGTGGGGTTTCTATTTATATAGAGGACAGTGAGATTGGAAATGGAAATAAACTAACATTTGGTTCTATTCAGGATTTTTTGTAGACTTGTTAAGCTAGTCACACAGTACAGACCTTTAGCAGCTTGTTGAAGACCAAATAGGAGACCATCCCATTGCCTTTCTGTCACAAGAATTTGGGGTCCTCAGTTCTGATTTTGATTTAGGTGGTTGGGGGTTGTTTTATTGTCTTAATGTTGTTTATTTCACTTTTTAAATAGTGTAAGCCACCAAGAGTGGGAGTCCATCCCAGATGGACGGGGTATAAATCAAATGAATAAATAAATACAAACCATTAAAATATGAATTGAGGAGTAGAAGGACAGCAGCAATATGGATGGGACTAAAGCGTATTTGGTCTCCTCATGACATTGGGTCTCCTCATGACAAGCAACAGGGCACTGGATGTTGAAGTCCAGTCATTTTTCAAGGAAGCAATCAAGGATGCAACCAAATATTACATCAAATCAACCATTTCTATTTTCTGCATGAGATACATTGTTTCCTGACTACATGAACATGACTACAATGAACTAGTTGCCAATGGAGCAGAAAGGAAGATGCTAGTTAGAATTTCATGCACGTTGCTATTGTTACAGAGAAATGTATCCTGAAGCTGGGCCTACTGCGCTGTTTGTTTATGGGAATGTATGTACTTTGTAAACTTTAGTAGGTTCAGGAGTAAAGGTCACATTTTACATTAGTCCTGTGTGAATGTAAGTGTCTAACTCAAGCGTCCAGATCTTGAGCAGAACAGACTAAGCTTCCTTGATCTCTTTTAGCTGCAACAATGAGCAGGGATGCGGAAATGGAGGTTTATGGGGAGGCTGCCCCTTACTTACGCAAATCTGAGAAGGAGCGAATAGAAGCTCAGAACCAACCCTTTGATGCCAAGACTTATTGTTACGTGGCGGACACCAAAGTAGAATACGCTAAAGGGAAAATCAAGAGCACTGAAGCTGGAAAAATAACAGTGGAGACAGAGGATGGCCGGGTGAGCATCTTCTAAGACTTCCGCTGTAGTGGTTATAGGAGCCTCTTCTTTATTATAGCATATACATACTGCATATTTCCAATAAACAAAGGAGTGAGTCAAATTCACAGGCTACCTTTCCCCCTTTTCAGTTGTATAAGAGGCAGCCCAGGATTTGGGTATGGAAAAATCAAGGTTTTGAAGATTAGGTTTAGATGCCTGACCTAGAGTAATGCTTCCCTACAAAACTACATCTCTTAGTTGGTTAGATAAAATAAAACAAACAAATAAATAAAAGGCAAAGGGGAAAGTGACTATAATGATGGCAAAATACCTGGGAACTAATAGGCTTGATTAGTGACATTACATTTCTACTGAATACTGCATTGCTGTCTGATTCTTCCTTATATTAAACACTTCCCTTTTCATGTTTCAGACACTGGTTGTCAAGCAAGATGATGTGTATCCCATGAACCCACCAAAGTTCGATAGAATTGAAGATATGGCAATGTTTACACATTTGAATGAACCTGCAGTTTTGTATAATCTCAAAGATCGTTACAAGTCCTGGATGATCTATGTAAGTGGCGTTACCCTAGTTCCAAAGAAGACTCCCCATAGGGATAAAGATTAATGATACTTTCATTGGTTTCCATGCAGACTTACTCAGGCCTCTTCTGTGTCACTGTGAATCCATACAAATGGCTTCCCGTGTACAATCCAGAGGTGGTGGCCGGCTACCGGGGCAAGAAACGAACCGAGGCTCCTCCTCACATTTTCTCCATCTCTGATAATGCTTATCAGTTCATGTTGACTGGTAGGTGCACTTTTAAACTGAATGGAAACCTAGACATTATAAGCAGAGTAATGCCATGAGAAGAATTAATCTAAACAAACCAGTATTATAGAGGGTAACTCCTGAACCACTAGATTCTAATTATGAGAAACATTAGAATTTATTTCCTAATGGGAAGAACTAGTCACTTTGAGAGAGGCTGCCTCAGACAATTGTGGACATACCTTAGTTTTAAAGTACAGAATGAATGCCCATCTGTTAGAGCATTGCTGGGGTTTGGAATAGGTCATCCTTGATGTGCAATCCAATTTTGCAGTTTTATGATTCTTTATGCCCTTGTTTGAATGAAATTAATGCATTGTGATTTAGCATTGGTCTTGGTAGCATAATATTCTTGACATTTTCTTTCTCCCTCCTCTTCTGACAGATCGTGAAAATCAGTCTATCCTGATCACGTAAGTGAGCACTTTGTATTTTCCCTAATTTATTTTGTCCCAGTTCAATTTCAGTACAGTGAATGAACTTCCATTTCCCTTTATCTCATGCTTAATCATTCCTGACAGTGGAGAATCTGGTGCTGGGAAGACTGTGAATACCAAGCGTGTCATCCAGTATTTTGCAACAATTGCAGCTACTGGAGAAGGTGCCAAGAAAAAGGAATCACAATCCAAGATGAAGGTATGAAAGCAGATCTGAAAGATCGTGGAATAACAAGCTGCATGGAGTTAGCTACATGCTAATTATTTGTCATGGTCCTCCCAAGAGACTTAACAAGCTCAAAAATAGCAAATTAAACTGAACTGTGTGCTGATTTGTTTTTCAAGTAAAGTATGAGAGTGAGAGACTGAAGAAGACAGAAGAAAAGTCTCTTAATTTGCCCCATATTTTAGTTTGTCTGCCTGCTTGTGCCATGAACTGTCTGTCTTCAAACCTACGATTCCTTAGTTTAAATGTGATCAAATGGCTCGCTAGTCATACTTCTTCTCTAATGTCCACATTGCTGCATCTAATTTTTTCAGCCACACACTTATCTAAAAATAAAGTCTAGTTAAGTCAACAGGACTTACTTCTGAGTAAGTATGTACAAAATTGCAGTGACAGAGCCAGTTCTATGTGCACTCAGCATGCACACTTACTAAAATTCTGTGTCACAATATAATTGGTATTTTGCCAGAAGGAAAAGTCAGTTTTGTAATAAAACAGGGATTATGCAAATTTCTATTTGCAGAACAGTGACAAAACATAACCAAATAGGTTACGTTCTTCGACAGTTCCCCCTAATCTGACAGTTTTCAGATGCATTTTATTAACATTTTTGTCATTTTTAGCCATCAATCAGGTTCTGGAATTTGAAAGCACAATGCATCTGGAAAATGCCAGAGTGCAGATGACATGAAGAACAGAGTGAGCCAATAACAAAATATGCATTTATGGAGCAATAGGAACAACCAAAGACAACATTCATGGAAACTCCCATGGTTTTTTAAAAATCTAACTACATAATTAATTAAATTACACCAGTTAAAGTTCTGCCTTTTCAGTATTAATGACAACAAATCAATTACCTCCTTTTCAACTATCAGCATTAATGAATTAACTTTTAAGCCTAATGTGACTGTAAGCCTCCTAATGTTGAAATCCAGGCATCACAGCTCTAAATCCAACACACCTACAAACACCATACTAGGTATTAAAGAAAAAGGCATGAATTAAATAATTTTTTGAAATTAAGACTGCAATCCTAAATCTGTGAATATGTTCTCTTCATAGTACTTATTTTTGTTATACATTGGCACCCGAATTCTCTGAGCTATATTCTGAAGGAGTTCAGTGGAGGATTGCAATATTTTTTGTGTAGTATGTTAGAAAATGAAAGTAGCAAAATTAAGATTGTACTCCTATATCCACTTAGCAGGGAGTAAATAATATCTTAACTTTATGGCACTTTTTGAGTAAGCATCATTCTATGTAAATATAACTGGAAATAAGACACACCGAACACGGCTTGTTTACCAAATTATATATATTAAATAGTAACTGTTTTCATTATTATGTTTCTTCCTTTTCAAATATATTCTTTAAATGTTTTTACAGGGAACACTTGAAGATCAAATCATCAGTGCCAATCCTCTACTAGAGGCTTTTGGAAATGCTAAGACTGTGAGAAATGACAACTCATCCCGCTTTGTAAGTGGCATATATTGAGGGCAAAGATCTCTGATCCATTGGCCATCTCTAATAGATTCAACCTTTCTTAAGCCCACTCCCAGCAGGTGGCTTTGAAAAATGCCTTCCACTGGATGCAATAAAATTAATGGGTCTAATCAGAGCACAGAGGTATTTTGGGAATCATAGATGAGGAAGGATGAGTTAATCACCACCTCTTGCACAAAAATCGGAGGTGGCTCCAAAGGAAGACTAATTCTCTTGCATGCCATGTGTGAATAATGGCAATGTAAGTGATGAGAATATGTGAGATGAGTGAATGAACTGGTGCTAAGGAGAGAGTGTATGAATGTCAGTTTTATATGAGTGGATGTAATGCGTATGAATGGCCTACTGTGACTCAGGTCTCACTCACTTTCTGCCTCTCTCTAACACTCAGCTCTGGAGAGTTAGCCAGCCACACAATGGAATGTAGGCCTTGTGTTCTCCACTTGTGCTTTGCAGGTTCAAAAAAGCCATTAAAAATAGCAGCCAGAATGCTATTTTGCAACTTTATGCCTGTGAAGCTGAGGACTTCATTGGCTGTGGGGGTTTTGTCACTAATTAAAAGTTTTTTATTCCTTCCCTCATGTTCTGGGGATCTCCAGGGACCACTTTTGACTCGGCAAAACTTCTGGATGCCTTGGTATGAGGTGGAGTGAGCCTTTAACATCCAAATATTGCCCACCACAAGTCCCTTCACAGGCACCAAGAGCCTTGCATGTGTGGCATTGCACCATCAGGGTTCTGGCCAATGTTTACATCAATTTGTTGGTGTGGGGAAAGCTCCGCTGAAGAAAAATTCTCCTAATTGTTTTGTAATTAGGCTTGCTAACCAGTTAACAAGTGATAGAGTAGTATTTTATCTAAGTCACACTGTCCGACACTGCAGTCCAGTGTGATGGGTGTGTTTTGTATTGTAGTTTTAGATTCATTTTTGCTTAAGTAGCTTCCTCTTGTCTTTTAAATTCAGCCAATTTCGAAAGTTTGCACTCTGACAATTTAAAGTAGGGGATCCCAACCTAAGGCCCACGGGCCAGCCCTGGCCCATGGCACCATTTCATGTGGTCTGCTGCCACCCTCTCAGAAGTGGAAACAGATGTGTTTGCGTAAAATGCGCCCGTGGCTGTCGTAAATGCAGAACTGGGAGCATTTACAGCTGTCATAAACACATCCACTTCTGGGGGTGTGGTCAGGCCCGCTCAGCTCTCTGGGGGGCATGGTCAGGCCTGTGGCGTAAAAAGGTTGGGAACCCTTGATTTAAAGAGTGGAACAGTAGCTATTGAAGAGTGTCAACGATACTAGCTAAAAGCTGACATTCAGCAGATTTAATGCACAAAATTAGTTCATCTTTCTCCTTTTCTTCACTATGCAATGTTATACTCTAGATCTCTCAGCAAATTCTTGCATGAAAGATGTTTCATTTGATTAATAAAATAATAATAATGTGCCAACAAGTCAATTCTGACTTATAGCAATAGCATTTACACTTGTATATCGCCCCATAGTGCTTAGTGCACTCTCTGGGCAGTTTACAATTAGCATTTTGCTCCCAACATGCTGAGCACTCATTTTACCAACCTTGGAAGGATGGAAGGCTGAGTCAACTTTGAGCCCCTCATCAGGATCGAACTTGCAACATTCTGGCTGCACTACAGCAGTTTTAACCACTGCGCCACCTGGGCTCTTAATGCATTTATTTATAGCAAATCTTTTCAGAGTTTTCCAGGTAGAGAACACTGAGAAGTGATTCACCAGTCCATTTTCCTGGGGGAGATGATGCCCCTGGGACTGTTCAGTTTGCCCCAAATCACATAGGCTGGCTCTTTTCCTAGGAACCCCAGTTGGAAATCAAACTCCCAGCTTTTGTCTCTGCAAAGAGATACTTAAATTGCTGAACTATCCAGCCAGTTTCCATTTGAGTAAAGTCTCTTTTAATAGTGAAAACCTATTTATCCTAAAATTATTTTTCCTTTGCTCCCTGGCTTTTGGCTGTGTAAAAGATGGAGCCCCCCCCCCTCAAGTAGCTAAGAACTTTAATCAAGAAGAGAAACATAAAACAGCTGTTTAAAAACAACTTCCAAGAATCAGAGGAGGGGCACCAATGGTATCAAAAGATGAAAACATGTAATCCTAATGTACTGAGCATTTGAAACATAGCTTCTGGATTTTGTCTTGATTAGTCTACCTTCCTTCTACACAGGGCAAATTCATCCGGATTCATTTTGGTACCACTGGAAAGCTGGCTTCTGCAGATATTGAGACCTGTAAGTACTTCAACTGCAATATAGTCTGCTTGAGTATCTGATTATTTATTTATTTATTTATTTATTTATTTCATTTGTACCCCACCCTCCTCCGAAGACTCAGGGCTGCTTAACAACTAAAAACAATTAAAACATATACATAAAATTAAAATTCAGTTAAAAAACACCGAGGAGAGAGGTGAAATATTTAAATGAGCCAGGTGACCGAGTTGGCCATCTGGCCCACTCACCACACATGCCCCACCAGCCAGGTCTTCACTCCTTTCCTAAAGGGCAGCAACTCCGTCTGGCAGGAGGTTTCATAGGGCTGGAGCAGACACAGAAAAGGTTTGCAGACATTAATGTCAATCTCTGTTGCAGATCTGCTGGAAAAATCCAGAGTAACTTTTCAGCTGAAGGCTGAGAGAAGTTATCATATCTTCTACCAGATTCTGTCAAACAGGAAGCCAGAACTGATTGGTAAGTAAGTTTTTAATTTATTGTATGTATGAGTCCCTGTGATTAGCTGTTAAGAAATATAGGGAAAGCAACAATTCTTCTCCAAGATTTGTTATACTGCAGTTATATACACACAGTGGTGGGCATCAGCAGGTTCGCACCAGTTTGCCAGAACTGGTAGCAGAAATTCTGGCTGGCCATGCCCATCCAAGTTTTGAAATAAATTAGTCCTAATTTGGGTGCAACGTAGGGCTTTTCCCATGGCCACGCCTACCATACCACACCCACAGTGTGGTAGTAAAAATTTTTTAGCCCACCACTGTATATACAGCAACCTGAGAGTAAAGGTACTCACTTCTGAGTATTGTACTTGTGAACTGGGTTATGTTGTCAGTTTCTGGCTGAAATCCTGTTGCTTAGTGTAGTAGGTTGCAATAGAGTAAGATCCACTGAATCAGTAAAGATTTGGTGAATCTGCTCCTCTGTAAGTTCCATTAACTCAATGTACTGGCTCTAATTGCAACTTACTACATCAAGCAACAGTATTTCAGCCTGTTTCCACCTGAATAGCAGACTGCAGTGGCTTAGTGGTTAAAACACTGAACTTGACCACTGGAAGGTTGGCAGGTCAGTAGTTCGAGACCTGAGTGCTGGACAACGGAGTAAACTCCGATTGCTGTCCCAGCTCCTGCCAACCTAGCAGCTTGAAAGCAAGAAATTACAAATAAATAAATAGATACAACTTGGGTGGGAAGGGTGCCCGCCACATGTCCATGGAAATGTCTGCAGATTTTTTAAAAATATTTTTATTTAATTACTTTCATATTCCGCCCTACTTGCACAGGCAACTCAGGGCGGATCACAATCAACATACAATAAACAGTTAAAAACTCTAAAACACAAAGTAAAAGATTAAAAACCAATTTGAAACAACCTCTCATTCCTTTAACTAAAGGAATGAGTGGAATAAAAGGGATAAGAGGGTACATGTAACAGTAGGCAGTGCTGGCTTTTTGGCTGTAAACAGAGAAATGAGCCCTTGAGTTGGAAACAACTGGCTTTTGAGCAAAGGTGACTTTTACCTCTACCTGTCACCTCAATCCAGCATATTCTCTGGCAATTGGAAACTTCTATTTGCTTTTCAGAAATGCTTCTCATCACAACCAACCCTTATGACTATCCATTTATAAGCCAAGGGGAGATCTCAGTGCCAAGCATTGATGATAAAGAGGAGCTAATAGCTACTGATGTAAGTAGAAGTGGTAATGAAGACACATAATACTACTTAATTAATGACTAATTATTTCAGCTAATTGAGTGAAATTTCCCCATGTTACAGACAGCTATAGATATCCTAGGCTTCACTGCTGAAGAGAAGGTTGCAATCTATAAACTGACAGGGGCAGTGATGCATTATGGATGTATGAAGTTTAAGCAAAAACCACGAGAGGAGCAGGCAGAACCAGATGGAAGTGAAGGTAACTTGGCTTTTATACCTGTATGCAGAAAGATCATTTTTAGATCTTATTAATAACTTTAGTTTTATTGTGGAATATAGAAAGTAGCCCTTGAAACAGTGGCATTCATGCTGGGAAGAGGGCTTGTGTATACTTTCACCACTGTTTGCAGTATTTGTTTGTTTGTTTCCCCCCTTTGGACTTGTACAACAGTTAAGCTGTTTCTTAAAAATGTCTAGGGATCAGCTGAACTGATTCCAGAACATAGGCACCACTATTGAGAAGGCCATATTTCTAGTAATACTTTCTAGGCATCCTCGGGGTTGGCACCTGGAGCTGCATGGATTGTAATGAGCATGAGATGGGGGGAATTGTTCGGTGGGAGAGATGCTGTGACAGATAACAAGATCCCAAACCATATAGAGGCTTATATGTTAACAATAACATATTGTATCTGACACAGTAGTGAACAGGAAACTAGTGCAAGCCTGCCAAGTTTGGGGAGATATGCTCGAATTTCTTTGTACCCGTTACCAGCCTGGCCCCTGCATTTTGGATCTGTTTCAATCTCTGTATCAGGTACAAGGATAGCCCTACATAGAGAGCATTATTGTAATCAGTTTGTAAGATTATCAATGAGTGGACTAGGGTTGTGAAAAAGTAGGGAAGTCCAAGTAGGGATGCGACTATGCAGTCTGGCCAAACTGGCAAAAGGCAGCCTTAGATACCACCACTATTTTATGATCAAAGGATAGCAATGGGTCCATAATGACCCCCTAGTTGCATACCTGATCCTTAGGGGCAACAGCAATTCCACCCAAAGTAGGGACAAGGCCACACAGTCAGTCAGACGGCCCCTCCAACACCAAGAGTTCCATCTTGTTGGGGTTGAGCTTTCATCCATTCCATTATTGAGACAAGACAATTTTCAAAACACTGGGCCACATCAGCTGCAGATGATGAAAATAACAGATACAGTTGGGTGTCATCCACATATTGGAAACAACTAATGATCTTGTCCCATGGCTTCATATAGATGATCTGGAATCAGTTCAGCTGCATAAGGCCCCATCCATAGACATGTTAAAGAAGCAGCTTACATGACATCCAGGATTTGATCAGGACACGAATGAAGAAAAAGGCCACCTTGTAACTGGCAGGTCGGAGAGCAGTTAGAGCACACGATAGATTTTAAACATCTAGTGCAAGATCTCCTGACATGACCAACTGTCCTCTGAGCATCACTGAGATCTTATTGTCTTCCATCCCAGGATCACTCTATCTTTAAAGAGGAATTCTCTGGGTCACAAGTAATTAAAAAACAAAAATATTAAAGACAGATAGAAAACCAAAATTAAATAAAAACTTACAAGTACTGATTCTAAGCAACAATATCAAGAAACAGAAACAATATAAACAATATAGTATATTTATAAATAATATAATGGAAATCTCACTCTATTAACAATCAACTCAAAAACATTAAGCAATAGCAATAATAACTCAAACAAAATTTTAAAAAATAAATATAAACTCTTTTCCCTGATTCTTAGTTGCTTGTGATTTTCTCCTTGTCAAATTATTTTTGATTTGAATTAAATAATGATGAGGGAGTAAGAAATGGGACTTTAGAGAGAAGGTGAGCATAAATGAACTTGAACCTTCTTGTTGGAAAATTTGATGTAGGACTCATTTGTCACACGGTTTTTTAAATTAATCTTTGAAATGTTAATACATATTGTTAATGAAAAATATTACTTTGGCATCTCTCTGAAAACAGTTTTGAGACCTTATACTCTTACCCAAAAACTAGATTACTTTCTTACTTCAAACTGGTTGTGGGAACTATACATATTTAAAACTCTGATTATTCTGAAAATAGTTCACAAGTATCTACTTCTCACATGTTGTTTTATAGAGGCTGACAAGACAGCTTACTTGATGGGCCTGAACTCTTCAGATCTATTGAAAGCCCTGTGCTTCCCTCGAGTGAAAGTGGGGAATGAATATGTGACTAAAGGTCAAACAGTGGACCAGGTGAGTATTTGGCAGAGAATGGCAGGAATTCTAAGAGAAGGCACACTTCTTCATTC
Source organism: Furcifer pardalis (assembly GCA_030440675.1). NCBI lineage: Eukaryota > Metazoa > Chordata > Lepidosauria > Squamata > Chamaeleonidae > Furcifer > Furcifer pardalis. The sequence continues at coordinate 58,944,114 of CP126893.1, read as the reverse complement.
CACTCTGCCCTGTAGTTTAGAATTGCCAGTTTGGGGGAAAATCTGGTGTCATCTATCCTACTTGTATTAAGATCACTGGAATGTTATTTTGAATAGCTTACACCAGGAGGGTATTATGGAGGGAGGGGGAGGGATGAGTAGCTTTTAATAAAAGGCATCATGAGTTAAGTGATTCATAAGAACACCTACATGACCTCCTGGACTCACGGCTACTGTTCGAAGAGCAGGTGGCAGCCGTGGCCAGGAGGGCTTTTGCACAACTTTGTGTAATACACCAGTTACGCCCGCTCCTAGACCGGGACGCCTTGCTCATGGTCACGCACGCTTTGGTCACCTCCAGACTTGATTACTGTAATGCGCTCTACATGGGGCTGCCCTTGGTGACCATTCGGAGACTGCAGCTGGTCCAAAATGTGGCAGCCCGGGTAGTGATGGGACGCGGGCGTTATGCTCGGGCCTCACCACTGCTTCGGGAGCTGCACTGGTTGCCAGTATGTCTCCGGGTGCAATTCAAGGTGCTGGTCATTACCTTTAAAGCCCTATATGGTAGTGGGCCAGGATACCTAAGAGACCGCGTCACCCTAAGAACATCTGTCCGTCCCACCAGGGCGGATCGGAGGGGCTCTCTTGTTGTTCCATCGGCTAGGGAGGCTCGCCTCGCTAGCACCAGGAAGAGGGCCTTCTCCGTGTTCGCCCCGGCCCTCTGGAACCTCCTCCCAACTGAGCTGCGCCTGCAGACAGAGCTCCTGTCCTTCTGGAAGAGCTTAAAGACCTGGCTGGCAGGACAAGTGTGGGGTTCTAGGGATGGGGGATCCCATGTGGGGTGGTTAGGGATAACCACCCTTCTGACGACACCCCAGATACTGTTTTAGTTTATGAATTTTAAATTTTAATACAGATATGTTTTAAATCTATGCTGTTAGCCGCCCAGAGTCGAGCTTGCCTGATTGGGGCGGGATAGCAAGTATGAGAAATAAATAAATAAATAAATACAATTCCCATTTATTTATTTATTTATTTATTTTCAGTCAAAATTTTTTTACAGCCCTTATGCTTTGTGCTGCCTTGTGAGTAAGAATCTGGAATTATTATTATTTTTGCTATCCTATAATAAAACAACATGTGATGTCCATCCCACTTTGAAAGAAGGAACTCAGTATAGAATAGTATAGAACTTCTTAGGATGATTTTCTGGGCTGGAATTCACCAGCTTCCATCCTAGCTAGCACTGCTATTTATGATTTATTCTTATTTCCTGGAACAGAGAGCAGTGGAGTGCTGGGCATCATCGGAGGGCACTGGAGAGGGGTGACGGGCAGCGACAAAGGGATGGGGGAGAAGGCTGCCCCTGGGAACCGCTTGGTCCGCCTGGTGAGCAGTACTTTAGAATAAGCCATTGCTTGAAGCTGAAGGAGGGAGCTTGGAGCAATTGCTTAATCTAAAGTGCAGCACGCCGGGTGGATAAAATAATAATAAATTTATTATTTGCGCCCCAGGGCGCCAGGAGCGAGGGCCCACTGGGATGAATCCCCCTGTCCCGGTGGCCCAGCCCATGTCTGCCAGAGAGTGATTCTCCAATTTACACAGGGCCTTGTTTCAGTAACAGTCATGTTTAACTGCATACTGTACTTAACTCTAGGTCCATCATGCTGTCAATGCCCTCTCCAAGTCTGTCTATGAAAAACTGTTCTTCTGGATGGTAGCTCGCATCAATCAACAACTGGATACAAAATTGCCCAGACAACACTTCATTGGTGTTTTAGATATTGCAGGCTTTGAAATCTTTGAGGTACATATTATAATTTATTGCTCCTCTATATTAGCTAATGATCTTTGGCTTACCAAGGACATGATTGCAACTCCTCAAATGAGGAGTTAACATTAACTGACAATTGCTTTTTCATGCTTTAGATTTCTCTCTCTCTGCATTTAAAAAAAGGTTGTATAATCACTTTGTACACTCAGTTGGCTTTCAGAGAAATAATTGTTATAGTTCTACCCCAGCGGCAAATAAATTAGAATTATTATTAAAGGAATATTCTCTCTGCTCCCTTTGTTTCACTTCCTCAAGGGTATGACTACACAGCGGGAAAAATGCAAGTGGATCTCTTTGTGAAGTTTCACTTGGAATGTCAGGTTTCCCGACTCTAACTAACTATACAGGAGACAGCAGAGAGAGAAGGAAATCAGTCTTTTTTGCAGCTTGTTAACAATTTGAATTATTTCATCCTCATACTTGATGCTTAGGTCTGCTCCTTTCCCTCTTCCTTTCTCATTTCCCTATCTATTTCTTTTTTTAAAAAAGCTTGCTGACATAACACTACAACAGCTAGGTTACAAAAAAGGGAGAAAACAGTGAGGAAGCTACAGAGAAGCAGGAGGAAGTTTTCAGTTCAGCCTTGTTTCCAGCTTGTTAAGGGTATTCCTGTTCTGATCATTCAAATTTCCAAAAGGCATTGTTTGTGGAAAACTACCTGAATACTTTCTCCTCACGCTTTCCTTGTTGCTTGCTCTTTCTTTCATCACCTAGCTGCTCTAGTACTGGGCTAGCAAGCAGAAAGGGAGAGAGGAAGGAATGGAAGATGAAAGCAGATCCAGGTACCAGGAGAGCATTCAAATAGTAGCCAGTTTCCTTGCTGCCCTGCCTCTTTCACTGCTTCTGTAGCCAGCTGGGATGGCTTTAAATGCAACGGTTACAACCTGCTCCATGGTGACTAAAGCAATCACACTACCTGATACACTGGTATTAGTTCTGTAACTGCTGGCAGACAACAACACACAGTGTGAATGTGGAGAGACACAGAGTCCGGCCCATTTGCTGGTCTGCCGATTGCTGCCAGAGACATGCACTGATGAGGACTTGCGTTTGGGCAATGACAATGTGAAGAAAGTGGCTTCCTTTTGGTAGTCCAGGGTCTGATCAGGACACAAAATAAGAAGTTCTGTAACCAGAATGAGTTGTGCTTCAACTTTGTGAATTTTATTAAAATGTCTCTTCTCTTTTAACTCCCTGTAGTTCAATAGCTTGGAGCAGCTCTGTATCAACTTTACTAACGAGAAACTGCAACAGTTTTTCAACCACCACATGTTTGTCCTTGAGCAAGAAGAGTACAAAAAGGAAGGAATTGAATGGACCTTCATAGACTTTGGAATGGATTTGGCTGCCTGCATTGAACTTATTGAGAAGGTACACTCGGATAGTATTTTGAAAATAAGTGTCTTGTAATTTCATGGGAAAAAAAAATATATCTGATAATAGACTATGTATGTTTTTCAAATTAGCCCATGGGCATTTTCTCCATCTTGGAAGAAGAATGCATGTTCCCCAAGGCAACTGATGTATCTTTCAAAAACAAGCTCTATGACCAGCATCTTGGGAAATCTGCCAACTTCCAGAAGCCTAAGGTTGTCAAAGGCAAGCCTGAGGCTCACTTCTCCCTGGTGCATTATGCTGGAGTTGTGGACTACAACGTCAATGGCTGGTTGGAGAAAAACAAGGACCCCTTGAATGATACTGTGGTGGGCCTCTATCAGAAATCATCAATTAAAATTCTGGCCAATCTTTATGCCACCTATGCAGCCATAGAAGCTGGTAAGTTATGGGGACCTTTTGCTTTACCTTCCAGTTGCTTGACCAAACAGGATTAGAGCATTACTTAGAGAAGTTGACCAAAAGATAGTTGACTGTACAGTATTTATATTCTGCTTTCCAGCTGAAGCTGCTGGTACTAAGAAGAAAGGAGCCAAGAAGAAGGGGTCATCTTTCCAAACTGTTTCTGCACTTTTCAGGGTAAGGTTTACAGATATTAAACATATCACACTGCAAATATTTCATGCTAAAAACTGATGATTAGCGAATATTCAAATATATGAAATATCTAATTCATGAAATAGTTATTTGTATGAAGAAAATGTTCCTTAATTAGTCAGATTCTTGAGTAAGTGTAGTTTCTGGCCTCTCCTGCCAATCTAGCAGTTGGAAAGTAAGAAATTGCTAATAGATAAAAAGGTATTGCTTTGGTGGGAAAGATTACAGTGTTCCATGCATTTTGGCATCTAGTCATGCCTGCCACATGACCACAGAAACATCTGCAGAAGCAAACAGTACTGGTTCTTTGGCTGTAAATGGAGATGAGCACTATCTCAGAGTCAGACACAACTGGCTTTCGAGAAAGGGTTTAGGCCAGAACTTAACTTTAATTCTGGTCTGAACCAACATTAACTTGGCACTGTCCTGCCAGTGCAGCAGAATCTCCTTCCTAATTGAAGTCCACAATGCTACTTTTCTCTTTTTCTGAAGTAGATTTCTGACTTTTACAGATTTCTCACTGGGAGGGAGGGAGGGAAACCAATCTCTCCAGACACTGCTGCTGGATTCTTTCAATGGAAATCCGGCACTGTATCCTGTGCATAGTTAATAAAACATTTATGTTTGGTTCAAATGATAGAGCACTATAACAAGATGTGTCTGGCCATGGTGTTTCTAAAGCAAAAATTATATCACTCAGGAATGTGACTGGAAACTGGATGCTGGGCTAAACTCACTATTCTTCTATAGGAGGAATGGATTCTATCAACCAAATTTTTCCTTTTTCCAATGCACTTGAATAAAATTGAAGAGTCATAACTGTACTTATCTTGAGGCTCTCTTGCCTGGAATACTGTGGCCTATATCAAAATGTTAGTTCCAAGTAAAACAGACCAATTGAATCACTGGTAATTTGGTGCAATTCATATTTGGTAAGCAATAGAGTACATGAAGGCGTTCACTTCAATTTCAGTTGATTCGATGAGTTCATTCTTACCGGGGCTGAAATTGGATTTAGGCCTATAATTTTAACAGCTTGAATCATATAGGTCATGGGTTACATACTCATGAAAGAAACACACACACATTTTTCTGAGTAATAATTCTCTATCCAAATCACAGGAAAACTTGAATAAACTGATGTCCAACCTGCGGACGACTCACCCACATTTCGTACGCTGCATCATCCCAAATGAAACCAAAACTCCAGGTAACCTTGATGTGTAGATTTCCAGAAAAAGTTCACTAGAAGATCAGGATAAATTGCCATTCTTTTGTTTTCTGTTTCATCTTGATAGGTGCAATGGACCACAAGCTTGTCTTACACCAGCTGCGATGTAATGGAGTGCTTGAAGGAATTCGTATCTGTAGGAAAGGATTTCCAAACAGAATCTTATATGGAGATTTTAAACAAAGGTCTGTTGGCTAAATTTTAGTGATCTCAATGTGCATGGAGGCTTTTGCTGGAATAGTATTTCTAGAGAAGTAGATTATAGTGGCATCTATACCACAAGGCAAGTAAGCCTCTGTTTGAATGTTGTGTTCCAAATTGTAAGTTTAATTCACCACTGTTTCCATGTGCTAAACTAGGGGCTCCCAATCTTTTTCTGCTGTGGGCCTGACCATGCCCCCCAGATAGCTGAGTGGGCTAGACCATGCCCCCTGGAAGTGGGCACATTTATGGCTGTTGCAAATGTAGCCATCTCTGCATTTATGACAGTCACGGGTGCATTTACGCATGTGTGGGCATGTTTTATGGTTGACGTAAGACATGCCTGCACATGTGTAAATGCCCCTGCTCCCACTTCCAGGTGCAGCGATGGGCTGGATAAAACAGTGCCATGGGCTGTGTCTGGCCTGCAGGCCATAGGTTGGGAATCCCTGTGCTAAACTATGGCCTATATAAAATTGTTAGTCATAATTAGAATACATTGATTGAATCAACTGAATATGTTGACATAACAAATCCTGTTCTTTAAGTGGGTCTTCTTTATGTGGGATTAACAACTGGAATTGACTCAACATTTTTTGAAATGGAATTGCTTTGACTCAGGTTTTGACTGTGGAACTTACCTTTAAGCATTTTGTGTATTTGGAGAAAATATATAGACAAAACTTGTATAACCTCCTTTGACAACTATTGGTTGCCTTTTAATAGAGTATCATTTAAGGTGGGGTTTCTGAACCTTCGGCTGCCAGATGTTATTGGCCTTCAGCAGCCCTCCTGATCAGGCCTTCTGGGAACTGAAGTTCAAAAACATCTGGGGGGAGGGCTAGGTTGAGAAACCCTAATCTAAAGCCATGGGTGGGCAGTTTGTGATCCACCAGATGTTGCTGAACTGCACCTCCCATCAGCTCTAGTTATCAGACATACTACTGAAGGATGCTGGAAGTGGCAGTCTAACAGCTTGTGGAGCTCCACAAGTCACCCACACATGACCCAGGCTATTGGAGGATATTAGAAGTATGCCATTGCGACACAGCCTCTTCCTTCTCCAATACTTTCAATGTTGAAATGATATTTCTTTGTTGAATTGACAGATACCGTGTACTGAATGCTAGTGCTATCCCAGAAGGGCAGTTTATAGACAGCAGAAAAGCCTGTGAGAAACTGCTTGGCTCTATTGATATTGATCACACTCAGTACAAATTCGGGCACACCAAAGTAAGGACTTTTTTTCTGGTTGCATCTTGGTTATAAGTATTAGACATGCCAAGTGGCAGATCTAGATTTCATTCTATTTTCAGGTGTTCTTCAAAGCTGGTTTGCTGGGCCTTCTGGAAGAGATGAGAGATGATCGTCTGGCATTGCTCATTACTCGCACACAGGCTATGTGCAGGGGGTACCTCATGAGAGTGGAATACCAGAAAATGGTGGAGAGAAGGTAAAATGTCTTCTGTTCTCTTTGATGGTTTATGCTGAGATTCTTCAATTATGCTAAAGTAAGTAACAATTAGAGTAGGCCTATTTGAATCAATGATACAAAAGAGTTGACTCATCAAAGCACCATTGATTCAGTAAGTCTACTCTTCTATGATTTGCTATTCTAAGCAACAAAATTTTTGGCCATTTTAACTATTGGTACATCCGATCTTCCACTATGCTTCCCCAAAAGCATTAGGACATACTGTACTGTATATTTGGCCACATCAATGCCACAAAATGATTATATATCCTGTTACAGATTTTTGCAGCAGTTCTCTCTCCTTTGCTTTTCACATTCCTGCATGACTAAAATCCCTTTAAAATCTATCCCTCCAGAAGCAATTAATATCCTGTCAAGCAAAATGGAGGAGAAATCTGTTGCAATATTGGTATCCATTCTACTCTTAGCTACAAACCATAGATTATAATGGGAATGCTGACAAAGACCATTCAAAGTACCACCTCTTCTCATTTCCACTTTGCTGTTCTTTATCTCTATTCAAATATTCTGTGCTGCTTTAGGGTTAAATACAGTGATGGGATGACAAAAATTCTACTACCACGCCATGACGTCACGGATGTCATGGGCGTGGCCAATGTCATGACATCATGGCCGAAGCCGACGTCATGACGTTGTGGGCGGAGCCAAAAATAAAAATAAATAAAAATAAAAATAAACATACACACACACACCCCTCCCTCTCAGCCCACCCACCCAGACACAAATAGATAAATAAATAAATAAATAAATAAAATAAAAACAACCACCCACCCAAAACACAAATAAATTACCCACCCACCCCAAATAAAAACCCCTCGCTTACCTTTCTTGGGACCTGGCACCCCGACTGCGTCCACAGCTGCCGCCGGAGCTGCCTGCACCCCTGTGGCGTCCTCCTCGGGTCGGTACCTTTTTAGCCCGGCTCCGGCCACGGCCAGGGGCAGCGAGCAGCAGTGGCTCTGGCGGTGGCTTCAATCGCGGCTGCCGAGCCTCCCTGGGCCGTCCCCATGCCGTGCCGCCGCCGCCTGCAGCTTCCTCCTCCGCCAGGCGCCGCAGCCGGGCTAAAAAGGGACCGGCCCAAGGAGGAGGCCACAGGGATGCAGGCAGCGGCAGCTCCGGCGGCGGGGGGCAGCGGCTGCAGGCACCCAGCCCACAGGCGCCCGGCGGAGGAGGAGGCGGCAGCGGTGCGCCACGCCGGGCGTCCCCAGGGCATGGGGCTTGTCGGCAGCGGACGGCCCAGGCAGCCCTCAACGTGCCGCGGGGGAGGTGCCCTCCTCAGAGGGCTGGTGCCACCGCCGCCGCTGCCCCGAAAGCTATAGAACAATTAATTTTTTTAAATCGGAGCTAAAATGGCTCCAATTAACTGTGCATGCGCAGAAACTCAGTCTGACGCATACGCAATGCGTCAGATTGAGTTTCTGCGGATGCGCAGTCAATTGGAGCCATTTTAGCTCCGATTTATAAAAAATTTTTTCCTTTCGGTGAGGCGTCCACCCTCCCGGAGAACCCTCCGGGATTGTTCCTACCGGTTCCAGGGAACCGTCTGGAACCAGGGACATCCCATCACTAGTTAAATAAACCCACAAGGATGGGAGCACTCTACCTTCAAGACTTCTGTTGTCATTTTGCTCATGAAAAAGGGGCTGGCTCTCATGAGAAGACAGTCTCTTCTACATGTAGAGGGTTTTCATTCAAACCACAGCTCTTGAAGTTATGACTTCTGGCTTATGTGATACCCTTCACATATGTTTCTTCTTCATGTGAGCAAAGCAATGCCAGAAGGGAGAGACTACAACACTCTTTTCATTATGCATTTATTTAACCATAGTGTTAATACAGTTTCTGTGTTGTTGCAGTGAAAGGCTTATCTTGAAATGTTGCAAAGTACCTTGAAATTTTGCAAAAGGTTGCAACAATTTCCAGAGAGGTACCCATGTTAGTCAGTTTCAGCATGTAAAACAGAAGGAGGGGGGGAAAACAAAATTAGTGCCTTTGAGGTTAATAGATTTAATCCATTTTTAAAAGGTCTTTTAAGGCTTTGTTTTTCTTTTGTAATGCATTACGAAATTGCAGAACTCTGCCTAAGAAATCCTGTTTTAGTGTGAACCACACAGTTTCCACTATGAATAACTCTGTGGATTGATTCCACTCCAGGGAAGCTATCTTTACAATTCAGTACAACATTCGCTCATTCATGAATGTCAAGCACTGGTCCTGGATGAAGCTCTTCTTCAAGATTAAGCCACTGTTGAGGAGCGCAGAGGCAGAAAAAGAATTTGCAAAGATGAAAGAAGACTTTGCTAAAACAAAAGATGAACTTGCTAAATCTGAAGCCAAACGGAAAGAATTGGAGGGGAAAATGGTTACATTGTTGCAAGAGAAAAATGATCTGAAGCTACAAGTACAGTCCGTAAGTCATTCACAAACACCTTCTAATCGCCAACATCAGAATAATTGGTGTCCTAAGCAAATTGTTAATACTATGTATATATATATATATGACAGGAATTCTCAACCTTTTAAAGTCAGGGGCCGGGTCATGCTCCCTAAAACAGCTTTGAGGGCTAGACAGCCATTTTGCCCTTCTTCCACCACATGGCACTTCCAAGTGTGGTGGGGGGGCACACATGAAATGGTGCCGTGGGCCGCATTTGGCCCACAGGCTACAGTTTGAGAATCCCTGGTATATAAGATATCTTTTATAAATAGATTACTTTTATATATAGATACAGTAATACCTCGGATAACGTTTACGTCGGATAATGCTAAAATCGCATAACGTTAAGTAATCTGGGGGGGGGAGAATTGGATCGAATAACGTTAAGGTCCTATGGGATGTATCGGATAACAACCGCTAAAGCCTGTGTTGTTACAATGAATCTCTATGGAGCTTTAATGTTATCCGATCCATCCCATAGGATTTTAACATGCATCGGATAACACTAAAAATCGGATAGCACCAAGACTTGTGGAACCAAGTCTTAGCGTTATCCGAGGTATTACTGTATTCTTCTCAATTGTTACTGGTTATGCATCATTCAGACTGACCTAAAAACCCACATAAAACCAGTTCATGATAGAAAATGAAGCACTCAATAAAATATACAAACATAACAAGAATTCCAGAGTGAGAACCTCACTTACTGGGACAGGGCAAGAAACATATACTATGCAAAACCCTAATTGTGCCAACAAAAGGATTTGAAGATGTTCCCAATGGCAATTCTCAAAACAAGATCTACTACAGAGAGGACAGGCAAGGTTCATCAACAGCAGCAGACTGGTGCAGTTCAAGTAGTTTCATGGTGATTATTGGACATCTCAATCCATTTCCAAAGTATGTGAATTATTTCTTAGGGAGTGTTCCTTAGAAAGTGTTAATCTTTATTCTGTTTGTTCAAGTACCTCTACCTTTCCCTGCACTTTTTCATCTGATGCTTGAGCAACACCATTCTAAGTTATTTTGATCAAGCAGGACTTGTTTGGTTCTAGCTATTAAAACCCCTGCAAAAAGGGAGTGAGTGAGTTTCAGAATGTGACCTATTGCTACATTGGCTGCTAGAGTTTGTTTAATAATAATGAATATCATTGTGTTTCCTTCACCAAGGAAAGTGAAAACTTAGCCGATGCTGAGGAGAGGTGTGACCAACTGATCAAAACCAAAATCCAGCTGGAGGCTAAAATCAAGGAGCTGACTGAAAGAGCAGAGGATGAAGAAGAGCTGAATGCAGAGCTGACAGCAAAGAAAAGAAAACTGGAGGATGAATGCTCAGAGCTGAAGAAAGACATTGATGACCTTGAGTTAACATTGGCCAAGGTTGAAAAAGAAAAGCATGCCACAGAAAACAAGGTAGCATCTTTAATTTTTCTTTAAAAATTCATTTCCATCCATATATTTTTCTCCAGACACAAATAGGAAATATTATGTTGAGATATCCAACGGCAAGACATAGCGATAAAATATTCTCAGAAAACATACTACCACTTTTTAATGTAAAATAACTTCCCTTTTTGAGACATTTATTTAATCAGTTCGTAATCACAGGTTAAAGACAAATATAAAGAGAAACAATATCTAGCTGGAGCAATCAATGATCTTAACTTAATCATTACTGAGGTGAGACTTCAACAATATTTCGAATAGTCCCAACCACTCAGCTATGAAACAGATTAGCACTGAACCCTAGAGTCTGATACGACTGGCTTTTGAGCAAGGGTGACCTTTTCTTTTACCTAACCATTCCAAGACAATGTTATTATCTGTGTTCCATAGGTTAAGAACCTAACAGAAGAAATGGCAGTTCTGGATGAAACGATTGTGAAATTAACCAAAGAAAAGAAAGCTATCCAGGAAGCCCATCAGCAAGCTCTTGATGATCTACAAGCTGAAGAAGACAAAGTCAACTCTCTCACTAAGATCAAAATAAAGCTGGAACAACAAGTTGAAGATGTGAGAAAGCCAATCCCAGTCACTCTCAAGTGCTGCTTGCAAAACTTTCCAGAATTAAAACATTTGTATTTGAGCTATTCTTGTGCTCAAATAAGGTTTACACATAACTAAACAGAAGGCTATCCTGATGTCTTGAAATCTTTGTCATGAAATAACTGGGTAGAACATTATTAGCGGAGGGAGGGATAAGAGAACCTCAAAAACAGTGTGTTTCCTTAGCTGAAGGGAGAGAGTATGAAAGAATTTGTTTCAGAATAAGGGAGGATCATCCCCCCCCCCCTTACTCACTGTAGGAGAGAATAAGGAAGGAGAATAAGAGTTTGAGCCTTCCAGTTAAACTGGGTAGATACAATGGAGGGAGTTATGGATATCTATTATTTGTAGGCTAGTTCATTTCACATTTTATAAACACTGACTTTAACCCTAGCAAGAAAAAACATTTGCCCTTAAAATACATCTGTGAGACTGGCACTAACATTAAGCTTGTATTGCAGCTGGAAGGCTCCTTGGAACAGGAAAAGAAAATCCGCATGGATCTTGAAAGAGCCAAGAGGAAGCTAGAAGGTGACTTGAAACTTTCCCAAGAATCTTTAATGGATCTAGAGAATGATAAACAGCAGCTAGAAGAAAAACTGAAGAAGTACGGAATATGTAAATGATAGATAGATACTGAGCTATGTTTAGAGGGTGACTTCTTCTTATTGCCATTTCGCTGTCCATTTGCAGGAAGGACTTTGAGTACAGCCAGCTACAAAGTAAAATAGAGGATGAGCAAAACCTGAGTATTCAGCTACAGAAGAAAATCAAAGAGCTACAGGCATGTACTGGTTTCCCCCATACTTTATTCTTCTTCCTACCTAATTTTAAATTCGCAACAACACTAATAATCATGTTCAGTATGTGAAAGGTATAATCACGTGTATCTTCCTCATTGCAAAACTGAAAACTTTCCAAATGAAAACATAATTATTTAATTCCATTTTTAGGATGCTATCTTTTTAAATAAATCAACATTTATTTGCTAAACGACACCATTTCCATGGTGCCTTAACCTTCCCTAACTCCAACAAACCCAAATACATGGCATGCCATTTCCAGACACTGGTTTAATCCCTCTTCCTTTCTAGGCTCGCATTGAGGAACTGGAAGAGGAGATAGAGTCTGAAAGGGCAAATCGGGCGAAGGCAGAGAAGCAGCGATCTGATTTTGCACGTGAACTGGAGGAAATCAGTGAGAGGCTTGAAGAGGCTGGAGGAGTGACCTCTGCACAGATTGAAATTAATAAGAAGCGGGAGACAGAATTCCAGAAAATGAGGCGTGATCTGGAGGAGTCCGCTCTACAGCATGAAGGAATCATAGCGGCTCTCCGTAAGAAGCATGCAGACAGTGTTGCTGAGCTTGGGGAGCAAATTGAGAACCTCCAGCGGGTCAAACAAAAGCTGGAGAAGGAAAAGAGTGAGTGTAAAATGGAAATCGATGACCTGGCCAGTAACCTGGAGTCTGTTTCCAAATCCAAGGTATTTGAAAATAACACAAATAAATCTTTCACCGACTGAAATACAAATGTGCATTTTAATTACATACTGCTTATTTAAATGCAAACATATTTATAATTAATATAGTTATACTTTTTGAATTTATTTCTTGTTGATGATGATAGGCTAATCTAGAGAAAATGTGTCGAACATTAGAGGACCAACTGAGTGAACTAAAGGCCAAATCAGAGGAAAACCAAAGATCAGTGAACGATTTAACCACTCAAAAAGCTCGTTTACAGGCTGAATCAGGTAAGGAAAATTAGCTGGGAGGGCCAAAGATGTACCATATTTGCTGGCTGATAAGACACATCAGAATATAAGACGCATCCCATTATTATCAAAGTAGTCCACTATGGGCCACTATATACAGTACAAGACACACACTGTTTTCCCAGTGTATTTTAAGGGGGGAAGTGGGTCTTATACCTTCCTCTGAAAATTATACTCCTGATTTAATTTGATTTTGTAATGCCTATTTATCTCCAACAAGGCCTGAAGCTAAGAGACAACAGTTGGGAAGCAGCAGATTTCCATGGGGCCAATCAGTTTAAATTCAAATATTTCAGACATCCGTGGGCTCAGATGATAATCTGGTACTTAATTATGAAAGTAGGATTTAAATTTATTCTGGGAGAATCTTTTAGACTATGAGTCTAGTTTGTTGCAGACTAATTAACAGGAAAAAGTAAACAACTAATTGTAATGCTAATTAAAAAGAAGACAAAGCAGAAGAATAAGACCTTAGTTGCATGCTCCCAGGTCTTAATTTGTGCTAGGACGTACAAAAGACAACATTGCAGACATGATAGTACAAGAGGGACAAAGGAAATAGGAGACATTTGTGTGTTTTCATTTAATACTTCTGGTGCAACTTGCAAACTGGAAACATACTTCTTCACATTGAAATGCACCAGCTGTCACTGAATTTTACCATGCAGATCTCACCTTGGGAGATCTTTGTCACACAATATAGTGAAAGTGTTAGACAAAAATATTTATGCCATCTCTTGCCAAAAATGTCTGTCTGTACTTTATGTAGGACAAACAGGACAATATTTATGCAAAATAATTAATGGACACAAATCAGACATCCGGAATGGCAACACTGAGAAACCTGTATCAAACCACTTCATTCTAACTGGACACTCTATCAAAGACCTGAAAGTTACAATTCTGGAACAGAGAAATGACAGAATTAGGATTGAAAGGGAGACAGCAGAAATCAAATACATCCATCTGTTAGACACCCATCACAGGGGATTAAATATTAGCGAAAGGTTTTTGGGACATTTTCAAATTTGATACACAGATTGCCAATTCTCTTTAGCAAAACAGGAAGTAACCAGGTACAGTGGTTTTATTTGCAGGTCAAAGGTTGATCAGAGACCAGAATGGGCTTCCTCAGACCATTTGAGATTAAAAGGGAGACATTTAGAGCTAATCTGAATAATCTATTGTTGCTGATGGCTGTGGGAAGCTGTATTGTTGTGCTTGCTTGTCTGTCATTTTGCTTGAACACAACATGCTCCCTTTGACCCCTGAATTTGGTGTATAAAAACCATGCCTGTAAGTTTCACTCGTTGTCTGAAGAAGTGGACTTGATCCACAAAAGCTAACAATAACAATATAGCAGTTAGTCTTTAAAGCACTACAGTGTTTTTCATTTCATTTCGTTTATTTTATTTTGTTTTCTGATATAAGAGGAAAATATGGTCATTCCCCCCCCCCCCCCATTTGCAACCTAACATCTCTGAAACTGCTTTGAGCATATTCAGAGTGATTTCTCCTTAATGAGTAGCAAAGTGTCCTCAGTATACCTGGAATAAGTGATTTTACATTAGGGAATGTGTTGTAGGGTAAGAGCAGAATACAAAGTACAGTTCTTCCAATTGCATTAACGAGTACCTGTAGAGAAAGAACATTTAAGGCGCAATTCTCATTCACCCAGGAACAATAGACTACTCTGAGATTTGCCTGTTTCATGTGGGATCATGCCTATTTTAAAAAAAAAATCAACAAAATGATTTGTACAGTATATAACAAATTTTATAATGGAAAAAAATAGAATTTATTTTCTTTGGTCAAAGGTGAACTGTCACGCCAACTTGAAGAGAAGGAAAGCATCATATCCCAGCTTTCCAGAAGTAAGCAAGCATTTACACAGCAAATAGAAGAACTGAAGAGACAGCTAGAAGAAGAATCCAAGGTATTCAAAATTGTAGAGAGCTGGGAACACTGATTTTGCTTAATTAAAAAGGGTACAGTACCGTACAAAAAAATTGTGTACATTTTCTATACTTAGCAACATACCTGTTTATTTAACAAGCGCATTCTCTTCCAGTATAAAACTCAGGTCTACAACATATGAACTATCACTGGGAGTTTATTGATGAAGTTTTCTTTAGCTAGCAATTTATACCCCGTGCCATAATTGGATTACATACTGGCAGCCTGGCTTTTAAACATCAATCTTACCCACATTTACCTGGATAGAAGTCACATATGTGGGAGTAGAAAGGGAGTTCAACTTAATTCAGTAGGAATTACTCTTGAATAAACATAGATTAACAGCGTTCTGTGCACGCCAGTGTTGAGGGATGCCTGCCACGTGTCCACGGAAATGTCTGCAGATGCAGACAGCGCTGACTCTTTGGCTATAAACAGAGATGAGCACTGAACCCTAGAGTCGGATGCGACTGGCTTTCGAACAAGGGTAACCTTTACCTTTACTAGACATAGATAATAATCTGGCCAATGCATTGCCTTTCTCCTTTTAATTCCTGCTGCTGCATCTGCCAAACATCATCTTCCTTCTTTTTGATTTAATCTATGGCCATAATCCTATTGGTACATATAGTGTCATTGGTAGTGTAACTATATTACAGCAGAAAATCACTGCTAGTTAGGGAGTTGTTGCTTGTATTCTTCATTGCATACCAAATCTGATGTATGATGAAGAATAAAAATGGCAATTTGCTGCTGTGTTTTACAAACTTATGTTGTTGTCTGTAAGAAGTAGGGTTCTGACCTATATATTTTACTATAGATACCATTCTCGTAGAAAAATATATTAGCTCAGTCCTGTTTGCTATAATAATACTTTGGATTGTACTCCTAGAAACTGTTCCATGGAGATAGAAGGACATGTATAGAAATCAGATTCAGTTATAAAATAATAAGTGATGTACTTCTGATTCTTAGGCAAAGAATGCCCTGGCACATGCCTTGCAATCTTCTCGCCATGACTGTGACTTGCTCCGGGAACAATATGAAGAAGAACAGGAAGCCAAGAGTGAGCTCCAGCGTGCCCTGTCCAAGGCCAACAGTGAAGTGGCCCAGTGGAGAACCAAGTATGAGACGGATGCCATTCAACGCACAGAAGAGCTGGAAGAAGCTAAGTAAGTACTGTATTGTGGTGGGAAATGTCAATTTAGTAGCCTTTCCCCTACATTAATCTCTTCTAATCTGTCATATGCCGAGTGTACTAGTCTCCTTAGAATCAGTTACATCTTGCATTAAGATTATATATAATCCCTATGATTTATCATGATCATTCACCCTTCGGTGATGGCGTTTGCGTTTGACATTCTGGGCAGTATTGGAATTATTATTTTTTCTTAACCTCTTGTATTATACTTTTTTCTTTTCTGAAGACCTGGGAGACAGCTTCCCAAAGAGAGCAGATGTTTTCCAGGGATGGTGGTCTATAAGATCCCAGTCATGTGAATCAGGAGGAGATATTATGTGAGGAAGCCAATTTGTCACTACAGAAAAGGTTGCTCTAGATGTTTATTATCTAGCTGTCCTCAGCACAGTCCACTGCATTTTCTTCAGTGGAGGTTTGTTTCCTAAGCAAATCATGGACAAATATTCACTTACCATGTTATGCAATGCCTGGGTGCAAAAATAAGTGAGAAGATGATAGTAGATTACAATGATTTTCTAACATTTAATGATATTGATAAAATTGTCATTATGGTACCTAGTTCAGAAAATGCATTTGCTGAGTTTATAACAGGGATTCTCAACCTGTAGCCCATGTTGCCCTCCACTGCTTCCACCATGCCAGGAAGTGCCATGCGATGGAGGAAGGGCAAAACAGCCATCCAGCCTCCAAAGCTGTCTTAGGGAGCGTGACCCGACCCCTGGCTTTAAAAGGTTGAGAACTCCTGGTTTATAACATGTAGAGGAAATACAAACTGAACATTTTGCTAAGTGACACATTACCCATTAACTGTAATGTGTAGCATGCAGTGGTGTTGGGACATTTTAAAATTAGAGTTTAATCAAGAGCTTAGAATAGGAGAGGAAGGAGGCATTAAACATCTGTGGTCCAAATCTAGGCAAATGAATATATACAAGAGTATAATTCAAGAGGTTAAGAAAAAATAATAATTCCAATACCGCACAGAATGTCAAACACAAATCATTGTGCATTGTATAATAAAGCTATATTTCCCAAGGTGCTGGAGGACGTTTTAAAATCAACCTTGGGGGATGCTTTTCTAGCTCTCTGAAAGGACAGTGGTTGGAAAGGATATGAAAAACTTATTTCTTTTAAAACTTGCTGTATCTTTTTGTTTTTTCTGTTTAGCATTAGCATTTCTGCTATCGCTTGTAACCAGTGATGGGATGACAAAAAATTTTCTACCCCACCGTGATGTCATCACAGTGGGGCGGAGCTAACATCATGACATCATGATGTGGGCGGGGCCAAAAATAAATAAATAAATAAATAAAATTAAAATAAACACACACACAACCACAACACAAACCCATAAATAACTTAAGTAACTAAAATAAAAAAAAATTAAAAAATTAAATAAAAATTAAATAAAAATACACCCACCCACTGAAAATACAAATAAACCACCCACCCACCCCAAACACAAAACCCTCACTTACTTACCATTGGAAGTGGTGGTGAGGCCTGCCCGCTGCCGGCACCGAGCCAATGAGCTCCCCCAGGGCCGCTGAGCCCCCACGGGCACGTTGAGGCCCGCCCGGGCCGTCTGATGCCACCGAGCCCTCCCAGGTACTTGGGGCCGCCGAGGATTGCGGCGGCAGAGGCGGCAACCGCAACCCTCAGCAGGCGGCACCGGCTCAAGGAGGAGGAGGAGGTCGCAGTCGCCTCTTCCTCGGGCCGGTGCCGCCTGCCAAGGATTGCAGTAGCCGCCTCCGCCGCCGTAATCCTCGGCAGGCACCCGGCGGAGGAGGAGGCTGCAGGCAGTGGCGGCAGTGTGCCCCGCCAGGCGTCCCTAGGCCATGGGGGCTCGTTGGCCCCAAGTCCTTGGGAGGTCTCAGCGGCGGCAGACGGCCTGGGCAGGCCTCAACATGCCCGTGGGGGCTCAGTGGCCCTGGCGAGGTGCCCTCCTCTGAGGGCTGGTGCCACCTGCCGAGGCTGCCGCCACTGGAGCTGCTGGAGCCGCTCCAAAAAGGTGCAGCTCTGGCTAAAAGAGGCAGCGAATGGCTGCCCCTTGCTGCACATGTGCAGAAACTCAATCTGACGCATTCGCAATGCATTTTGGCTCCATTTTTTTTTTCTTTCGGTGAGGCGTCCGGAACCGGATGCCTCAAAAAATGACTACCCTCCTGGACAGCCCTCTGGGATTGTTCCTACCGGTTCTGGGGAACCAGTTGGAACCGGGGTCATCTCATCACTGCTTGTAACTATTGACCCTGCCAATGGAGAGGAATATAATAATTCCCGAAAACAGCAGCATAAATAGAAAGCATTCAAATATACTAGTGTTAACTTGATATAAAATGATGCACCTTGCACCTTACATTTCACATCCATGATGGCTAAAGTTTAACAAAAATGTATATTTTTGGGGGAAATGGTAGGGGGCTATGGGCCAAAAAGAAATCCAGAATTTTATGTACAGTAGTAGTACTTCCTTCCTTCCTTTATCTCTCTTTTTAAAGGAAAAAACTGGCTCAGAGACTTCAAGAAGCTGAAGAGCAAGTTGAAGCTGTGAATTCCAAATGTGCTTCCCTGGAGAAAACAAAACAAAGGTTGCAATGTGAAGTGGAAGATTTGATGGTGGATGTTGAGAGAGCAAATGCCCTAGCAGCTGCTCTGGACAAGAAGCAAAGGAATTTTGACAAGGTAGATTTTAAATACTTGTCTAGTTTCAGCCTTACATAAGACTAAAAGAGTGGCTTCACCCCATGTCAAGAGAAGTGGCGAGGTAGGGGGCTGACATTTGACACTCCAAATATAAGCAACCACTTGTGTCTGGACCCAACTCTCATTTTATATGTTTGCAAGTGTTGTGTGCCATCGAGTTAGAACTGACCTACAGTATAGCAACCTTAATAAGACTTTCAAGGTAAGGAAGATATTTAAGGAGTAGCTTGACCAGTTTCACATCCCCGGTGAATTTCCATGGCTGAACAGTGAAACTAATTTGACTAATTCTGAGTAAGAAAGACTAAATAATTTCACATTAATTTAATACATATATATGAGCCTTATAAATGAATGTACTGTAAAATTATTCTGTTTTTCTGACTGAGGACAAGTTAAACCTGCAGATACACCAATCAGGGACTTATCACTCAGCTATTGAGAAATGGCCAAACTCCTGTTGTCTTGCTATGCCATAGCTGGCTGGAAAGCAAAATGAGTTAGGTCTCTGGATGCAGAATCAAAGGCTTGGGGTGGAATTCCCCACTATGCATCCTTGAACAAGCTGCATAGTCCCAGGGTGTCCCCAGAACAAGAGAATGGCATTTGAGTACTCTTCACCTAGGAACTCCCCACCCTCACCCCAAAGAGTGTAGCATAAGTCAGAATTGACTTAGTGGCAAGCAATAATGTACTCTCATGAAGAGGCAAAACCTCCTAGTAAAGTATGAAAAAGAATTACAGCTCTGTGACCAGCAAAGGAGGATGGGGGTATTGAATAATGAAAGCAGATGTTGTATAAAACAAAATGCAGTGGTGAGAAACAAAGGGCAAACAAGTTAAACAGAAAAACATTAAGACCAATCATTGATTTGGCAGCGACTGCCAAGTAAATGATTCCTGTCTAACATAATACATCTTTTCACGGGTAATGTGCTTTTCAAGTCTACTTCCACACTCCTGTGAGTGGCAAGTATGACAAACACAGCCACTTTGACTGGTTGAGGGAGGCATTTCTAGCCTTCATTTCTCTGCAGAATCATCTGTGGTAATTATAAATGGACTTTTATTTACAAAGTAAAATACAACACCAAACAACTAAACAGAATCCAGAATCTATATTGGATTTAGTGGTTCATTGAACTATTACACTGAACAGTAGGCTTTTGTTCTTTGCATATTGTTGCATTGTGTTACCTTATGGCCATCATGAAGTGGTCTGAGTGAAAGGCTTTTTGCTATGTGCTTCACCATAGTAGTAGAAAGGGGAAAGTATTGTTAAGTCTTGATAGGCAATGGATAATAGTAGGTGCAGAGTACACTTCTGAGTAATCTGTACCTAGAAAACCTTAAAAGAGTTGTCATAAGTCAGAACTAATTTGACAGTACACAATTCTTACCATTTGAACTATGACTTTACAGTCGGAATGACATCGCCAACAGTGGCAAATAGCTGCTAATTAAAGAGCCACTGCTTCAATTTTGAGTTGTGCATGATTTGCATTGCAATGAAATGAAGCTGTCTGCAACCCAGAATCAAAGCAGAAATTAGGGATGTGTCATTTGGACTTTTTGTACTCTCAATTCCCAGAATTCTCCCAAACGCTTAGCCCCATGATGGCCAACCTTGGCACTCCAGTTGTTCTTGGACTTCAATTACCAGAAGCCCAAGTCAGCAGTCAATGCAGATCAGGGCTTCTGGGAACTGAAGTTCAGGAACAGCTGGAGTGCCAAAAGTTCGCTATCACTGTTAGCCTATAGATAACTTGAGATGCATCTACATTTTGCTCATTTGGAGAAGGACTTTGTTTGGAGGGTCCATTACCTAGTTCTGGACTAGTTTCCAGTTAATAAAGGAAGCTGTTCTCATGCTATTTGAGAGTCATATGGCTTCCTGGAATTGTTTGGATTTTTGGTATGCTTCTAATAGAGAAAAGTAGGAGGTAGAGAAACCCTGCATGAACTGTCATTATTTGTTCCTTAATAATATTCAGAAACACTACAAAGAGTATGCAGCTGGTTTAGCAAGGAAAAGATATAAGCAAAATAAACATGGCCATTCATTAACTCAGACATGCTGGATTTTAAGATTTTAGCAGAATGGAAAACCAAGTATGAGGAGAGCCAGTCAGAGTTGGAAGGTGCCTTAAAAGAATCACGCTCCTTGAGTACTGAACTCTTCAAAATGAAGAATGCCTATGAGGAAACATTAGATCAACTTGAAAGTATCAAGAGAGAAAACAAGAACTTACAACGTAAGTGTCCTGCTTGTTCTCCTCTTCATTTGTTGGTATTTTGACTCCAGTAAATACTGAAGGGTTCATAAATAAGCAAAGGTAGACAGATTATAATTGTGTCTTTAGCAGTTGTATCACTCCAGCATCTCCAAGCTGTGAAAGCAACAACAATTGAGTAACTGCTTATCTTGGCTTAACTGTGTGTAGAACAGTGGCCAGAAACTAAGAAACATCCACAGAGGGAATTCAGCCTATTAGTCAAGAATAATATGTTCTAAAAGTAGGGACCTCATGGTTATATCCTTGCTTAGAATGGCAAAGTCTTCTTCTCTGCATGTTCTCCTCTCACTTGCTCCAAGATCAGGGTAGCCATTTTGTTTTGAGAAATGCCAATTTCTTTCAAAGGGATCCCTATCAAGTATTCGCAACAATAACTGACTGGTTTAATTTCACACAGTACATTTTTGCTCAGGTGAACAGTTTTATGTAATTCTGGAAATATGTTCCACAGACACATGCAATGTGTAAATTAGGTTATTATTATGGATAGATTAGATTGTGAAAAATAGTTTCATGAGGCTTATTGTTGAATATCTGTGCCCGTAAAATTCAGAGATCTGCAGATGTTTGGTATATGTTATATGAACTAAAGAAAAGTGCCTTGTAAGGTGGAAACAGCAGCGAAACAGCAGGTAATCTTGAAGCTGACAGAAGGTGGCATCTTAGCTCTGGTGATGCCTGTTTGTGGTTGTATATAACAGATTGTCACAAGTGTGTATGTAATTTTTACCACAGTTACACTGGAGGTATTCTGCTCATCTGGAATTTGTTTTATTGACTATTTTTGTGCATTTTCAATATTTCCAGAGGAGATAGCTGATCTTACAGAACAAATTGCTCAAAATGGCAAATATATTCATGAACTTGAGAAGGCCAAGAAACAGGCAGAGATAGAAAAATCTGACATGCAGATGGCTCTGGAAGAAGCAGAGGTAAGATATCAAGAATGGATGAGAGAGGGGAATATAAACAATCTAATTTATGCTTTCATACAGCTTTGATGTTGGGAGAAGGAGCTAACTATTTACTTGAGAAATGTGCCCAATGGGAGCATCACCCTTAACTGTTAAAAACAATTAAGTGGGTATGTGATTATCTTCTGTCATTATTATACCAACTGTTTTTGAAAACTTCTCAAATGATCTTCTACTTCACTGCTAACACATATAAGAGATGTTCATCTACGCATGCTTAACTACATTATGTTAAGAGGTCCAAAATAACATTGGGCATCATCTTTTGCATCTAAATGGCATAGGGACCTCAAGGAACTCTGTTCTTTCCCTACTAGCCCATTGTCAGATGTGGGAAAAGACAGAAGAAGGCAAAGAGGGGGATTTTTGTTTGCTTTCCTCTAAAATTGCTGGTCAAGAAAAACAGGCAGGCAGACAGACGCACAAAGGAGAGTTTGCCTTTCCAAAGAGGAAGCCTCCCCACCCCCCAACTGCCTTTGTACATTTCCCTCCTGTGTGTTCCTCCTGCTTCTGCACTGCTATACATGTCTCTTTTTAAAAGCCCACCAAGCCACAGGCAGACAGACACAGAAACAACACAGGAAGTTTTGGCTTTCCATAGGCAAACTTCCCCTGCTGCTTTTGGAAATTAAACACTTCCTCAGCTCCATGGTGTAAATGTTAAATGGGTCTCAGACTCCCTCACCATTTAACCCCCTACCACATAACTCAGTCCACCTTCAGCAGTCTGCATCCCTCCGTGAAGCCCACATCACCTTGGTGTGATAAGATATGCAGTTCACAGTGACTTAGAGTAGTGTTGCCAGTTGCCAAGACACCAGACCTCTTCCAACAAGCTTAGCTCTATAAGGACCAGAGACAATGGTTCTGGGTTCAAACATTGTTATAGTGCAAAGTTATTAAGTTTCAGAAGATTAAAGCAAAGGAACATGGTTGCTAAACCCATTCCAATAAAAGCAATAAATGCTTTACTAAATGTCTTAGCAAGGTACTTTGTCAGGTAATATTAAATGGAATCTGAACTGTATCCTTACACATGGGATTTTTAAATTTGCTTGTATCATGAAGTGACCTTCCTAAGCCATTTCGCAATACTGTATTGGCAAATTGAAAGAGGAAGTCTTCCTTTGATCTGTTCTCATCAATCGCACACATTGGAGAACTAACCAAAGTAAAGCAGTTCTACCCATGCCTCTGGATTTATTTGTTTTTTAAATCTCTTACTGCTGCTGATAGTATTTACTATGCATATCTTTAGGGTCATAGGATCATCTGATGCTATCTGATTTTTGTTCGTTATTTTTGGATGATTATTATTTTGATCTCGATCTCTCTCTCCTTGCAAAAATCCATACAGCAGGCTAAACACCAGTCTGATGATACTCTTTGTTTCTGCAGCTATACATCTGAATTTTTAAATTAATGCTCCAATGTTCCTTTCAACAGGCAGCTCTTGAACATGAGGAGGCAAAAATTCTTCGCATCCAGCTCGAGTTAACTCAGGTGAAATCAGAGATTGACAGAAAGATTGCTGAGAAAGATGAAGAAATTGATCAGTTGAAGAGGAACCATCTCAGAACAGTGGAAACAATGCAATCAGCTCTGGACGCAGAAATAAGGAGCAGGAATGAGGCCATACGGATCAAGAAAAAGATGGAGGGAGACCTGAATGAAATGGAAATCCAACTGAGCCATGCAAACCGCCTTGCTGCGGAGGCACAGAAACAACTACGAAATGTCCAAGGGCAACTCAAAGTAGGTACCTCCCAATGGATCCCCTCTTATCGTTAATACACATTATGGTCCTAACAAATAACCCAACCAGGAACATGTTGTCTTTGTAACCAGGACACACAGCTGCATTTGGATGAAGCCCTCCGAGGCCAAGAAGATCTAAAAGAGCAATTGGCCATGGTGGAGCGCAGAGCTAACCTGATGCAGGCTGAGATTGAGGAGCTCCGGGCAGCTTTGGAACAGGCAGAAAGGGGGAGGAAACTTGCTGAACAAGAGCTTCTTGATACTACGGAACGGGTGCAGCTTCTCCACACACAGGTATGGGCTATGCCCATCAATGTAACAATGGAGAATTTGCCTTGCTGGATTAGACTCATATCCAGTGCACTTTGTCCAAGAGGGATCAACCAGATGCTGCAGGCAATATCACAAGTAGCTCACTAGACCCACCATCTGGTAACTAGTGGTATGGTGACTCTGACTTGCAGTAATAGCAATTGCAACAGAAAGGACACAAACATATTTTAATTTTCTCTTCTTTAGAATACCAGCCTCATTAATACAAAGAAGAAGCTGGAAATTGATATTTCTCAACTTCAAAATGAAGTGGAAGATGCCATTAGAGAGGCCAGAAATGCAGAAGAAAAGGCAAAGAAAGCAATCACAGATGTAAGCACATTTCATTTCCCTTGAGTTTCCCTTGGTGTGCTGATGGAAATTTTTGCAAAATATTTAAAATACAGAATGTCTGTAAATAAAAATAAAGGCAAGAACCTTGAGGTGATCATCATATATAATGGATGGGGTCTACTTAAGATGCCCTTCAATCAGCTGTAATAGAACAGAAGACATTCCCCCACAGTTACGTTCTATTCAGTTACGGATATGTGCACATAAAAAAAATCTACTGATTCTACTCAAGGTCCCAGGAAGCTGTCAGACCAATGGTTTATCTCACTCAGTATTTTCCAACTGGATTGCCAGATGTTTCTGAGGACTTTGGACAACATTCTTTTCATAGACCTCTCTGGAGATCCCTGGTGTTCCTTAGTGGACTCCCATCTACCTATTCCCTTACAGTGATGCTGCCTAGCTGCCAAAGTGAACCGAAATCTGATGTGTCCAGGATCTAATGCACGTGATCTGAGTTTGAGCCTGATGAGTTCAAGGTTGACTCAGCCTACTACTTTTCTGAGGCTGGCCAAACGAGTATGCAGGCAAAATGCTAATTACCTTGGGAATTGCCCAGAGAGTACTCTAAGTGCTATAGGGTGGTGTGTAAGTGTACTTGCAATTGTTATATCTGATGAGCTCTCCTCTGTGGTCACAACATTCATTTCCCACTCAAATTGGGTTCTTTCTTTCTCTCTTCCTAAAAAAAAAAGTCATTCCCATGGGTCTACATCTGAATGGTGTCATTCAGACACATTGTACTGTAATTGTTATTAATGCAATACTATAACAACCTCCTTGGTGCTATTCTTTTGGAAATTCAGACATAATTCCATGTACAGTGGAACTCCGCATAATAAACACTTTGTATAATGAAAAAAATTATATAATGAAGAGGATTTGCGCTAACCGCTATACCCAATATAACAATTTTTTTCATTATACGAAGCAATGCATCTCTATGGGGAAAATCTTACAATGAAAATCTCTATGGGAAAAATTTTACAATGAAAAATTTTCATTGTACGATTTTTCCCATAGAGATTTTCATTGTATGATTTCCCCCCTAGAGATGCATTGCATCCCATAGGGATTTTAGTTATGTGAGGCATGCTTTGTATAACAAAAAAAATTTGTATAATGAAAGACATTGTGCAACCAACTTTTTTCCTTATGTGTACTATTTTATGAAAAGTCAGTGCTTTAATCTGGTGCGAATAAGAGTTATTCTGACTTTGCTAACTCTGCTGTACTGTTCTTTGTGCTGGGTGTGCTCTTTGTAATATTTGTTTGTCTTAATTTATTCTTTATATATTTCAAGGCGGCCATGATGGCTGAAGAGCTAAAGAAAGAGCAAGACACTAGCGCTCATCTGGAAAGAATGAAAAAGAACCTGGACCAGACAGTGAAGGATCTGCAGCTCCGCCTGGATGAGGCAGAACAGTTGGCCCTGAAAGGAGGGAGGAAACAGATCCAGAAAATGGAGGCCAGGGTAAATGTGGGGTCTGAGGGCTGGTGGCACGTTTTAGAGTCCTCCACAGTTCAAACCCAACTGTATCAGTTTAGCTACATCATCATGTCTCAAATGTCCTAGATCCGAGAGCTTGAGTCTGAGCTAGAGGGAGAACAGAAACGAGCTTCAGAAGCCATCAAAGGCATCCGCAAGTATGAGCGGCGAGTCAAAGAACTGACTTTCCAGGTGAGAGGGAAAACGGGATGCCTGCCTCCAGTGTCTTCCTTCCCTTGACATAAACTTGTGCATCAGCTAATACGCTCCCACTTTTCTAGGGTGAAGAAGACAGGAAGAACGTGATACGGCTACAAGATCTGGTGGATAAACTTCAGCTGAAAGTAAAAAGCTACAAGAGACAAGCAGAGGAGGCTGTGAGTTGCTTAAACATCCTAATTTACACTTTTAAAAGAAAACTGGAGTTATGACTTTGTTTTGTTTTGTTTTTGAATTACATTTGTGTTTTTGTGTGTTCCCCTTTTTGCTATAGGACGAACAGGCCAACACTCATCTCTCCAAATTTAGGAAGTCACAACATGAGCTGGAAGAGGCTGAAGAAAGAGCTGATATTGCCGAATCTCAGGTTAACAAGCTCCGAGCAAGGAGCAGAGAATTAACATCCAAAAAGGTAAGTTCATCCTTATGTCAGATGCCAAAAAATCTGCAAGGTGAAGGATGCAATTTTTATTTAGAAGTTAGTGCTGCAGCAATGAGCAGAACGGGACTATGGTGGCTTAGTGGTTAGGACACTGAACTTGACTACTGGAAGGTCGACAGGTCAGCAGTTCGAGACCTGACTGCTGCAAAACAGAATCTAAATAGTGTCTGTCCCAGCTCCTGCCAACCTAGCCGTTCAAAAACAAGAAGTTGCAAGTAGACAAATAGGTACCACTTTGGTAGGAAGGTAAACAGTGCTGGCTCTTTGGCTATAAATGGAGATGAGCACCGAACACTAGAGTTGGATACAACAGGCTTTTGAGCAAGGGTGACCTTTACCTTTATGTATGAGTGGAAAGACATAAAAGACTGTAAGACTTTCAAGGAAACTCACTATTCCTCCCTTTATGGGTTGTTAAAGGTATCTGATGACCAGCTGAAGTGCTCCCATGACACATTTTAACCTTCTTCAGAAGCCTGGTTTCTGACTAGGCACCAAAAATAAAAATGACAAATGGCTTCTCCCTATTTTATCTTGGTATTTTAGCCAGCCTTTGTTTCTTAAACTAAAGTTTTATCTTCAATACCATGATAATATAGCACACGTGGTAAATGACCAGTGAAGGGGTACCAAATTTTTGAAATGAGCCACCTCTTTACCAGAGACCATGAGCTCCCCCACCCCAATAAAATGGGCAAATCACATGCAAAGTTTGGGAAGGCTTCTTGTCAGCTTTGGGACAGAAAAACTGAGGGGAGCTGCTTGCTTTTCTCTCATGATTTTCAGGGCTCGTGTCAAATCTTTTACATGTTAGTGGTACGTTTTTGAATAGAACAAACCTGATGGCCCCCTATGCAACTGCTGTGCTTCTCCTTGAGTGCAAACATTATGTCTGAATTGTGAAATATTAAAACTATCATTAACCAGGATATGAAATCAACTTTAAATCTTGGCTTGATTTCTTGGTTTCACAACTTAGCTTTTCTGAAGTTGCTAACTGTTCCTCCTCCTCCAGTATGGATATAAAAAGAAACTACAGGTAACTTAAGATATGCAGGCAATTGTGAAGGGAGCAGGGAACAATGTGAGAGGAGTATGAAGCTTGTTTATTTATCAGGTTATTAAACTGATATATAGTTAATACAGTAAAACCTCATATAACACTAAAACCTGGTTCCACAAGTCTTGGTGTTATATGATTTTTCGTGTTATCTGATCCTCTATGGGATCCATAGAGATACATTGTAACCACACAGGCTTTAGCGGTTGTTATCTGAAGCATCCCATAGGATCTTAATGTTATCTGATGCAATTCTTCCCCCCAGATTCCTTGATGTTATGCGATTTTCGTGTTATTCGATACTAATGTTATATGAGGTATTACTGTATCACGACAGCGTGCTTTTCCTGTAGTGGAGTTTATTTATGCGCATGACTTGTTTTATTGTTTTAGGTAAGAGGAACAATATTAGCACACTTGTCACTGTAACCTATGAAGCAAGGCTTTGTTTGATTGTGTAGAGAAGTTATTATGTCAAAATCTACATTTAGCTTGTACTGTAATTATTTACCTAATGACAGTGGCTAGAGCTGTTCTCTCAATTTTTAAATTGTTTTGATTTTTGACAGGTGATAATAGAACACGAAGAATGAATTCACTGGACTGAAGGTGGGAATATATGCAAAATGCATATTTCTCCCAAAATTGTTGGGAAACTGTAGAAATCCTGTAATCTTCCTTGAGTTGCCCCATTAGAAATTAAACTATGCCTTGCACAGATGCTCTGAGAATTTTATTCTTTTATTGTTGTTGCTCTTAATCACGATTTTACTTCATGTTTCTATTGCTAGGTAGTGCTCAAGGTGTCTTATAACAATTATTAAACAGTAAAAAACAGTAAAAACAAACCAGAGGGGGAATAAAATCAGAAAAAACTGGTCATATAATTGTCCAATTACCAAGAAATGTGCAAGTGGCTGCAACAGACATCTCTTGAAAGAATGACAGAAACACTTTTTTTTGCTCAGTTTCTTCTTTGCCGAAACAGCAGCAAAGGGCCAGCTCTAGTCTGTAGTGTGATATCTGGTGGCAGAAGGTGGGAATTGCAGTTTTACTACAAGAAAAGAATATCGGCTAGTTTTAGTATGAATATGAGGGGCTGTGGTGGCTCAGTGGTTAAGAAGCTTGCCTTGTTAGCTCGAAGGCTGGCAAGTTGGCAGCCTGAGACCTGGGTACTTCATGACGGTTTGAGTGCCCATCTCTGTCCCAGCTTCTGCCAACGTGGCAGACTGAAAGCAAGAAATTGGAAGTAGACAAATAGGGACCACTTTGGTGGGTAAAAGATCTTGGGGACATGAAAGGAGGCTCATTCAGGCGTCCCCTGAGCAGAGTTTCTCCAGAAAAAAAATTATTTCAACCCAGAATAATTTCTGACTCAAAATTATTATTATTATTATAGTATGAGTATGTGCAGTTGTTACAAAGGAGCAGGAAGAAAGAAACTAAAATCAAACCAAAATGGAATGCAGAATGATACCAAGGCTATACCTTCCTGTGGGGAACAGTCACCCAGAAATTGTATTCTGTAATATACCTTTTCTTTCATTTTGGTTTGTCTAATTGTAGGGTTTTCATGGTAAGAGAAGTTCACCTTTCCACCTATTAACAAAACAACTTGAGAGCCACTGCCATGGTCTTCTCTGCTGGTGTTACCATCAGTTGTCGTTGCTACCCAGTAGCTGCCACCATCACCATTGGAACTATCCATTATTTGCCAGGTGATTAAGAGCAGTTTCTGCTTCACAACATGATTGTGATGACAGAATATGGAACAGGAGAGGCAAGGCGTTTGCTTTGAGCTAATTTTTTTTAGCAAGAGTCCACTTGGACTTCTGCTGCAGGTGTAGTAGTTCACATAGGGGCACTGCCTCTGACTGGTATCTGCCATAGAAATATACCTGCAGGTGGAGTCACAGACTCAGGAGCCCAAGGTCTTTCATCTTCTTTCCCTCCCACCAACATCCCACTGCCACTGCCTGGTACCTGTTGTAAACATATCTTGCTTTTTTGTTAAAAGAAGGTTCGCTTTCTGATTATTTCCTATTTAAGCATTCAAACTGTCCCTCTGAGAGGTAAGAATAGTACAGCCTCTAATCTGCATTAAGACCATTAAGCAAAGAAAGCTCCAATACCTTGGTTGTATCATGAGGAACAACATGAAATATAGAATCCTCCAACTCGCTCTGCAAGGAAAGATCCCTGGGGAGAGAGGCCCTGGATGTAGACGGACTTCGTGGCTGAAGAACCTGAGAGACTGGTGTGGCGTGTCCTCAGAAGAACTGTTCCAAGGAGTTAAGAACAGGAAGACTATCGCCATGATGATAGCCAATATCCTGAATGGATACAGCACCTGAAGAAAAAGCGAGCTGCATGTACCCCTGAGGTCTGTTGAGATCAGAAGTGCAAACCTGAGGCTTCTAATTTCCTTCCCGGTTTATCTGTCAAGCTACCTTGGAACAGTTCAGCACTTGGGCAGGCAGGCAGCCATTTTGCTACAAGCAGACAGCATGTACTCTCTCTCCCATTGAATTTTCATTTATGGAGCCAGAAGTGGTCTTTTGTAAGAAGGCATTGAAGCATTCACTTAAAAAGCTTATTGGATAGAATTAATAGTGACTTTTTAAAAAACAACCCCCTGTAACACTGTTCTGTAACTTGTTATTTCATCAGTAACACTGAATTATTATTTTATATATGACTAAAGCATCATTCTAAATTCATCTATTGTTATTTGAAACACAGCTGTATAAATGCAAACAGTGGCTCAAAATAGTCAACATCTATTTTCCCGATGACCCTAAAACAATGTTTTGAAAGTAATGTAAATCTTATTTAGTACAGTAAAAAAAGAAAGAAACATATTGCCATTAATATTAAAGTATGGATTTTAAAAAACAGATTGTTACCCACCAATAGGCTTTCCAATGCAATGAATGAGAGGTAACATTGTATGGTGCCAGCAGTACTTTCCATGCTACAAAAATTTCCTGGGCAGCTGGTAAATATTCTTCACATCACTCAGTCCCTCTCCACCTCCCTCTCCTACAAGGCTGCCTGCAAAAATGGAATAGGGATGTGGAGGTTCACAATACAATATCTAGTCACTACAATGTATGTTTCAGCAGGCCTGTGAGTTAGAACAAATTTCTGTCACTCTGGACACCTTTGGACGCACACAAGTCCTCTGCTAATCTCTGCTGAAGAAGACGAGACAAAGCAAATTTCTTTTCTTCACCCCATTCTACCTTTGCAAGTTATTATTAGAGCTCTGGACAATTATGGTTGAGCTATGGCTGTATGAGAAGAGAACAATGATCACTGTTAAGGTGGAGTCTTGATACCGTCTTGATCACTTGTGGCAGGGCCATGATAGGAGATAAATTGATGGATGGAGGGGAAAATGAAACTTGAACCACTTGGTACGGCCCGGATGCCACCTCTTAAGAATGGTGTGCTGATGCCAGTGGTCTAACTATAGACTGTCTTAGAGTGTCCTTGATGTAGTCATTCAATCCCTTAATAAACATGCAAGGCATTCCACAGGAGCCGACATAGCCTGTGCTTTTCTGTTGAAAAGGGACTTGATGTCATGGGATTACTGACAGCTGTAGGATACATTAAAATGACAAACCCTATTCACATGTATGTCTGTCTGTGCATGTACACACACACACACACGCACGCACGCATGCACGCACGCACACACACGCACGCACGCACGCACGCACGCACGCACACACACACACGCACTCACACACATGCCATGCACACGTGTGCACGCACACACACAGGCACGCACACACATATATCAGTTATTGTGTTTCTATCAGTTGAAATTGGGTGTTTCTTCAGATTTCATAGTTTACTGAGAAGGTTTAAAGTATCATGTTAATCAGACTACAGTAAGAAGCCTATAAATAGTTTATTTGCAATAAACATCACACAAGTTATAAAACATCATGTGAGTAAGTGTTATTGCCCTAATTTAAGGATGGATACCATGAAATATGCAATATTAGGGGCATGGGGAAAGATTTAAGAAAATGGATCAAGAATGAGATAGTGATCAATGTGTTTATAATAATATATTGTGCAGTTGCTAGCATGGAGACCAAGCATTCAGCAGGTGATGTTTTCCCAGCACACACACATAACTGTAAGAGAGGTTTTATCTGTAAAAGGCACATACATTCTGTAAAACAACATCAACATTTTTTTTTATCATAGAACTGTTTAGAATTAAAACAGGAGGAAGATGGTTCTGACATGGCAGACATACATGTTATGAGTTCTGCACAAAACATAATGAACAGCGTAGATCAGGGTTCCCCAAACTTTTTTAGCCAGGGGCCTGTTCACAGCCCCTCAGATTGTTGAGGGGCTGGACTGGTCCCCCCACCCTGAATCCCCCACTCCCCTGACCCTGAGCCCCCTCTCCCCCATAAGCCCCCCACACCCACCCACTATGAGCCCCCCTCCCCCCTATGAGCCCCCCTCCCCTCTACCACTTCCCTCCTTCCTGGCATGGAGGAGCTGCATGGTGTGGGTGAAGGAGAGGTCCAGGCTGTCCTCGCCTGTGGTTGCTAGGAAAACCACACACACATGCCCCAGCCCCCAGGAAAGCAACAGGAAGTCTCCCCAGCCGCTGGGAAAGCCACGTGTGTGCACCCCACCCCCAGGAAAGACACAGGAGGCCTCCCCAGCTCCTGGAAAAGCTGCCCACCTGTGTTTTGGCCCCCAGAAAAACAGCAGGGGGCCTCCCAGGCCCCCATCCACCAGAGAATGGGCCTGGGGCAAATGATTTGATGCCACAGTCCAGATCTGGCCCATGGGGCATAGTTTGAGGACCCCTGGTGTAGATGGTCATAGACCTTTGGCTTGATCTTAGGAGGTCACTCTAACAGTATGTCAAGGAGGACATGATCTATTCCAAACACATCTGTGCCCTTGTTGCTTCTATGCTTTCTATTTCTCAATATGAATTACAACCTACAATACTGAACATCACCAGAGACTGTTTTGTTAAAACTGGGCAATCGTTGCAGGATAAATTACAATTGTCTGCAGGTGTGGGTCTGGTAGGTGGAACTCCCAGAAAGCAGAATACTGTGCTGGAATTTGGAGGGCCAAACTCAACCAAACCCAAACTAGTCTTGGTGATTTTGTTGCTGTAGAAGGCACGGTTTTTATATCTGCCTATCAGGATGTTGCTTGCACACCAATATAGCCATGGTAAGTAAAACCCAACATTTTCATTATAATGTAAGCTAATAGGCTCTTCAGAATTAAGTTATAAAATGAAAGGCTTATAAGGAGATGAGATTGGCTTAGGAGAGCCATGTGAAAGTGCCTAAAAGTAGCTGCTGCACCGCACCTTCTATGCAAGCTGAGAAATGCACACACTTAGTTCTTGAAAAGGAGATACATGGCAAAAATAGGCAAAGAGCACCTCTGAAAACCATCTGCCTTCCCATTGTCTTTTTCATCAATGCCAAAGAGCATTCCTACATCAAGAAAGTATCTGTGCCTTTAATTTATGAATTTATGGGGAGGGGGAATTAGGCAGCAGATACAATGGGTAGGATCAGAAGATGATTTCTTTCAGTTCATCCCCTCAGGGGAGGGTGAAAACTAGTCCCCTTCTCACATACCTATAACACCTGGCTATACTGGTCTTGGCTACACGAGAATAACATTTTCATATATGGCTCATATTATATATTTTGTTTGCCCACTCACAGGACTGGCATCATGCTGGCACTTGTGTAATCTAGCTTTTTGTTCGTAGATTGTGCTCAGTAATATTTTTCTCATGAGGATAGCTGGGGCTGGCATAAGTAGGACCAGCATACCAGATGGATGGGGAGGGCAGGCCTGTCTGCATATTCTCCATTCAATGGGCTGTAATGCATTGAAGCAGTAAGATCAGATGAAGTCTTTCCTGAACTATAATCTCTGTATTAGAGAAATTTTTGCCTGATAAATTTCTACATATCAGTAGCTATTCAATGCAAAAGAGCAAGGACTGGGGGAGAAAGTGAAAGTCATGCATATATATTGGTGTTACCAGGAAGTATTGAGCTTTTCTTCAGAATATGTATAAATCAGTTCTATCTGGACAGTAATATATTCCTATTATTTGAAAGGATAAAGTGATCCTCATGTAG
This sequence comes from Furcifer pardalis, assembly GCA_030440675.1. NCBI lineage: Eukaryota > Metazoa > Chordata > Lepidosauria > Squamata > Chamaeleonidae > Furcifer > Furcifer pardalis. The sequence continues at coordinate 58,910,186 of CP126893.1, read as the reverse complement.
CTTCCTTCTAAAATGTGTGGTGTACGTTTCCCGGATCACAAACACTTAGGAACAAAGCAATATACGGAACACATATGTTTCTTACAGTATATTGGCCTCAAATGCTATATGGTTTCTCTTTGAAATAAATAAAAAAAAGATATTCCAAAACTAACTGAATGAACATTTGACTGTTTTTTCTAGGTTGATTTATTTATTTATTTATTTATTTGCATTTAATATCCCGCCCCAATCGGGCGGACCCGACTCTGGGCGGCTTACAGCATAGCTCATAATATATATGGCCTTAAAATTCATAAAATTCATAAGAATTCATAAAAAATTTAAAACGTTAAACAGTAAAAACGGATAGAACCCATAATAACTGCTACCAGATGGGGGCGGATGGCTGCTCTTAAATTAGCCATCCCGTATGGGAACCTGCATTGCTATGTCCCCACACTTGACCCGCCAGCCATGTCTTCAGGCCCTTTCGAAAGGGCAGAAGCTCCGTCTGCAGGCGCAGCTCTGTCGGAAGGAGGTTCCAAAGGGCCGGGGCGAACATGATGAAAATGGAATGAATGTTACAAAGATGCATCAAATAAACAAGTGAGGAATAGAGATGATCCTGATCAAATTTAGAGATGAAATCAAACTAGTGAAAGGGAAGGTGGAGACCTAATCATATTCTTCTTGTGCTATATTTGATTCCAAATATTGGCAATCATCATGGTGATCAGCCATGAAGATTGTCCTGAGAATATGTAGTGGCATTTCATTTGCCTTCCGCATTGCAGGATGACACCTGTACCACTGATCCAGTTCCATGAGTCACTTTCTGGTCCTGAGCCCTTTTGGCACACAAAGTTCTCATCAGCTCCAGGCCAGTATTGATGAAGCTGCTGCCCTCCATCAAGATGGATTCAAGTGGGATTTAATCCACTTGGGGACCATCACCCTTCCCTGTAGACTTCACCACTCAAGGCAACTAGTCTTCAGGGTTGTCAGGTTAGTTAATCAACACCTGAGAATCACTGTTGAGTCACTGGCAGTATGGTCTACTCAATTACCATAGCAGGATAACATAGCCATACTGGTACCTAATAATTCAGGAGACAGAATCAGGGTTCAAGATGAAGCAGAATGTTAATTTGGACTAAAAACAACAACAACATGGATTTTAACAGGGATAAATGCAAAGTTATGCAGAAAAAAATCAAATGTAGATACAGAATGAGTGACACCTATATTCTGACTAATAAGTGTGAAAAGTATCTTGTGGTCTTAGCAAATCACAAGGTAAACATGGGTCCATAATATAATGTAGCATCAAAGCAAGCTAATGCAATTGTTATCTATATTGACAGAGTTATATTTTCAAAGGAATTAATATTCCTATTCTAGTTTACTTTACTCAGATCTGGGTCCAGTTCTGAGTATCACAGTTTGAGAAGGATATTGACAAAGTGGAACATGTCAAGTGGAGGGCAGCAATGTTAATAGGAGGTTTGGGAATAAAGAAGTACTGTATGAGGAATGTTTGAGGAAGCGGGCTACATTGTGCCTGGAGAACAAAAGACTAAGAGGCCATAAGAGAACACGACAAGAAGATGCAACTAGTTTGTTTCTGAGGGTCCAGAGCATGAATCAATGGTTTTAAAAGACAAGTAAGGAGATTCCAGTGAAACATTCAGAAGGGGTTCTTCTCTGGTTACATAGAAACAGCTCACTTAGACAGAGGATTGGTAGCCTTCTGTCAGGAATGCATTAGCAGGGGTTGGGCTACGTGAGCTTTGGGGATCCCTCCAGCTCTACATTTCTATGGTTCTATGAAGCCTTTTCATGTCAATCTTATCATAAAAAGAGAGGTCCTTTACCAAATTATTTGGTCAAATATTCTGTTGGACGACTGGGTCTGGAAGCATTATCAAGAATGGAGCGGAATATTGGAGAACAATTTCTATTCAAGCAAAAGCAAAACAAAAATGAAAAGGATCCATAGCTCTATTTTTAAAAATATATTATGCAATGCTAGTTATGATGATGGAAAAAACCAAAGCCAACAAAACACACACAAACATGCACAATACTAAAATTACACGTGCACACCCTGCCATGATAGTGAACCTTGGCACTCCAGGTGTTCTTTGACTTCAATTACAAGACGCCTGAGTCAGCACTCTTGCTGATTAGGGCTTCTGGGAATTGAAGTTCAAGAACACATGGAGTGCCAAGGTTTGCCATCACTGTGGCCTAGGGCAAAGCAATTCACAACCTCAGGCAAAATCCAAGGTGGCGTCCTTTCCTGCTTCATATTCAGAAGCTGATCAGATTGGCAGTTAAATTTTACTTTCATCACAGTGAGCATCTTGTCTGCACCTGAAGGAAGCAAGGTGTCTCAGGAGAGGCAGGGCAAACCACAGAGTATACATGACTTTTGTCCTCTGGTAGCTGTATCCCTCTGCCTTATGTTCTCCACAGCATAAGGTTTATATCCTGCACAGCTGGAAAATGCTTCTATAAATATTCCTTCTCCTAGCCACTAGAGGGGAACAAGGTCCCGTGAGATTGCTGCCTGCCAAGATAGTTATTTTGCTGGCTGCAATCTGCATCTTCCCTAACCCTGTTGCTGAACTTGTGCCTAGAAGCATTGCTCTATCACGCAATAAACCACAACATCATCTTGGAGATTAAACAAATCTATATCACCTTTCCTGCCACAAATGACACACAACTCCTTTCTACAAACATTCGCATTGCACAATTCTAAATAAGAAGGTTAGTTCTGTTGCTAAACCAGAATGCTTAAGACCAAATGATTCCTCCAAATTTCACCCAATAAAAACTGCTGTGCATGCTAACACAACGTATTTGGGGGCAGCTTTAGTATCAGCCTGCAATTTTTTTGTATCATAATGCAAGTGATGCAGCCTTGCAAATGTCCAGACATTATTAATGCTCTTATTTATTCATTCATCTCTTTAAAATTTATTTTAAAATTTGTTTTTATTAACCTGCTAAGAAGCTATTATTCTGTACTTCCATACTGACTCCAGAAAAAATCAAGTCCCTTTCTTTGCAGCCAGGTTGGAAATGCTAGCATCTTAACAAAATAGTAAAATGCTTTCTACTAAGTGGATTGGATGATAGATCTGTTCCTCTTCCTCTTGCTAGCTCACTTGATTATATGGATTTTATTTTCCACTTTTGACTACAAGACCAATGTTATAATATAAGAGATACACTCTTGGTTAATACATGGCACATGCTACATCAGTCTGTGTGTGGTGGCTACGTTTTTATTACTTTGTACTCTATTCGTCTTCCAAGGGACAAAGAGCAATACATATGATTCTTATTCTATCCTGATTTAAAACCATGGAATGCATTTTAGGTTGAGAGATATCCCAAACAGTGACATGATTGCTTCAGTACATATTGCCCCAAATCCTGATGTTCAGCCCAGAAAATCACACTAGAGTAGGTCCACTGATTCAATTCCTTCATAATTCCATTGATTCGAATAGGCCTAGTCTGTGACTTACTTTAGCATATTAAATTAACAGTACTTCAGCATAAGTTGAAGTTACCTTTCAGAAGAGGCTGTGCTTTCCCTGTTCTTTAAAAGAGAGAAGAGGGATCTCTTTTCTGCATTGTTGTTGTTATGAAAGGATTAATTAGCTAAACAGCAGTGCCAGTCACAAAATTGTAGGAAACATGCTTTGAGCTAAAAAGATCCTATCAGTATTGAATCACGTTATGATAGCCATCTGGGATGATGGCATGACATGAATACAATCTTGAGAACTCCTCTGAAACTTTTAATATCTTTAGTTTCTTGGCATGCAATTTTGTTTGAAGGATTCATTTCTGATTACTGTATTTGAAATGGGGGGGAGGCAGGGGATACCATTTCCTTCATATTCTTTCAGCATGAAAGTCATGCTGGGTTGAATAGCTGGTAGTCTCAGATTGCTATGCCTTTGGGTAGAAGACTTGTGGTTGGATTATCAGGGTCAAGCAGAACATTAAGGAGGGCAGGATGGAAAATATATTTCATTGCCATACATGGAGGACAGGAGTCACCCAGCATGGGCACCCTATTTCCGTACTTGGTCTGTCTGCCAGCTGGTAAGTGTCGATACGAAGGAAGGAAACTGATCTCAAGAACAACATGGGTCCCTAATGACCATAAAGGAGCATTACTGGGTGAAGGCTTAAAATAGACTCAGTCAATGTAATGCACCCAAAGCCGTTTCGGCTGCACTTCTACTTGTGTAACAGTGCTGAAAGAAAAGAGCAATGTCGGCTTCAGTCTCTCATGCAAAAATTGCTCCCATATGAAGTAGCAAGTGCCCTTTACATTCAGCAGTGTTTTGCTTCTCACCTTGACCAGTGGCTGTAGTAAAGCCCTATATGCAATACAACCAAGTGATACAGTATGCTTTTCTATCTGTTAAAACCCCATGTCAGAAATACATTTATTATATTCATCATAAAGGTCTCTTCCATTTATTCTCAGGGATTGTCCACTTGAGCAAAAACCAACCAAACAAGCAAACAATATAGTATCAAAATACCATTCTTATTCCACCCTTTTCTAATGAGAAACCAAGGCTGTCTACACAGGCATAAAGACTGCTTTGAGATGGGTTGGTCCAATTAGGCCATTCCACCCCAACTTGCATGAGTTTGAAACACTGTTAGGGGGTTCAACCAAATTGCCCTACTGTATTTTATCTTGTGTCTTGGGAACCGGTTAAAATAGAGAGGTGGCAATAAAGGACACACTTCTCAGTTGATTGGGAGAGGATTCCTCCAACCAGCTCAGAAGCATCAGCTGAGAAACATCAACTGACAAGCACTACTGCCACTGAAGGGACTCCCCCAATCAGCTGATAAAGTTGCTCCTTTGGAGGACCATGATGCTGTCTGGATACAGGGATCACACCAAATAGCATTTTGCTCCTCCCCATGACCTCAAGTTGTTTTTCAAAGGCTGTTCTACATCAGCCCAGCAGGGCCAAAGTAAGCAAGTTCAGAATACTTCAAGAAAATTCAGATTTAGACCACAGTACACTACATCCTGCTAACCTAGCAGTTCGAAAGCAAGAAACTGCAAGTAGATAAATAGTGACCACTTCGGTGGGAAAGTAACAGCCTTCCGTGCACTCTGGTGTCTAGTGTTGCCTTCCACATGACCGTGGAAAAGTCTTCAGAAGCAGACAGCGCTGGCTCTTCGGCTTTGAAACAGAGATGAGCACTGACTCCTAGAGTCGGATACAGTTGGCTTTCGAGCAAGAGAAACCTTTACCTTTACACTACAGTATGTCTAACGTCTGAAGTCTGTTGAGACTCATATGATGTCACAGACAGATCCTTCCCACACCTCACATCCCTCAATATTTTAGGTTAAGATATGGAGACTGGAATCTTGCTGCAGTTTACCACATATTGAAAGGCAATTATGCAACTGTTTTTTTACGTTTTGTGGGCTGCCTGTCTGGCAATTGGGTGTGACAGTTTGCTCAAGCAAGGTGTGTAACTGACTGAGCATGTAATGAGCAGCTTGCAAAATAGTGCTTACTGTTTTCATGACTGCCCTTCTACACTCCCTGACCCCAGCAGGATCCTGGTCAAAGTCAATCCACCCCGTGCAGGCCACAAGTTGGATCCAATCCAGATCCAAGCTCTATTAAGTCACTAACTTAACTAATGCTATCAGTGAGCTATGCCATATTTAAACCCAGTCCCATATTTCTGAGCCTGGAGAATTCACAGCCCTCAACCATGTTAATATTATTATCAGATATTTCAGGGCCTGTTCTACTTCATCTTATAAAAATGAAAATCCATATTCTCCTGTTTCTGTGTTGGTCACTACATCTGACTTGATCTATTTATTTATTTTTGTGCCTTCTATCATGTATCTCAATATCTTAATTTATGCAATCTGTGATTTTGTCTTTGGAAATGCTCTTAGGATTCTGATGATTAAACGTGGGCAAACATTGCATTTGTACATGTATGGCATTGCTTTTGAACCATGCCACAATAATATCATTCATACATTTGAAAGTTATCTTTTGTGGGGTTATCAATGAGCTGCACCATATTTAATGTGAGGAGAGAAATGGGCATTACAGACAATTGATCAATAAAAGAAGTACACAACAAGTGTTCTTCTTGCCTCATATATTTCACAGTTTAGCTTGTTTAGTTCTATGATTGGTCCTCAAGATAGAAGAAAAGGTTTCATCTGAAGTCTGATTTCTTAAACTCTAAAGTCCACATTTTTATCCCCAATCACAGGCTTTCCATGACATCTGTTTCAGCTTCTGCTTTAAGTTCTAATGCTGATAATGTATGAGATTGTATTGTGTTTAAATGAGGCAACAGTTAAATAGAAGTCTACATATGGATATTTCTTTTATGCAGACAATGAGAATTTCAAAACAGGCTTCACTCTTACATTGATGCAACAGAAAACTCAAAAGGAAATTATGAAAAAGCTATGCCATTGAATCTTTGGGATAAAAACTCAAAACAAAGGACAAGGAGGTGAAAGATAATATGAAACATATTCTGGGCAATAATTGCATGGTAGTAACTCCTATTCTTATAATAATCCAGTTGGATTACTGCAATGGTCCAGATGCAGAAATATCTTTGAGGAGGAGGAAGAGGGAGGGGGATCTGGACCCTGTATTTTATAGCCAGGGTATAGGTAAAGGTGAAGGTCACCCTTGCTCGAAATCCAGTTGTATCCAACTCCAGGGTTCAGCGCTCATCTCCGTTTATAGCCCAAGAGCCAGCACTGTCTGCATCTGCAGATGTTTCCATGGACATGTGGCAGGCATACCTAGAAACCAGAGTATATGGAATGCTGATTACCTTCCCACCGAAGTGGTCCCTATTATTTCTTGCTTTTGAATTGCTAGTTTGGCAGGAGCTGGGACAGAGACAGGTGCTCATTCCATCATGCAGTACTTGGATTTTGAACTGCTGACCTTCTGTCTCCTAGTCAGCATCTTAACCACTTGAGCCACTACAGTCCTTATAGCCAGGGCCAACAGGAGGATTGCAAACTGTTTATGGAGAACCCTTGGACTGTTATATGGGTCCAGGTGGAGAGCAATACGGGACAAAGCACAGGAGAGCAACACCATCACCATTAACCTTCCATCAACACCAACCATCTCGCACAGACCAGCCAGGGACCACCCAAACAAGTAAATTAAAAAATAGCAAAGTTGGAAAAAGAAAAGGCTAACATCGACCTTCTAGGAAAGTGCATGGTGAACCAGGAATAATGAACTCTACCTACATCAAAAGTCTGAGCTAATACTTTTACAAAGTTTAAAAATCAAACCAATTTGCCTAGATCCCAAAAAGTATTTCACTCCCTTTTAAAAATAATTAGTGAAGATGAAAAAGACTAGGATAGTTGCTAGACTATCACACTTTTGTGTGTGTTCCTGTTTTTTTGCTATGCTGCTGCTTAAACCCCTTTCCCTTCTTCTCTTTACACTGTGAACTTCTCAGCCTTGTCAAATTACTCACCAGCTGTGTAACAGGAACCTTTCAGCTGTTATGATGTATAAGGGGGGATCTTCTGTTCTCCTCAGAACCTGTGTCCGAATACCTGATACTGGGTGGAGAGACAGGTTTATTAACTGACGAGCTATGGAAAATTATTTGACATGTTCCTTCTGCAATTCTGTTATTTTGACTTGACTTCTGTTTTCCATAAGATGTGCTTCTTTTAAAATTCATCTCATGGAGTGCTTGCTGTCATATGGAAAACATTGCTTGCCTGAAAATCCCAAATCTATCCCCATACTACATATATCATTAGAGCTCCATGTGGCCAAACTCAATCTCAGTGGTCTGTTCAAATAGTCAAAAGTTGCCTTCAAAGTTCTGCCCCTCATGATTTCTCAGCAGTCAATTAAAAACAGATATAACTTATAAGACCACTAAATTTTTAAATTAAACCCACTTAATCCACTGTGACCATAATACAGAAGGACATCTCTACGACCACCCACTAAGTACCACAAAATCCAGGTGAAATAGAAAACCAACACACATGGTCCCACCTAATCCGACCACACTATTTCTGCAAGGTAAGCAATTTTTGAAAGCATATAAAATCCTAGCCTTACCATTGTTATGGTGCGGAGGCTGGAAGAATAATCCTAATAGAAGAGTGCAGAGATGAGACATTTAGTGTGGGAGAGGATGGCTCCAGCATTTTTTGCTCACCCAGTGCCAAGATTCCTGGGTATTCTCTAGTTACAGGGAAAGGAACTGAAGGCCAAGGATGCACATTATATTTCACACACACTGTTGGGAATGTTTGATCTCTGCAAGCATTTCTGCTAATACTGAAAACATGGCTGAGCGCAGTTCGAGCAAGCCGTAAATCCAAGAGGGAATGTTTTTAGAAACACATTAATGCCTTGGCCAGACTGAAGGATGAGTTGACTTTTTTTTTAACCACGGCTGTACCATTTTACTACTGTTCAAACCAGGAGAGTCACTATCCTAAGTAACACATACAATGTAGTAATTCCGTCACATCTTTTGCTAGAGTCCACTGAACAGGATAGAGCTGGAATGGCACCAACTAACACACTCCCCTCTTTCCCTGACTGGCTTTTCTAAAACGCTGGGTTGTCTTGTGACAGCTGTGAAGAGCCAGTGAAACAGCTGTTTCTGCAGTCACAGTAGTCTGAGACTTTTAAAGAAACAGGCCCAAATCCTGTTGCTTAGTATAGTAACCAAACTGAGTCTACTCTAGTTGTGACTTACTTTTGGATGGCAAGTCACAGTTAGAGTAGACTGTTTGAATCAATAGAACTTATGTAGCTGTCTCATTGAATCCCTAGTGGTTCAATGGGCCTACTCTACTCTGATTTATTATCCAAACCAACATAACTGGGGACTTCAGCCTGGCAAATCCAATTTATTTTACACAAACAATTCCTACTATAAAATTTTTGTGTCTGGTGTTCTCAAGCAGAGTTTTGTTCCTGTCAGAGCAGGAACCTCATGTGTTGACTTTAAATGAAATGAATGTTGAAATTCTTATTTGTCCCCAGATAACAACACATCTTTGCATGGATATCAGACACAAATACCTAAGTGTTTTCAAGCATCCGACACAAAGTGGTTTTTGGTTTGAACATAGGTGTTTGTGTCAGAGCCCAAGGCTCACTTACCTTCTTCTTACCTTGAAAGCCCTATTAGAATCATGGGTAAATAAGTTCTGACATGACAGTGCATAACAACAACATAAGACTCCTAAACACGGTTTAGCCTGAGTTATGTAGTGAAGCTTCAATGTGAGCTAAACAGGAAAGCAACTGACAACAAGTTCAAGTATGTATATTTATTTATTTTTGTTTCATCAGATGTCCTGGCAACAACTAGATGTGTCACAAATTGTGATTATGAATGGAGCTGAAAGTTGGGATGAAGAATGGGTGGATCAGTTTTGCTCCCCTGTCAAAGACTTCCAGTATCATTTGTCTCTTAAATTCCCCGTGCATTAATTTGGAGCCACATATTATTGTGCTTAGGGACATAATATAGAGCCTGGAAGATTTCCCCTTAGCCATGAAATGGCCCTATGTACAACATAATCTATGTTACAGGACTTCTGTGAAGATAAAATGGGTGGGTAGAACCCTCAGCTTCCATACATTCATACAAATGTACGAAGGTAAAAAATATATGTGGTGAAAAGAATGGCTTCAAAAATTTAAACAAAACCTGGTATACAGTGTAGAAATCCAACCACATTCTGTTTTGATAAAATATGAAGTTCAAAATTTGAATTAGGAGGTAAACTTTATTATTTTTGTAACTGGAGATATTAATTTATATAATTAGAAACACTGGCTCAATGCACTAATGCTTTGGATTCATAATGCAAATATATGAAGCACTAATAGTAGTAGTGGATGAGAAAACTAAAAGTCAGGTATTAAGTAAATAATAAAACAAAATGTTGTCCATAGAAATTATATAGATGCTAAATGGCTAAAAGGAGGCAGACAATTACAGTGGGACTCTGTTTACAACACTAGACAGGAAGCATGCTCAAAAGTCTAGTCTGCCATTGACCACATTGTAGAGGTAATCATCTGGATGTTTTGCATTATGTGGAAGCCCAACACTGGAGTGCCAAACGTCCTTGTTATGTGAATAGCTCTCTCTTCATTAGGTTGTGAGGCATTAGAAATATCCTCAAACAATCCCAATGGTCTTGTGTCTGGATAGGTCCCCATCTACAAACATAGTCTGTTCCAATAGGAATGCCTTTGGGTGATTCACAGCACAAACATTGCCAAAGAATGCATGGCCTGTAATCCTTGCTGGCCTTACAACAATGAACAAAGGCAGAAAAACGATGTGCTAATTGAAGGAAATACTCAATGCACTTTTAGGTCCTGCCATCTACTAACTGCTAAAATGTCTGGCACAATGGTTTGCCATTTCCCTGTCTGTCTTTTCAGGGATATTGAACACATCCCTTGTTCTGAAGGCATTAAAAGATGGCTACTCTAATTATATCAAATTGCAAGAGCTCCTAATCTATTATGCAAAGGACAGAAAGAAAGCAATATTGTTGTTTTCTAAGGGAAAGAAATCTACTTTTAATTTCAATTCAAGTAGAGTCATTAATAAAATGTTGGTGTATTCTAGGTAAAGATAAAGGTTTCCCTTGCTCGAAAGCCAGTCGCATCCGACTCTAGGGGTCAGTGCTCATCTCTGTTTCTAAGCCGAAGAGCCAGCGTTGTCTGCTTCTGCAGACGTTTCCATGGTCATGTGGCAGGCATGACTAGACACCGGAGCGCATGGAACGCTGTTACCTTCCCACCAAAGTGGTCCCTATTTATCTACTTGCAATTTCTTGCTTTCGAACTGCTAGGTTGGCAGGAGCTGGGACAGAGATGGGAGCTCATTCCGTCCTCCAGTACTCGGGAATCGAACTGCTGACCTTCCGCCTCCCAGTCAGCGTTTTAGTGACTTGATCCACTGCAGTCCCAGGTGTATTCTAGTTAGGACTAAAATTGGATTTAGCCCTGAAAGTTTCCAGAAGTGACGAAGGCTTTGTGGGCCCCATATGGCCCCAGGCCATAGTTTGGGCACCTCTGCCCTAAACCAATGAGCTATCCAGCCAGATACCCTATAAGAATACTGTATGGTTTTAATTTACTGATGAGTCTTAAAGTTCAGTCTGTAGTAGGCAGCCAAGGTGTAATGTATGAACTTTTAAAAAAATACAGTATGTGTGATTGTTAATACTGTTAACTGTACAGTACTTTAATTCTAGCAGGATACTTTGAATTCATACCCAACCTTTCCCCAAAGGAATTCAAGGGAGTCTAGACAACTCTGTGGAATGGGTTGGCATTTTTAAGACCTATACTTCCCAGATTTTCCAGGCAGGGAGAGAAGTCTTGGGGGAAGAAGTGAAGGAGATAACTGTCTGTGTTGTGCTCTGTTGGGGGCCACCCATTGACATGTCCATGGCCTCAGGGTTTGTTCCAGAATCTCAAGAGACAGGAGGATGGTAACTGTAACCGTGCAACCTTAGTTTAATTAGGGTAATAGAACAGGCTGCCATTTGAGCCCTGCTCACTGTGATCTATGCTCTATTCACTGTATACTGTCACCTCCCTACTACTGAACTACTACTGTGGTGGAAAAAAGGTGAATTTTCAGGGATATTCTCTCTTCCATCTCAGCTTCCCTTGCACAGCCTACCCTAATTATTCTAGTATTTTGGGATGGTGGTGGAGGCTGCTGTTATGAGACAGAATTGATACAAAGTCTATTTTCATCTGGCCTCTTGCATTTTCTAAACCCATTATCAGATGAATGAATTTGTACATTTGGGCTACGCTTAACAAGCACAATTCAGATAACAGAAAACTATATTTTGGCCAAGCTTCTGATGTAACAAAACCACTGAAATAAATCTTTGGGACTGACCTGTGTGCCAAACTCCTGTAGTCAATTTTTTTTTTTGGGGTGGGTGGGGGGATTGACTAGCATTTCCATCCAGCAACAGTATTTGTTTCCAAATCATTTCATTGAATTTATACAATACTTTTATTTCCACCTCTTCTGTTGACTATTGCAGTGGGTATTTCAGTAAAAGGAGCAGCCCAGGGAACTTTACTGCCTGAGGCAAAAGGCATGTACAGAAAAGATGCTCCAACTCACCTAAAGGCAGCTGACCTGTTTGAGAGTGTAGGATAGGATATATGTGAAAGTTGTACATAGCTAGGAAACCAGAGGGATTGCAGCTTGAGCATCAGCCTCACTCTGGCTAACATAGAGTATTTTAGAAGCCAGAATCATCCTGTCAGTCACCTGAAACAATGATGCAGAGGTTTTACAGAATTCTCACTAAAATGTCCTTTATTATTATGCCCTAAAATCTTTCCCTGACTCATCATCTTCTCTCTTTACTACAAATTTTAATGGCTGAGACTTTACATTAAATTAAATGATCAGGAGCAGAGGAAAATAGGCCCGTCAGAACTGAAAACTTCCATAGATTTGATGGAACCACAGCTTATCCTAGTTCAGTGATGGCCAACCTTGGCACTCCAGCTGTTCTTGGACTTCAATTCCCAGAAGTCCTGATCAGCAGGAGTGCTGACTTGGGCTTCTGGTAATTGAAGTCGAAGAACACTTGGAGTGCCAAGGTTGCCCATCACTGTACCTAGTTAATTAAGTAACTATCAGATGAAACAACTGCGGGATATTGTTATTGCTTGGAGTATTTAATCTGGATGTTCTAAGATGGAATGCTAACAACTTGTGAAATCAAACATATTTTAGTTAATTTCAACTACCGTAGTTTAATTTTAATTATTTCATCTGTTATTTGACCCTCGTTTACAGCTTATTAGGTAGTTCCCTGTAACTGTGTCTCCTGCAGGGCTACAACTACCTGAACAATCTGTTTTTTTTTTTAATCAATTTCCTCTTCTCTCTCACTGTGTGGCCAGTTGACATGAACGTAGTTGGGGAAACCCAAATTCCTTGGTGTGACTATGCAGCCAGTAAATTTTTATTTCTCTGCTGCATAGTTGCACACAAGGTAGTAAATGCCATCTTGGGATACAACCTGGAATACAGTTATTCAAGCACTACAAGCATGATAATGACAGGTGATACACGTTTCCCTTCTACCCATTGCCATAAATACCCATGGTTTGTTGATAAAACAAAAATATGTGCTCCTCGTCTTATGGAACAATGTGGAGAAGCCGACGTCTCCTTCTCAGGGCAACCAGATAACAGGAAAGACAAGTTTCCTGTATATTTAATAGTTGTTCCTGCAAGGAAGTTTCAACAGATCCAGATTTCTATGCAAGCTAAACTTACTGAATTTTTTTCTTCCACACAACTACTGAAGATACAGGGACATTATACAGTACTCCTTTCCCAGAGTTAATCTCAGGACCTTGCCTTGAAACATGTAGGATTGTTTCAACTGTAAAGCTAGAATGCTCAAAACCATTATCTCGAATTTACTTTGAAGCCTTGAGTGATTCCTCTGAGTCTCTGTTTTATAGAATAAGTCCTTCACTTCATAAGCTGCAAAACACAGGCTGAAATCCTGTTGCTGTAATTTATGGCATGGAAGCCTGATTATAACACCAATCACAGCAATTTTTCAGAAATGAACTAGTTTTGACTTCTTTTCCAAAGCTTCTGAGGCTTGCATGTATTTCCTTGCATTGCTGGGATCATGTAGGATGCAAGGACAAATCTTTAATGTCTGGTGGGGTGGGGGGTGGGGATGGGGACACCATCAGCAGTGGTGTCCCCCCCCCCCTGCCAGAAACAACTCTCACTGATAAATTACATAATGAACATGTGTAGCTTCTTTTATTCAAATACACAAGATCTGTTTGGCATTTAAGAGCTATCAAGTATTGTTTCTTAACAACACATTTTGTAGAGAAAGATTTTCACTGTTACTCTTTACAAGAACAGAGGCTGCTAAAGAAGTAATTTCAAAAGCCCTTATCACAGACATTTCCCTTTAAGACTCTAGTTATAAAAAGAACAGTGAAAACAAATATCATGAAGGAAATCTGCCTGACCTCATTATTAATTTGAAATGAAGTACAAATTTGTCAGGACAACATCTAACATATATTAAAATACATCTGACCAAAGAAGGTCCTATGCATCATACTGCAACAGCAAGATCTATTCAAAGGAGAAATCAGTAAGCACCGTGGATAGTCTGTGAGAGCATATCGTTTCTTTAAATGAACCTGTAGTGCGTAAAACAAATTATAAACCCCATACTTCTTATATTTGGCCCAGATCGTATTCCCTTGGCAGCTGGTAGACATATGGTGTGTCCACTCACTCTCTTGAGAGCTCCAAACACCCACCACAAGTAATAGCGTGTCAGCGAAATACAAGCTTCTTACAGATGAAACCTTACCCTGGGGAGCAGTGATATGGCACATATAAAAATAGCTTGACTGGATGGATGGCTCCCGAGAGATGTGCTTGTGAAGGAATTGCTGGTCCCAGTGTAGGAACATACATTTTCATACCAAATCAGGTTCTCTCACTGACAGCATTTTCCCTTTTGCAAAATATTTCTTAAGCAAGGACTCAATGCCTCAAGATCAGGGGTCCCAACCTATAGCCTGTGGGCCGGCTCTGGCCCATGGCACCAATTAATCCAGCCCACAGTGAAGACCTAGCCACCGCTGGAAGGTCCCTGCTGCCAGCAGAAGTGCTGAAAATGCTACATTTTCACTGCAAAAATTTAAAAAAATGTGGTGAAAATGTGCCACCCTCCCTCCCACTGCCATGGGAAGCTGTGGAAGTGAAAAAAGTAGCCGAAAAAACACTATGATTGCATCCGCCACCAGAAGTGGCAGAAGCAGCAGGGGAAAACTCATGACCAGCTCGTGCAGCCGGGGGGGGGGGTTCGGCCCATGGCCCTGGGGATGCAGCTCTCCTAGCAATATCCAACCAAGGGCAATTCTCCCATCTTTTCTTCTCTAATATTCCCTCACCCCCAAATAAGAAAAAAAGATGAAAGACGCAGTGGGAAAACCCAGGGGAGTAACAAAAGGAACACACTGTGGTCTGGAGGTTGTGCAAACGCAGGTGAAAAATGGTCTGTCGGGAAACAACAACTGTGATTCTTATTCCACAACTGCCTGCTCAGTTGGAACATATGGAGTAAACAGTATCTTCTCCCATGAATAACCTTCCCAGCTTTCTCCATGTTTTCTTTTTTCTAAAGAAGGCAAGAGAGCAAAGCTGTTCAAGCCTTTTGAGTGACAGCACTAGAAGCCTCATCCCTGGAAGTAACTTTAGGAGTTAGTTAGTCGTGTCTCAGTAAGAGAAAAGGACCATTTCCACTTCAGTGTCAACCTAACACATCACTCATGGTGAAGTACGAGGGCGTATGTTGAAGGAAAATAGGAAAATACAAAATCACAGAGAATTTCTCTCTCTCTGGCATGATGCTGGTTCCACTATACAAGTGGTTAAGACTAACAAAACACCCTAGCTAAATCTAGAATTTCCGAACCACAATGTATGAGACAAAGTTCAGAAGCACAGGACAATCTTTTCTATCCTGTACAATCTGCTTACAGAGTATCTACTTTCTTCCAGTCACTGACAGTCAGTAGTTCTACATGCAGCTGCCCATTAGAAACATGTACGGCATGTATGCTATGATCTCTTCTTATGGCTGGATTCTTGTTTTGGCAGTGAAAGAGGGGAAAGCACAAACTGTTTCTTAAAATATTTATTCAATCCATACGAAGGATTATATAAGTATTAAGGACCCAAGATATCTTCTGAGGCTGTTCCCTGGAAGCTATGGACTGCACAAAAAGCCATTCACCCAGTATCAACCTCTGCATGGTCATTGAGAGAACAACAGGATTACAGATTATTATCTAAAAAGAATAATAAGGATAACACTGAAACTTTAAGAAATTAGTAGCTCAAGTAGCTAAGATGTGGACTGGAAGGCGGCTTCTCAGCAGTTCGATACCCGAATACTGCAGGACGGAGTGACCTCCTGTCTCTGTCCCATCTCCTGCCAACGTAGCAGTTCGAAAGCAGGAAATTGCAGATAGATAAATAGGGACTACTTCGGTGGGAAGGTAAACAGCATTCCATGCACTCTGGTGTCTAGTCATGCCTGCTGCATGACCATATAAATGTCTGCAAAATCAGGCAGCACTGGCTCTTCGGCTATGAAACAGAGATGAGCACTGAACCTTAGAGTCGGATATGACTGGCTTTCCAGCAAGGGTGACCTCTACCTTTAATATTATTTAGTAGTATATTACTATGACCTCTGTTCCTTTATTCCTGTAACTAAAATACTGCTCTGTTAGAATTCACACAAAGAGAAAATAAAAGAGAAGAAGGTTTATGGAAAGAGACCAAGCATACCATTAATGGAGTGTCGCTACTGCATTTGTCTTCTGTTCAGTAGAGCCATGTTCAAGATGCAGCTGTATCAGGAAGCCAGTGTATGAGCACTGGAAGCTGTGTGATTATAATGACGGCGAAACTAGACAGTCAAATTATCCTGGGCTGGATCAGGCTAAGTAGGATTACTTCAAGGTGTGATATGCAATTTAAAATGATCCTTGTGTTCACATGCAAGCATTAGGTGAGTTTGGGACAAGAAGCCACACTGCACCTCAAAACACTCCTATTAGTTTGTTTCCCCATGCTTCCACCTTCCATGTTCTCTCCTGTTTCTTCCTCTGCAAAGAGTAGGGATTTTGTTTTTGGAAAATAAAAATTATTGGAAGGTGGCATAGCACTGAACTGACTTTCCACTCAACTATGATAGTGGTGGGTTCCAGCAGTCCAGTCTCCTCTTCTGTGGGAATGTCAAAACAGAAGGTCTGATGCTTGAACATCTTTTCTAGGGGCTCTATAGACCTCTTCATAAAACCAGAAGCTTGCGTTTGTCACAACTAACTTGACAGGAAACATGGGAAAGTTTGCATGTTTGTTGGGAAGCAGCATAATGTTGAATTGGCTTGCCACCCAAGTGACAGGAAACATCCGTCTCTCCCACTTTGGTTCGATAATGGTGATCACACTTGCTAGAAACTGAAACCACTTCTCAGGGTTCCAAAAAGGTGCAGATAGCCTTGGAAGAGGGTCAAACTGGTTTGCGATTGTTTGTACATTGTGTAGTTGCCAGAAAAAGAGATCCAACTGGAATGTTGCAAAGGAAAAAAGAAAAGAAAAAGAGATCCCAACTGGAATGTCCCAAAGGTGGTGCAAAAACGTGAGATGAATTGCCCTCTGACTGCATCCTTTGTCTGTCTCACTTATTGTTTATACAAACTGAATTTTTAGTCTGTTTGTCTGTATTGCTTATGCTAATTGAAATGGTAGCTGTGTTAGTCTGTGTTTCAAGTATAACAGAGAGTAAACAAAACAAAACAAAACAAAACAAAAAGACAAAAATGTTGTGGCACTTTAAAGACTAATTGCTGTATTTTACTGTCAGCTTTCGAGGATCAAGTCCACTTCGTCAGACATAGAAGTGAGACTTTATGGCATCAATTTATACACATTAGGTTCAGAGATACAGAATGGTTGGTTAGCATAACAGATAAGTATTCAAATCCATATGGGTTTTTACAACTTGCATATCTCTAGAGCAGTGATGGCTAACCTTGGCACTCCAGGTGTTCTTGAACCTCAATTCCCAGAAGCCTTGATCAGCAGGAGTGCTGACTTGGGCTTCTGGGAATTGAAGTCCAAGAACACCTGGAGTGCCAAGGTTACCCATCACTGCTCTAGAGGGTCACTCAGGAGGCCTTCTCAGCTTTTCTCATGGAGATGCCATAGATTGAACATGGGACATTCCACATGCAAAATAAGACTTTCTTTTCAGGAGAACCTTATCTTGCACTTTGAACAGCTGTAGAAGAGGCAGAAATTCAATTGATAAAACTTTCCATTTCTGTACCACTGAATGAGAAAAGGTAAAGGGGTGTGTGGAAATCTGGATGCAATAATACTAAGAAATGAAAGAGTCCAGTCTATTAGCTAGATTAGCACAGATAAAAGCATGAAATGCTTATCTTTCCAAGAAGAGCAGGTGACAATAATTAAATTCCTCCTAGCTTTGATTTTAGCACTTAAAGTGGAGGTGAGCTCTTCAGGAAACATTACTGTCTAATGAGTAAAGTAGATTGGCATAAAGTGGAGATTACAGCCTCAATGTATCAAGTTCCTGTATTACTTGCCCTTTGGAAAGTATCTATATTCATGCAAGAAGCTAAAGCACAAGGCGGGAGAGATTTCTGCTGGCACATGCATGCACCCAGAATATACAGCGGTTCAGGAATCGGTGCAAAATATATGAATTCCGAGGGGTGATTTAAAATAATTTGCATTTCAACAAATTAATGTGCACTTCAACTGTGTTTTGTGTATTCCTCAGTCATTGAATCGATAGGGAACCTGGCAAAACTGACACAAGTATTGCTAATTAAGACACACACTGAGTTAGAATGGAAGAGAATCTACACGTGTAAGTGGAATCTTAAGATCTTGGAGTCTTAGATTTAGGGGAACAATATTGTAAAACCCTGCTTCAAGCGGAAAACTTTCTGCTGCGCTTCTCAAGGTCATCATTCTGCCTCTCATATCTCATTCTGATCTTACAGTCTTTCATCTCATGACACTGTTTATGTCCTCTGGAAATTGAAAAACGGAGGAGGCTATCTTAAATACTGGAAAAACTGAAAATACTGTAAAAGAATCTCAAATGATACTAGAATAATAGAATCAAAGGATAACTAAGTTGGAAGGGAGGCATTAAGAACTTTAAGTCCAATTCCCTGCTCCATGCAGGAAGCTAGTCAAAGCAGATCTGACAGATGGTTGTCCAACTTGCTCTTGAACGCTTCCAGGGTTGGAGTGTTCACCACCTCTCAAGGTAATTGGTTCCACTGTCATACTGCTCTAACTGTTAAGGCGTTTTTCCTGGTAGTCAGCCTATATCTGGCTTCCTGTAGTTTCAGCCCATTATTACTCAATCTACACTCTGCGATGATCAAGAACAGATCCTCCCCTTCCTCTTTATGATTATCTTTCAGCTATTTGAAGAGTGCTATCCTCATATCCCTTCTCAGTCTTCTTTTCTCAAGACTAAACATGCCCAGTTCTTTCAGTCTTTCCTCATATGGCTTGGTTTCCAGTCCTCAGATCAACCTTGTTGCCCTTTTCTGTACCTGCTCAAGTTTGTTTCCATCTTTCTTAAAGTGTGGTGCCCAGAATTGGACACAGTACTCTAGATGTGATCTAACTAGCGCTGAATAGATGGGGACTCATGTTTCACAAGTTTGGGAGACTATACTTCTGTAAGACCACGCTGGCCTTTTTTGCAGCCACATCACACTGTTGACACATATTTGGCCTGTGATTTACAACAATTCCATTGAAAGGAAGCTCATTTGGTAGTCATTCCTATTGTTAGAAGCTGTTCCATAAACAGCAACTCAAAGTCAGCTCAAAGCCACTGGGCTACCTTAGTGCAACCTCTGCAGTTTGTTAGGAAATATGTGGTGTGTGGTGGGATATATGCGCTGTGAAGCACTTGAGGACATGGAGGGGGTGGAGAACCAGTGATTGGCCAAAGCTTTCTGGTGCTTGTCCAATTGTGATGTGGCTCCAAACTGCTCTCAGGCTACGTAAGCAGAACCATATTTTGGTTCTGCTTATGTTACAGAATAAGCCAACCAGTGCTCTGCTTGCTGACTGTCTCAGATGGAACAACCTGCAATTCCTATGATCACTTCTTATTGCAAAGAATCATGGAAAGGGTGCTGGCAGCTCTGTGCAGGAATACTGCAAAAGGCATAACTTCATCTGGTCATGGCTTATATGATTGTTAAAGAACATTGAGTGAATCAGAAAGTTTAAATACAGAATATTCTGTTCAACTGCAGATGTCATACTTTTATATAACAGCACAAAGTCACAATATCACAGAGGAGGAGTCTGTTACATATTTGCTGAAGGGGGTCAAGTTACATACGTTGGAGTACATCCATACAAAGTTTTATTTGTGATGTCAGGCATGGTGTCTACCCCTTTGCCTTTTTTTTTTTTTTACAAAGTACTGTACTTTCATATGGCACCAGTCTAATTTCTTGGAATTATGGCTTATCTAATACCAAATATAACAGTAACTAAAATGATCTCAAGGAGTCCCTTCATTTATTGACATTTGTTATATTTCTGCATGACAGCAGATCAGCAAAATCATTCTCTTAGGAACATAAGCTAGAACAGATGAGTTTGTTTAGCACTTGCTATCATTTCAGGCAGAGTCACTGGGGCTGAGTATAAAACTGATACAGAATCCAGACTTTCCTCTGATAGGGTGGCTTTTTTGAAATGGTCTAAATGGCAGCGGCAGTATTGCTGACTCTGAGGCAAGGTATTCACTGGGAAAATGAACTCCTTGGCACAATGTGATAATTGTTTTGTAGTGGATGTCTCCGTGCCTATAAGGTAGGAGATAAACCTACCCAGATACATGAGGAAGTCCTTTATAAGACTCTGCCTCCTGAAATTAAAAAAAGAGGAAGAGAGAGAAGTCACATCTTAGCTGGATATCAGTTTCTCTGACATTGAGCCAATCCAAGGATAGACACCCTTCTTATCAGTTCCATATGTGATTTTTAGCAGTAATAGAAGACTGTTCATCTCTGAGGTGAAAAGGAGAGAGAGGAGGCATCAGTGTTGCTTATGTAAACTTCCTTTTTCACACACCCTTCTCTATCCCTAGCCCTATCCCCTCCCTCCCCACCCTGATACCTTGAGCTTGTCAAAGAGGAAGATGAACATGTTAAAAGCTCCTGTTACTCCAGGGTGTGTTCACTGCAGAACAGCTCAAGGGACTTCAGAGGAGTTTTTTAAATCACCTCACAGCTAACTATGGCCACCTAGTAAAATGATATGGAAAAGGCAATTACATGATCTATGTCAGAGAAAATAAATCACTGCATGGTACTTGAGCTGCTTCTTACACCACCAAAATCTCAAATATACCATCCTAGGAAGGGATTCTGGCTACAGCTAGAGCAAGTGTAATTTATTTAGTTCAGTTTAGGCATTCTTATATCACCCATCTTCATATGAACACTTCGGTGGTTTCCAACATATTATTAATATACATAAAACGATACAATAAAGATCATCATGCGCACCTGACAAACTGGCAGCAGCATGTAATGACAAATTCAAATAACAGAAGTAAACAAGGTTATCACAAATGATAATGCAAACCCAAAAGAAAGGAAAGCCTAAAGTGAAACATCCCCCACACACAAACAGATAGATAGATAGATAGATAGATAGATAGATGTTTTCATTTGGCCATGGGAGAAGGGGTCTGTCAGATTTCAGGGGGGAGATCATTCCAGACCAAGGGGTGTATGCAGTGATGGGATGTTCCCGGTTCGCACCAGTTCACTTGAACTGGTAGCAACATTCCTGAGTGGTTCGCCGAACCGGTAGCAACCACCTGGGATTTTTTTTTAGGTGTCCGGGTGGCTCCCAGGTACTGCGCATGCATCAAACCTTCATTTGATGCATGCATAGTTCTATTTTTTTTACTGCGCATGCATCAAATGAAAGTTTGACGCATGCGCAGTTCCTGGCAGCCATTTTGGCTGCTGGGAAAGGAAGAGCGCAGGGAGCGCCTGAAGAAGCGCCGCTGGACTTTCCGCACCTGGCCCCGTCGCCATTGCAGTGGTTTGCCACCGCAGCGGTTTGCTGCCACGCCGCCATGCTGCCATCTCTGCTGCTTCCAAGAAGGGTAAGTGAGGGGTTTGTGTTGTGGGTAGGTGGGTTTATTTGTGTTTGGAGTGGGTGGGTGGGTGTATTTTTATTTAATTTTTATTTAATTTATTTCTTTATTTAATTTATTTAATTTATTTATGGGTTTGTGTTGTGGTTGTTGGGTGGGTTGAGAGGGGTGTGTGTGTGTGTGTTTAATTTATTTTAATTTTATTTATTTATATTTATTTTATTTTTTAGCCCTGCCCACAACATCATGACATCATGACGTTGGGTCCGCCCACGACGTCATGACATTGGCCACATCCATGACGTCCGTGATGTCACGGTGTGGTAGGAAAATTTTTGGTATCCCATCACTGGGCGTATCACTGAGAACTCTTGTCCTCACTCTACTTTACTTCTTTCAGGGTAGCCATCCCCATAAGAAGGCTTACAAGGAACTTGTACACAGGCAGAATTCCTATAGGAGAGTCACTCTACCAGGTAACAAGGTCTCAACACGTGTAGGGCTTTGTACGTAAGTACAGTATTAAATCATTGAACAGTATGTAATGTATAACCAATGTAAGTGAGCCAGAACTGGTGATATAGGCAACGGTAAAGCTTCCCCCTACTCGAAAGCCAGTTGTATCCGACTCTAGGGTTCAGTGCTCATCTCTGTTTATAGCCAAAGTGCCAGCGCAGTCTGCATCTGGAGACGTTTCTGTTGACATGTGGCAGGCATGCTGTTTACCATCCCACCGAAGTGGTCCCTATTTATCTCCTTGCAATTTCTTCCTATCAAGCTGCTAGGTTGGCAGGAGCTAGGACAGAGACAGGAGTTCACTCTGTCATGTAGCACCAAGAAATCGAACTCCAACCTTCCAGTCAGTGAGTTCAACATCTTAACCACTTGAGCCACTGCAGTCTTTCTTATGAGTTCCCATATTGAGTCTGGCTGTCACATTTTGGACTTGTTAAAGTTTCTATATCAGCATTAAGCATAGCCCTGGCCATGGCAGTAACCTGTTAGTCCATAGTGAGAGACAGGTCCAAGAAGACAACCAGATTTTGCACTGTTCCTAAGAGCAAGGATGGTGTTATCTCTCTTAGGGAGGCTTCCACCCAACCAGCTTATTCTAGCTCACCCAAAGCCCAATATTTATGGTTGATGAAAGTTTGCCTTCATACATTTCCTGCCAAAAACAAGGGACTATGCTCCCCCACCCTTTGGCAGCCTTTAAAAAAAAAAAGAATGGATAACATTCATTGGGCAGGCACCTGCTTGAGACTTATGCATGTATAGGTTAAGTGGCGTAGCATACCTTAGTTAACCTTTGTTAAATAATGAGATGCAACTCATATTACAATGCAAACACCCAGTTGTGCAGCAATTAAACAACTAAACACTGGCATGTCCTTATTAATAATAATATGCCATCAATCCTGTCTAATGGTGTCCCTTTTCAGGCTTTTCTTGGTAGAGAATACGTTGAAGTGCTTTACTATTTCCTTCTTATGAGAATACCCATGGGCACACAGATTGGCTCTACTTACAGGAGGCATAGTGGGGAATCTAACTCCCCTAAAGCACTGAGCTATCCAGGCAGCACCTCCTTAATTACCAGTAAATCACCAACAGGACTCTGGCCATTAATGCTGCAGTTCCACGTATTGATCATGCCACTTTCTGAAAACTTTAAATCTGTACTTGTGTCTTCTATTCAAGTAATCAATGCAACGTGACAATATAGCTTACAAATATGGTTTTCAAACTCGCACTATTAGGTAGAACTACTTTTTGGTGCCATATTTGATCCTGGAATATGGATGGGGTAAATTTTAGGAGTTGTACTAGAAAGACAGACTTTCCCCCAGTATTGATTTCTATATATTCTTCTTGTTTAAAGGGCACAACAATTCTTAAAAGATGATGAGGGGGGGGAGAAAGTTTCTTGAAAGCAAGCAAGCAAGCAAGCAAGCAAGCAAAAAGAACCTCTAGGTTGAAAGCAAAGGTCTATGACTGAAGCAATAGGCACCAAGTAAGGTCTAGAGATCATCTCTTCTTCAATAAATGCTACAGCATTGTTCCATTAGTCATCCCATTTCCTATATATGGCATCACTAATGGTCTGGAATGGTCGGCGTGGGGTGCAGGCCAGACAGTCAGTTCAGCCAGCTGGCTCATTTGAATAATCCCCACCTCTCTCCCTGATATTTTTAACTCTTCCTGATATTTTTAACTTTCTACTTTTTAATCTTTTGATGTGAATTCTATGAACGTCTTACGTTTTGGTTGGGTGGTCTGGCAGCTTTTACAGTGTAACGAAAATCATGTACTTTTGAGAAGCTGCAACACCAAAACTAAGAAGGAAATGAAAATAAAGGTTATGTCATTTGAAAGATTGTCTCGGCAACGTTAAGAATTGGTAGAACACTAAAGCCAAAAATGC
Organism: Furcifer pardalis; assembly: GCA_030440675.1. Lineage (NCBI taxonomy): Eukaryota > Metazoa > Chordata > Lepidosauria > Squamata > Chamaeleonidae > Furcifer > Furcifer pardalis. Next base: position 58,885,896 of record CP126893.1, on the reverse strand, counting down.
AAAGCGATGACATGATCGCTTTCAGAAGTAGCATCGGAAAAGTGACAGTTTTGCTAGGAGAGGTCAGTTGTTGGGGGGGGGGGGGAGAGAAAAAACAACCAACCAATTCAGTTAGTGTATTTGAAAGAGGAAAGATTAACCTATGTGTAGACACTTTCATATTTGGAATTGGACTTTGGAAAAATAATCTATGAAGTGTTTTACAAAAAACCACTCAAACAAGGTCACAAAAAACCAATAAAAGGAGGGGAAAAAACTGATCGACCGATGGAAGTGATCCAAAATGCACTTGAAAGAGGACAGAATAACCTTTCTTTTGACACTTTTACAATTTGGAAACATTTTCAGAAAAATCAAAAACATTTTCTATGAAGGTTTTAAAAAAAACACTTTCTTTCTAACCTTCTTTCCTTCAAAAAAAGTATCTCTCCACACCAGAATAGATACATTGGTGTGAGAATGGATACACTGTAGCAAGTTTCTCCTTTGAAGTCATAACCACTTTCCCTTTTGGCTTTCCCTCTTATTGAAAAACTGCTTTCAAGGAATCATGAAGGAAAAACTCTTTTTCTTTGCGGTTTGACTTTTGAAATATTTATTAAAAATAGATCCTTTGCACTTATTCACCTGTGGTGAATTATTGTGTGTACAGTGGGATGCTTATAGACAAGTGTGCATAGTGGGTAGAGTCAGAGAGAATGGAAAATAAAGGTTAAAAGCATCTTTATTGAAAAATAAAATATAAAAATAATAATGAACACAAATGAAATTGGGATTTATGGTTTTGGGTTGACACAAAGTAGCAGCTCAAAAGCAAGAAATTGCAAGAAGATAAATAGGGACCACCTTGGTGGGTAGGTAAACAGCATTCCATGTCTGCCACATGTCAATGGAAATGTCTGCAGACACAGACAGCACTGGCTCTTTGGCTATAAACAGAGATGAGCACTGAAACCTAGAGTCAGATATGACTGGCTTTCGATCAAGGATGACCTTTACCTTGGCTTGCAGCACTCAGGTCTCAAATTGCTGACCTGCGAACCTTCCAGTCGTCAAGTTCAGCGTCTTAACCACAAAGCCACCACAGCCCCTCTAAGTATGGCCATACAAGCCATCAAAATCTAGAAATAGTTAAATCAGCACAATAATTCTTTTTTAATTCTTTTTTAATTGATTTTTTAAAGTAATTTCGAACCTCAAGGTTTTAATTTATGAATTTTCTGTAAGCCGCCTAGAGTCAGGTTCGCCTGATTGGGGCGGGATAATAAATCTAAATAAATAAATAAATAAATAAGTTAAAAGGAAGCTAACTGTATTTCAGAGGGGAAACACAATCTAGGAAAAACACAAGGTTAAGGCCTCTCCTGTGTGTCCATCAAATCAACCTCTGCAGCTGCTAGTACTCTAAAGAAGGCCTCTTCTACTGATCTTAATAGCTAGACAGGTTCCTGTAGATTCGTGGTTCCCAATGTGGGGCCAACGCCCCACAGGGAGACTTCAATTTACAGAAGCCTGAGTCAGTACATTGGCTGATCAATGCTTTGAGAAATTGACTTGGGCTTTTGGGAATTGTAGCCCAAAAACCAAAGGTTAGGAAACACTGCTGTAGATAGGCTCAAAGCCTTTTGGGCCTTTTAAGATTACTTGCAGCTGATGCAGTGAACAGCTATACAAAGGCAGTTTTGTCACCACTGCCACATGGAAATCCAGAGACAACACAAAAAGATAGGTTGCTTTCACCTGGTACTGTGATTCTTCAAGTCATAACTGTTGAGTTACACTGGTAAGTCTTTCTGTGCCAGTGCAAAATATTCTGAAATCTGCCACAGCTAAGTTGTAGCATTTTCAGGAGACCCACACCATTTCTCTAGGCATGACATCAGCAATTCCCTCCACTCTACCTCAGTTCTTAGTCAACCACAGCCTAATAGATTAACACAGAAAATAGCCTAATGAGGGGAAGATGATGGATACATCAGTTAACAGATTATTATTTGAAGAATAGCAATTATAGATAAGCAGCCTGTCTGTCTCCTTCATGATCTTTGTGGCTTACATCTGTGAAACAATAATAGTTTATCTGGGAATAACAGTAGGTGGACTTCACACAAAAAATGGATGAGCAGTTATATATTTTTCAGTAGTTACATATTTTTATCTGTATCCTGTCATTGTGGTTTGGAATAATCAAAAGACTTTTATAACTGTGGTCATCTCTGAAATGTTGATGTGTCAATTCATTTCCATAGACCACAACAGTTAGGAAGTGTCAATAAGCTCCTAGCTTTGATTGGAGGTGACTGTTATGGTGAATTTTGTCAGTTGCTTAGATCCATCCATGCCATGTAGCTCCATCACATTCAAGGAAGGATTTACTCAAAGCCTCCATTTAAAGCAAATGTCTTCTGTGAAAAGTGGCATTGTGGTTGGTGGAAACTTCCCTTCAAATACATACACATTTGACATGGGAAAGGAGGAGACTGGAATTCTGCTTTAAAAAGGTTTCAAGCAAAGTGATACAGATCAATGCTTGTACACTAAATGAAGAAACGAACATTTAATATTTATTCTTACTTATACTTATGACCTAATTGTGGCTACTCAAAGGGAATAGGAGTACAAAGAGATGGTACACTTTTGTAGCAAAGAAGTGAAAATAAAGTTATCAGGGGATGGAACATATTATCTAGGCATTCAAATTGTTTCTGCAGAATCAGAAACAAAAGAGAATTGAACTTGATTATTCCTGCAATTTAAACCCAGGTCTCTTGAATCAAAGTCTTCCAGTTTATACTTTATACTGCATTGTCTCTTTTAAAACTAATAGACTGTGTCAAGAAAAAGGATCACTTTCATTGACTATGGCAGGATTACAAGGTGTGTTTGATTTTAGAACTCGTAATTGTTTAACCCTGGAGCAAATCTCCTGGATTCTTCGGTTTGCTATGTCTATGGATGTATCTTTCCAATTCCATACTCCATAACCTTATAGATATCCCTTTGTTATGGTCAGCATTCTTTGTAGACACAGCATATGCTGTTACAGATAACAGCAAAAGAAAACCCAATCATGTTTGGCTCATTTTTGCACATTTGTATGGTTCAGTAGAGAGAGAGAGAAAGATTTGTTCAGCAGCCCATTGTGATCCCCCCCCCAAAAAAAAACAACAACAATAAACCCACACACACAGGTGCTCCTTCAAAAGAATAGTGGTTATGAAAGTGAGGGGAAATTCTATTCAATTTTTTTAATGAAAATTTTCTAAAATCCCCAAATTATTTCAGAATGAAGGGAACTAGCATCTCTCTGGTAGACAGGTACAACAGAGTCCTATCTGTGCTGAAAACAGCTGTACTAACTGAGTTTGGTGAAGGGTGAAAAAGGTTGTTTTTGTAAAATTTGCCACATTTTCCAAATCACATAAGTGGGACAGAAAGGATTTGAGATTTAAAAGTCCATAAGAGATAGTAAAACTGATATATTTTCCTATCGTGAACCTCAACACCTAAGCATAGGATTGTCAGATCTTCCTTCCTTCAATTACCTTGATTTTAACACATTCCTGCACTTCTGACTTTTCTAGTGTTATAGCATTTGCCTAAACTAGAAGCCTGACCTGTAATTTTACCATTGTTATGCCGTTACAACCCGAGTGTAATGTCCTGAAAGTCTGGAGTTGCTACTGTTCTCTCAGATCTACTCAATGAACAGCAAGGAACAACATGATCAGAGGGTATAACAGAATGAAGCATACCCTGTGTTTTATTCTCATTCAATATGGCAATTTCAGATCAGGGGGAGAGAGAATGGTATGTAAACAACATGAGCCTCATGGTGTAGAAGAAATGAAACTTATTGTGTGAGTGACATGTATTGCTATAAGATCATTGGTTGAAATCTCTAAGGGGGAGGGCCAAAGGTGGACCCTATGGGAGCAGATATATCTTCCAGAGATATATTCCAGAGATGTGCGCACGCACGCACGCGCGCACACACACACACACACTCTTTCTTGGATACTGTGCTTTTAAACTGCCAAAATGTAGAGACTTGAGAGGAAGGGGGGGGGCTATGGGCTATCCCTTGAACATGCAGCTTGCTTTATTTCCTTGCTTTGACATGCTTCCTGATCTTTTGCTGGACTGTAACCTGAACCTTGCTATGCTTTCAATATCCAGTATGGAGCACATCCACACATGTAGAACAAGATGACATTGGTGTTAATGAAGCCATGCGTATAGTGAAAGGATGCCTCAATCCTACACCTGTTGAGAAAATATACCCTCTTTTTGGTATCACTCCACCTAAGATCAGGAGAGAAATAGCAGCCGATGCTGAGAGAACTAAGCAAGGGAATTACCCTTGACACCCTCTGAATGGATATGAGCCTCAAGTCCCCATGGCTCAGATCCAACTTTATGGCAAGAACAAACACTCTTGAGGGTACACAAGAACAAAACCAAATTAGAAGATTGAGGAAGGAGCTCAATGAGCAAGGAACATCATTAAAGGAGGATATGGCTGAGGAACTCAACCTCCCCTATGTCACTTGGAGGACCCTAAATAGGCTGAGGGTTGGAGTCCCTAAATGTAAAGATCAACATGCTCAAGTGGGAGCTGCTGGTGGACAGCAACACACTTTGTGAATGTGGAGAGATACAGAATCCAGCTCATTTATTGGTCTGCTGATTATTGCCAGAAACATACACCAATGAGGACTTATGATTGGCCAAAGCCAAGAAAGTGGCTTTATTTTGGCAGTCCAGGGTTTGGTTAGGAGACAAAATAAAAAGAACTCTCAGCACTCTTAAAGGAATCCTGGAAATGGATCTCATGCTGCTTACTGGGCTGGTTGACAGAGCTATGAAATGGTATCAAAAGATTCCAGACCATCCAGGCAATAAACTCATGGGGATTTTGGGCTGGATATAAATATGATCTATATCTCATTTTGGAGTTACATTTTGCATTCAGCCTCTATTCATGCCGTAGTCATGTTCTACTTTAAAATTCATAGCTTATTCACTAATGACTATTTTGTCTAAGCCTTCTGCATAAAATGAAACTACTAATTTATTTTCAAATACTCCATCATCAAGGCCAATGGTTGCACACATCTTAAATTGAACTCTCAGTCTAAATTCTTGTAGAAAGGAACTGTACCATATCATAATTTGAATCTGCTTTATTTGGTTTTCATTCAATTGGCTGTTATTCTCTTGCTAGAAGTAGATAAAACATTTCCACCAATGTGCCTATAGTTTTTTTAAGTCATGTCTTCCTGCCAATTTGAGTTTAAAGACTGTCCCTCTCAAAAAACTGGTCAAAAATCCCACATCACAAGGCAGGATAGGTCAAACAGATTCTCATGGCTTTTAAAAGTTTGATTGTTCTAGTGGCCTCTCTCTCAACTTTTTAAGTGTTGTGAAGCATTTAATCATCCCTATCTAGTGAGGTAAAACAATATGCCTGACTTTAACAGCAGGGCATTCCACTTATATCTCACTTTGAATTAAAAAAAAACCCCACACAAGTCAAGACTTTGTGATTGTGTGAATTAGTTCGACAATCTGCAATGGGGCCTTCAAATAGTGTGGACAATAAGAGAGGAGCAGGGATCCTCCCAGACCACTTCTCATATCTTTTAAGGCTGGGTCCCAATCCTTAGTGCCTTCCAATCTGCCTACAGCCATGAAATAGCCAGCTTATCTCAGGGAGACCCTCCCAGGTCATGTCTTTCCCATGTCACAGGACTATGAATTGGTTGACACAAAAGAGTGTCTCCCTGGTCCCCTGAATCCTGAATCCCATGATCTGAGAAGCCCTCTTACTGAACCGTCACTCATTTTGGGTGCCCTACAGAGTCCACCACCATCACCCTGAGTTCTCATTACTATTGGCTCTTGCTTGTGATGACCTGCTTCAAGCAGCTCCACCTCAGTTTCAACCATATATCTCACAGGTGGTCCTGTAGAACAGACAAAATTATTTTGACCACCTTTTTTTCAATCAAGTGACTGAGATATTCCTGTCTGGCCTTTAGCTACCCAAGTAGACCTTACAGGGCCATAGCCAGAGGGGAGCCGGGGGGGGGGCAAAAACCCTCCTGAACTAACAGCACCCCCACCCCACCCCAGAATGCCAATGTTGTGTGTGTGTGTGTGTGTGTGTGTGATTGTTGCCCCTCCTGAACACCCCCCCCCCAATCTAGAATCCTGGCTACGGCCCTGTAAGGTAGCCAGGATAAACAATGCAAGAAGAAAGTGATAGTAGAGGAGGGAAGGCTTACAAATCCTACTACTCTTATGTCAGATGTCAGCATACACTATGACACATGCCAGCCTTCCCACTTCTCTATGGGTACCCCTATTTGTACCTCCTAAGCTATTCAAACAAGTGGCAATGAAGTAAAGGCTAGCAGACCAGTTATATTATTTGGTATGACATATAACTACTTCCTTAGCTTTTCTTTACATGCTAGTATGCTACCAGAGATCACAAGAAGTACATACATAGGTATATGTTTACAGCATATTGTCGAGTCCCTTGTATGCTAAAACTTGCATTTTCTGGTTCCAATGAAAATATATTCAGAGCTGTCATCAGACACTTCTGTGTCACAGTGGCCACATATCTTTTAAATGACTGCTTTCAGCTCTGCCAAGATTCTGGAAGAGAAATTCCAAACATCATTAGAATGACAATAGGATGATTTGTCTTTAGGCTAAGGATACTCTTTTCAAACATTTTCCCTAATCATGTGACAATATGTATGCAATGTTATTAACCCAAATTACTTTTTGCCCCCATCCTCAAAGAGATTGGTGATACTAAAGAACACTAAGTGTTCAGGTCATTCAGCAATGACAACACCAGCAATAGAGCTTAAAGAGGCCCATGTTGCCATGCTCTAGCTTTCTTGAATAGTCCAGATTCTCTCCTTTGAGACCGTTGTGATATTATTTTTAGGGCATATACTCACATACTCTGAAGGACATCAAATATTTCTAATTATATCCAGGCATGTCAAATGACAATTATGTCTTTAGTCAAGTTTGCCAAACAATGCTTTACAGGGAAAGGTTAGCCAAAAATGCCTTGCATGAAGAATGGCTTGGGGAGGAGGGAGGCCAGGGGCTGAAACATACCCTTACCCCAGAGTATAAAAGAAGCTCAAGGGCCAATCTGCCTTGTCCTTCCTCAGCTAGTTAGTAGGTAAGTGTCCGTGGATTTGGGGGTGTTGGTGTTGGATGGGAGTAGTGCTCCTGAATTTCTCGAATGCCACATCATTCTGAGCATCTTCACCATTGATGCAAGAGGAATGACTTTGTCAGTATAGATTTCAAACATGCCAGCTTGATTCTAGCCAGTAATTCATCACTGGAAGGCATTTTGAAAAGCATTGGCAACAAGAGATTCAACCTTTTTGTTTTGCAGTACTGACCAGCGTTGAGCCTGTACGTGACACATTTCAATTATCAGGAGGTAAGACTGATTTTACCCAATTCTTGGAGAAGGGGGAATTCAAAGAAAGCATCCTGTCAGATCTGGTCTGCAGGGGCAGTTCTTGTATCCCTTGTGATTTATGTTCTGCTTGAAACATTTAGTACCTATTCACATTCTCTACTGTATGGTGTCCAGCTGTATCTAACCCTAGCATGTCCTCCCTCATCTAAGCATGTGATGGGAATTGTAGCTCTTAATTGCTGCCTATGAAATAATCTGCACTCCAAAATGCATACTACAAAGATTCTCCAGCACTGCAGAGGACAAACAGTTGAAACTGAGGATCCTGGCATTCTTTAAAGAGTATTTCTGGTGGAAAGTCTTCAGGAATCCATATTGGACCAGTAAATGTCCATATTGGACATTTCATTTATTTTTTCATCAAAATACTGATAAATACTACAATCTAACTGGGTTAGATTTTCACTTCAATTATTATTTAATGTCATGGTAAATAATTGGACAAATGAGGGCAGAAATCTTCCTGTTTCTCATTTTATTTCCATTATAATTCAATGTTAACATGGACAAACTTTAACACATTGGACTAAAGTTCTCAAACCAAGTTTGTGTATTTGTTAGAGAGCTGTTTTATTTTCCATGCCTTCAGTTTCTTTAGGGCCTAATGCAATGGAAAGGTCCGAACATGGCCTTTCATGTAATCTCTTCTGGTCAAAGAAGGGGATGGGCAGTTTCCTGTGATAAATGAGAGGTAAGGAAAGGGAGAAAGCTGGAGATCCACAAGCCAAAGGAAGGTTTAGCAAGAAAAAGGAAACTAATCATTGGATTCACTCATATTTTCCTTTAGGCAAAGTAATATAAAATATTAGTGAAAGAAACAAACACTTATCTTGAAGACTAACAATTGTCTTCAACCCTTCTTTGTTATAAACTAGGATCATCCTTTCCTCCTCCTCCTCCACTACCCATTTGGGTGTTGAGGGAGATACAAGGTTCTTGTTCTGGCACTTCTAGGAGCCTCCACTGCAGGGTGTCCTGGATGAAGCTGATTATCTGGACCCATTTCAGTCAGAATTCAGGCCTAGATATGGTACTGAGACTGCATTGATTGCCCTGATGGATGATCTCTGGTGGGAGTTGGATGGAGGTAACCCATCCATCCTTGCTCTTCTTGGCCTATAAGTGGCATTCGATACCGTTGACCATGGTATCCTTCTGGATTGGCTCTGGGGGTTGGGGGTACAGGGCATGGTGTGGTCCTGGTTTTCCTCTTTCCTCAGGGGCTGAAGCCAGTTGGTGCTGTTGGGAGATGAGAGGTCTAGCCTGAGGCCCCTACTGTGTGGGGTGCCACAGGGTTCAGTACTGGTATGCCTCCAGGTGCAATTCAAGGTGCTGGTTATCACCTTTAAAGCCCTACATAGTAGTGGACCGAATTACCTGAGAGACCACGTTACCCCAAGGTTATCTGCCCATCCCATAAGAGTGGACCGGAGGGGCTCTCTAAAGGTACCAGCCATTGGAGAGGCTCATCTATCCAGTACGAGAAAGAGGGCCTTTTCGGTATTTGTTCCAGCCCTTCAGAACCTTCAGCCAGAATTGTCAGTTTTTAGGAAAAGGCTGAAGACATGGCTGGCCCAGCAGCTGTGGAGAGTTGAGCGAGGAATAGCCCCCCCCCTCCCCAATTGGCTGATATGAACATGCTAATTGTCATCTGGGTTTTTAGTCTATTTGTTTGGTTTATTTGTTATGAAGATTTTAACAACGTGTTTCATGTAAGGTTTTTAATGATATGTTGGGTCTTTTTATGTAGGGTCATGTGCAATTGGATTGTGAGGCACCTGGAGTCGCTTTGGTGATTGGGTGGCTATACAAATCTAAATAAATAAATAATAAATGAATAAATAAATAAATAAATAAATTGGTGTTCTTGTAATAAGCCTTTGATGTTATCTCCCCTCCTTCCTCTCAAAGTCCAACTCTGCATCCACATCATGAGAGGTAGTAATAGGCCAATGTAAGGGACTGGAAGGATTGGGAGAAATATGGTGTGGCCATGTGCCACAGGACTGCTAAAGCAGCCATGAAGGTCATCCTGGGTCATCCTGAAACGATCTGGCAAAACAGGCTCTGTTGAAGTTGCAACAGGTCCAGCAAGCCAGCAATGGATAGTATATATTGCTGCAGAAACCCAAACGTGATACAAACAGACTCATGATCCTCATTGATTCCTTTTTAATCCACATACTTTTGCCCAGTGCAAATGAAATGCTTCTGAAACTGGTGCTTGCCAGTGACACATAATCACTTATCTAATGGAATGGAAGGCAAAGTTATTTACTAAGTGGAAAGCAACTCATTGCTTATTAGTCTTATTCAGAATAAGGGAAAGTTTCCAAATGGTGACATACTATGGCATGAACAAAGAAGAGAAGTTGGAGCTCTTCTTGGATGTTCATCTAATCCAGGGATGCCCAAACTTTTTGGGCCATGGGCCGATCATGTTGTTCAGGAAGCTGGTCATTAAGGCCCGGGGCCCGGGTGTGGCCTCCGATGCCAATTCATCCGGCCCACGAAGCCCTTGTCATTCCTGGAAGTGGAAGTAAGATGCCCGTACGGGCACATTTTACTTCCGCTTCCAGGAGCGACGAGGGCTTCATGGGCCAGATGAATTGGTGTCAGGGGCTGCACCTGGCCCCCAGGCCTTAGTTCGGGCACCACTGATCTAACCTCGTGGAAGACAGATTGAAGACCTCTAAAATTAGTGGGATTTACTCCTGATTATTTATCTATTTATTTATACACTAAGTAGGAGTAGCAAATTACTGCTAATTAATGAGTGTTTGTTGCATTTTTGTCATTTAAGCCATTTCATTATGGAAGCACAAATAATTACCAGTTGGATTCTAAATAGATATTTAAATAGGTAAATAGCCTTTGGACCAGACTCCAAAATACTATATCAAAAGGGCAGAAGAAAGTTCCTTTCACCCAGGAATTTTCAAAAGATGAAGGTTGTTTAGTTTTCTCTTTAGTTTCTGCATTTAGAGCACAATGCAACAGAATGGGCAGTGGACCATGGCCTTGTCTGGAATCCCTTCTGTTAAAAGACAGGAGAGGGACAAAGCTGGAAACATATGGCTTAGTAAGATGGAGTGGGCAGGATAAGCAATTCAGAGTTGTTTATGATCGGTAAAGGTCAGACAGAGGTGTATGATTTGATTCTTGCATCCCCTTATATAGGTACAGTATAGTGTTTTTTCAGGACAGGAAACCACACCAAACCTTGGAGCAACCCTATTTAGCATGATCAAGATCTTCTTTCACTTTAAATGGATATATTGTTTTCTTTTAATGTGAAAGATTTCTCATGATCATTAAAGTTGTCCTTTTGGAAAAGCTGCTTATTGGCACCTTCTCCTTTGGAAAGTATAGTGTATATTTTTAATTGTTAGTAAGGTATCAGTTATGCTTTTCAAGTTTTTTTTCAAACTATGGCCAAAGCACTGCTCATTTCCTGTGTCATTATTAACCATTAAAGAATGATAAAAAGCTTTCTGTTCCCCTCCAAGGGCAAGAAAGATTTAAGAGGAAAGCTTGTTTCTTCCCAAAATTGTTAAGCATTTCAATTGTTATGAGAAACAGGAAGTTTTCACTTTAAATGAGGATGCCTCTTTGTTTCTCAGTGGCACTCTTTTGACTCCAGTTTTGTTGGCACAAAAAGTTCAAATTTGCTGTTAAATTATATGTATCATTTTCCAAATTATGCCCTGGTCACTTGGAGAAAGAGATCACATATAGATATTGTGTGAATACGAAGACTTAGTACATGCTCTAACAACATTTACGTTTTGGTGGATTGGGAGTCATAATTGGAGTGATTGAAATAATTTGCCAATAATCTGTTAGCAGAAGATTTAGAGTTGCCAGGAAAATAATAATTTCAGAAACTGAAATGCTTAGAACTCAATTTGAGATGGCATACATAGTAGCAGTATAAAGACTGGACCTTTGTGTAAACTGTTATTCCTCTCCCCTTCACCAGCATTATCGGATAAGCTGCAGCCATGTCTTCAGATGCCGAAATGGCAGCCTTTGGGGAGGCTGCCCCTTATCTCCGCAAGTCAGAAAAGGAAAGAATTGAGGCTCAGAATAAGCCGTTTGATGCCAAAAACTCCGTCTTTGTGGTGGATCCTAAGCAGTCCTTTGTGAAAGGCACTATTCAGAGCAGGGAACCGGGGAAGATCACTGTCAAAAAAGAAGGTGGAGATGTGAGTAGCTAACAAAGAAAATCTAAACATTCACTTGATTCTCTTCTTATGCTCTTGGCTGAATGGCGTCTTGTTTTCTTGCAGACTGTGACGGTTAAGGAAGATCAAATCTTTCCTATGAACCCACCTAAATTTGACAAAATTGAGGACATGGCCATGATGACTCATCTCCATGAACCTGGTGTCCTGTATAACCTCAAAGAGCGTTATGCAGCCTGGATGATCTATGTGAGAACAGTTTGATTTTTACCATTGACTTCATAATGCAAAAGAATTATCTCAGAAAGAAGACAATTTTTAACTAGTCTTTTCTTTACAGACCTATTCAGGGCTCTTCTGCGTTACTGTCAATCCCTACAAGTGGCTGCCAGTATACAATCCAGAAGTTGTTAATGCCTACAGGGGCAAAAAGCGTCAAGAGGCCCCTCCTCACATCTTCACCATCTCCGACAATGCATATCAGTTCATGTTAACTGGTGAGCAATTTGTCCACAGCCAAGCAACTTCACAATGGCCAGTTCTTAAACTGAGTCAACATCTAACTGATCAATATTCTGGGCCAGTTGCCTTTAAGTACTGTGTCTATGATCTTGAAAGCTCCAAGAAAAGGATATTAATTCAAATGTTCCATTCAACATACACATTCCTAATTGCACTTGATCATATTCAGGAGCATTTTATTGCTTTATTGCCTCTTTTAGTCTATTTCATTCAGTTCAGTTTATAGTTTGATACATCAAGCACCAAGGCATGGGTGCCCAAACTTTTTGTGCCAGGGGCCTGACCATGCCTCTGGAACAGTTGAGCGGGCCTGACCATGCCCCCAGAAGCAGGCGTGTTTGCACAGGGTGTGCATCCAAAATGTCTGGGAGTGGCGCAGATGCATTTGTGCATGCACAAGGGCATCCAGAAACACTTCCGGGAGTGGTTCTGGACATGCATTCACATTGGCGGACACATCCCCCATCCACTTTTGGGAGTGACAAGGGTGCTGTAGGCCAGATGGAATGGTGTCAGAGGTTGGATCTGGCCCATGGGGCATAGTTTGAGCACCCCTGCACTAAGGTCTTGCTGGAAAATATTTAAATCCAAAAGAATTGTGAAGAGGAGCAATGAGATTTATGATATGTGAGCTAGAAGTAAGAGTGTTAGAACTCAAGACTGATAATACATTTGTTAATTTTTGCATGTGTGCATTTTTATAGTTATGAAATCATCTGAACAGTGCCCACATGGTGGCCAAAATCCTCATTGACTAATTTCCCCAAATTAAGAAATTGACATAGGCACTTGATGACGCTTGCTGAGTTTTATAATTCAGCTTCCAGCAGGAAATGTTTATGCTTAATTTTTAACTTTTACTTTAGTAAGCCCAACACCATTACTCAGGTATAAATACTCAACAGGATTATAGCCAGTTATATCTAATGGAAATAGAAATAGAATTGGGTCACCCAGATTATAAATAACTACCTTCAAAGATTACCAGGTTTTCTTGGGTATCTTTAAATGGAATATGTTTCCTTTCAATTTTAGTTATATTTCTCTTTCCCTGTTTTCCTAGATCGTGAGAATCAGTCAATCCTGATCACGTAAGTATGATTCTAATAGGTATGCTTTTAGTGAGGGCAACCATTGCTGCAAACTACAATAGATGACTCACATACGTTTTCCATGTTTCTTCTGACAGTGGAGAATCTGGTGCTGGAAAGACTGTGAACACGAAACGTGTCATTCAGTATTTTGCAACAATTGCTGCAGCTTCTGATAAGAAGAAGGACGAACCACAGCCAACAGGCAAATTAAAGGTAAGTTGTTTATTTGGAGAAAGAGTACATTTTCCTTTTTGTTCACTGCTGATTGTTTAAAATAGGTAATTATCTAATATACTGTACCTTATAATAAAATGAGATGGCTAGATGGTATTGTGGATGCAGTGGGCACAGAGCTGGGTGGGCTGAGGAGGATGGTGGAGGACAGAGGTGCCTGGAGGACAATGGTCCATAGGGTCACAAAGGGTCAGAATCAACTGTGCGACTGAACAACAACAAGGTAATTGCTTAATATACAGTACTTAATATACAGAGGTTGCAAAAATGTATACACATTTTAAGAAAGGAAAAATCTGTATTAAAATTGTAATACTCGATATATACTGATAAGAAAAGATGAATAAAAGTCACATTTGACTTATCCAATTACAACCAGTGCTCAAAGTGGTTACCATTAGTGCCCAGACACTTCTGATTACATCAAATTATGGCATGAGCAAGGTTGACCAAAGTGCCCACTTGTATCACTGTGCATGCCATTTTAATTCCTTCCCAAAGTACTGCCAGTTTTCTATGGGTACACTGCCTTCTTTAATGTCCCCCATAAGTAGAAGTCAAGGGATGTTAAGTCAGGAGAACATGGAGGAAACTCAACCGCACCTCTTCAAAATTGTCTTGCAGAACTCGAATGATAACCGTGCTTCCGCCATTTTCTTTGACAGTCCTGCCTGTTGCATGGTGATGCTAGCATTAATTCTTTTGAGCGAACATCATACTACACCATAATTCAATTCAACTTCTAAAAGAGAGACATAGATAACATCTCTTAAAATGTATATATATATTGGTACCCTCTGTAGGTAATTATTTAACATATTATGTAACATATCTGCAGGGAACCCTTGAGGATCAAATCATCAGTGCCAACCCCTTGCTGGAGGCCTTTGGGAATGCCAAGACTGTGAGGAATGACAACTCTTCACGTTTTGTGAGTTTTATTTTGAGGAATGTGTTTGTTAGTGTGTCAGTGTAAGAATACATTAGTGCTCTGAATTTTATTTATTTATTTATTATTTTATTTATTTATTACATTTCTACTGGCGCCCCCTTTCCAAGGCGACTTTGGGCAGCTTACACATAAAACAAATAACAACTTTACAAAAACATTTTAAAAGCATTAAAAATAGATTAGTTTAAAATTTAAAAATTATTTTTTTTAAAAAAAAATGCCCTCCCAATGCCACATCACAAGATTTTTCAAAATCTGACAGCCCAGGCAATACTTAAACAAGCCATCCCAGGATGGCTATCTCCCCAGCTGCCCCCCACACCCACTGCACAAGCCAGGTCTTAAGGCTCTTGCAAAAGGATAAAAGCTCATCCTGGAGATGGAGTGCAGTTGGCAGGAGGTTCCACAGGGCTGGAGCAGACACAGAGAAGGCCCTCCTTCTCGTGCTAGAGATGTGAGCCTCTCTAACAGATGGAACTATCAGGGAGCCCCTCCAGTCTGCTCTAGTGGGACGGGCAGATGTCCTTGGGGTGATGTGGTCTCTTAAGCACCCTGGTCCGCTACCATATAGGGCTTTAAAGGTAATCACCAGCACCTTGAATTGCACCCAGAGGCACACTGGCAACCAGTGCAGCTCCTGAAACAGTGGCGAAGTATGGGCATAATACCCGCACCCCATCACCACCCGAGCAGCCACATTCTGGACCAGTTGCAGCTTCTGAATGGTCATCAAGGGCAGAGGTGACCAGAGCATGCATGTGTTGCCTTTCTTGGAATTGTAATAATGACAAAAAGCAACGGGGGTCAAGCTCAGCTGTTTGATCTCTGTTCCTTTCTCTTGGTCATTAGCCTAATACAGGCAATCCTTCTTTACCAGGGTAACATGTCCTGTTTGATCTCTGTTCCTTTCTCTTGGTCATTAGCCTAATACAGGCAATCCTTCTTTACCAGGGTAACATGTCCTTTCTATTGGCTGCTAGTATACGAGTACAGATCAAGTTAATGGGACTTACTTCTCACCTCTCCTTGTTGTACCATCTGTCATGAGAAAAGTTTAAATATGCTTGGATTCCTTTATGCCCTCACTGTCCTTTGTAATGGAAGCTACAATGCCCTCCATCACATAAAAGTCTACAAGCAGATCCTATCTTCCACACATGCCAAAATCTGTTAACTTTGGGATCATCTGTATGGATCATCTCCAGCCAAAACAATCTACTTATTTTATCAAGAACTTGTATCTTGCTGAAGAGCAACTTCAGCAATCATCTGAAGCACCTTCCAAGACTTTTTCCTTTTGAAATCACCTCCACTCCTATAATCTTCCAACTTCATAAAGGTCACATGCATATATTTTGCTTGTCCTTCTTCCATAATGAATTAAGACCCTCTGTAGAAGGACCTCTGCTAGAAGTAACTCAGCAAAGAGGATTATTGCAGGAAAATCACAAGACATAATGAAGACTAGTTCTTACCAGAATATTATGAACCAGACTTTAGCAACAGCTTTGGCTGGTAAAATACTTCCCCAGGAAGGGGAAGTATCTTACCAGCTCTTACCAGAATATTATAGTAAGATTTTTCTCCCTGAGTAGAAGTTTGTGTTGCAGTCAATCCGACATCGAATTGTACTGATATTCCCAAAATGAACAGGTTCACTGAGTCAGGGGGATTAACATAACAGTTGACTCAACACCCAACAATTAAGTCATTGCCTTTAGGATTTCAGCAAAAAAGACAGAATATCAAAATGTTCTATGACATAACCAGTGGTGGGCTGTCAAATTTTTTACTACCCCACTGTGATGTCATGATGTTGTGGCTGCTGGGAACTGCGCATGCATCAAATGGAGGTTTGATGCATGCACACTAAAAAATAGAAGTGTGAATGCATCAAATGGAAGTTTGACGCACGCGCAGTTCCAGGCAGCCAGTTTGACTCCAATTTTGAAAATTTTTGTGGTGCCGGTATTATTATTATTATTGAGGCGTCCAGTTTGGACGCCTCAATAATAATAATAACAATCCTGGGTGGGTTCTACCCCCTTCCCCCCCAAGAACCACCCGGGGTTGTTACTACTGGTTCAGAGGAACAGGTGCGAACCGGCAACAACCCACCACTGGACATAACCTTTGAAATAAATCATAAATAAATTAAATAAATCATATTATGGTGGCTATAAAGATGATATTAGAGAAGACAGACAGTTGGTAAACACAGTTATTCTAGTGCTGAAACACCCCCACCTCCTCGTGCTCAATAGGGGATAGTCTAAAATGGAGGGACTAGTTGAGAAGCCACAGATCTATCATGTTGTTCCATATAGTAAAGGTAAAGGTTTCCCTTGCTCGAAAGCCAGTCGTATTTGACTCTAGGGTTCAGTGCTCATCTCTGTTTCAAAGCCAAAGAGCCAGCGCTGTCTGCTTCTGCAGACGTTTCTGTGGTCATGTGGCAGGCATGACTAGACACCGGAGTGCACAGAACGCTGTTACCTTCCCACCAAAGTGGTCCCTATTTATCTACTTGCAATTTCTTGCTTTCAAACTGCTAGGTTGGCAGGAGTTGTTCCATATAGTCATCACTTATTTATAGCTTTTAAGGATTGGATTGGGGAAAGCAAATATTTGTAAACTGCCAAGAGTAGTGGATTTCACCAGACAAGTGGCATAGAAATTGAATGAATCTCAGCCAATAGGAATGTGTTTCTGTATACAGTGTACACACACACACACACACACACACACACACACACACACACACACACACACACACACACACACACACACACACACACACACACACACACACACACACACACAGGCATTGGCTAGTGAGCTGTAGTTGGCTGATGTGAAATGGCAGGGCAAGGACCAGTCTTGGAGAGGGTACTTGTTCAAACTCAGGTTGTTACATAGTGTCTGTGGATTTGGTGAAAATCTGGGAATTTTCTTTCCCACAAGCCACTTTCGATTACAGGGAGCCTCATGGGAGCTGTATGTTACACATGGGTATCATTACCTCCACCCTCCCCACTTCCCAACAGGAGCCCCTTCTTTCTGACACCATGTTCTCTGAATAATTCTCCTATGGTTGCTGTTATCATGGAACTATGCAGCAGACATAAAAACCACTTTATACCAACATTTTGTCCTTTCCCCCAACAGGGTAAATTCATCAGAATCCATTTTGGTACTACAGGCAAACTGGCTTCTGCTGACATTGAGACATGTAAGGAACGTTGCTAGAAAATACTTCTTTCCTCCCTCCCTCCCTTCCTTCTCTAATTACACTGCATTTGTTTTCCAGATCTGCTAGAGAAGTCCAGAGTTACTTTTCAGCTGAAAGCTGAAAGAAGCTACCATATCTTCTATCAAATCATGTCTAACAAGAAGCCAGAACTGATTGGTAAGAAGCATCACTTTGAGTGGTGGCAGGGGGTACTAGGATTTTAACTGCAATAGATGAGACTGAAGTGGTTGTCCTTCTTGTTCAGAGATGCTCCTGATCACCACCAACCCCTACGACTATCACTTTGTGAGCCAGGGTGAGATCAGTGTTGCCAGCATTAACGATCAGGATGAGCTGATGGCAACTGATGTAAGTAAATTGTAGAACTGATCACAAAGAGCATTTGAATAGATGTTTCATAGAAACAGAGGAGGCTTCTGGGGGAGAGGAACCCGTTCTAATTGTAAGAAGTGTGGAAAGACATTCCAAAAACATTCAGGGCAAAATAAAAATAGCAGAGGTAATTTCCCCATCCTGTTTTTCTTCTTGTTTTTCTTCTGAGCATAGACCTGCTGCTACTTCTCCAATACACGGCCCCTAATGATGTCACACAAAGATGTAGAGTTGTTTTAGGGTGGAGCACATTCTTGGAGCAGGGATTCAGGTCACCAATTAGCAAAGTGGTTCCCCAAAAGTCTGCCTCCAAATACAGTAGTGATTTTACTGAGCCAGGTTTGGTTTAGAATTAGAGAAAATGTTGATTATTGATTCAATTGACAGGAAGCCATTGTCATCTTGGGCTTCACTCCTGAGGAAAGGACAGCTATTTACAAGCTGACAGGGGCTGTGATGCATTATGGGAACATGAAGTTCAAGCAGAAGCAGCGCGAGGAACAGGCTGAGCCAGATGGCACGGAAGGTATTTGGAAGATTTGCAGTAGAATTCTCACACATACAAAATGTCTAATTCTAAAGAAGAGAATTATTTCTATATAACTCCAAAAGAAATAGGATACTCAGTTGAAAGGGTATGGCTATCATTATGTATTAAGACATATAAAATCCTCCCTCTTAGAAATAACCCAGTCTTGGCAATTTCATGTAACAGGCCACTGGGCATCTTTTTGACAGTCTGGGTGCCATATTTCATCCCAGCATACATGATTTAAATCCAATTTAAAATGGGGGAAAATTGAAACTAGAAAAGCCTGGGAAATTACTTTCATTTATTTAGGGATCTTACCTCATCCTCATTTGGGCAAGCTCTATTATGTTTTAGACAAATCCTAGATACGATGCTCATTTCTCCCATGATTTTACATTGCACATACATTTTAATGACATTCATCTTAATCAATATCCTTATATTGTGAGAGTCTTCCCCCTCTTGTCTGTGCACAGTTGCTGACAAAGCTGCTTACCTCATGAACCTCAATTCAGCTGATCTCTTGAAAGCTTTGTGTTTCCCACGAGTCAAGGTTGGCAATGAGTATGTTACCAAAGGTCAAACTGTTGAACAGGTAAGGTTATCTTGGCCAAAGCACATGGTTTGATTTAACCATTTGTAACTCACTGCTTCAGAGAACTTCCAGCTGCTGGCACTAGTGTCAACCTTCAGGCTATGCTTCATAAGTAAATCCTTTTTCCTGCTGGCAATGTGGGCACCATGTCGTGCAGTAATTTCAGGCCATTTACTGGCATTTTAAATCATAAATACCGAGATGCAAGATCCCACATTCAATTCCAAATAGTATTGGCAATCATCATGGTGATCAGCCATGAAGATTGTCCTGAGAATATAATGCAGTAACCTTTCATCTGCCTTCCACATTGCAGCGTGACCCCATTACCTCTGTTCCAGTTCCATGAGTTACTTTCTGGTCCTGAGCCCTTTTGGCATGCAAAGTCTTCATCATCTCCAGGCCAGTTTTGATGAAGCTGCTGCCCTCCATCAAGATGGATTCAAGTGGGATTTAATGCACTTGGGGACCATCATCCTTCCTTGTGACCTTTAGCATCCAAGGCCATTAGTCCTCAGGGTTGTCAGGTTGCCCTTGAGTGCTGGCAGTATGGTCTACTCTATTGGATACTGCCAGTGACTCAACGTAGAGTGTCAGGCACCGGTTAACTAAACTGACAATCTCGGTATGATTAAAAAAACAAGACAAATCAACCCTCTGTATCTCACATTTGAAAGGCCTTTTTTGAGGACCAATATTTCAGCCACTACACATAATTATGGATTCTATCCAAATTTTTAAAAATGAGTAGGGCCAGTCATTATTTTTCAACATAACTAAGATTGGTCTTATCAGTTTCTATGAGCTATTTTAAATCTTGAGACATTAGGGGTTGCTTATTACTACAGGGGAAAAATAGTTTTACCTTTTAAAAAATCATAACTTGAAAACCCTTTGCTAAAACTTCCCAAAATTTGGTAGAGCTATAAATTTGGTGTTGATCTGAAGCTCAGTTTGAAAGTTATGGTATAAGTTTTTATTTGAGATGCCTTATAAATGTTGATTTGCTCTGTCAACGCAATAATCAATCAGCGACTGCAGTAACAATTTACTGAAATATATTAATCTCTTGGGTATGATAAATACTGCCATCATGATTTTCTCTCTCTAGGTGTATAATAATGTGGGTGCTCTTGCAAAAGCTGTATATGAGAAGATGTTCCTCTGGATGGTGATTCGTATCAATCAGCAGCTGGATACCAAGCAATCTAGGCAATACTTCATTGGTGTGCTGGACATTGCTGGCTTTGAAATTTTTGATGTAAGGACACATGCACAACAACAGACACGCATATTTATATATAAGCATGATTGTGATTGCTATAGTTACAGGAGAGGCAGTGTTTTGCTTATTTTTTTTTCCTATATCAAAACTATCACTTTCTGAAAATGTATGGTGTCACTGTAGTTTCAATTTAACAGCTAAACACTATGATATATTTCATTTTCTGCAAACACAGAACACTTTAATATGCCTTAAAGTCTGCAACAGTTTGGAATCAGTTCTAAAGATTATCTATATTGGTCCCTTAAAAAGAAATTTTTAGCATAGGCTCCAATATTGGAAGACACATGAAGTACCTCCCGGTGAACAGCTCCTAATTTAAAAAAAATGTTGTCAAAGGTGTTATGAAGCTATTAATTTCCCTTTGATTAATAAATTTTCTATTAATTAATTCTTCTTTTTCTTCTTGTGCCATATCCAATTCCAAAACTTGGCGATCATCATGGTGATCAGCCATGAAGACTGCCCTGTGAACATAATCCAGTGGCCTTTCACCTGCATTCTGCATCACAGCATGACACCCATACCACCAATCCAGCTCCACAAGTCACTTTCTGGTCCTGAGCTCTTTTGGCATGCAAAGTCCTCCTCAGGCTCAGGCCAGTATTGATTAAGCTGCTGCCCTCCATCAAGATGGATTCAAGTGGGGTTTAATCCACTTGTGGGACAAACACCCTTCCCTGTGGACTTCACCAAGGCCACTAGTCCTCAGGGTTGTCAAGTTAGTTAATGTCTGCCTAATCCTTCCCTGTGGACTTCACCAAGGCCACTAGTCCTCAGGGTTGTCAAGTTAGTTAATGTCTGCCTAATCCTCGGCATTGAGTTGCTGGCAGTATGGTCTACTCTCTTACCATAGCAGGATAACCAGACCAGACTGGCACTTTTTCTCTAGCAAAGAAAAAGGAGAGGAAAGAAGCAGTGTGAACATGCAAATAAAGGACAATAATTGTCTCGACCCCTGTAGACATTCCATGCATGAGGCAGGGTGATTGGAGAATAGGAGCCTAACTTTGGAGCACACACACTGGACACAGGAAACCTATAGAGGAGTATGCTGCACCATAGCCACGAAATAAAAAAAAGAGAGAAATGTTAAGCAGTTTTCACTCATCAAGGCACTAAAGCATTTGGAGGTGTGTAAGTTGTGAGCATTAATTTAAAAATCTTCTTTTTCTGTAGTTCAACAGCCTGGAGCAGCTGTGCATCAACTTCACCAATGAGAAACTGCAACAGTTCTTCAACCACCACATGTTTGTGTTGGAACAAGAGGAGTACAAGAAAGAAGGGATTGAATGGGAGTTCATTGACTTTGGGATGGACTTGGCTGCTTGCATTGAACTCATTGAGAAGGTTTTTATTTCCAGTACAAATACATGTGCTTAAAATGTCCTGAAATGTTTTATATTGCTAGGTTTCCCTAGCTATGCACAATATTCTGATAAGTGCAGCTCTCTGCTTGTAGGACAACCACTAATAGAGAACTTGGTGAGAAGAGAGTCTTGGTGAAAAGAGAGTCCAATTAATGAAACATTACACATACGAGCAGAAGGTGGATGGTATGGAATTTGTTTGGATCATGCCATGTCATTTAAAACCAACTTTGCATATCTCTTTTATATGATGGGAGATGCTTCATACATTCTTCCATGTGGTAAATGTGTAGTTTGTTTGTTTAATTAATTAATTAATTAATTAATAAAAATTGAGTCCTCGCTAGTTGGTACAACCGATAATCTGGGAGGCAGTTGTATTTCCTCTTTTGTACAGGCTAATTATCAGACTAGAGAAGGGGAGTCTAAAAGGGAGGAAAGGGGAACAACAGACAAAAGAGAAGTACAGGGAAGACAGAGAGAAATGAAGAGAAAGTATAATTTTCCAATTACAAAACACTTCTTCATAGTAGCAACACCTAGAACCTTAGGCAATCAAGAAAGAGTGGTTGTGTAAGCATTCCACTCCTGTCCCCCCAAGTCACATTTACATGCCCAGTCTTATATTGGCTACAAAACTAGGTCTATGGCCAGTTGTATGACTGATTATGCCAAGGGGAGGCATTTGCCCATAAGCAAGTAGTTTTCCTCCAAATGAATTGGGGCCTGTAGGATGTTGCCATTAAGATATACTAAAGTTTTTCAGAATGGAATAATAATAAGGCAGTACAACTATCAGTGGCCTCTTTCATCTGGAAAACTGTCAAAGAATCAACAGGAAAAGGGTGAGATGCCCTCATAACAGGAATCTGTTCAACTAGTATTTCCACATCCAGGTTCCTGATTTTTCACAATGACAGCAGAAGTCCATATGGAATAAATATCATGGGATGCATTTATGCCTATACCATAGGCTAATCATGATTGGGAAAGGGGTGTCCCTCTGAAATATTGATCTGAATTCCCCTCCCTTCAAGTAAATGAAATAGTGCAGAAGCATCCATATTAATATCTGTTAATCTGTATGTGGTATAAATGGAAGCTGCATTCCAGTTTTCAATAGGAAAATGTGTACACATGATTATATGCAATTCCTTTTCATCTTCTCAGTTGAAAGAAGTCTCTTCATTGGCTAATTTGTTTTTCTGTAGTCTAGCATTTTGAAACAGCTAATTTCTAAGCAGCCTCATTCTTCTTGTACTTTTCAGCCCATGGGCATTTTCTCCATCCTGGAAGAAGAGTGCATGTTCCCCAAGGCAACTGACATGTCCTTCAAGAACAAGATGTATGACCAGCATCTTGGGAAATCTCCTAATTTCCAGAAACCTAAGGTTGTCAAAGGCAAGCCTGAGGCTCACTTCTCCCTGGTGCATTATGCTGGCACTGTGGATTATAATGTCAAAGGTTGGCTGGAGAAAAACAAGGACCCCTTGAATGATACTGTGGTGGGCCTCTATCAGAAGTCTTCAATGAAGACCTTGGCCTTGCTGTTTGCTGATCGCTCTGCAGATGCTGGTAATGACTGCAAAAATCAATATTTGGAGTGTTTCTCTTTAAATTAAAAAATCTGTTATTTAGTAAAATGAAATCTCATTAAATGTTTCCAATTTCAGAGGGTGGCGGTGGTGGCGGTGGCAGTGGCAAGAAGGCTCAAAAGAAGAAGGGTTCATCTTTCCAGACTGTCTCTGCTCTTTTCAGGGTATAAATAATATTTTTTTTCTGTGAAGATTGAAAAAAAATGCCTTGTGGAATAAATACCAGTTTTTCCATTTCCCAGTATTTATATGTCCTGTAATTTTGAATATTTTGAGACATTGATTTAGACTGGATCCATGGGTCATTTTCTTTTTCTTTTATGGTCACTCACTCGAAAAAACATGTCCACAGCTTTCTGCAGAATTCAAATATGAACAAATAACTCCCCCAAATGCCCTTGGATGCTCTAAAACTCTACAATGGTGGTATAGGAAAAGTCAAACTTGAAGCACTAAATACCTACAGAAACTTTAACTGTTATGTGTCAAATACAACTTTGCTACTAAGACTATGATGCCTACAACAACTACTACAATAATAATAATTTGAAGTTGAGCATTTATTGAGGAAGAAAGCTTGAAGTTGAGCATTTATGGAGGAAGAAATCTATTTTGTACCCATAGTGATCAGAGCCCTTGGAGCAATACCTAAAGGACTCATTAGATATTTGGAAATTTTGGATCTATTGGAGTTGACTATCCTAACTTTACACACATAAAAAGCAAATTTACTAGGAATGACCTAAATATTTAGAGTCTTAGATGTTACCTTAACAGTTCTTAGATGCTTGGTTAGATCTTGAACTGTTAATTTTATACCAATCTTCGACTGTGAATCAATGGTAGAATTAAACATCAGGTGCACATATTAGGAAGTTGGCATTAATTCAGTGGTATCAGAATTTTCCGTGTCCTATATTTTAAAAAAGCTATCCTACTTATCATTTTATTTGTTTAGATTTCCTCTTCACATGCACATGTGCCTGCATATTTTTGTACAAATATATTTGCTTTCTTGTCCTATAGGAGAATTTAAACAAACTGATGACCAATTTGAGAAGCACTCATCCACATTTTGTGCGCTGCATTATTCCCAATGAAACCAAAACACCTGGTAAGACCTTGCATTGTAAAGACAGATACATGCATGACATTGTTCGCCTCTTCAGCTTTTGTCATTTGGTGTTAATTCCTGGTTTGCCTTTTTTGAAAGGTGCAATGGATCATGAGCTCGTATTGCATCAGCTGAGATGTAATGGAGTGTTGGAAGGCATCCGTATTTGCAGAAAGGGATTCCCCAGCAGAATTGTTTACGGTGATTTCAAACAGAGGTCAGCCTGGCCCTCCTAATGCTCCTGCAGCTGTTTATTGCACATGATTTCTTAATTTTAAAAAGACTTTATTGCAAAATTACACTTGGCCTTATACCCACTTACTGGGACTAAACACTACTAAAATCAATTGACTTGTTAGATGTGTATAGGATTGTATTGTTAGTCTTGATAAGAAGTGTAGAAAAGATATTCCCTAATGAATTAAGCCAGTCTGGCCAGGTTACTTTGCTGTGGTAATAGAATAGACCATTCCGCCAGTTACTCAATGCCAATCATCAGACAGAGGTTAATTAACCTGCCAACCCTGAGGACTAATGGCCTTGGGTGGCAAAGTCCATAGGGAAGGGTGATGGTCCCCAAGTGCATTAAATCCCACTTGGATCCATCTATATGGAGGGCAGCAGCTTCATCAAAAATGGATTGGAGCTGATGAAGACTTTGCATGCCAAAAGGGCTCAGGACCAGAAAGTGACTCGTGGAACTGGAACAATAGTAATGGGGTCACGTTGAGATGCAGAAGGCAGATGAAAGGCTACTGCGTTATTCTCAGGACAAACTTCATGGCTGATCACCATGATGATTGCCAATATTTGGAATTAGAAGAATGAAGAATGAATCAAGCATCTTGTTTTTTCAATATGTTGTCAATCTTTCCCAATATATTTTCAGAAACAAATCATTATTTTGAAGCACTTAATTTTAATGTTTTGATGTCTTAATAATTGATACAGTTTTGAAGGCAAATAATGTCCACAAATTACTGTCCCTAAAGCAGGGGATTCAGTGAGAAGTCATCTGCATCTTCTATTTATTCTGCAGGTACAAGGTTTTAAATGCAAGTGCCATCCCAGAGGGCCAGTTCATTGACAGCAAGAAAGCTTCTCAGAAGCTTCTGGGATCAATTGATATTGACCACACCCAGTATAAATTTGGCCACACCAAGGTATAACTTGCTTCCAAGATGAACAACTTCTAAATTTATGTAGAGATTGGGTGTGACATTCAACATTTCCTTTCTCCAGGTGTTTTTCAAAGCTGGTCTTTTGGGTCTTCTAGAGGAGATGAGAGATGACAAACTGGCTCATCTGATAACCCGTACACAGGCTATGTGTCGTGGGTTCTTATCAAGGGTGGAATACCATAAAATGTTGGAAAGAAGGTATGAGCCCCATGCTTATTACGAAAAACAGTTATTGTGGGTTTTCATTTACTGCTTGTATGAAAAAATTGTTAGTCCTACTCAATGGTATTATGTCAGCTATGTTTCAGACAGACTGTGGTCTTCCTTCAGCTGTGGCTTGGATTCGTCATTTTATAATTAACTGTCAAAATCAGATTTCAATTTCTTTTCAAACTGTGTTACCTCTCTAAATTGTGTTGGAAGTTCAAAAACCAGACCTCTTGAAACAATAGATTATTCAGACCCCATTATATCTATTTGTACATTCTTTCACATAATTTAAATTTCAGACAGAGGATTTTGCAGTTTCTGACAGGACAAAAATATTAAATTTAGCATTTTAAAAAGATGGCTGTTTATATTGAAAAACTATCATTATAAACCCTTTTATTTGGTCTATCTTACTTATCTTACTTATATTCCCTAGCATCAAAGACTTCATGGCCTCAAGATAGATCGCCCATGTTACATTTTATTTTATCCTGTTTACTTGGAAAGTCATGTAAATTTGTTAGATGCAGTCCTATTAGGATTCTATTTAAAAGTATCCCAGATAATATAAATTTATTGTCTGAGTTTTGTTACTTTATTATATTTCATCTATTTTTATTTATAATCTGTAAGGAGTCTCTTATTGCAAGGCCTGCTGCAAGGACCTTGGTAAACAAGGCATTAGAGATTATGTTTAAACTGTCATGGAGTTGTCATACTTTCCTGACAGTTTTATTATTTCATTGTTTTCTTCGCTTATGTTTTATGTTGCTTATTCCGATTCTTTTTATTATCTTGGATTACACACCATGTTTTGTAGTCAAAGCAATTCTTGGATTTTATTTGCAAATGTGACTTTTGTATAATATACTGTACTTTATTTTTGTATTTAATTTAGTTATTTTAGTCTAAGTGATTCAGTATATCAGCAATGGCCTAGTAGAGTAGGGGAAAAATTTCACCTTCTCCTAAATGGCAGGTTTCTCTTTCCTCTGACCTAAGGTGACTATATTTAGACAGCACTAGCCTGCAATAAAAGGGCTAGATAATTTGCCCTCAGATATTATAATTAAACTGCCATGGAAATGTCCTAGTTTGATGACAGTGTTATGATTTCATTATTTTCTTTTAAACCTTTTATTGCTTGTTCAGGCTGTTTTTATTCATTTGGATTTGACATTCCATGTTTTCCAGTCATAGCAATTCATGGAGTTTTATCTGCAAATGTGATTTTCATATCATGCATTTTTCTAGCATATTAGTGCCATAAGTGAATTCTCCCCCCACTCCCACTGGGCAGGAATACATTGCAACCACACCATTTAATGCATATCTGATTCTTCTTAACAGGGATGCCATCTTTACGATTCAGTACAGTATCCGTTCATTCATGAATGTCAAACACTGGCCATGGATGAAGTTATACTTTAAGATAAAGCCTCTGTTGAAGAGTGCTGAGGCAGAAAAAGAGATGGCCGCTATGAAAGAAGAGTTTGCAAAAACAAAGGAAGACCTTGCAAAGTCAGAGGCAAAGCGGAAGGAGCTGGAAGAAAAAATGGTGTCTCTGGTGCAAGAGAAAAATGATCTGCAGCTCCAAGTCCAGTCTGTGAGAACACTTTCCATTCTTCTACTGTTGACTTTATGCCCTTTTGTTAGGGAGAGGAAAATTGTATGGATAACATTTTGGGCCTCAAACCCCCCCCCCCATCTACATATAATAAATACAAATAATATAATTCTCATAAATACACTCCACACATCAGGGATTCTCAACCTACAGCCTTTGGGCGGGATGTGGCCCATGGCACCATTTCATGTGGCCCACCACCACCTCTACCATACCAGGAAGTGGCATGTGGTGCAGGAAGGGCAAAATGTCTGTCTGGGCCCTGAAGCTGTCTGAGGGAGCGTGACCTGGCCCCCAGCTTAAAAAGGTTGAGAACTCCTACCATACATTCTTGACAATGAGTATAATCCATGAAAAATCTTAAAAACTACATTCTCACACAAAACTATTTTCTTTTTCGATTGTTTTTGTCCATATACACTTGAAACATTTGGGGGATATTATTTACATAGGAGCTGTGGTGGCTCAGTGGTTAAGAAGCTTGCCTTGTTAGCTGGAAGGACGGCAAATTGGCAGTTTGAGACCCGGGTATTGCATGACGGTTTGAGTGCCGGTCACTGCCCCAGCAACTGCCAACCTAGCAGTTCGAAAGCAAGACATTGCAAGTAGATAAATAAGGACCAGTTCAGTGGGAAAAGACCTTGGGAACATGAAAGGAACCTCATTCGGGCATCCTGTGAGCGGAGTTCCTCCAGCAAAAATCCTTTCAGCCCAAAATAATTTTGACATTAATAATAATAATAATAATAATAATAATAATAATAATAATAATAATAATAATAATAATAATAATAATAATAATAATAATAATAATAATAATAATAATAATAATAATAATAATAATAATAATAATAATAATAATAATGTTTTGTTTGTAAAGACAGTGGGACATAAAATGTTGAGGATATGTAACTGTTATTCTTTTTTCAGATATACTACTAATATTGCTCTTCACTGTTAGAAACAAGACATATTAAGAGATGAAAGAAAAATAGCACTAAGGGTTCTTTCTATTTCCTTACAGGAAGCTGATGCTGTGGCAGATGCTGAGGAGAGATGTGATCAATTGATCAAAACCAAAATCCAGTTGGAAGCTAAAGTTAAGGAGCTGACTGAACGGGCAGAAGATGAAGAGGAAATAAATGCTGAGCTTACAGCAAAAAAGAGGAAACTGGAGGATGAATGCTCAGAGCTCAAGAAAGACATTGATGACCTTGAATTAACTCTGGCCAAAGTTGAAAAGGAGAAGCACGCCACAGAAAACAAGGTACACCCAGTCTGGCTACAGTCTCCGTCCATGAAACTTAGCTTGAATTTGCACAGAATAGTAAAATGCTGTATTTATTCATTTCTCTTTTAAAAGGTAAAAAACCTGACTGAAGAGATGGCAGTCTTGGATGAGACCATCGCCAAACTGACCAAGGAAAAGAAAGCCCTTCAAGAGGCCCATCAACAGACACTGGATGACTTGCAGGCAGAGGAAGACAAAGTGAATACTCTGACCAAAGCAAAGATCAAGCTGGAGCAGCAAGTGGATGATGTAAGAGAAAGGAGAGAGAGAAGGACAGTCCTAAGGTAAAGGTAGCACTATAGGGACAAACATTTTATCACTTCTTTCTCTTCAGCTTGAAGGGTCTTTGGAGCAAGAGAAGAAGATTCGTATGGACCTTGAAAGAGCCAAGAGGAAGCTAGAAGGAGACCTGAAGCTGGCCCAAGAATCTATAATGGACTTGGAAAACGATAGACAGCAGTTGGAAGAGAAGCTTAAAAAGTAAGTAAAGTGTTGAAAGGAAGAACTAGCCAGACATCTTTGAGTTTTAAAGATCTCTTAGCATTTCACTTGGAAACTAACATTTGGTGTTTTTTTTGTAACAAGGAAAGATTTTGAAATCAGCCAGCTCCATAGTAAGATTGAAGATGAGCAGAGTTTGGGTGCCCAGTTTCAGAAGAAAATCAAAGAGTTACAGGCAAGTCAGGCTCCCTTGTGATTCCATGAGTTAGTTCATTTGAGAGGATAGTTTGACTTTGAATGGTTTCTTCTCTTTTCTCAGGCTCGTATTGAAGAACTTGAGGAGGAGATTGAGGCTGAGCGAGCATCTCGGGCCAAAGCAGAGAAGCAGCGGGCTGATCTCTCCAGGGAACTTGAGGAGATCAGTGAGCGCCTGGAGGAAGCTGGTGGGGCAACAGTAGTTCAGATTGAAATGAACAAGAAACGTGAGGCAGAATACCAGAAAATGCGCAGAGACCTTGAAGAGTCCAGTCTGCAACATGAAGCCACTGTAGCTGCCCTCCGTAAGAAGCATGCCGACAGTGCAGCTGAACTTGGGGAACAAATTGATAACCTGCAGCGAGTCAAACAGAAGCTGGAGAAAGAGAAAAGTGAACTGAAGATGGAGATTGATGACCTTGCTAGCAACATGGAGTCTGTCTCCAAAGCTAAAGTATGTTGCTGTAGTTTGAAAAGTGGATATAAAACTACTTGTTCCATTGGATTAGATTCAAATCATGGAGATTTTTATTTCAATATTGTGGGTCCAGCTTTTTATGGAAGATATCCTTGCATAGAAGCCATTTAGATTTACATACCGTATTTGCCGGCGTATAAGACGACTGGGCATATAAGACGACCCCCTAACATTTCCACTCAAAATATAGAGTTTGTTATATACTCGCCGTATAAGACTACCCCCTCTTCCGCACACCTTCCATACACCAAATAAAACATAAAAGAACATCAGATTTGATTTCAACATCTCCCTGTGGCCTGCACTAGTGCGCAAGTGCGCATGTGTGAGCTCTGCGTAGACAAGGGGCGGAGCAGAGCCCTGCTGCTTCCCGCCGAGCAGAACAGGCTGGTCACGCCAAAAAGGCTGGCACCCCTGTCTCGCTGCTGATGCTCGGCGCAGCCACGCTGGATACCGCGTGATACTGGATGGTATGTAGAATGAGGTGGGCGGGCATCGGGAGGCCACTATGGGCACCAGGCGAGCATCGGGAGGCCACTACGGGCAGCTATGTCTATCCCAACTGAAGTGCACCCGGCGTATAAGACAGCCCCCCCACTTGGAGGCATGTTTTTCAGGGGGGAAAAGTAGTCTTATACACCAGCAAATACAGTAATCTCCTGCCCTTTGGTGATTATGGAGAGTGCCTCCACTTCAACTAGTCCCCTGTATCACTGGGAATGCTTTTTGTTTGAACAAGAAACTAGTTGGATTTGGGCCACATAGACTTTAACCTAGGTCCTTCTACAGAATGTCATCTGGAACTCCTAGAATTCTGCCTGGGGAATTCTTGGAGAATACTCGGAGTTTGAGTAAAAAAAAAAAAATCCAAAAAAACACATATCTAATCTCTACCCAGTATGGAATGGAATACATTGTTGTGTTCATGATGTTGAAGCTAGAGTCTCCAATTTGTCTTATCGTCTTTTGCAGATGGGACAATCTGGCTAATGTTGTTCTTTCATGTTGTCTATACACATTTAGGCTAATCTTGAAAAAATGTGCCGCACCCTGGAAGATCAGCTTAGTGAATTTAAATCAAAAGATGAAGAACAACAGCGTACCATTAATGACTTAAATGCTCAAAGAGCTCGTCTACAGACAGAAGCAGGTAAAGTCACCAAGTCACTGACAGGAATGCTTAAAACTCTGTAAGGACATTGCTGATTCTCGAAAACACAACAAAATTTTCAATAGACCTACTAGGTAAAAAGGTAAAGGTAAAGGTTTCACTTGCTCAAAAGCCCGTCATATCTGACTCTAGGGTTCAGTGCTCATCTCTGTTTCAAAGCTGAAGAGCCAGCACTGTCTACTTCTGCAGACATTTCTGTGGTTATGTGGCAGGCATGACTAGACACTGGAGCAGATGGAACACTGTTTACCTTCCCACTGAAGTGGTCCCTATTTAGCAAGTATGATAGCAAGTATGATAGCAAGAAGTGGTCCCTATTTAGCAAGTATGATAGCAAGTAGGATAGCAAGTATGAGAAATAAATAAATAAATTTAGTTTCTTGTTTTCGAAAAGCTAGGTTGGCAGGAGCTGGGACAAAGACGGGAGCTAACCCTGTCCTGCAGTACTCAGGAATCGAACTGCTGACCTCCTGCCTTCCAGTCAGCATCTTAGCCACTTAAGCCCCTGCAGTCTGCCATGGGCCTGTAATTGTTTACTTAAGTATTTACATTAAGCTTGAACATAAGTGAAAGGAGGTGACTGACTGAAATCTCTCTCAAATAATTCTAACATAATTTTGATTTCATTTCTGTGAAATTCTATTGTCCATTTTTTTGTTTCAGGTGAATACTCACGACAGGTAGATGAGAAAGACAATTTGATCTCCCAGCTCTCCAGAGGTAAGCAAGCCTTTACTCAACAAATTGAAGAACTGAAGAGACAACTTGAGGAAGAGATAAAAGTACGTACTTTGAATCAAGATTTTCTTTTATGGTCTTTCATACTATCAGATGCATTTGTTAGAGAACTTGCTGTTTCCTTTAAAAAAGTCTCTCTCATACAAAATTAGCCTTGAACATTTAGTATTTTCTAGAGCTCTCTCTGAATACAACTTAATTTGTAATTCCATATTAACTCAATAGGCCAAGAATGCCCTGGCCCATGGCTTACAGTCTTCTCGCCATGACTGTGACCTGCTCCGAGAACAATATGAGGAAGAGCAAGAAGCCAAGGCTGAGCTTCAACGTGCCCTATCCAAGGCTAATAGTGAAGTGGCCCAGTGGAGAACCAAGTATGAGACTGATGCAATTCAGAGGACTGAGGAACTGGAAGAGGCCAAGTAAGTAGAAGTGTAAATAGTTGTGTGGGTAAGATCAGAGAACATGCATTTATAGAAATATCTACTTACTGGAAGAATATGAACAACTGTGAAAATATTTACTTTTCTTAAGCTGAGCTTAGTTGTTCAGGAGGCTGTAACATTTATTTATACTGAAGTTTCAGGGTACTGTCAATGCCATTCATTAGGGTAGCTAAAGACATTTTTTTCACCAGAAGCAGAGCAACAAATGGTGCCTATCCCTATGACCCATCCAATGGACTATCCTATACTGCATATTATTTGAACTTAGCTAAATTGTGTCAAAAGGGCCCACAAAGCTTACTTCCTCCATTGCTGGAGTAAAAGCACAAGTTTCTCGAGTGTTAATCTCAACTAGAATAAGCCCACTGAAATTAATGGGACAATACGTAGTGATTAACAAATCCTATTCATTTCAGTGGTTCTCGTCTCTTTCGGGGGTGGATTCTGAATTAACCCAGAATCAAAAGTAAATAAGGAAACATTTGCTGTCATTTCAGAATACTCAGACTGCTGGAACAGCTAGTTCACTCTGCCTAAACCTTAGGTTGGCTATTCATCAGATTTATCTTACATATAAAATAAATGTGCGTATAAGTTTTAATTAAATGCAAGGCAGTTAACTATACACACCAATTAGTGTTATACTTTTTCAGGAAAAAGCTGGCCCAGCGTCTGCAGGAAGCTGAAGAACATGTAGAAGCTGTGAATTCCAAATGTGCTTCTCTTGAGAAGACAAAACAGAGGTTGCAGAATGAAGTGGAGGACCTGATGATCGATGTGGAACGGTCTAATGCAGCCTGTGCAGCTCTAGATAAGAAGCAGAGAAACTTTGATAAGGTATTCTTGGCCCCAAGTAAACAAACAGTAGCATGTGGCACAAAGGCTTCCAGGTCTATCTGAGGGAATAATCAATGGGGAAATTGATTGTGGAGCAGTCTGGTGCAAACTATTTCCAGTCACTCTCATGACTCATGTGGAAATGCATCTTATCCCAGATTCATACTCAAGCTGGAACTTTTTGTTCCAGCTGTCAGGCTTTTATTTTATGATTCCTAGGCTGACAGTAATGTTGCTTAAAGAAAGATTGCACCAGTTAAACCAAACCATTCTGAACTGATCAGTCGTGAACCTGTAAAACAATCTGCTCAGACCTGAATTCTATATCTATTGCTTGTTGTTTTGCAGATTTTGGCTGACTGGAAGCAAAAATATGAGGAAACTCAGTCTGAACTGGAAGCTGCCCAGAAGGAATCCCGTTCTCTGAGCACAGAACTCTTTAAGATGAAGAATGCTTATGAGGAGACCTTGGATCACCTGGAAACACTAAAACGAGAGAATAAAAATCTCCAACGTAAGGCCATTATCTTGACACAAGCATTCAGGCAAGCAGGTTGATATTTGAAATGGGAGGTATTTAGATGCTTCATATTTGGCATTTTTATGTAAACCCACAGAGGAGATTGCTGATCTCACAGAGCAAGTTGCAGAAGGAGGAAAAACTATCCATGAATTGGAGAAAGTGAAGAAGCAGATAGAACAAGAGAAGGTTGACCTCCAGTCTGCTCTAGAAGAAGCTGAGGTACATATGTCATTAGGGAATTATTCTGAGTGAGCAGGAAGCACCTGTTCAAAGCATAGTTCTCTCAATACTGTCCTAATAGACTCAAAAACAGAGTATGTAAAAACTACTTTCAGATGGTGATTACACAGTGTGTCCTCTTATTAATTCTTTGGTTTCCAGGCTGCACTAGAACATGAGGAAAGCAAGATCCTCCGCATCCAACTGGAGCTCAACCAGGTGAAGGCTGATATTGATAGAAGAATTGCAGAGAAGGATGAGGAAATTGATACACTGAAGAGGAATCATTTAAGAGTGGTAGAGTCCATGCAGAGCTCACTGGATGCCGAGATCAGGAGCAGAAATGAAGCTCTGAGGATTAAGAAGAAGATGGAGGGAGATCTAAATGAAATGGAAATCCAGCTGAGCCATGCCAACCGCCAAGCTGCTGAGGCCCTAAAGAACCTCAGGAACACACAAGGAGTGCTCAAGGTATATATATTAATTTCTATGTTCAGGAAGCCATTACAATTGTTGCCTTGCCAAGATCTTCCTGAAAATAACATTGCAATTAACTTTTCTAGGATACCCAGATACATTTGGACGATGCCCTCCGTGGTCAAGAAGATCTAAAAGAGCAACTGGCCATGATTGAGCGCAGAGCTAATCTGATGCAGGCTGAGATTGAAGAGCTCCGGGCAGCCCTGGAGCAGACAGAGCGGAGCAGGAAAGTGGCTGAGCAAGAACTGCTGGATGCCAGTGAGCGTGTGCAGCTCCTCCACACACAGGTAAGCGCACACCTACCCTTTCCCTTGTTCATGAAACCCCCAAAGAAGATGCAAGTAAACAACAACCATGCTGCGCAGAATAAATAAAAGGAAGGTAATGATTTCTTTGTTCTATAAAAGGCTGCTGTCAATGATCTATCCTTTATAAAAATTTGTCTTGTAGAAGTCTCAAGTCCTTTTTTTCTAATTAAACAGGCTAGATTTTCATGTCCCAATGACTATGACCTTCCTGTTACACTCAATTATCCCACAATGGCTTCATCAATATAAAGTTCTCTTAGGATTTGAATTTCAGTGTTAAATGATGATTGGAAAGCCACCTACCATTAGCTATCAGATTATGAAGATTTCAACAGGGGAGTTGAGAAAATTTCATATTTACTTCAAGTTTGTATAATTCTTTTCAGCCTGAGGGATGTATTCCAGTGTCAGTTGCATGAAAATATGGGACTCAGAATAGCACTGTACTTAAAGCTCATCCTTTTAGTAGCTAAGCATCATGCATCACAATTTCTTTAGACTAGAGCAGGTGTTCCCAACCTTTTCAAGCTGGGGGCCAGGTCATGCTCTCACAGTCAGCTTCAAGATGGCCAGATGGCCATTTTGCCCTATCTGCATGATGAGGGGGGTGGGGTGGCTATTTTGTCGCAAACAGCTTCATATTGGTGGGCATTTTGTTTCTCAAATGCCCTTGGAGGGGTGGGGGGCCACATGAAATGGTGCCATGGGCCGGATCGAGCCCATGAGCTTCAGGTTTGGAGCCCCTGGACTAGAGTCATTTCAACTTGTCAGACTAGGAAGAAGATCATACAAAATGTGGGAAGCCACCAAACAAAGGTGTGATGGGAAAGAAGACATGGCTGACTAGGAAATTCTAGCAAGTTATATTGGGACTCCAGGAGGTCTGGATGTAAGCTTCCTCACTCCTGTTCTATACCTTATTATTTGTTTCAGTAAAGAGAGATAGCCTCATCCCCATATCATTCCTGGGTGAAATGTGTGACATTTTGCAGCAACCAAAAACACAAATACAGAAAGCTCAGTTGTATTTTTTTTCCAAACAGAATACCAGCTTGATTAACACCAAGAAGAAGTTGGAAACAGATATTTCTCAAATCCAAAGTGAAATGGAGGATACAATTCAGGAAGCACGCAATGCAGAAGAAAAGGCCAAGAAAGCCATCACTGATGTAAGTCAGAAGGAACATCCTAAGAAAATATTACTTTGTTGACACTTAGATGTCAACATAGATTTTTAAACTGATTGCCTTGCATCACTAGGCAGCCATGATGGCAGAGGAATTAAAGAAGGAACAAGATACCAGTGCACATCTGGAGAGGATGAAGAAGAATCTGGACCAGACTGTGAAGGACTTGCAACTCCGTCTTGATGAAGCAGAACAGCTGGCATTGAAAGGAGGGAAGAAACAGATCCAGAAACTTGAGGCCAGAGTGAGTATAGCTTACATAATGGATATTTCCTATCCATTTTAAATTTTGTGCCTGTTTTCTCCTCTTGGGTAATTCTGCCAGTGTGGATAAGGCTGGAAACTGAGAGAAAGGCAATAATATTGGGCTGTTGTTTTGTACATGCCTTCATCTGAAAAAAACAAAAACAAAAAAGAAGATTCCACCCACCCGTTCCTTACCTCTAAAAACTGCATTGGGGAAAGTAACATCTGCTCAAGAAAGTTGAGCACTATTTTTAAGGCACAAACAGTGAGATCTTCAACATCCAGACTTTTTATTCTCTGTTAAATATATCCTCAGTAATAAGCATACTTTACACAAGGGAGTGGGTCAAATATGATGAGGCTTATGAGGCTTGGAAAGAAAAGCCAAAACCCATCTTTTTGTCTCCACTAGAATAGAACAAGTGAACAAATGAGAATGCTGTAAGTTCTGTGAATTCAGTAGACGTACTCTGCTTGGAACAAACAATGACATTTGCCTCCCAGCGTTGCGAATTAATGTTGATATTCAGATGAGCAACAGCTGGCAAGCTCCAAAGAGATGACAGTTCAGAATCTGAGGAAGCAGAATCACTATTCTCAAGGTCTGGATAGTTTCTTTTTAGTAGAATAGTCACAAACATGGGGTGCAGATAAACAGAAGGAAAGAAACTATTGTAGGGATGCTGTCAGGAGATAAAGTTTCAATTGACTCTGAGAAGGTCTTTATTAAAACAGGAATCAAGGATAAGATGGTTTAGGTCAAAGTAGAAAAAGATGTTTTGGTTGGCACCTATTTATTCAGTCAGCTGCATCTCATCTTTAAGGCACAGGTCTGAAGGCATCTCTAATATCAGAACATCAGCTAAATTACAATAATAAAATTCTTCTCTTTCAGGTTCGTGAGTTGGAAAATGAATATGAAAATGAACAGAAGCGCAGTGCTGAAGCTATTAAAGGTGTGCGAAAATATGAGAGAAGAGTAAAGGAAATGACTTATCAGGTGAGAATGGAAGCTTCTTTAAATCTTTATTTCAGAGAATGAGCAATGAAACAGTATCTTCCATGTCAAATCCTCTCTCCTCCCTCCCTTCAGGCTGAGGAAGATCGGAAGAATATTCTGAGGCTCCAGGATCTGGTGGATAAATTACAACTCAAAGTAAAAGCATACAAGCGACAATCTGAGGAAGCTGTAAGTACAAAATGTGATACAAAAAGACTGCCTTGCACTGTATAAACAATGTAAAGTTTTTGCTTAATAATAATTGGCTCTTCTAGACTGAGGGCTCCTAAGGCTACCAATAGGAATAAAAAAAATCGACCATTTCCCTAATTTTCATATTTTTTTTAAGTAAGAAGAAAGAAAATAGGAACATTATATAACTACCAAACAGCTATTTTTAGAGTATCCTATAATATTCCATTATTGAGGCTGGCCAATCGTACAGTTTAAAAAAACCCTTTAGAACCACTCATACTCTAATTCAAAGCAGAATACATTTTTATGCTTCTATTACAAATGAATCTTGAAAATATATAGTGATAGTCCCAAGAAGATTTAGATACTGCCAGCATGCCTCAGTTGGGCAAAAGAAAGGGCTGTCTGCTTCTCTTTCATGTTTTGTCCCACCCCCACCTTATACTTTTAGTATGAGCGTTTAGATTAATTTTATACATTTCAACATAGTCTGAGAATTATTCTGAATTGCTGTTCAGATGGCTGAGAGTTAACTTTATGCTTTCAAGGGGGGGGGGGGGACTTAGCCTTCAGAGGTTTCATATCTCTGTGTGTTTGCAGGAGGAACAATCCAATGTGAACATTTCCAAGTTCCGGAAGATTCAGCATGAGTTGGAAGAGGCTGAGGAGCGAGCTGACATTGCCGAGTCCCAAGTGAACAAGCTCAGGGTGAAGAGCCGAGAAATACATAAGAAAGTTATTGTAAGCGAAGAATAAGTTCCCCAAGAAGCTGTAAAGTGACTAAAGAGAAGCGCAAAATGTGAAGCTCTTTGTCATGTCTTGTAATTATGGTCCATTTTCCTTAGTGTTTAGAAAATAAAGACTGTAGAGAACATTGCATACTAAAAATGGTTGTGGATTTATTTATTTTTTTAAAAATACATTTTCGGTTCTAGTTGTAGGATTGGTGTAATGATAATCTCTGCAGCAACATGCATACATCTCAACAGTGTTCAGTCACATAGTGGTGGGCAACTGTGCCCCTACGTAGGTTTTTGGATTGCAGCTCCTATTAGATTTGTCAGCTAAAGCCACTGGGAATTGTAGTTTAGAACATCTGCAAGGCCACAGTTACCCACTCCTTGGATACATAAATTTGAAACATACACACAGAATGTTATACACACAGTGAGCCCCAGAAATATGATTACATAATGTTCATGTTTTACTTATATCTCAAAGGGGCTTTAAACAGAAAATACAAACAATGGGAAATAATGTTGTCAGTGACTGTGAGTTAAATAGGAAAAGGCACACGAAGGTACAATTATGATCTTTCTTTGCCAGAAGCATCACAGTACAATTAATAAACATAGTGGGCAACTTCAAGAGCATTTGAGGCAGCTAACATTAAATCTTCCATAAGTATATGTTGAGGTGCATAGTTTACTGCAACATATGTATAAAACTGACTGTGTCGGTGCAAACTGTTGCAGAGCTTTGCATTTCTGCTAAATTTTTCTTTAGCTGTGCAGTAGAGAAGTTCATACGGAGATCCTTGGAGGGATATTGCCATGAGTCTCCCAGAGTCCCCTCCTTTATCATCAACTGACACCCATAATGTCAATATCTATCTGTCCTCCTGCCTGCCTGGCTGTCTCATTTTTGCTGACTGTATAGCACGCACACACACAAAGATGGAAAACCTCCATGCAATCAGCAAAAACGAGACCTGGAGCAGACTGTGGCTCAAAACATAATCTACTGATTGCAAAATTCAGGCTTAGACTAAAGAAAATAGGGAAAGAAATTAGGCCAGACAGGTATGACCTAGACAACATCCCTAAGGAATACACTGTGGAGTTGTGGAACAGATTTAATGGTTTAGACTTGATAGACAGAGTGCCAGAAGAATTATGCACGGAAGTTTGGAAATTCATACAGGAGGCAGCAAGGAAAACCATACCAAAAGAGAAAAAAAACATAAGAAAACAAAGTGGTTATCTGACGAGGCTCTTAAAATAGCAGAGGAAAGAAGGAATGCAAAAGGCAAAGCTGAAAGAGAAAAATTCAATCAATTGAATACAGACTTTTCAAGAAAAGCAAGGTAAGATAAGATAAGGAAACCTTCTTGAATGAACAGTGTAAAGAAATAGAGGAAAACAACACAAGAGGCAAGACTAGAGATCTTTTTTTAAAAAAAATTGGGGAAACCATGATAAGGGACAAAAATGGCTGATGCAAAAAAGATTAAGAAAAGATGGTGAGAGTACACAGAGGAACTCTACAAGAAGGACCTCAACACTCCTGATAATCACAATGATGAGAACACTGAACTTGAGTCAGACATCCTAGAGAGTGAAGTCAGGAAGGCCCTAAAAAGAACTGCAAATAACATAACCAATAGAAATGATGGTATCCCAGCTGAATTATTCAAAGCCATAAAAGATGATGGAGTTAAAGTACTACATTCTATATGTTGGCAGATTTGGAAAATGCAGCAATGGTCACAGGATTGGAAAAGATCAATATACGTTCCAATCTCAAAAAAGGGCAATGCCAAAGAATGTTCAAATTATCGAACAATTGTGCTCATCCTACATACTAGCAAGGTCATGCTCAAGATAATACATGACAGGCTTCAACAGCACATGGATAGAGAATTACCAGAAGTTCAGGCTGGTTTCTGAAGAGGTAGGGGAACTAGAGACCAAATTGCCAACATACTTTGGATCATGTAGAAAACAAAGGGATACCAGAAACAAGTCTATTTCTGTTTCATTGACTACACCAAGGCCTTTGACTGTGTGGACCACAACAAAATGTGGCACGTAATTAAATAGATGGGAATGCCAGAACACCTTATAGGTCTCATGAGAAACCTGTACAAGGATCAAGAAGCAACAGATAGGACAGGATACGGAATGATGGAGTGGTTTGGAATAGGAAAAGGAGTAAGACAAGGCTGCATTTTGTCACCTTGCTTGTTCAGCTTACATACAGAGTACATAATGTGCAATGCAGGGTTGAATCACAAGTTGGAATTAAAATTGCTGGGAGAAACATCAACAGTGTGAGATTTGCAGATGATACTACCCTAATGGCAGAAAGTGAGGAAAACCTAAAGAAACTCATGCTTAGGTTGAAAGAAGAGAGTGCAAATGCTGGCTTGAGACTCAACATCAACAAAACCAAGATAATGGCAACAGGCTCTATTATTGCATGGAAAATAGATGGGGAAGATGTAGAAGCAGTGACAGACTTTAACTTCTTGGGATCCAAGATCACTGCAGATGGTAATTGCAACCATGAAATAAAAAGGTGACTGATTCTTGGGAGACAAGCTATGAGAAACCTGGGGAGCATAGTCAAAAAAAGGGCCATCACCTTGCACACAAAAGTTTGCATTGTCAAAGCAATTTTATTCCTGGTGGTAATGTATAGTTGTGAGAGCTGGACCATAAGGAAAATGGAGCACAGAAGAATAGATGCCTTTGAAATGTGGTGTTGGAGAGTCTTGAGAGTACCCTGGACAGCGAGGAGAACAAATATCGGTAGGTTGATCTTAGAAGAAATCAACCCTGACTGCTCTTTGGAAGGTCAAATAGTGAAGATGAAGCTAAAGTACTTTGTACATCAAATGAGAAGAGAGGATTCACTTGAGATGGACATGATGCTGGGAAAGGTGGAGGGCAAAAGAAGAAGGGGGCAGCAGATAATGAGATGGTTAGATGGTATTGTGGATGCAATGGGCACAGAGTTGGGAAGGTTGAGGATGATGATAGGAGTGCCTGGCAATCAATGGTCCATAGGGTCAAAAGGGGTCAGAGTCAACTACATATATGAAAGTATCAGTCTTAAAGATAATTAAATAATTGTCATATCTGAATTCTTTGATTGAGAAAAAGGGTGCATTATTATTATTATTATTATTGTTAAATTCAAATTTATATGCCACTCTCCTTGCCGAAGCAACCCAGAGCGGCTAACAATGTTACAATAAAAAACATAATATACATACAATATAACAAGTATAATACAATCAATGTGGTCGACAAGACCTTCATAAAAAATAAATTTATATATATAAATACAGTACAGTCAAAGAAATACAAAAACAATCATGGATATACAGTACAAAGCAATAGAGAAAGTCCTCATCCCTTATAAATATTTCAATTAATAAATATACATTTATCTGGAGGAGTGGCTGGCCATGGTTCAGCTGTGGCGGTAGTAGCGGGACTGGCGTCTCTCACTCTCCGGGCCGGACCGGACGAGGAGCCGAAGTTCGTTTGGTGCGGCGGCAGGTCTTATAGCCGCCCGCCCGCGCTGCGCAGCAGCTGGGCTCACTCTCCGGGCCGGACCGGACGAGGAGCCAAAGTTCGTTGGGGGTGGCGGCAGGTCTTATAGCCGCCCGCCCGCGCCGCGCAGCAGCTGGGCTCACTCTCCGGGCCGGATCGGACGAGGAGCCGAAGTTCGTTTGGGGCGGTGGCAGGTCTTATAGCCGCCCGCCCGCGCCGCGCAGCAGCTGGGCTCACTCTCCGGGCCAGACCGGACGAGGAGCCGAAGTTTGTTTGGGGCGGCGGCAGGTCTTATAGCCGCCCGCCCGCGCCGTGCAGCAGCTGGGCTCACTCTCCGGGCCGGACTGGACGAGGAGCCGAAGTTTGTTTGGGGCGGCGGCAGGTCTTATAGCCGCCCGCCCGCGCCGCGTAGCAGCTGGGCTCACTCTCCGGGCCGGACCGGACGAGGAGCATAGAAATATAAATAAATAAATACAGTGGAGTTACTATGAAGACTGTGATTACACAACAGGTAGAACTTTTATCCACCACTCGGTGCCCTCAATCCCTTAGCCTCTGCAACCAGGACCCAGATCCCAGTCCAGGGGCTCTGGACGGTCAAAACATCCTCCTCTCCAAAGGCATGAGAAAACCAGGTCCAGTTCTTTCCCCCTCCTCCATCTCAGATTCTGTAGAGGAACATTCCTTTGCCATTTATTTTACGTATATCAGGCTGCCACAAACTGGGCCACACTTCTGACTTCTTGCTCAAGTGTGGGTTCCCTGTCTCTGGCTTCTCTCTTCCATATGTAGCTTCCATTTCCTATTCTGTGTCCTCTTGGACCCTTGCTGCAGGAATCTCTGTGAGGACTGCCAGGAGGCACCAGGCAAGGGCAGATGGCCAACTGGGGAAGCTATAATTATTTATTATGGAACCACAGACACAGGCCTAATACCTTATAGAAAATGCTCCAAACTACCTTCATATTGGGTTAGTATTAGAGTGAAGGAATGCAAACAAATCCTTTTGATCTTATTTTTGCAAACTAACAGTACACTGTACAACAACTCAGAAGAACACATATCACTAGCATCTAGCTCTCTATGCAACTAAAGAGAGATGGAATAGGGAGAGACTATTGCAGGCAATTTACAGCATTTTTCAGCAACAGAAACTTGATTGTCTACAGGCAGGTAGTGAAGAGATAAAGGTGTTGCAGGAGAGAAGGAATTCAACAGAATGTGGACTGGATAGACTGATAAGTGCAAGATGTTTCTCTGGTTGTTTCTAGCAAACAGAAATTAAAATGTGGACCTATTGAGCAAAGAAGAGCATGACAAAAGAGCTGAAACATCTGACAGTCTCAGTCTCTTTGCACTTGATTGAAAGCCCTTTCATTTTCCATCATCATATCTCCTCCACAGTCTTTTAGAGTGCCACACAGAATGTGTTAATCACACACACACATTTCTTTAAGGCCTCATCGTGTAGACTCTTCCAGAGCACATGCCCATTATAACTAGCATTCTAATCATGTTCTAAAGGGCTTATGAACACAGTAGATATCTAAAATGGTAACCATAGAAGATGTGTCAAGAATCTTGTCTCCTATTCCTCAACTGTCAACACATATATTTATCAACCCAAGTCTTCAAACATTATTTTTTTGCCCCTGTTTCCACCAAAGTGATTTTCACTGGTAGACATATGTTTGTCAAAGAAAAAAGATGGAACTGTTGAAATTTCTAATAGTCATTTTGTCTGGGGTGGAGCTTTCTTTGGTGTTTTGTGTGTGTGTGTGTGTGTGTGTGTGTGTGTGTGGTGATTTTAACAGGTAGACATCATCTGACTTCTCCTTAGGTGCGGATGAATTTTTTTTTGAGAATGAAAGTTAATATCTATATGTGTGTTTTTAATCTAGAAATGTTAGCAATTTGTTTATATTTCAATAATTTAATTAAAATATTTTAAAACTAAGGGAGTTCTACATAATATATTTAGAAATCATACAGCCACATGCAGACATTCAATGACTCAAATATTTCTAGCCTAAATATATCCAGGGATAATATGAGTATGAATTATGCTAGCAATCAACAAACTTTGCCAGAACAATACTTTGCCAGAAATATTTGGCCTATGGAAGAGGAGGTGCTACTCCTGAGCTATGCTCAGCAGACCTTATAAAAGAGTTCCTGGGACCTGCCTTGTCTTTGACCTGCCTGCTGTTTGCATACAATTTCAATGTAAGTCAGACAGAGAGTCACAGAAGCCTGGAGGTGCACAC
Organism: Furcifer pardalis; assembly: GCA_030440675.1. Taxonomy (NCBI): domain Eukaryota; kingdom Metazoa; phylum Chordata; class Lepidosauria; order Squamata; family Chamaeleonidae; genus Furcifer; species Furcifer pardalis. The sequence continues at coordinate 58,841,883 of CP126893.1, read as the reverse complement.
ACTTCTGGGCCATTTTGCTACTTCTGGAACTTGTTAACACATGGATAGTCATACCCAGGGGTAGCCAACCTTTTCGTGCTGAGTGGGTCGGAAGAGTGGTTGCTCCTGCTGCAGTGGTGGCGGGTGCATTTACAGTGCAATTTTGGCTGTTTTTGCTTCTTCCCCTGCTTCCCATGGTGGCAGGAGTTAGGATGGTGATTTTTTGCCTTGTTTTCTCCACATTTTCTCTGCGTTTTCACCACATTTTCACTGCATTTTCACCACATTTTTGCTGTGTTTTTGGTGCTTCTGACAGCGGTGGCAGTGGCAGTGGCAGCAGGGTCCTCACCATGGGCCAGATTAATAAGTACCATGGGCCAGATCCAGGCCGCAGGTTGTAGGTTGAACACCCCTGGTCATACCATTAGAACTCATACATAGACATTCTTTTATACATAGATATTTTAGTCACTAGAATAAGTCTATCAATTTTCTCTCTTTCTCAGTTTTCATTGGAGTATTGAAAAAAGTACCTGTTTATTTACTTGTTTGTTTTAATCTTGCAGTGCTCGCCGGCCTCAAGCCTCGATATAAATTCCTGCATAAGGTAAGAACTAACCATATTAATTCCCACAATCTAGCTAAAGCCTATCATATTAAAGTCTTGAAAGTGTTTATCTGGAACAATCACTTCACAGATATTTGTTTATACAAAAAATAATCTGCAATTTTTTTGCATTTATAAAAAATAATCTGCAAACATTTTGCATTTATAAAATTAACACGAAAATGCAAAAGTACAAAAGTACATTTTAAAATGAAATTTCCAATTAGACATATGAAATAATAATATATAAGCATAATTTTACTTTTAGAAAACCATTATTTGAACAAGAAGCAATTCATATGAGAAGCAGAAATAATGACTTTCTGATGCTTTGCTTTTAAACAAGAAGCTCAACATGGCAGATAACAATCTTCTCATATCTTCAACTTTTGGTAGCACATGTTTTCACCAAAATCTATTAACAAAAAATTAATTCGATATGAATACAAGCTTACTTACTATTTATAGTACATTCTTTGGATTGGCAGTGGCTTTCTACATTGTCAAGCAGAGGCCCTTCATGTATATCTATTCTTTTCAACAGGAAATGTCACATATCAAAACCAGGATCTTCTGTTTTAAAAAGATATTGTCTACCCCTAAGCTGTTGTTTCCTCAGAGTCCAGAGAAACATAAACAATGATGTGATAGGATATTGAATTTTGTTGGCTAAACTTACAGAATTTACCAAAAGAATATTAAGAGTCAAATGTGGAAACACGGAAATGTTTCCACTGAGTAGAAAACATCATTCACCAATAGGAAATTAAATTAAAGTACTGTATCACATGAAGAAATCCAAGATGTATCTTTCAAGAGATGATGGTGCCATCAGAGATACAACTTAAGCTATTTGTGTTATTCCAGTGAAGAGATTTGCTATTTACTAATTCCTCTGTAGACAGAATTAGATTTTACACTGTTATTCTTTCACTTTTAATATTTTTAAATTAAATTATAGGCATTGCTTTCGGTGTGCAGACATTCTTGACCTCTAAAGGAGGCCTTCATCTGAAGGATGGAAGTAGTTTGTATTAGAAGTGAAGTATGGATACAATTTAGAGAACCTTCATGCTCATATGAAGGCATTATATAGGGCGATTAGAAGGTCAAACAAGAAAGGTTTCCATCAATATTTTCAATATAACAACCTCACAAAACATTTTCTCCACTAGGTATTGATTGTGGTGATGCATCCTATAATCTTATAAATGCTTAGAATAAAAATTGAGAGATTATACATGGTGTCAATATAAAGTTGGGATCCTCATGTGAACTGTTCTCTCTCTTTTTCCTACACCAGTATTATCAGTTAAACAGCAGCCATGTCTTCAGACGCTGAGATGGCAATCTTTGGGCCGGCTGCCCCTTTTCTCCGCAAGTCAGAAAAGGAGAGAATTGAGGCTCAGAATAAGCCATTTGATGCCAAAACCTCAGTCTTTGTGGTGCATGCTAAGGAATCCTATATCAAAGGCACTGTCCAAAGCAGAGAAGCTGGGAAGGTCACAGTCAAAACAGAAAAAGGAGAAGTGAGTAAAACAAAATAAATCAATTGCCAAAATCATGTCCTATATGATTGTGTACAGTAAATCATTCTACATCTGATGCAATTTGACAGAAGAAAATAAAAGTAATGATGGTGTAAAGTGGCTTGTTCTTTCCTTTTTAGTCTGTGACTGTAAAGGAAGATCAAGTCTTTCTTATGAACCCACCCAAATTTGATAAAATTGAAGACATGGCCATGCTGACCCATCTCCATGAACCTGCTGTCCTGTATAACCTCAAAGAGCGTTATGCAGCCTGGATGATTTACGTAAGTTCAATTCTTGTCGTCTGATTTTTGTTTTCTGCCAATTAACTCTTATAGTATTAAATGTTATCTTTAAGAATGAGTTGTGTGACAGTATATAATGCTCTCTTGTAATGAAATGGTTATAGATTATCATACAACTTGGAAAACTGATGAAATATAAATTTATTCCTTTTGCTGTGTAACTGTAACCTTTTGTTATGGGATATAGCTTCACCAAATATTGGAAGAGGAATGTTATATGACACTGACTCATACTATGTTTCATGCTGCTGCTGTGCGCTCAGATGATAGGGTGGGGTGTCTGTTTTGTAGCATGAAACATTTGGACTTTCTTTCCATTAAAGATATTTCTTAGAAGAGATAATACTGTATATGGACGTGCTATTTTGAAACTGCATTTTTTCGCCACATTAAAAAAACATGACAACAACATGAGTCGGGTCCGCCCGATTGGGGCGGGATATTAAATGCAAATAAATAAATAAATAAATAAATAAATAAATAAATAAATAAATAAATGCTTATATTTGAGAGATAGACAAAATGCTTATTGATATGCCTAGAGGAAGCTACATATCCAGCTTTAAAGGGAGGGTGGTGCTGAAGGGTTGTCCTCCCAACTCCCCCTCATCTCACCCAGGAACTGCTGCCTTTCTATATCCAGATGTTCTCCTTCCTCCTCAAAGGGACTGCAGTCTCAATATCATTTTGTTCAGTTGCACAGTCAATTCCGACCCTTTGCGACCCCATGGACCCCATGGACCACTGTTCTCCACCATCCCCCTCAAATTGCTCAGCTCTGTGCCCATTGTGTCCACAATACCATCTAGCCATCTCATTTTTGGCCACCCCCTTCTTCTTTTGCCCTCAACCTTTCCAAGCATCAAGGCTTTCTCAAGTGAGTCTTCTCTTCTCATTTGATGTCCAAAGTACTTTAGCTTCATCGTTACTATTTGCAAAAATTTCACAAGGATCTTTCCGATAATATCCCATTTACATGTTCATGTGTTCTTTCCTCCATGGTGTGAACCTATTTTTAAAAATACTGACGATTTTAAAGGACAGAATGTCTCCATTTTGGTGGAGGGGGGATTCAATTATGTCAAACAATCATCTAAACTTTTAGAGTCCTACAAAATTAAGAATTCTAGGATTTCACTTTTAAACTTTCTTCTTCTTGTGCTATATCTGCATATTGGTGATCATCATGGCAATCAGCCATGAAGACTATCCTGCGAATATAATGCAGTGGCTTTTCATGTGCCTTCCACATCACAGCATGACACCCATACCATTGATCCAGCTCTGTGAGTCACTTTCTGGTCCTGAGCCCTTTTGGCATGCCAAGCCCTCATCAACCACAGGCTGCTGTCCTCCATCAAGATGGATTCAAGAGGGATTTAATCCACTTGGGGACCATCGCCCTTCCCTGTGAACTTTGGTACCCAAGGCCTTCAGGGTTGTAATGTTAGTTAACCACCACCTGACGCTTGGCATTGAGTCGCTGGCAGTATGGTCTACTCTCTTACCATTGCAGGATAACCTGGCCAGACTCGCTTTTTATTCCTTGCCATTTGTAATTCAGGGATTATGTTCGATTGAAAGTAATTATAATTTTGTTTTATCTTTTCTTTCATCTTTTATAGTCCTAGTTTTCTCAGGCAGGAACAGGAGCTTAATTCTTTTTAGTTCCATGTGAGGAAGATCACATTATTAATGTATGTATGAATTCTGGTGGACAAATAACACTTGTTCTTTTTTTCTCCTTACAGACCTACTCAGGTCTCTTCTGTGTCACTGTCAATCCTTACAAATGGCTACCAGTGTACAACCCAGAAGTAGTAGGTGGTTACAGAGGCAAGAAGCGTCAAGAGGCCCCTCCTCACATCTTTTCTATCTCTGATAATGCGTATCAGGCCATGTTAACTGGTGAGTAGATGGATGGTAGTTAAAAACACAGATGTTTCCTCCAGAGAACCTCAGAATCCTTCCAAAGAAAGTGACCAATAAATTAAGCAAATGTCACAATGTTTGGAGGAAAATTACTCCAGTAATCATATCAGTTGTATGTTGCACCACACACCTCAGCATACAAAGTCTATGATGATGTGTCAGCTTGTGGCATGTCCCTTGTGCTATGCCAGCATAAGTAAGAGGATCTGCTCAAACATTTTTATACTACCTTCTTACTTTTAAAATAATAATGGATCGATTAAAAATAATTTTAATATAACTGTTTAAAAACCTTTTTTTTTTTTTTTACAGATCGTGAGAATCAGTCTATTCTAATCACGTAAGTATTCTTTTGCACTACAAGACACAATTCTGCCCTGTTAATATGTTGAAAGTAAAATGCTTGGAAGTAACTAGCTAGAATTATATAGTGGCCAATATCGTGTTGTGTAGTTTTGCAGCTAACATAATTCTGGGCTGGGTGCCAGAAACATTTAATTTATACTAATTGAAAGCTTCCTATCTCCCTGTTTTAGGCTCCAAGGCCTATAGGGCTCCCTTTTGCCCTGAAGAAAGTTTTGAAAGCATCAGGATGGCAGGGAGGAAGCCTTTAAAAGTCAAATATTGCCATCGGACTGTCAGCAGCAGCCCTGGTCCCAATGGTGATAATCGGGTGGCAATTTTTGATTTTTAATTACTGTAAATTAATTATATCCCACGCACAAGCTGGGTTATTCTGGGTTCAAAGTTATACAACAGGATTTTGCACAGTAATTTTTTTTTCCCAGTAACTAATATATAATAAAGCTACACTACAATTATAATTTAATGAAGGTTTAAAACAAGCCTTTTAAGGTTTAGTACCAGCTGGTTTCCGCTGTGTATTGCTTCACTATTCATTTGTCTTTTGTAGTGTGGGCCCTTGACCTCGAGTACATAGATGTCTTCTAATTCAATAACTTTTAAACAATGAAACCCAAAAGAACTGCTTTTAAGATTGTGGTTAAAAAACCAGCTTACTGCTCTGAAGGGCTTTAGCCCTATAACTGTAATTAATTACTTTTTGATAATAACTTTGCAAGCATGTTGATATTCTTAATTAAAGTACTGTAAAACACCGGATAACGATTGGACCAGATAGCGCTAGAATCAGATAACGATGCAAGATTTTTGGAAAAACCTTGCACCGGATAACAATTCTATTCAACAATCTTTAGCATTATCCGAGCCAATTTGGGGGGGGGGGGGTTGGATTGGGTAGAACATCTACCCAATCCACACACCCCAGCGATGGATTGCTGTTACTGAACTAGGGTTGGGGGGAAGGCACGCAGGTGCCTGCCTTTACCCCGACCCTAGTTCAGTAGCAGCGATTGCTGGATGAAGCCTAGCAGCACACGGACTAGATAACCCAAGCGCCGCTAGGCTTTGTCAACAGCCTGTCTGGGCTGTGGAAGGCTAGCCCAGCCCGGCTTGGCTGGGCTAGCCTTCTTCCGAATTCCTTCCATGCTGTGTTCGAAGCCCAGCGGCTTCGGACACAGCCCCCAAGGGCTGCGGAAGAAAGCTAGCCCAGCTCAGCTGGGCTGGGCTAGTCTTCCGAAGCCTGTGTGGGCTGTGACCAAAGCCGCTGGGCTTTGGACACAGAGCGGGTGCCTCCTCCCCCCACCCTACTGGCCCCATAGCACTTGCTAAGGGGCCAGTAGGGTGCGGGGAAGAGGCACCCGCTGGTCTTCCCCCGATCCCACTCGCCCATTAGCGCTTGCTAAGGGGCGAGTGGGGTGGACAGAACAGGCACCCGCTGGCACGCTACAAAGCGCGCAAGCAGGTGTCTTGTGTCGCCACCCAACATGAGCCTTAGCGCTTGCCAATGCTCTTGTCGGGTGGCGAGAAGAGGTTTGCCCCTGAAGTCAAGCTGATCCTAGGCTAGCAATTGCTAGCCTAGGGTCAGTTTGACCTCAGGGACAAACCGTGCGGTTTGTCCCTGACGTCAGGGCTTTTTTTTTTTAGCGTTGTTCGATGCATGCATCGGACAATGCTAAAAACCAGATTACGACATGATTTGTTGAACCAAGTCATCACGTTATCCGGTGTATTACTGTATCACCATTGTACTGGAAAATGAATCAGGATTTTGTCAGTAGCTAAGTACATTCAAGATCTAAATGATTTAACAGTCATTTACTAGAATGAGGAACACAGGGGGAAATGTACTTCAGTGATGGAAACTACTCAATAGTCCTATTATAAAACCACAATTTCTAAATTTATTAGGGGAAAGACATAGTGGTTGTACTGATATAAATCCAGTATGAATTTTCCATGCTTGTAATCTCTGGGTGATCCAGCAGCACAGTCTGGACATGTCCATAGTTAAATAATTTCTGACTCATTAATAAATAAAGATCCCTTTTATTTTTATTTGCATTTTAATTCCTCCTTTTCATCATCAGTGGAGAATCTGGTGCTGGAAAGACTGTGAACACGAAACGTGTCATTCAGTACTTTGCAACAATTGCAGCCGCTACTGACAAGAAAAAGGAAGAACCAACTACACAAAGCAAATTGAAGGTAGGCAGGATTTGAGACAGGAAAGAGTGATATATAAGTTTCCATCACTTCTGTAGCACTGTAGACAGATGAACTGGCAATGGTTATTTTAATTACAGGGCACCCTAGAGGATCAAATCATCAGTGCCAACCCCTTGCTGGAAGCATTTGGAAATGCCAAGACTGTGAGGAATGACAACTCTTCCCGTTTTGTAAGTCTTATGCAAGATCACCGTTGCATTATTTCCTCCACAACCAGTAAATGAGGAGATAGATAGTGATTTTGCTTTAAACTTTATTTAGATTGTCTCCCAAATCTGTGGAGGAGCCTAAAGTAATGCATACATTCTGGTGCTTGAGCAGGTGAACCATACCTGTACCCTCTCCATCCCAGACATGACAAACCACGGCCTCTGGGCAAGACTGCCTTGTCAGACCTTGCCCAGACAGGCCTAATTAGGGAAGACCTCCCCATGACTGCTTTTCAACCTGGTTCTCATGAGCCACGGTTTGGCCCCGTTTCCAGTGGACCTCAGAAGGTTCACCCCTGAGCACCTGAATCACGTACTTCACGCTACTCAAAGCATGTGGCCAATTGTCTCACATTGCCCTGCAGGATTTCCGCTACCACTCTCAACCTGTGCAACCTCTCTTTAATAAGATTTCAGCTAAGTATATGCAGAATCTCTTCTGAGATTCATGATAGTGTTAAACATAATGCAACATGTCTTTTCTTTCATAAAAGGGTAAATTTATCAGAATCCATTTTGCTGCCTCAGGAAAACTGGCTTCTGCAGACATAGAGACATGTAAGTTTTTTTTCTTTAAATGATTTAGGTCAGGAGTTCTCAATCTTTTTAACCTGGGGGCTGAGCCATGCTTCCTCAGCCAGATTCGGGGGCTGGATGGCCATTTTGGCTTTTCTCCACCACATGGCACTTCCTGGTGTGGTGGAAGTGGTGGTGGGCCACATGAAATGGCACTGTGGGCTGTATCCAGCCCATAGGCCAAAGGTTAAGAACCCGTGCTTTAGGTGGTCTTGTCTTCCTTTCTCCTTCCTGAACTAATTATACTTTGTTGCTTTGTCAGATCTGCTGGAGAAGTCCAGAGTTACTTTCCAGCTAAAAGCTGAAAGAAGCTACCATATCTTTTATCAGATCACGTCTAACAAGAGGCCAGAACTGATTGGTAAGAGGCATCTTTTGCAGTACTGGTGGCTGTAGCCATGGCAATATTGGCTACTGCTGAGGTAGCTGATGTTCTCTCTGAACAAGCCTGGTTGCATAGTGGATAGCAGTAAAGACCTATTTGTTCTTCTCTTTATTCAGAGATGCTCCTGATCACCACCAACCCCTATGACTTTCACTTTGTCAGTCAGGGTGAGATCAGTGTTGCCAGCATTAACGATCAAGAAGAGCTAATGGCAACTGACGTAAGTAATGTGGATAACTTGCCACTTGCTACAACAGGGGATAGGACAGTCCTACCAGAGGCCTGTTATTTTCTCCACATACAGTCCCATAAGCCCCTTTGGAACAAAACTATAGTTTGCCATAATCATTTGAAAATAGACTCTCTGTCTCTCTCTCTGTCTCTGTGTGTGTGTGTGTGTGCGTGCGTGCGCGCATGCGTGCGTGCGCGTGCGTGTGAAAAACTGGCAATTTCATCCAATACTACAACAATTTGGGGAAAATGGTGATACAATGGGCACCACTGGTGGACAATGGAGGGCGGCCATTCCCCACTACAACTAAGTGGCACTAAATCAGGATGTAATTAAATAGGGAAGCTTTTAGGGGGAAACCACTGCCTCTAAATGAGGCAGCAGATCTAAAGATGCAGTTTTGAATCAGAATGAGAATGTTAACCACTGATCTCAACTGTCAGGAAGCCATTGACATCCTGGGCTTCACTGCTGAGGAGAAGACAGCCATTTACAAGCTGACAGGGGCCGTGATGCACTACGGGAACATGAAGTTCAAGCAGAAGCAACGTGAGGAACAGGCTGAGCCAGATGGCACCGAAGGTATTTGCAAATTTCATTTCAGACCTTTTGATATAGAGGCTGCAATATGACATATAGTTTTTTACAGTGTGGAGCAACGTGGATGAGGGAAGCTGGGGGAATCTCTCTCTCAGAATTTTTGAGAAGAGGGAACTCTATGCCCCAGTCATGACCCACCTATGCATTATATGTTTATTCTGACAATTTTCCTCACAATCAAAGAGATTGCATCATGATCACGAAATATGGATAAAATAATGTTTGTTCCTCATTCAAATATCCTGAATATATACTTAGCAACAGTTTAGAAGTACTTCAGCTGAATGTCCAAACAATAAGCAAAAGGGACCTGATCTTGAATGAATGTGTTCACTTGACTTGCATTACAAGGACCAGGCAGGATAAAGCTGGGTGATTCCATGTGTCCCAGCTCTGCCCTCTTTGCTTCTTTGTGAAGCAGAGAATATGGGAAGGTAGAATTGTGTTGGTCTGCTGCAACTCTTCTTCATCAGGAACCCAGCTTCCTCAGTTTGAGTATATATACATGAAGTTGGATTCCTGGCACAAAGCAGGGGTTCTGTTTATGTTACCACCTGTACCCATACACTATGTCTTTTCTGAGCCAGCTGAGCTGGTCTTGTTAGTGGTGTTGGAGTCCCTTTGGCTTTCCACAAGGGATCTCAATATCTATGAGATCTTCATACATTTGTCCAAGTGATATCTAATCCCAGATCGTCTGTCACAAATGGATTACTATATTATAGGGTTTAGATTCACTGGAACATCAAATCTCTGCAGGGACTTACTGATTAAGATGGTCTGTTTAGGAGGCTGATGGATCAAAATGGTTTCCTGGTGGCTCTCATGGAGTTTCCTGTTACCTTGATAAGTGATATTGTCAGAGCGCTGGTTAACCTTTTGGAAATAGAAGATTACTAGGGCATTGGAAACACACACACACACACACACACACACACACACACACACACACACACACACACACACACACACACACACACACACACACACACACACACACACACACACACCGCAAGCAGTCCCTCTTATGGAGTGGAGCCATAGGGAGTTGATTATAATGAAAAAGTTTCTGACAAAGGTTTGAGTGTTAATGATGATCAAAAATTCAGAGCTATCCCAAAACAGACTATACCCCCCCCCCAAAAAAAACCCCAGTTTTATGGGTGTGGTTGCCAGGAAAAGAGCCTTTCTCTACAACCACTGCATCTGCACAGAGTTGTCCAATGGAGCTTTCTTGGGGATGGAGCTCATTTGAGTGATTGACAGCTTGCTGTTCTCTGACCCAAGTGAGATATTTTTGCATTTTAATGTTGGCCAGCATTTTCGTCTTTCTAATGTGTGTTGCTTATCCTTTTGTCTTATGTCTTTGCTCAGTTGCTGACAAGGCTGCCTACCTCATGAACCTTAACTCAGCAGATCTTTTGAAAGCTCTATGCTACCCCCGAGTCAAGGTTGGCAATGAGTACGTCACCAAAGGTCAAACTGTCCAGCAGGTAATGTTATGTTGACCAAAGCACATGTTTTGGTTTAACCATTGGTAAACTCACTGTCTTGAAGAGTAGCAAATTATTGATCAGTCAGTAACTGCAGTAACAATCTATTTTCTTTATCTTTAATTTCCAGGTGTACAATAATGTGGGTGCTCTTGCAAAAGCTGTTTATGAGAAGATGTTCCTCTGGATGGTGATTCGTATTAACCAGCAGCTGGATACTAAGCAACCAAGACAATACTTCATTGGTGTGCTGGACATTGCTGGCTTTGAGATCTTCGATGTAAGGGAACAAGGAAGTGCTTCCTCTCTGAGTTTTTCTAGTCTAGATAATTTTGGAATCTCCCTCCCCCCTAAATTTTTTTAACCTAGTGCCAGTGGTGGGATGTCAAAAATTTTACTACCCTACCATGATGTCATCACAGTGTGGGTGGAGCTAACAGTGTGGGTGTCATGACGTCGTGGGCAGGGCCAAAGAAAAAAAATAAAAGTAAAAATAAGCACACACACACACACACCCCTCAACCCACCCACTCACTCACCCACCTACTCACCCACCCACAACACAAACCCATAAATAAAATGAACAGATAAATAAAAAAAATTACATTAAAATACACCCACCCACCCACCCCAAACAGAAATCAACCCACCCACTCCAAACACAAACCTGTCACTTACCTGTTAGTATAAGTGCCTGGGCAGCACCATGTTGCAAGATGGATATGGTCATCGTACCAGTTCTCTAGAATAATATGCCTTAATTTAAATGTAAAACAGCTGTACCTCCTTAAGGGTTCTCCAATTGGAACAGCAATTGGAATAGCACAGGTGTAGCTTATTGATGAGGTAACTCCAAGACTTTGCTTAAAAACCCTAAACCAGGCTTGCCGGCCGCCAGGCCTTTTTAGGAACTGTGTTAGTACGTCAATATAGGTAAATGTATTAAATACACATTAAAATACACACAGACACACCACATCCAAAGGGGAGTCACTTACCCTGGGGAGCAGGCTATCTATAGGGAGCTTCAGGCTAGCAGCTTCTCTTCCTCCTCCCAGCTTGGGAGGACAGCAAGGATGCCATGCATCTGCACCAAGTACTGTAGGCATGCATGCACACCAAGTGCTTGGCGCGCATGCATAGTGGGAGAACCAGTGAAAGGGTAAGCCCCGAAGGTGGTTCCCCCCAAAAGCTGCTACCGGTTCTCCAGGACACTGGGAAAAGTTACTACTGGTTCTGGCGAACTGGTGCGAACCTGTTGCATCCCATCACTGCCTAGTGCTCACAGAGAAGACTGGATGGTTTCATAGCTTAAGGACAAAATTTACCATGTCTTCTATAAACCCAGTACTGCACAAGGATCTCAATGAAGCTAATAAGGTATACAGAGATGAATATGTCAGTGCTCCCCACTCAAGGACTAGTATCATTTTTATTTATAGCACTTCAGTTTATCATTCAAGATTGCTCATGTAACCCACTTAAACTATTTCAATATTGAATTTGTAGAAATTCCTAAAATTCAAGTCCCTGGTAGTTTTACACAGATGTTTCTATGGATAATTTGATTGTTTTATCAAGTATTTAAATGCTAGTAATAAGATTGAGTAATGCTGGCTCCCTTTTTAAAAAGACAGAAATTTGCTTCTTTTTTCCCTAGTTTAACAGCCTGGAGCAGCTTTGCATCAACTTCACCAATGAGAAACTGCAACAGTTCTTCAACCACCACATGTTTGTGCTGGAACAAGAGGAGTACAAGAAAGAAGGGATTGAATGGGAGTTCATTGACTTTGGAATGGATTTGGCTGCCTGCATTGAACTCATTGAGAAGGTCTTTTCAAAAATAATGTTGGCTAATTGCACATATAATTCCATCATCTTTATATGTATGTGTGTTGTTGTTTTCTCTAAAGAAAATCTATATAGACAGTGGTTGTCACTCAGACAAATACTTGAAATCATTAGGACATTGGGATATCAAAGTAAATGTGATAAAGTGTTTTTCAAAGCATGTTTTATGACATCAGTACTCCATTGCAAAGCACTGAGTTAGAGAGGCACAAAACTAAGTAGATCTATAGCCAGCCTGCAGAGCATGCCTTTAATAATTCTAGTCAGAGGTAGAATTTAGTCTACACGTTCCCTCTCCCCTTAAACAAATTATCTAAATGTTGCAATATTCTCATTCATGAATGGTCAGTAATGACAACCAGAGATTCCTATGTTTAGTTTGCAACTTTTTTTTAAAGTTTAAGCACAAGACCTTAAAATCTTAAAAGTACTATCCTAATTATTAAAGCATCATTACACTTATAAAATTAATATTTATTTCAGTATCAAATGTTGTAGATTACAACTCATTTCATTAGACCCACAAAGTGCAATATTTAGGTCACATGATGATATATACATTCTGTATGGTTGTATGGGTGGAAGAAGAGTGGCAAAGGATACAGAAGAAAACTAATGTATTATTAACACTTGTAATGAACTTTCTAAAACTTCTGCAAAAACCCTTTCAACCCAGAATAATTTCCGACACAAAATTATTATATTATAGGAAGAGTGACAAAGTCATCAATTTGACAAAAATCCTAGTGTTCTTTTCTATATGCTGTCCATTAATTTTTTGTTAAGTTCGACATAATTATGCCAATGTAGAAACCTCACCATGGGCCCATATGTATTGGACTGAATGCAGCAATGTTTTTCTGCCAAAGGAAGATAATGGATTCTCATGCTGTTGGAATTGGTCTGTTTATCTTCTTTCTGTCTTTTATTATTAGAGAGTTTGATTGATAAATTGTTTGTAACAATGGCATCTTAACTCTTAGATTGAAATAATTAACCCTCTGTCACTGTTTCCAATAATCTATTCATATATCTAGTACTGTACTTATATGAAAACATGCATATAGCAAGCAGGTATAGATCAGTTCCTAATACTAGCTACATATAACATATTCTGTCCATTCCACATGAGTAGTAAGCACTCTGTTTTTCTGTGTTTCTTACAGCCCATGGGCATTTTCTCCATCCTAGAGGAGGAGTGTATGTTCCCCAAGGCAACTGACCTATCTTTCAAGAACAAGCTCTATGATCAGCATCTTGGCAAATCTCCCAACTTCCAGAAACCCAGACCTGCCAAAGGCAAGGCTGAGGCTCACTTCTCCCTGGTGCATTATGCTGGCACTGTGGACTACAATGTCAATGGTTGGCTGGAGAAAAACAAGGACCCCTTGAATGATACTGTGGTGGGCCTCTATCAGAAGTCTTCAATGAAAACCTTGGCCTTACTGTTTGCTGATCGTCCTGCAGAAGGTAATTCCTATTACAGTAAAACCTCATATAACACTAAAACCTGGTTCCACAAGTCTTCGTGTTATATGATTTTTAGTGTTATCTGATCCTCTATGGGATCCATAGAGATACATTGTAACCACACAGGCTTTCGCGGTTGTTATCTGAAGCATCCCATAGGATCTTAATGTTATCTGATGCAATTCTTCCCCCCAGATTCCTTGATGTTATGCGATTTTCGTGTTATTCGATACTAATGTTATATGAGGTATTACTGTACTTCAAATGGATTTATAAATATAACTCTAAACAATAAACCTTAGATCAGTGATGGCAAACCTTGGCACTCCAGGGGTTTTGGGACTTCAATTCCCAGAAGCCCAAGTCAGCATTCCTGCTGATCAGGGCTTCTGGGAATCAAAGTTCAAGAACAGCTGGAGTGCCAAGGTTTGCCACCATGGCCTTAGATCAATGGGTGCTGCAGCAGCAGATTTGAAAAAGAATTACAAGCATACTTTACTGGAAATGCTGAGGCTCTAGATTCAAATACAAAAATTCAGACACTCTGCTCAAAAATTAGGTACTGTATCTATTTTCTTCTTCTTCCATTCTCTGAATGAAAACATTACCAACAACTGGCTTTATTTACCCACCTTAACCAAACATATCAACATAATGTCCTATAGGTTACCTCAAAGGGAGCATATAGAGTTTTATCCATAATCTAGAAAAGTTTTTTCTTTGCCCCTCTTTTATATAGCAGAACAAGGTACAAAACCAATTATAAGAGAAGAAGGAATCCCACCAGCAATGGCATAAATATTGAAGCAACAGGAACATTATTGCTGCAGTTCATGCATAATAATGGTCATTTATAGAATTATAGAATTTTAGAATCATAGAATAAATAAACAAATTAGAAAGTGCCTATGAGGCTATTGAGTCCAACATCCTGCTTAATGCAGGAATCCAAATCAAAGCAGATCTCACAGATGGTTGTCTAATTTTCACTTGAATGCCTCCAGTGTTGGAGTGCTAACCATCACAGGCAAGAAAATTTACTTTGGAATCATTATCACTCTGCATCATTTTATTGAAACAATGCAGAAATAATTATTCTGTGAATAGAATCCAGAGACTTCAAGCTGATGAGATATTTTTTGTATAAGCCAGGGAAGAGAAAGAACTCACAGTCAAAAACCTTGAACAGTTAGAATGAAATAGCTTAGTTTGTTTATAAAATAAAATTTAAAAAATCATCAGAATGTAGTGCACATTATAATACCAGAATTTGCAGTTTCTCTGGTTTTTGCTGAGGACCACAATGTTGAAAATACCAGTAGAACACTGCCTCAGACATTACATATATTGGTGCTTCCATATTCATCATTTAATGTTCTTCCAAGAGAATAGTTAAATCTCAGGAGTCTGAATAAAATGCAAAGTATCCGATTCTAGGTGCTCATCTCCATTTACAGCCAAACAGCCAGCGCTGTCTGCATCTGCAGATGTTTCTGTGGGTACGTGGCAGGCATGACAAGACGCTGGAGCATACAGAACACTGTTACCATACCTGTCAAAATGGTGGCTATTTATCTACTTGGAATTTCTTGCTTTTGAACTGCTAGGTTGGCAGGAGCTGGGACAGACAACAGGCACTCACTCTGTTGCTAAGCACTTGGATCTCAAACTGATGGCCTGCTGACCTTCCAGTCATCAAGCTCAGTGTCTTAACACTAAGCCACAGGGGCACACAGTAAGAGCCTCCTTGAAGACTGGTCTTTTCGAACCACAATCTGGCATACTCTGTGCAATGGCAACCTTGTTGTGCTAGCTAATCTTTCTCACAATAAGTCAGGCAAAAGGAAGCCAAAAAGTGGCTTCACGTTGGCAATTTAAAGTCTGACCTGGACTCAAAAGAAGAAGAAGAAGCCACCACAACTCTCAGTCTGAATAGAGTGGGTGAATATTGGGGATATCTAGTTTATGAGAAGGAACAAAAAAAATAAAATCCTTGGTCACAAGGTTTAACTTTTTTTTTAATTCAGAGGGTGCCAAGAAGGGTGGCAAGAAGAAGGGTTCTTCTTTCCAGACTGTCTCTGCGCTTTTCAGGGTAATGTAAAATCTCCACTTATCTCCACATGTATTATGTCTTACACATAAGGCTCAACACTGTATTTTCACAACCACAACAATAAACATCTCGATAGAAAGGATCAGTACATTTAGGCAAGATAATATTGGTTCGGTGGGAGGGAATAGAAATGCTTTATTAGAGTACACTTGTTTATGCAGAAAGTCCAAAGTCACTCTTTAGTATCTCCAGATACAGCTGCGAAAGAGCAGCCTGGACTCTAGGGAGCCTGTCAGTTGGCAGGAAATGCTGAGCAAAAAGTAAGAGTCTGTCCTGGTATAAGGCAGCTTCCTACACTCCTATGCATAGACAGAGAAATAAAAGCAAACAATGAGCATCTAGACCAGAGGCCACCAACCTTTTAAAGTCAGGGGCTGGGTCATGCTCCCTGAGACAGTTGAGGGGGCTGGGCTGGTGCCCCCGCCATAAACATTGCCAAAAACGTGTGCCGTAAATGCATCCATGGCCGCTTCCAGAGGCGGTGGCAGCAGTGGTTGGAGTGAGGGCGGGGGCCAGATTATTTGGCACTACAGGCCAGATCTGGCCCATGAGCCATAGATTGCCTGCCCCTGCACTAGATGAATTTAATTTTTTCAACAATCCTGAAAGGCAGACTTCACATATAGTACCTCTATTGTTAAGAATAAGGCAAAGCTGGTTGTGTGTGTGTGTGTGTGTGTGTGTGTGTGTGTGTGTGTGTGTGTGTGTGTGTGTGTGTGTGTGTGTGTGTGTGTGTGTGTGTGTGTGTGTGTGGAGGTTCTGGAATGGAAGTGTGAATCCAATCAGAATTGGCACACTCATTTTCTCAATTCAAAAAATATGGCCCAGTAAGCTATTCTACAAATTATCTAAGCATGCATTACACACAACAGCATTTAGTTGCTCATGTTACTGATATTTTGGTGTTAATAAGACCTTAATTTCTGATCCCACAGGAGAACCTGAACAAGCTGATGACCAATCTGAGGAGTACCCACCCACATTTTGTGCGTTGTATCATCCCCAATGAAACCAAAACTCCTGGTAAGATATAGAGGTGAACTCAGATTTTTAGAAAGCAGATTTTCACACACTCCTAGTTGTAAACACTGGAATGTACATACTATACATTCTCTCTGATTTTCTCAGGTGCCATGGAACATGAGCTTGTTTTGCATCAGTTGAGGTGTAACGGTGTGCTGGAAGGTATCCGGATTTGCAGGAAGGGATTCCCCAGCAGGATCCTTTATGCTGACTTCAAGCAGAGGTTATTTCTCACTTCTCACTTCTCACCTTCTCTAGAAACCCAGAAAGACCCATATTATTAAATGATCCAGATGTTCTTTGGTTCTGAAAAATGTCCCCACATAATGAGTAGTTTTACTTATTCGGAATATGATTTCTAGTATTGTATCACAGCACTTAGTAGTATTTGTGTAGAGAAAAAGATTATGAGGAAGCTTTAAGTCGAAAAATGTACTATTATATCCATGTGAGGTGAAGCGTTGTAGCCTTGGATTGGAAGCAATGTCAAGACTATAAATCAAGTATGTGAGAAACAATATTAACTCCAGCAGATCAAAAATAGTTGGCCACAACTGACAATTACTTTTTCAACAGCTTGTTATATTTTATTCCTCTCCCACTTTTTTCCCAAGGTAATTAATCATGTACAGTGGAATATTGGTTAACAAATGGCTCATCTAACATAAAAATCGCATAACAAAAGGAAATCTATAGAAAATAGTGGCTCGGTTTACAGATCCCCCCCCCCCCGGAATTGATTAATTGGTTTTCAATGCATTCCTATGGGGAATTCAGTTAAAGTAATTTTCAGTGTTAGAAACCTCCTGGAGAACACATTAATCACATTAACCGAGGTTCCACTCTATGTGATTCACTATAACTTGTCTTGTGGTCTAGTAAGGCTCTTCTTGTTTATCATGAGTTCAAATGATAAGAACCATCATCTTCTGCTTTCTCTAACAGATACAGAGTTTTAAATGCAAGTGCCATCCCTGAGGGACAGTTCATGGATAGCAAAAAGGCTTCTCAGAAGCTTCTTGGATCCATTGATGTCGACCACACTCAATATAAGTTTGGCCACACAAAGGTAACATTATTATCTGGCCCATGAAACTATTTTCTGAGTTTGTTGGCATAGTTGGCAATACCCCATTGCACATTCATTTTTTTTCTCAGGTGTTCTTCAAAGCTGGCCTTCTGGGTACTCTTGAGGAGATGAGAGATGACAAACTGGCTCAGCTGATCACACGTACCCAGGCTCTCTGTCGTGGCTTCGTGGCAAGGGTGGAGTTCAAGAAAATGATGGATCGGAGGTAGAGTTTTACCATTAATAATAGAACTCCCATCACACTGACCTAACTGATATTGGGGGGGGGGGATCACATGGATACAACCTAGAAATAGACTGATGAGTTAATACTAAATAACTTTCTCAATGATACAGAAGGTTTTGTTGCCTATGCCAAAAAGACAGAGAATTTTTTGTTACTTTAGGAACTGGAGACTTGTTTATTTTCCATAATTGCATATTAATACCTAGACAGCACAGTGTTTTAGAATATATTTGTTTGTATTCTAGTAAGCTGTTGAACATGCAAACCTGATTTTAAAAAGAAGCAAGAGTGATCACTTAATTTAAGAATTTGGTTAATTTACTACAGCTTAAATCCTGTTGTGCAACTTTAAAAAGTGTAAGACTGAATCCCCCCTAAGTTTCTGAGGCTGTCTTAGGATCCCTTACATCAGGGGTTCTCAACCTTTTAAAGCTGGGGGTGTATCATTGCTCCTCAGACTGTTGGCTGGCCAAACTGGTGTCCCCCACACTGCCAGTCTCCCCCCCAGGAGGGGACACCAATCTGGCCCACCAATACTCCCCCCATGCTGCCACCGCCACTGCTTCCCTGCTTACTGGCCTGCTATTGGTGTTGGAGGGTCCTGCCTGTCCTTGCCTGTTCTTAGCCAGAGTGGCCCCCGGGAAGACATGCGTCCGAAGCTTCTTCTTCTGCTGCCATCACCACCCTCCTTTCCCCCTCTGCCTGGCTTGGTGTGTCCTTCTTACAACATCCGCCCTGCTATGGAGCACAGTAAGGGACACGATAAGCCAGGTGGAGGGGGAAAGAATGGCAGTGGCAGTGGTGGAAGGAGTGAGGGTGCAGGCTGAATTGAATGGTGCCATGGGCCACATCTGGCCCATGGGCTGTAAGTATAGAACCCCTGCCTTACATTATAGGGGAGTTGCTGGAGCTGTGGGATAGGAGATGTCTAATTTCTGAAACCATTGCCAGTCAGATGATTGTACCTACGGTGGTAGTTTTCAGAAATCAAATGCTACCCTGACCTAAAACTCCCAACAGTTTCTCCACAATGAAAGGAACCCCAAGCAAGCCTTGGAACATTTAAAGTGTGGGTGGGAAATCAGACACTTTAATTTTATCTGAAAAGTTGTGAAATAGGATTTCACAATTTGTGGCATAAAATTGTGCTACATGATCTCAGCCATTGAGTTAACTGTGACATTCTGAACATTCTCCACTCCCATCTGTACAGAGAGGCCATCTTCAGTATTCAATACAATATTCGCTCCTTCATGAATGTGAAGCACTGGCCATGGATGAAGTTGTATTTCAAGATAAAGCCTCTGCTGAAGAGTGCTGAAGCGGAGAAGGAAATGGCCAACATGAAGGAAGAGTTTGAGAAAGCAAAAGAATCGCTTACCAAGGCAGAGGCCAAAATAAAAGAACTGGAAGAAAAAATGGTGACTCTCTCTCAAGAGAAGAATGACTTGCAGCTCCAAGTCCAGTCTGTAAGCATATTTCATGACATTTTTCCTTACTGACAAATGTATATGTGGCTGGAGGAATTCTATTTGGTCATTTGGGGTTAAATAGACAGCATCCTCAAATATGACTATATCTAATAAATGTCAACATCTATATCGAGCTAATATCCTTATTACTTAGCCCTGAATATTAGAATAGTTAATTTTCCTTGGATCTTGCCATCAGGTATTTAGTTCTCTTAACAAAATTCATTAGAGCATACAAGGAAACAACATATGTGTTCCCTCTGTAGGAAGCTGATGCCACAGCAGATGCTGAGGAGAGATGCGACCAATTGATCAAATCCAAAATCCAATTGGAAGCTAAAGTTAAGGAGCTGACTGAACGGGCAGAAGATGAAGAGGAAATAAATGCAGAGCTGACAGCCAAAAAGAGGAAACTGGAGGATGAATGTTCAGAGCTCAAGAAAGACATTGATGACCTTGAATTAACTCTGGCCAAAGTTGAAAAGGAGAAACACTCCACTGAAAACAAGGTACACCCAGTCTGGCTACAGCCCCCCCCCCCAACTGAACGTTAGCTGGGATTTGCACAGAATAGTAAAATGCTGTGTTTATTATTTCCCTTTTAAAAGGTAAAAAACCTGACTGAGGAGATGGCAGTCTTGGATGAGAACATTGCCAAACTGACCAAGGAAAAGAAAGCCCTTCAAGAGGCCCATCAGCAGACCCTGGATGACTTGCAGGCAGAGGAAGACAAAGTGAATACTCTGACCAAAGCAAAGACCAAGCTGGAGCAGCAAGTGGATGATGTAAGAGAAAGGAGAGAGAGAAGGACAGTCCTAAGGTAAAGGTAGCACTACAGGGACAAACATTTTATCAACTCTTTCTCTCCAGCTTGAAGGGTCTTTGGAGCAAGAGAAGAAGATTCGTATGGACCTTGAAAGAGCCAAGAGGAAGCTTGAAGGAGACCTGAAGCTGGCCCAAGAATCTATAATGGACTTGGAAAATGATAGGCAGCAGTTGGAAGAGAAGCTTAAGAAGTAAGTAAAGTGTTGAAAGGAAGAACTAGCCAAACATCTTTGAGCTTCAATGATCTCTTAGCATTTTATTTGGAAACTAACATTTGGGTTTGGTTTTTTTTGTAAAAAGGAAAGATTTTGAAATCAGCCAGTTCCAAAGCAGGATTGAAGATGAGCAGGCTTTGGGTGCCCAATTTCAGAAGAAGATCAAAGAGCTACAGGCAAGTCAAGTTTCCCTGTGATTTCATGACTTAGTTCATCTGTGAAGATATTTTTTTAATTTGAATGACTACTTCTTTCATTTTGTTTTTCAGGCTCGCATTGAAGAACTAGAGGAGGAGATTGAGGCTGAGCGTACTTCTCGGGCCAAAGCAGAGAAGGCGCGGTCTGATCTCTCCAGGGAACTTGAGGAGATCAGTGAGCGCCTGGAGGAAGCTGGTGGGGCAACAGCAGTTCAGATTGAGATGAACAAGAAACGTGAGGCAGAATTCCAGAAAATGCGCAGAGACCTTGAAGAGGCCACTTTGCAGCATGAAGCCATTGCCGCTACCCTCCGCAAGAAGCATGCAGACAGTGCAGCTGAACTTGGGGAGCAAATTGACAACCTGCAGCGAGTCAAACAGAAGCTGGAGAAAGAAAAGAGTGAGCTGAAGATGGAGATTGATGACCTTGCTAGCAACATGGAGTCTGTCTCCAAAGCTAAGGCATGTTCTAGCCATTTATGCCACATTTTAGTATGATTAGGTGAAAGCACAGATCACAGGAAAAATTCATGCATCTGCTTCAGGCAGCCAACAGAAACACAATGGACAAAATCCATTTTTTAAAAAAATAATAATAGCATATTATGTCCAAACATATTTTTATAGACCTAGAATATGCTTTTTAGCCATGTATTATGTATTGCAAAAATGTTCATAGAGTAAAATCACCACCTGGATCTTTCTTGCAGGGACAAAAGGATAGCAGGGATGACTTTTATGTCAGGTATATGATAGCAGCAGAGATGCTTCAATGGGTCTACATGGCAGTATTCTCATTGGCTCTCCCCAGTATCTAAATAAAAAAAACAATTCAATTAGTTCAGTTATGTAAACCAGACAAACACTTTATATACTATGACTGCAGGTTGAGGACACCAGTGGAGTAGTAATGAGGAGAAGTTGGCTGTATTCACATAATAAAATAAATAAACCATATAGCAAACTCAATAAATCTTTGGCAGCAGCAGCCATTGGATGTGGAGTTATCAGGAAGGGTACACGAGCTTTTGGCCTCTACATATAAGCCAGGCTTCCCATGTTTCTCTAGTTCATCATGTCATCTGTACCAACATGCCACCCTTAATAATCTTCTCTTCCCTCTTCCATTATGCTGTTACCTTCTGGCAAGATGGTACTGGAGTCTGACAAAGAGAGGTATCACTGAGAACGAGTCTTTAAAATGCTGGCACACACTTTATCTTAGACGATTTTTTTATTTAGCTCCTTCCCTTTGGATGTTTTACATGCAGGCAAATCTTGAGAAGCTATGCCGTACACTGGAAGATCAGCTTAGTGAGGTAAAATCAAAGGAGGAAGAACATCAGCGAAGTATCAATGACCTGATTGCCCAAAGAGCTCGTTTGCAGACAGAAACAGGTGAGATTCTACATTCCCATCATTGAAATTACACCTGAATCACTCTCGTGATATTTTCTCAGTTTTCTTAAATCTTGATATTTTCCGAGTTTTCCATGTGAATGGAAAGTGAATATTTTTCAGCTTTAGTTAGACCTTTGTTTGGAAGTAATTCACATTCATTTTAGTAGGGTTTGTTTTGAAGTACATGTATATAAGCCAAGTCCAGCAACTGTTATAACTTGTGACCATGGAGAAATAAACTATTCATAAAATGAAGGATACATTTAGAGGGAAATATTTTTTCCTCAACAGGTGAATATTCACGCCAAGTAGAGGAAAAAGATGCACTGATTTCTCAGCTCACGAGAGGAAAACAAGCATTCACGCAGCAGATTGAAGAACTGAAGAGGCAACTTGAGGAAGAGCTAAAGGTGTGGATTATGTCCAAGACATTGCATGGATCTATATGTATCTGACTAGACAGACTCCAGCCTATGGGATAGAAGCTAAAGTGATATTATTGTAGCCAATAGTAATTTTAAATGTGCAGAATATAGCAAATGTAGCAAAAATTAATAGATTAATCTCATACACATCTACTGAGAAGTAATGAATTATGAGCAAGGAAAGTTAAGGAATTTAGTGAACTTTCTTCCTAGCAAGGCAGATATATGATCATAGCCTAAATATTTGTGTCACAATATCCAACCCTGTTGTGCTGAAATGTGTTACTCTTCCTTTATTTCAGGCAAAGAATGCCCTGGCCCATGGCTTGCAATCATCTCGCCATGACTGTGATCTGCTCCGGGAGCAATATGAAGAGGAACAGGAAGCTAAGGCTGAACTGCAACGTGCCCTGTCCAAAGCCAACAGTGAAGTTGCTCAGTGGAGGACCAAATATGAAACAGATGCCATTCAACGGACAGAAGAGTTAGAGGAAGCCAAGTACGTGCAAACACTCATTTCTGAGTGAGAAGTAATGAAGATGAAAACATTAGCATATTAAATAGCCTAGGAAGACATCTGAACATCTTTGTAGAGGGAGCACTGAGAAATGCAGTGGTATTTTGCTTTTACATGCTAATAGTTGTTAACAAGTAAGGAGCTGCTGGGTCTGTTCCTGGGATTCCATAAATGTATTTATTGAATTTATATCCTACCCAGATGGGATATTTTCCCACTCTTTTTCCAATATCATAAGATTGCCCAAAATGTTGGTAAGGGATGATAAAGCATCTCTGCTTGCTGTAATTCCATTTCTCCAGGAAAAAGCTGGCCCAGCGTTTGCAGGAAGCTGAAGAACATGTAGAAGCAGTGAATTCCAAATGTTCTTCTCTTGAGAAGACGAAGCAGAGGTTGCAGAATGAAGTGGAGGACTTGATGATTGACGTGGAACGCTCCAATGCAGCCTGTGCAGCTCTAGATAAGAAGCAGAAGAGCTTTGATAAGGTATTTCTGGAGATATGAAGTGCTGGCACTGTGCAGGCTGCATAAATTGTTCTACCTTTTTAAAAAATAGATATTGGTTAATATATATTTGTGGTTGTGTTGTGCGGTGTAAAATAGCCCTGGTGGCACAGTGGTTAAACGCTGTACTGGAGCTAAAACATTGTGGGTTTGATCCTGATGGGACACAAGGTTGACTCAGCCTTTCATCCTTCCATGGTCAGTTAAGTGAATACCCAGCATGTTGAGGGCAAAGTGCTAATTAACTTATGAACTTCCAACAGAGTGCACTAAGTGCAATAAAGGTAAAGGTCACCCGTGCTCGAAAGCCAGTCATATCCGACTCTAGGGTTCAGTGCTCATGTCTGCAGACATTTCCATGGTCATGCGGCAGGCATGACTAGACACTGGAGCACACGGGATACTGTTTATCTTCCTACCGAAGTGGTCCCTATGTATCTACTTGCAATTTCTTGCTTTCTAACTGCTAGGTTGGCAGGAGTTGGGACAGAGACGGGAGCTCATTCCATCATGCAGTACTCAGGTATTGAACTGTTGACCTGCCACCTTCCAGTCAGCATCTTAACCACTTGAGCCACTGTTGCACTATGGAACGGTATATAAGTGTAATTTCTAATGCTAATGCTATTCCAATTTCATGCTCTCAATTGCTATTGTTGTAGATTTTGGCAGACTGGAAGCAGAAGTTTGAGGAAACTCAATCTGAACTGGAGGCTTCCCAAAAGGAATCCCGTTCTCTTAGCACAGAGCTGTTTAAGATGAAGAATGCTTATGAGGAGTCTTTGGATCACTTGGAAACTCTGAAACGAGAGAACAAAAACCTACAGCGTAAGTCTATACTCTCATTTTTTGCAATAAGTTCCTAGAATTGAGAAGCTTCTTGGGGCTGATTAAGGGCATTCTAGTGCCTGATTTTCCAAGATGGATCATAATAATCCTCATCTGCAAGGCTGTGGAAGTTAACCAGGTGTATCAGAGCTTATATCTGGATTCTGTAGAACTCTCCGCAAAAATTTGTTCTTGTTTCATACATTTAATTCTTTCTAATGAGGCTGTTATATTATATATTGTGCACATGCACACACACACGCACCCTCACACATACACACCCGCATGCACACACGCACCCACCCACCCACACCCACCCACACCCACCCACCCACCACCACCACCAATGGCAGCAACAGCAACGGCGGCAGCAGCAACAACAACAACAGACCTTAAACAGACAGCTTGAAATCAAAATCAATACTATTGTATTGCTGGATGGATAGCTCATTGAATTAAATATCTGGCTGGGAGTTTGATTCTACACTCTGCTTCCTGAGGAAAAAACAACAGCCTGTGTAACTTTGGGCAAGCTGTACAGCTCCAAATTTCCCTCAGAAGAAGGACATGATAAACCACTTCCCAGTACACCATACCTTAAAAAATCCACTGGAAGTTTCCCATAAGTCAGAAATAACTTGGTAGCATGTAGTTGTTATGTTATTGTTACAATAGTTAAATTTAGTCCCAAATTGATGAGATGTAAACCAAGGGAATTAAAAGCCTCTACTCATTTTTATTACTGTTTGTAGATCAGTAAATTAGGTTTTTTCTGAAGATGGCTACTGGACTGTTCACTTTTCCAGGAAAAAAAAGCATCAGACATAGAGAAGAAAATGTCTTGTTTTTGTAAGCTGTCTCCCACAGATGTCTGATAAGCTGTGATCTGGTATCAAACATGGAGGATGAATGGTGGTGGGAGCATGGGTTGTATGATCCTTCTCTAGTCGAGTTCAGTGGATTAACACCCTGGATTCACTGCATTGTTATCCAAAGAAACAGTATTAATCTCTTTGTCTTTACTGTCTTTGAACCTAACAGAGGAGATAGCTGACTTAACAGAACAAGTTGCTGAGGGAGGAAAGGCCATCCATGAACTGGAGAAAGTGAAGAAGCAAGTTGAGCAAGAGAAATCTGAGCTGCAGGCATCTCTAGAAGAAGCTGAGGTAACAACGGCATTATTTATTAGAAAAAGAAAACCCTTGGAAGCCAACTCTGAAACAATTTGATAAGCAAATGAAGACATGTATCAACATCATCATCTTAATCATCAAAGTACAACTTGGCTCGATTAGACCAAACAACCAGCTAATTCCAGGAAATAGTTTGACCCGAGAAAGCCCATGCTGCTCTACAAAAACTGATAATCACAATCTGCCTGCTTTGAAAACTGGCTATTCATTTGGGATGACAAATTCCAATTCCTAGAATTTCATTTCTTCTTAAAATACATGAAAAATTATAGCAATTGCTACCACATGTGGCTATTCTATGTAGGTTCCATGAAGCTGCACATCACTTTATCTCTCGTGCAAATTCAGCCAATGTGTTCACTGAATGATTGCCAGCTATGGGCATTATGTGGGATGAAGACATGTTTAGTCTAATCGAGCCAAGTTGTACTTTGATGATTAAAACTATCCACAATTAGTAGGTTTCATAATGTGTCCTTCTATTTACCCTTTGGTTTCCAGGCTGCACTAGAACATGAGGAAAGCAAGCTCCTCCGTATCCAGTTGGAACTCAACCAGGTGAAGGCTGATATTGATAGAAGAATTGCAGAGAAGGATGAAGAGATTGATACGCTGAAGAGAAATCACGTGAGGGTAGTAGAATCCCTGCAGAGCTCACTGGATGCTGAGATCAGGAGCAGAAATGAAGCTCTGAGGATTAAGAAGAAGATGGAGGGAGATCTAAACGAAATGGAAATCCAGCTGAGTCATGCCAACCGCCAAGCTGCTGAGACCCTAAAGAACCTCAGGAACACTCAAGGAGTGCTTAAGGTATATATACATCTATTTTTATGTTCAGGAAGCCATTACAATTGTTGCCTTGCAAGATCTTCTTGATAGTAACATTGTAATTAACTTTCTTAGGATACTCAAATTCATCTGGATGATGCTCTTCGTGGTCAAGAAGATCTAAAAGAGCAACTGGCCATGGTTGAGCGCAGAGCGAACCTGATGCAAGCTGAGATAGAGGAGCTCCGGGCAGCCCTGGAACAGACTGAACGGAGCAGGAAAGTGGCTGAACAAGAACTGCTGGATGCCAGTGAGCGTGTGCAGCTCCTCCACACACAGGTGAGCATACAATAAATTTAATTAAGATTTACATCAGAAGACTGCATAGCATGTTTTGCTCCTTATCTTCCCATCCCTTGTATGCGACATTTTAGGGAAAGAGCTTCTCATCCCATTGCTGTTTACAAGCAGCTGCAGTTGTGTTCAGGGATGCAAAAATAATAAATAAATAAATAAATAAGGAACCCAAATAAAATTTTTTAGTTAATTTATTAACATTTCCCCCTCCAAATAGAACACCAGCTTGATCAACACCAAGAAGAAGCTGGAAACAGACATTGCCCAAATCCAGGGTGAAATGGAGGAGACTATCCAGGAAGCACGCAATGCAGAAGAAAAAGCCAAGAAGGCCATCACTGATGTGAGTCGGACAGACCTTCTCTCCTCAGGAAGATACCCATCAGATCTACAATCCTTTCCTTAAATTCTAACTACATTTGTGGTTGACGGGCACAGCTTCCTGATCAGGGGCTATTTTTTTTTTGTTAACAGGCAGCCATGATGGCTGAGGAACTTAAGAAGGAACAAGACACCAGTGCTCACCTAGAAAGGATGAAGAAGAATCTGGACCAGACCGTCAAGGACCTGCAGCTCCGTCTGGATGAAGCAGAACAACTGGCATTGAAGGGTGGCAAGAAGCAGATCCAGAAACTGGAACATAGAGTATGTATCAGTTGCGCAAAAATTCATCCCTTCCTCATTCTGTTGTAGAGGCTAAGATCCAAAGTGCTGATTGCTAATTCCATTTTTTCCCCAGGTGCGTGAGCTGGAAGCTGAAGTTGACAATGAGCAGAAGCGAAGTGCTGAGGCTATCAAGGGTGTTCGTAAATATGAGAGGCGAGTAAAGGAGCTGACCTACCAGGTGAGGATGGAACCTTTCTGGATATTTGAAAATTTTAAATATTCATGGATATATCTTTAAAAGCTCAACAATCAAAAACACTGACTCTGTTCTGGATTTTTATTTACTCTGTTCAGTCTGAGGAAGACCGGAAGAACATTCTCAGACTTCAGGATCTGGTGGATAAACTTCAGCTGAAAGTGAAGGCATACAAGAGGCAGTCTGAAGAAACTGTAAGTATTATTCTGAAGATGGTGTAGGTTGTGCTAGAAACATGCATACCAATGCTATAAAAAGGTTTATTCATACCTAACTATGAAACAAATTAATTCACATACCTTGCAAAGCATTTGAGTTGCATAAAGTAGAGAATCCCGGTATTTTTCCTGGGTTTGGTGATTTTAACTAAATTCTTCACTGGTAAGTAAGCAGCCTCACTATTTCATCAAAAAGACTTTCATTTTTAGCTGGTAAAGGAGGTTTACTTCCCAACTGTGGTTCTGATTTTTTCATTTTGGAATCAACAAATAATTCAATCTATAATTCAAAAGACTGTGGAAAAAGAAAATAACTAGACAAAAAAACCCTTTTACTAGGCAAAACCTAAGCATGAAAAGGTTTTATTTAAATTCTATGTTACAGAAGAAAAGATATAAGAAATTGCATGGAAAAATGAATAGGGATTTTCTTGTACTTTAGGTCCTAAACTTGGTACTTCCTAGAAAGTATTCAGTAAGTGGAAGTGAACGCTCTTTTTTTCTGCTTGCATTAGCAAGAACATGACCCATTCCAGGCAAAACCGAAAAGACGCTGAAGGCAGAATCTCATTGAAACTGTACTTTTTGTATTGCTGAGGATTCAGGAAAGGGCCTGGAGATTAAATGGGGACCTAGACTATAAAGAGTGACATCACATAGGTAGGGTAGTCTCCCATACGATGCAGCCATTTGAGTGAGGTGCTTAGGACACAAATTTGTCACTCCTAATTCTCACATAATAGAACTGAGTTTCCAGATGTGAGTAGGTGGTATAAAGGTATAGAAAAAGGAAGACTGTTCTGAGAATTCACTTTCCCCCTCCATTTCCAGGAGGAAATATCCAATACGAACCTTGCCAGGTACCGCAAGATTCAGCACGAGCTGGAAGAGGCTGAGGAACGGGCCGACATTGCTGAGTCCCAGGTGAACAAGCTCAGGGTGAAGAGCCGAGAAGTGCGTAAGGTTATTGTAAGTGAAGAATAAAGCTCTCTGGGAGCAATGAAGTGACTGAAGAGAAGCACAGAATGTGAAGCTCTTTACCACTTGCTGTAATTACTGTCCGTTTTTAACTCCATGTTTAGAAAATAAAGGTTGTAGAAATTGTTTGCATAATTAAAAATGTTTGTGGCTTTTCTTTTGAAGTTTTTTAATACTTGCTTAGGTAGATAAAACAGCCTCATGGGGTGTCATGAACAGCTACTCCTGGACAGTTCAACCCAAAAGCAAAATCACTGATGACTTTATTAGACCATTAAAATATCACAAGCAGAAGCTAGCTTTTAGTTAATGGGAATCTTCAAAAGACAAGGCATTACACAGCTGGAGAAGGTGCATAAGGGACAGAAAATTCCCAAAAGTCATGACTTAAGAAGGGAAAAGCATATTTTTTTTCAAGTTCTAATACAGGGAGCTATTAAATCAACTTAAGGGGTGACTACATTGGCTGTTTATGATTTAATTGACTGTAGTGGCTCAAATGGCTAAGACGCTGACTGGAAGGTGGCAGATCAGCAGTTCGATACCCAAGTACTGCAGGATGGAATGAGCTCCCATCTCTGTCTGAGCTCCTGCCAACCTACCAGTTTGAAAGCAAGAAATTGCAAATAGACAAATAGGGACCACTTCAGTGGGAAGGTAACCAGTGTCTCATGCACTCTGGTGTCTAGTTATGTCTGCCACATGACCACGAAAATGTCTGCAGAAGCTATGAAACAGAGCTGAACACTGAACCCTAGAGTCGGATATGACTGGCTTTTGAGCAAGGGTGACCTTTACCTTTATCTGAGGCAGATTCAAATTGAAACTTGTCATCTACACATGATATAAAGCTCAATGCTGAGAAGCCCATTGTGGAATTGTCTCTTTTTATCTGGGAATGGTCTTTTTCTCCCTTCTTCACCTGGCAGAGATGGTTTCAATAAGCTCAACTTTCTTCCCAGTGTGACCATCTGATGCAAAGGCAAATACTTGCTTATGGGAATAGCTCCCCTCAGTCAGGCATTTATTTGTTCATTTGTCTTTAAAACCCAAGAGATAGCCCTGGAAAAACACATCACAAGGCTGCTACAGGAAAAATAAAATTTGAAAAGAGGTTGAAATTAACAATTAACACCTCATCAAAGGCAGTTTCTGTCCTGCA
Source organism: Furcifer pardalis (assembly GCA_030440675.1). Lineage (NCBI taxonomy): Eukaryota > Metazoa > Chordata > Lepidosauria > Squamata > Chamaeleonidae > Furcifer > Furcifer pardalis. The sequence goes on along the minus strand of CP126893.1, from coordinate 58,811,752 downwards.
AAAACAGCTCTCTACCTTTGTTCCTGTGATTCCTATAAATCATTTGATGCTTGGACAATCACAGCAGTTTCATTTGTAGAAAGAAAAAAACTGGAAACTAGGAAAAAAAACAACCAGATCACAAAAGATTCAAGCATATTCCCCCTACATGTTTTCTGTGCACATGTGGAGATGTCAGAATTTTCCAGAGCTAACAAACAGAGACCATTAGGACAACCGTTTCCATTGTGCTTGTGTGCTTCTCCAACATTTTCTCAGTTCCTCCCACCCACTGATGTAGGAAAGGCTTTACAGCACAGTGACAAATAGTGGGGAAGATGGGAGGGTTGTGAGAATTCACTGGTGACCACTTGAAGAGCCACCATTACAGTTGGGTAACCCCTTGTTCTTCTTTGTGGTCTCTGTGAATTGTAGGTGCATTTGGGATCTGATTCAAGCTGTTCCACTATTGGTCTTTTTCATATGTCCATTTTGTGATTAGAGTCACTGTCAGGATCTGTAATCAAGCCCTTTTATTACTTCAAGATTGAAGGAACATGGGTATTACACTCTCATGGAACTCAAGAAACCAAGGAATTATTAGCCAAACCGGTGCAGTGGAGGAGACCCATGGCATTCCTAAGGGTACCACTCAAAATGCCCCATTGCACTTCCAGTTTGGATGGCTGGTAATGCCAGTCAGGTGGTAGATAAGGCATGAACATATAAGCTGGAAACCATGCGATGTTGTCAGTGCAATAGATGGATCCATTTTGAGATGCCGAGTTATCTGTGAGCTCTTTCAAAATGTGTGTGTGTGTTTCTTCTCCTAATAATTGAGTTGGATGCAGAAGAAGCTGCCCCTGAGTGGGCAGATGGTGAATGGCAGACTTGCAACAGGAGACTGTTGTTGCAGGATGGTCAGTAAAGAGTGTTACCATGCAGGCAAGGCACTAAATGCTGGTGATGAAGACTTTGCAGAGGTATCCTCTACAGATGCAGAACTTGGGCTGGTCTTCCTGATCTGATCCTTGAACTGGTGTATGGGACAGCTTTTTTCCAGTTTCAAATGTTCTTTTTTCTTTTGAGCCTCAAATTGAATCTTGGTCACCTTTCTCTTCTTTACCATTTTTTGTTTCGAGTGATGATTTGGAGGAAAGTGTGGACTTACAAACTGAGGAAGATGTTGATTTCAAAACCAATAGTGCCTTATGTGAAATTGAGAGATTCACAGGAACCGGTGATTGAGAGTGGCTAGATGGGACAAAACACTATGAATCACAGGAACTGAAGAGAGTGGCTAGATGAGATGAATCACAAGGGGTCTCTGTTTGACGCCTGGTCTTTTTCTATTTCCAGTGGTGTGGAGGTTGATTGTGATGCTTCAGGGATCTGAAGGATTCCCTCCCACCCCAAGATCTGAATCTTGAGAGGTGATATTTCAATGCTAGTTTAGGAAAGCTCTTGCAGTGGATAAAGATCTGAGTCTAATGTTCCTCTCCGATGCAGAGTAGACACTTGGAGTGGCTACCCTTATGCTCATAAAGTTGTAAACAGTAGATCCCTGGCTTTATGAGCTGATGTGATTGCTACTGACAGGCACATGCTAGTATATCGGGCAATCGGGCTTTGTCCCACCCCACCCTCACTTCTGGTGCCCTGGGGCACCAATAGCAATGTATGGGATTCTCCCCCAACCTAACTCCCAAATAGGCACCCCACCACTCCTTGTCTAGCACCTTCCCATGGTGCCCTGCACACCCCTGGATACAGGGAATTCTCTTTTTAACACTAAGAATTACAACTGGACTGTTTCTAGTGGTTTGAAGACTGTACTTATTAACTGCTGAAGAACCAAAGAAAGGGACCACAAAATATGTAGAGACTGAACTTATGGGAATGCATTGTTAAAGGCTTTGAGAAATCATTTTACCATTGGTTCATTAAAAGCTTGGATACTGTTACACTGTTTGGCAAATATTGACAATAAATAGACATACAGAGATGATCTAGAAAATCCAGATTCCTTGAGATGAAGAAGGGATCATAGGACAGTGATTTGGTTTCCCTGTTGACGAGGCAAGTGCTAGAAACCTTCACTATTTGTAATAATAAACTCTCCTGGTGAAGGGCTTTCTAAATTGTAGTCATGTTCTAGGAATTCAGAATAACATTGCAAACATTCTGTCTTGTATTCAGCTCATCATAAATTGGCACTCTCAGTCATGACACAATTCCTACAAGGTGCCACAGCCTGGGCAGAGAACCATGGAAAGAACTAGTCCCCCCCCCCCAGCACAACGACATAATTACTCCTATTCCTTGTGTGTTGTTTGAGACTTTCAGCACAATTCAAGGGCTAATATGGGTTCCCGCAATTTGTAGGAATCCAAAAGATCTTTAGCAGTAAGCCTGCTGTCATCACATATCATGCCTCAGTGGCCAGCTTTGGTGATCCCATGGATTGGAAGGATGGTCTACGGGCAAATTGTACCTTCAGCAGAATGGATGGCTGCCTTTCTCATCTAAGCTGGCAGCATCCTCCATTTGCCTATCTTCTTGTGTTCTCATATTCTTTACAACTTTCCTAAAGTGATATGGCCCCCAGTTTCAAATGAGACTTTGCTGGTAGGACCTCTAAAAAAAAAAACCAAGTTAGCACAGGAGAAGAGGTGACATTGTACTTTGTAGGGAAGAATAATTTTTTCATTGATTTCTTGGCAGCAGGGCTATCCATTCAGGCCTCATATTTTGTTCATCAGGATGGTCATTAACTCAATGTTACTAGTTTAAAAGGTTGCTGTATCTAGCAATCATAGCATTAGGTATACTGGCACATGACTTCCTTCCTTTTAAGGCTATAAGGCTTACACTGTCACCCCACCTCCTCAATCAACAACTATCGTCATGGTAATTAAACTTTTGTCCTCCACAGAAGGCTCATCCCTGGACTGGCAGCCACAGCATTGTCTTCTGGGCAGACAATCACCCCTGGCACAAGGCAGAGACTATGTCTTTTACCTTATTAGATGTCTATAGTGCTATAGACCTCTGTGCCTCTTATCACAATTGTTTCTAAGTATCAGTGCATGACATGTATTAGTGGAGAGGGAAAGCAGGAATAGTTTCTTCTTGCAAAATGACTGGGGTCAAGAGGAAGAAATAATTTTTATACCTTCAGTGGTTAAGACACTGAGCTTGGAGACAGGAAGGTTGGGTTTCAATATCTGGGAGCTGCACTTGGGGACATGAAAGGAACCTCATTTGGGCATCACCTGAGTGGACTTTCTCGAGCAAAAATCCTTTCAACCCAGAGTAATCTCTGACACAAAATTATTAGTGCTGTAAGGCTGGTTGCTATCATCTCCTGCACAACACAAATCTGATTGACAATGGACAGTTGGCAAAGACAACATAAAAATGGGAGGGGGAATTATTTTGCTACAGGATTGGGATGGATTGGTTCACATTAATTCTGGCGACCACATGATGGAAAAGGACATTTGAATTAGACCCTAATTACCCTCCAAACCATTTTTTTTTGCCTTACTGTGACATCCACCTAAAAATAATTCAGCTCCATTGATATTGGTTCAGAAGGTGCAATAACTTGAACTGATGCAGAAAAGTGTGTGCTGCTGGTTGGCAGAATGGCACAGCAGTGGATGTGGGGCAAAAAGCCTGGATCTTTGCAAATAATTACTTTTTCTTTTGTTTTCTTTTTAAAGAAAAAGTAAATAAGACAAGGAAATTGCCATGAGATTCTTGTTTACGCCCTATTACATAGTTCCCCTCTGAGCATGTCTCCTGCAGCCTACAAGAGAGTTGTGTTAACAAATTGTAGACAAGTTGCAAACACGGCTGGATAAAAGGCATGCTCAAGAGCCTAGTCTGCCGTTGCCCACATTGTCGAGGAAATCATCTGGATGTTTTGCATTATGTGGAAGACCAACACTGGAGTGCCAAATGTCCTAGTTATGTGAATAGCTTTCTCTTCATTAGATTGTGAGGCATTAGAACTATCCTCAAACAATCCCAATGGTTTTGTGTTTGGATAGGTCCCATCTACAAGCATAGTTTGTTCCAATAGGAATGCCTTTGGGTGATTCACAGCACAAACATTGCCAGAGAATGCATGGCCTGTAATCCTTGTTGGCCTTACAACAATGAACAGATAAAGGCAGAAAAATGATGTGCTAATTGGCGGAAAAACTCTATGCATTTATAGGTCCAACTGACCTACCAACTGCTAAAATGTCTGGCACAACGGTTTGCCATTTCCCTGTCTGTCTTTTGAGAAATATTGAGCACATCCCTTGTTCTGAAGGCATTAAACTATTACTACAGTGGCTCACGTGGCTAAGATGCTGGCTGGAAGGGAGCAGGTCAGCAGTTCGATACCCGAGTACTGCAAGATGGAATGAGCTCCCATCTCTGTCCCAGCTCCTGCCAACCTAGCAGTTCAAAAGCAAGAAATTACAAGTAGATAAATAGGGACCACTTTGGTGGGAAGGTAAACAGTGTTCCGTGTACTGTACTTCGGAGTTAAGGCATACCAGCCACATGTCCACAGAAACATCTGTAGATGCAGACAATGCTGGCTCTTCGGCTATAAACAGAGATGAGCACTGAACCTTAGAGTTGGATATGACTGGCTTTCAAGCAAGGGCGACCTTTACTCTAATTATGTCAAATGCAAGGGCTTCTATTTTATTGTGAAAAGCAAGCAAGCAGTGTTGTTATTTTATAAGAGAAGGAACATTTTCTTTTAATTCCAATTCAAGTAGACCCACCAACATAAATTCCATTACTTTCTTTGGGTGTATTCTATTTGGGACTTCATTTGGATTTGGTCCTAAAATGTTCTGGAGAACATGTTCTACAAACCAAAACCAACCAACCAACCCTCTACCATGACATAATTAGAAAACACAGCAAATCTCACTCAATTTTATGTATAAATATTGACATAATATTTCTCTGTTTGAAAACACAGAAAAAAGGTGAAAAAGGCATGAACATTAATATGATCATATCCTCTTCTGTAATAAGAATGCTTTAATTTATTGATGAGTTTTAAAGTTCAGTCTGTGGTAGCTAGCCAACAGCTTTAGGGGCTAGACAGCCATTTTGCCCTTCCTCCACCACATGGCACTTCCTGGTGGTGGAGACAGGGGACCACATGAAATGGTGCCATGGGCTGCATCCAGCCCACAGGCTACAGGTTGAGAATCCGTGCTCTAATCACTGTATATTGTCACCTGCGTTCTCCTGAACTACTAGTGTGGTGAAAGAAAAGTGGATTTTCAGTGATGTTCTCTCTTCCATCTCAGTTTCCCTTGCACAGCCTACCCCAGTGATGGCAAACCTTGGCACTCCAGCTATTCTTGAACTTCAATTCCCAGAAGCCCTGACCAGCAGGAGTTCTGACTTGGGCTTTTGGCAATTGAAATCCAAAAACACCTGGCGTGACAAAGTTCACAGGCCTACCCCAATCAGTCTAGCATTTTGGGGCAGGGCTGGGGGCTGCTGTTATGAGACAGAAGAAATACAAAGTTGGTTTCCATCTGGCCTCTTGCATTTTCTACATCGTTTTCAGATGAATGAATTTGTACATTTGGGCTATGTTTAGCAAGCACAATTCAGATAACAGAAAAATATATATTGGCACGGATGGCTAAGCTTCTGATGTAACAGAAACAGTGAAATATTTCTTTCTGAATGACCTGTGTGCCAAACTCCTGTAGCCAACAAAAAACATGGGGGGGGGGAGGGCCCCCGGCAGCTAGCATTTCCATCTAGCAATAGTATCTGTTGGCCATGCTATAATTTCCAAATCATTTCATTGAATTTATGCAATATTATTTCCATCTCTTCAGTCGGCTATTACATTGGGTAGAACCATGATGGCAAACCTTGGCACTCCAGATGTTCTTGGAATTCCTGTGAATCCACACAAATGGGTTTGCTGCAATTCATCTGGCCCACACCGCCCTCGTCGCTCCCAGAACCAGAAGTAAAACGTGCCCATACTTATTGCTAATATACAGCAGAAAGGGCATTTGTAATATGCCAGCAGATTTGGAAAACAAAACAATGGCCACAGGATTGGAAAAGATCTGTATACGTTCCACTCCCCAAAAAGGGTAATGCCAAAGAGTGTTCAAATTATCGAACAATTGCGCTCATCCCTCACGCTAGCAAGGTGATGCTCAAGATAATACAGGATAGACTGCAACAGTATGTGGAGAGAGAATTACCAGAAGTGCAGGCGGGTTTCAGAAGAGGCAGGGGGACTAGAGACCACATCGCCAACATAAGATGGATCATGGAAAAAACAAAGGAATATCAGAAACAAGTCTACTTCTGTTTCATTGATTACACGAAGGCTTTGGATTGTGTCGACCACAACAAAATGTGGCAAATAATTAAGGAGATGGGAATACCAGAACACCTTATATGCCTCATGAGAAATCTGTACATGAATCAAGAAGCAACAGTTAGGACAGAAAATGGAATAACGGAGTGGTTTGGAATAGGAAAAGGAGTAAGACAAGGCTGCATTTTGTCACCATGCTTATTCAATTTATACACAGAGCACATAATGCGCAATGCAGGAATGGAGGAATCACAATTTGGGATCAAAATTGCTGGAAGAAACATCAACAATTTACGATATGCAGATGATACCACCCTCATGGCAGAAAGTGAGGAGGACCTAAAGAAGCTCCTGATTAGGTTGAAAGAAGAAAGTGAAAAAGCTGGCTTGAGACTCAATATCAAGAAAACCAAGATAATGGCAACAGGCCCTATCAGTCCCTGGAAAATAGATGGGGAAGAAGTAGAAGCAGTGACAGATTTTACTTTCTTAGGATCTAAGCTCACTGCAGATGGTGATTGCAGCCATGAAATAAAAAGGCGACTGATTCTTGGGAGGCAAGCAATGAGAAACCTGGGGAGCATAGTGAAAAGTAGAGACATCACATTGAAAACAAAAATTCGCATAGTCAAGGCAATGGTATTCCCTGTTGCAATGTATGGTTGCGAGAGTTGGACCATTAGGAAAGCTGAACGGAGAAGAATAGACGCCTTTGAGATGTGGTGTTGGAGGAGAGTTTTGAGAGTCCCATGGACAGCGAGGAGAACAAATAGGTCAATCTTAGAAGAAATCATCCCTGACTGTTCCTTAGAAGGTCAAATAATAAAGATGAGGCTAAAGTACTTTGGACATCAAATGAGAAGAGAGGATTCACTTGAGAAAGCTTTGATGCTTGGAAGGGTCGAGGGCAAAAGAAGAAGGGGACGGCCCAAGATGAGATGGCTAGATGGTATCGTGGAGACAATGGGCACAGAGCTGAGCGAGTTGAGGGGGATGGTGGAGGACAGGAGTGCCTGGCGGTCAGTGGTCCATGGGGTCGCAGAGGGTCGGAATCGACTGTGCGACTGAACAACAACAACAACAAAAAGTATCCTTCCAATCAAATCTGCTTGGCATTTGAGAGCTGAGAAACAAGCATTGTCACTAAACAACACATTTTCTATAGATAGTTTTTTCACTCTTAGGGTACAACTACTTGGGTATTTGTCCTGCTGTCTGGTCTGCTGAACAATTTGGGTTGGTTTGCTCCTTTTGCTAGGGACCTTGAGTGCAAGAGCATTCTTACACATTTCTGGCTCCCTATTAGAGACTACTTTTTTGAAAGTGAAGGTCAACTTTGATTTGTTTCTTAAAGCAGGGTGGCTTAATAGGATCTCTTGAGGTGCATATGCCAAAGGATCTAGAATCACCCAAAATATTTTACTGGACCTTAAGTGACCTTATTTAGCCCAGTCGAATTGACTCCAGCTGAGCCCTCTAGCCAAATCCTTAACACACAAACAAAGGCTGCCAAAAAAAGTAATTTCAAAAACCCTTATCGCAGGTATTTCTCTTTTAAGACTCTAATTATACAAAGAACAGCAAAAACAAATATCTTGAGGGAAATCTCCCTGCCCTCATCATTACTTGGAAATGAAGTACAAATTAGTCAGGACAAATACATCTGACTAAAGAAAGACCTATGCATCATACTACAAGAGCAAGATCTATTCAAAGGAGAAATCTGTAAGCACTGTTGATTGTCTGTGAGAGCACAACAATTCTTTAAAAGAAACTGTAGCGCGTAAAACAAATTATAAACCCCATACTTCTTATTTTGGCCCAGATCATATTCCCTTGGCAGCTGGTAGCCATTTGCTGTGTCTACTCACTCTCTTGAGAGCTCCAAACACCCATCACAAGTAATAGCATGTCAGTGAAATACAAGCTTCGTATGGCTGAAACTCTACCCTGGGGAGCAGTGATAATAGCACATATAAAAATAGCTTGACTGTCCCCGAGAGATGTGCTTATGAAAGAATTACTGGTCTCAGGGTAGGAACATACACTTTCATACCAAATCAGGTTCTACCACTGACTGCATTTTCCCTTTTGGAAAATTTTTCTTAAGCAAGGACCCAGTGCCTCTAGATGTAGCTTTCCTAGCAATATCCCTCCAAGGCCAATTCTCCCATCTTTTCCTGTCTAACACACACCCCCCCCCGGCCCACAATAAGAAAAAAGGTGAAAGAAGCAGTGGGAAACCCCATGGGAGAAACAAAGGAAACACACTGTGGTCTGAAAGCTGTACAAATACAGGTGAAAAGGCCTGTCTGGGAAGCAGCCAGTGGTTTGTTTTTTAATCCCACAACTGTCTGCCTCATTCCCTCAGTTTGAACACATGGGTTGGCAGTAGAGTGGAACCTCGGTTAACATAATTAATGCATTCTCCATTTCTTACATAGAAAATTACTTTAATTGAATTTCCCATAGGAATGCACTTAATGCAATTTCCCATAGGAATACATTGAAAACCAAAATACATTAACCGAAACCCAGTTTCCCATAGGAATACATTGAAAACCAATTAATCAGTTCCCAAAAAAATTATGTAAACTGAGCCACTCCTTTCTATGGATTTCTTTTTGTTATGCAATTTATATGTTAACTGAGTCATTTGTTAACTGAGGTTCCACTGTAGCTTCTCCCATGAATAACCTTCTTGGTTTTCCCCATGTTTTCTTTTTTCTTACTCGGTAAATCTATTAAGGAAGGCAAGAGCGCAAAGCTGTTCAAGCCTTTTGACTGACAGCACTAGAGGCCTTATCCCAGGAAGTAACTTCAGGAGTTAGTTAGACATGTCTCAGTAAGAGAAAAAGACAATTTCCCCTTTCGGGTCAACCGAACGTGTCACTCATGGTGAAGTACAGGGGCACATATAGAAGGAAAATACAATATCACAGAAATTTTTTATCTCGGGCATGATGTTGATTCTACTATACAAGGTGGTTAAGCCTAAAAACACACCCTAGCTAAATCCAGAATTTCAGAGCCACAATGTATGAGACAAAGTTCAGAAGCACAGGGCAATCTTTTCTATCCTGTACAATCTGCTTACAGAATATCTACTTTCTTCCAGTCACCCACAGTCAGTAGTTCTACATGCAGCTGCCCATTAGAAACATGTACGGTATGTATGCTGTGATCTCTTCTTATGGCTGGATTCTTGCTTCGGCAGTGAAAGAGGGAAAAGCACAAACGTTTTCTTAAAATATTTATTCAATCCATATGAAGGATTATATAAGTATTAGTGACACAAGAAATCTTCTGAGGCTGTTCCCTGGAAGCTTTGGACTGCACAAAAGGCCATTAAACCTGTGTAAATCCCTGACACAGAAACAAGATTACAGATTATTACCTAAAAAGAATAAGTATAACACTGAAACGTGAATTATTGAATCCTAACATTTTTTAGTGTTTGTTGTTCAGTCGCACAGTCGATTCTGACCCTTTGCGACCCTATGGACCATTGTCCTCCAGGCACCTCTGTCCTCCACCATCCTCCTCAGCCCACCCAGCTCTGTGCCCACTGCATCCACAATACCATCTAGCAATCTCATTATTTGGCCTCCCCCTTCTTCTTTTGCCCTCCACCTTTCCCAGCATCAAGGCCTTCTCAAGTGAATCCTCTCTTCTCATTTGATGTCCAAAGTATTTCAGCTTCATCATTACTATTTGACCTTCTAGGGAGCAGTCAGGGTTGATTTATTCCAAGACCAACCTATTTGTTCTCCTCGCTGTCCAGGGGACTCTCAAAACTCTTTTCCAACACCACATTTCAAAGGCATCTATTCTACTGCACTCAGCATTCCTTATGGTCCAGCTCTCACAACCATACATTACCACCGGAAATACCACTGCTTTGACTATACGAATTTTTATTTGCAATGTGATGTCTCTACTTTTCACTATATTCCCCAGGTTTCTCATAGCTTGCCTCCCAAGAATCAGTCACCTTTTTATTTAGTAGTATATTACTATGACCTCTGCTCTTTTATTCCCTGAAATACTGCTTTGCTGAAATTCACACAAAGAGAAAGCAAAAGAGGAGAGACTTTATGGAAATAGACCAAGTATAACATGGATGAAGTGTTGCTACTGCATTTGTCTTCAGTTCCAAGCCTTGGTTGTATAAGTTTAGGAAGCTAGTGTATGAGCACTGGAAGCTGTGTGATTATAATGAGGATAAAACTAGACAGTCAAGTTATCCTGGGCTAGATCAGGCTAAATAGGTCATTTCAAGGTGCAATATGCAATTTGAAATGATTGCGTTCACATGCAAGAATTGGGTGGGTTGGGACAAGAAACTACACTGCATTTCAAAATATACCTATTTAATCTGTTTCTCCATGCTTCCATCTTCCATGTTGTCTTCTATTTCCTCTTCTGCAAAGAGTAGGGATTTTTGGAAAATAAAAATTATTGGTAGGTGGCATAGGACTGAACTGACTTGCCACTCAACCAAGATAGTGATGGATTCCAGCAATCCAGTCTCCTCTTCTGTGGGAATGTCAAAACAGAAGGTCTGATGTGTGAACATCTTTTCTAGGGGCTGTATAGACTTTTATAGACTTCTAAATAAAACCAGAAGCTTGTGCTTGTCACAGCTAACTTGACAGGAAATATGGGAATGTTTGTTTGTTTGTTTTTACAAAATATAAGTTTATTTGGTTTTTTTTTATCGGGGGATTGAAGTAACTGGAATGCTGGAAGAACTGAATAAATTATAGGAAGAAAACTCAAATGATACTAAAATAAAGCTCATATCTTATAAATAAATATTTTATCGTATAGTAGGGAAGTCATTCCTACTCTAAGAAGCTGTTCCATAAACAACAGCTTGAAGCCACTAGGCTACCCTGATGCAACCCTCACAGTTCTCCAAGAAATATATGAAGTGTGGTGTGACATATGTGCTGTGAAGCACTTGAGGATATAGAAGGGGTGGAGGACCAGTGATTGGCCAAAGCTTTCTGGTGCATGTCCAACTGTGATGTGACTTCAAGCTGTCCTCAGGCTACAGGTCCATATTTTGGTTTATATTTCAGAATAAGCCAACCAGTGCTCTGCATGCTGCCTATCTCAGATGGAACAACCTGCAATTCCTATGATCACTTCTTATTGCAAAGAATCATGGAAAGGGTGCTGGCAGCTCTGTGCAGGAATACTGCAAAAGGCATAACTTCATCTGGTCATGGTTTATATGATTGTTAAAGAACATTGAGTGAATCAGAAAATTTAAATACAGAATATTCTGTACAACTGCAAATGTCATATTTTTATATAACAGCATAATACCATAATAGCTCAGAGGAGGACCCTGCCACATATTTGCTGAAGGGGGTCAAGTTACATACATTGGAGTGCATCAATGCAAAGTTTTACTTGTGATGTCAGACATGGTGTCTACCCCCTTTGCCTTTTTACAAAGTACTTTCCCATAGTACAAGTATAATTTTGGAATTATGGACAATTTGAAGCATACAATAACCAAAATGATCTCAAGGAGGCCCTTCATTTATTAACATTTGTTATCACTCTCCATGAGAGCAGGAAAGTAGATGACCAAAATCACTCTCTTAGGAACATAAGCTAGAATGGATGAGTCTGTTTAGTACTTGCTATCATTTCAGGCACAGTCACTGCATAAAAAAGATATATGTTTAGGATATTATGATATTGTATTGAACTGTTATATTGTATTCGATTGTATGTTGTGAGCCGCCCTGAGTTGGTTTCACCAAGTAGGGCGGCATATAAATTGAATAAATCAAATCAAATCATAGAATCCAGACTTTCCTCTGACAGGATGGATTCTTGGAGATGGTTTATATGGCAGTGGTAGTATTGCTGACTGAGGCAAGGTATTCACTGGGAAAATGAACTCCTTGGCACAATGTGATAATTGTTTTATAGTGATGTCTCAATGCCTAGAAGGTAGGAGATAAACCTACCCAGGTACATGAGAACTTGCTTTATGGACTCTGATTCATGAATTGAAAAAAATAGAAAGAGAGAGAGAGAAAGGAAAGAGAGAGAGAGTCATGTCTTAGTTGGATATCAGTTTCTCTTACACTGAGCTGATGAAAAGATAGACACCCTTCTTATCAGTTCCAAATGAGATCTTTAGCAGTAATATAAGACCTGTGCACCTCTGAGGTGAAAATGAGAGAGCGAGAGAGCATCAGTTTTGCTTGTGTAAACTTCCTGTATTACACCCCCTTCTCTATCATGATTCCCTCCCTCCCCTTATACCTTGAGCTTGTCAAAGAGGAAGATGAACATGTTAAAAGCTTCTGTTACTCCAGGGTGTGTTCACTGCAAGACAGCTTATTGGACATCAGAGGTTTTTTTTAAATTACCTCACAGCTAGCTACGGCCACCTAGTCAAATGATACAGAAAAAGCAATTGCACGAACTACGTCAGGGAAATTAAATCCCTACATGGCACTTGAACTACTTCTCACATCACCAAAAGCTCAAGTACACTATCTAGGATGGAACTGTGGCTACAGCTATATTTTTCACTGGCTCTAGTCGCCTAATATTTAAGACTAATGAGAGTTCATTTTATTAAATCACATGCAGAAATCAAGAGACTGCTCTCTCAACTTTTGGCAACTTTTTTTTATAATGGTTAATATTCTTAGGCCAGTTACCTGCCTAGCGATTCAGGCAAGTGTTAGCTAAGTTGCACAACATACCACAGTGAACTGCTGCTAAATAATGAGATACAATTCATGTTACAAAGCACAAACATAGATAAACAACAATCAAACATCTAGTGAGATAACCACCACCTCCTTAGTTACCAGTAAATAAGTCTTTAGCCATTGATACTACAGTTCCACTTCTTGATCATGTCAGTTTCTGAAAACTTGAAATCTATACCTGTGCTTTCTACTCAAGTAGACAATGTAGCATGACAATATTGTCTAAAAACATAGTTTTCCATGCCTCACTATTAGGCAGAAGTAATTTCTTGGCTCAATATATTTGATCCAGCAATAGGGTTAGTGTACATTTTTAGTGGCAGATCCAGTGATGGGATGTAACAGGTTTGTACCAGTTCGCCAGAACCGGTAGTAACCTTTCCCAGTGTCCCGGAGAACCGGTAGCAGTTCTTGGGGGGAAACCACCTTCAGGGCTTACCTTTTCACTGGTTCCTCCACTGCGCATGCGTGCCAAGCATTTGGTGTGCATGCATGCCTACAGTGCTTGGCGCGTATGCATGGCATCCTTGCTGTCCTCCCAAACTGGGAGGAGGAAGAGAAGCTGCTAGCCTGAAGCTCCCTATAGCCTGCTCCCCAGGGTAAGTGACTCCCCTTTGGATGTGGTGTGTCTGTGTGTATTTTAATGTGTATTTAATACCTTTACCTATATTGACGTACTACCACAGTTCCTTAAAAGGCCTGGTTGCCTGGCTTGGGGTTTTTAAGCAAAGTCTTGGAGTTACCTCATCAATAAGCTACACCTGTGCTGTTCCAATTGCTGTTCCTATTGGAGAACCCTTAAGGAGGTACAGCTGTTTTACATGTACATTAAGGCATATTATCCTAGAGAACTGGTTAGGCAAAGACTTAGTACCTAACTTCTTTAACTGTTGAAAAATTGAAAAGTGCCAAAATGAAGCCATCTTGTGGTAAGTTCATTCTGTAGTTCCTTCCATCTGACCTAGTGTGAGAAAGATTAGCCAGAATAAGCTTTAAGCTCTGGTTTAAAAGCTCTGGTTGATTTGTGTTTGGGGTGGGTGCTGTATTTTAATGTACGCATTTTTTATTTTATTTATTTATTTATTTATTTATTTAATTTATGGGTTTGTGTTGTGGGTGGGTGGGTTGAGGTGTGTGTGTGTGTGTGCTTATTTTAATGTTAATTTTATTTTTATTTTTTCCTTTGCCCCCCCCCCCACAACATCATGGTGTCATGACGTTGGCTCTGCCCATGACGTCATGACGTTGGCTCCGCCCACACTGTGATGACATCACGGTGGGGTAGTAAAACGTTTGACATCCCACCACTGGGCAGATCAATTGCTTGTAGAGGAGAATCCAGTTTGTGAGTAGCACATCATGGGATGAAGGATGTGTCTCTTTAAAGAAAGAGTTAAATAGTGATTAGTTTCCTTAAAGTTCAATCAGAATAGTTTGGGAGAATTTTATGAACCCCAGTTGCTATATTGCTGCTGACTGATTACTTCTTGAGTGGCTTTAAACAGTTTTATTTTTCTTTTGAGTTGATTTGGGAAGACAGACTTTACCCGGCATCAATGCCTATATGTTCCTCTGGTTTTAAAGGGCATAGAGACTTGAAGAAGCAGGAGAAGGAGAGGTGGTGAATCCCTCAGCGTGTCATTTGGATGAGGTGGAAGCTGGGTGGCTGTACAATCCAGGTGAATCAATTGGGTACACAAGGGACATCCATTCATGTTAATAAAGTTAGTAATACCTGTGGAGATACCTCCTTGACTTAACTGTCCTGGGCTGTAGCTGGTAAAGTACAGCACAGCTCAGAGGCAAGGGATTCTCTGGGCCAGAGAAGGGACAAATAGGTCTCCTGCTATGGCATCAGGGCTAGCACTCTGAGGCTCCCTTGCAGGTCAGGGGTTTCATTAAATTTCAATAAATTGTAGCCCAAGATTTTTACACCAAAATAATCTGTGTCTTTCCTCTTTATTTCATGGGTTGGGACATTGTGGCTTGCACTGGGAAATGCGCACATCCCTCACGCTAGCAAGGTGATGCTCAAGATAATACAGGATAGACTGCAACAGTATGTGGAGAGAGAATTACCAGAAGTGCAGGTGGGTTTCAGAAGAGGCAGGGGGACCAGAGACCACATCGCCAACATAAGATGGATCATGGAAAAAACAAAGGAGTATCAGAAACAAGTCTACTTCTGTTTCATTGATTACACAAAGGCTTTTGACTGTGTCGACCACAACAAAATGTGGCAAGTAATTAAAGAGATGGGAATACCGGAACACCTTATAGGCCTCATGAGAAATCTGTACATGAATCAAGAGGCAACAGTTAGGACAGAAAATGGAATGACGGAGTGGTTTGGAATAGGAAACGGAGTAAGACAAGGCTGCATTTTGTCACCCTGCTTATTCAACTTATACACAGAACACATAATGTGCAATGCAGGGATGGAGGAATCACAATTTGGGATCAAAATTGCTGGAAGAAACATCAACAATTTGAGATATGCAGATGATACCACCCTAATGGCAGAAAGTGAGGAGGACCTAAAGAAGCTCCTGATTAGGTTGAAAGAAGAAAGTGAAAAAGCTGGCTTGAGACTCAATATCAAGAAAACCAAGATAATGGCAACAGACCCTATCAGTCCCTAGAAAATAGATGGGGAAGAAGTAGAAGCAGTGACAGATTTTACTTTCTTAGGGTCTAAGCTCACTGCAGATGGTGATTGCAGCCATGAAATAAAAAGGCGACTGATTCTTGGGAGGCAAGCGATGAGAAACCTGGGGAACATAGTGAAAAGTAGAGACATCACATTGAAAACAAAAATTCGCATAGTCAAAGCAATGGTATTCCCTGTGGCAATGTATGGTTGTGAGAGCTGGACCATTAGGAAAGCTGAGCGCAGAAGAATAGATGCCTTTGAGATGTGGTGTTGGAGGAGAGTTTTGAGAGTCCCCTGGACAGCGAGGAGAACAAATAGGTCAATCTTAGAAGAACTCATCCCTGACTGCTCCTTAGAAGGTCAAATAGTAAAGATGAAGCTAAAGTACTTTGGACATCAAATGAGAAGAGAGGATTCGCTTGAGAGAGCCTTGATGCTTGGAAGGGTCGAGGGCAAAAGAAGAAGGGGACGGCCCAAGATGAGATGGCTAGATGGTATTGTGGAGACAGTGGGCGCAGGGCTGAGCGAGTTGAGGGGGATGGTGGAGGACAGGAATGCCTGGAGGACAGTGGTCCATGGGGTTGCAGAGGGTCGGAATCGACTGTGCGACTGAACAACAACAAAGGTGATAGCTTAATGGACTGTAATGTGCAGACGCTGTGGGGCCGCCATTGCAGCCATCAGCTCTTTCTCCTGAACTGATTAATCATTCCCCTTTCTTGGAGGGTAAAGCTGTATGCTCCAGACTTCCTATCCTCTTTGCTGTCTTCAGACATGGTGAAAGATTCTCCCCCGCCCCTTTCGACTGGTATCTTAGTAAGTTTCAACTGGCATTCCAATTGGCTTCTGTACAAGGAACAAAGGAGGATATGCTCTTATACTGTGCATCAGGGAGCAGACTATCTTACAAACTCTTGTATCTTTTCGATTCTACAGTAATGAATAGGATCTGCTTGTATGTTTGATAATGGTTAAAATAATAAGTTTCTTAGTAACTAGAGAAGAGACATTTGAATCTCGTATAATAACAAATGTTAAATATAGATACAATGCATATTTTTGCTTTGGAAAATGGTTTAATAAACTAAGTTATTCTGACAATGTAGAATTTTCAGGATTGGTTTTTCTTTTTCATTCTATAATAAATGTACAAAAGAGATAAATAGTATTGCTGACTCTGTCACACAGCAAGAACGTATTATAGCAGGAGATGGGCAGAAAATAGACAATGAAAAATGAGCTGATCACTCTTAAGTGAGTCTATCATTGCCCTGCTTTTGTGGTGGCTTATGTTTGTGGCTGAAGCTAAGGGAGAGCAACTGCATCTCCCATGACAGTGGGAGTGGGGATTAACACTGCAAGAAGCAGAAAGGAATGTTCCTCAAGCTTCATATAATCCTTGTATAACTGACCTGGTAGATATTGTAGATTTTTTTTTTCAAGCAGTGAAACACTGAGGCATATCTTTAGTGCATTTGGATGATCTTTCCAGAAAAACACTGTTTATGCAACCAATCCACTTCCCATATGTTGAAGTTTTCACTGAACTAAATTATAGGCTAGATCTCTGCAGACCCTGGGTTTGAAACCCTGTTCAGCCATGGAAACTCACTGGGATGATGAAACTGGTAAAATCACTCTTTAGCTATCTGTCTCACTTACCTTGAAAGTCCTATTGAGAACTTTATATATCTTGACATTCACAACTTCAGTATAGAATAAAGCTGAGTAGAAAGGCAGGCTGGAAATTATAAATTGGAAGCAACGAGTGATGTGGTTCAAAATGAATGATGCCCAACCCCAACCATGGTTATGTAACTAATCTGATTTTGACTATTGACCTCATTATACTAATCTAGTACAGTATTTTAAAAAGTGGTGGATGCCAGAAGGATACAGACTGCATCTTCTTCTTCTTTTACACTACAACTGCCCTTTATTTTCTCTAAAATATATAGCACAAAGTCTACTTGTGAGTGGGACACATTTAATTATCATTGAAGTCACTAGTGCAGAAGTGAAGCAAACAAATGTGGGACACAGTGTAATCAACTACTGATTTATATGCCTAAATTATACAAAGAAACAGGCACATCTGGTAACAGAAAGTGCAGGGGAAATCTGATCAGAGCAGTATATGTAACACAAGATGACTGCAGCCTTTAATGGTTTTCTATGTGACCCTGATCTATTCCTTTTATTTCATCTCCAAGCAAGAGAACCTTCCAGGTTCCTCAGTAGTTCCATTCTCTTTTCTGGCCCTTTGAGCAGAACAGATTTTCTTCTAGCCATTCCCCTACCAGAACTGCTGATATCCTAGCCTTCTAAAAACACCACTTTTGGGTGTTGTATAGCATAGTAGGTCACACTAGAGTAGGCCCATGGAATCAGAGGGAATTTTTAATGTGGATTCCTCTTCAATTTCCATTAATTCAAATGGATCTACTCAACTTGTGATTTACTAGAATAGGCCTTTTTAAATCAATGTACCATTGGAGAACCATTGAAGAAGTTGACTCAGAAATCCCCACTAATTTAAGGGACCTACTCTAGTTTAACTATCTACACTAATTTGACTCGAAGCAACCCTCATAGCTTTCTGAGACATGTGAGATATTTAAGGAAACATTTTACCAGTGCTGCCATCTGAGTAGCTCATGGAGTTCAACTCCCCAGTGTGAGTTTAGGAAGAAGAGCCAGTCTGTGTAGTCTTGGAGAAGCTGTACTCTTCAAGTGTTCCTAGAAGAAAGTAATGGTAAATCATTTGTTAGTAATCTGTACCTAGAAAATGCAAAGAATCACCATATATCAAAATTGACATAACAGAACATACAGTGGAGTCTGGCCTGGTTATCCTGCTGTGTTGCTTTTGCAACCCTCACAAGTTAGTGGCTACAACTTCAATAGGGCAGAGGTGCACTCCCCACACAGTGTTCAGTTGGGATGCATGAAACCTGCAGCCTATGCAGCCGATCCATGCATTGGAGGGTTAGGTTGCACTGTTAGAACATCATTTTCCTGTCCTTCTCAAAGTGGTCTACATGCAAAGTTGACTGAAGATGACAAGGGCCCTAAGGATTCATTCCATTCTGACATTAGATAGTCTGTGTTTCACACCTCTGGTGGACAATTTTAACACAAAATAATTAATGGACACAAATCAGGTACAGTAATACCTCGGATAACGCTAAGACTTGGTTCCACAAGTCTTGGTGTTATCCGATTTTTAGTGTTATCTGATGCATGTTAAAATCCTATGGGATGGATCGGATAACGTTAAAGCTCCATAGGACCTTAACGTTATTCGATCCAATTCTTCTCCCCAGATTACTTAACGTTATGGGATTTTAGCGTTATCTGAGGTAAACGTTATCCGAGGTATTACTGTATAAGAAATGGCTACACAGAAAACTTGTTTTAGAAAATTTCAATCTACTTGGAGATTGTTTGAATGACCCAAAAGTGCCTCTTAGGCAGTGGTGGGCAGCAACAGGTTTGCACACACACACACGCACACACACACACACGGGAGGTTTTTTTTAAATAGCAAAATTGGGTGGCCTCTGGGCAGGGGGGTAGCAAAATTGGGTGGCCACACCCACCTCACTGCCCTGGCATGTCAGGTTTTGTCCCCACAAGTGGTTCAAGGTCTCCGTTCCTCAAAAGCCAGTCATATCTGACTCTAGGGTGTAGTGTTCATCTCCATTTACAGCTAAAGAGCCACTGCTGCCTGTGTTTGCAGATATACAGATGGCCATATGGCAGGAATGACTAGATCGCCCGCTCTGCCATGACACAGGCTCCACCCATGGTGTGGTAGCAATTATTTTTGCTGCCCACCACTGCTCTTAGGAAAAACAAATGCATACACACTACAAAACTAGACTTGAAAGCTGATACATACAGATACTGGAGAACCACTTAACAGAATTAAACATCAATCAAGGGCTCCTAACTCATTACCAAGTATGAAATCCTACACTGATTCCCTTATATGCCAACCATTCTACTGTTGTTTTGTAGACGCATAGACTATTAACTGAACTTATTCACAGCCTGGTAGTTATGTTCCTTTACTAACAAACCACTGTCATTTTGTCTATTACAGTATTTGTATCCTTACCTATATATATAAATAAGACAGACATATGGTCTGAGGAACAATCAATAAAAGCTCACATCAAAATATAGTAGCTAGTCTTTAAAATGACACTATGTTCTCCCTCTGCCCCTTTCTTGTTGTGTGGTCAAATAGAATTAAAGTTCTCTTATTTAGTTAGAAAGTCTGCCAGTCGTAACAGTTTGTTTGGATGTCCATGCAAATGCAGATTAGTGTTGCATGAAACAGTGAAACATTTCAGAACGAACTTTAGTTGAGTGTTGTGGTTTATTTTATTTATTTATTTATTTATTATTCGCATTTAATACCCCGCCCCACTCGGGAAGACCCGACTCTGGGCGGCTTACAGAATGAATTACCGCAACAGGTAATCTAAAAACAGACAATATATAAAACCTTAAAAATTCATAAATTCATAAAAAATTTAAAACAATAAAACAGATAAAACAAGTAATAACAGGTATCGATACCAGGTGGGGGGGGGGATGGCTGCCCTTAAATCAGCCATCCTGGATGGGAACCTACATTACTGTGCCTTTCAAATAAAGTTTTTCTCTCCATAATTCCTTATGGTGCCTTAGTCTTCAATACTCTTTGTTGTAATTCACCCCAAAGAATGACAGGAACACTTGAAAGCTGTTGAGGCAGAACAATTTCGAGTAGCTTAGAATCTCTTGGGGTCAGCTGGACTATCCAGCCTGTTTTTCAGCTTCTCCCATCTCAAATGAACCAAACTGCTACATTGGTTAGATTTTTGGAACTATAGAAAGTTATTATGATTTACATACACAAATAGACAAACATAAGAGAGAGCCGGCACCTATATGATTAAATGGAAAATAACACATTAGCCACATTTTCTTACCAGGTTACATTAGTGTAACATAAACTGCATAACTTGGGTGGGGTGAGGTGGCAAATAGCTATACCAATGTAACCAGGTAACATTATCAATTGCATCCTCATTGTAAATAATTTTTCAGCACTGTCTTTTATGAAAGATGTCAAAAATGTATATTTAAAAAATGCAAATATTGACAGGCAACTTAGAGAAAATCATTCCATAGGGCAGGGTACACAGAAAATGCCTCCTCAAAGATTGTAGTATTTTTGAACCACAATTAGGCATAACCTGGGCAATGGCAACCTTGTGTTGCCGGCTAACATTTCTCACTCTAGGTCAGGCAAAAAGAACTACAGAATGAACTCACTGAGAGGTGCCTTAATTTTGGAAGTTTCATGCCTGGCCTAGACACAGAAGAAAAATAATTCCATGGGGTATTTCATAGACAAGTTAAATATCAGCAGGAAACGTAGACATTATCCATTTTATTATTTAACATCTACATGAAGTTGCTGGAAGAGGTGATTATAGCTTTGGAGTGAGGTGCCACCAATATGCTGATGACACCCAACTCTATTGTTGATGACACCCAGCAGTCATCCATGCTTTAGTGATGTCACATTTTGACTGCTGCATATGCTGTATGCAAAGCAAACTCTATTCAATTTGCCTTTATCGTAATTTTCTAAAATTGTCAAATTACTTCATCATCTAAATGGAAAGAACTAGCACCTCTCTGTTAGGAGATACAACCAAGTTCTAGCCATGCTGCGAACAGCTGTATTTATTGAATTTGACCAATATGTGTAAAAAAGTTCGTTTGTGTACAATTTGCCAAATTTTGTAAAAACACAGTTGACATAGGAATCAGGATGTCAGATCTTTCTTTCTTTTCCTTTCCTTTTCTTGATGTGTTTACCTGGAAACCAGACTCACAACTCCCCCATTCTCATGGACTTACAACCCCAGTGTAATGACCTGAAAGTCTAGAGTTGCTACTGTTCTCTCAGATCTATTCCATGACTCTCAGCGCTCTTGAAGGAATCCTGGAAATGGCATTGATCTCATGCTGCTTGCTGGGCTTGCTGACAGAGCTGTGCAAAGGTATCAAAAGATGACAGGCCATCCTGGCAATAATCTCATGGGGATTTGGGCTGGATATAAAGATAATCTATATCTAGGAGTCTGTTTACACTCTTTGCTCTGGTAGGAGTTAACCTCATTTTGGATTCGCATTTTGCACTCGGCCTCGTCCCATGCCTTTGCCATGTTCTAGTTTAGGATTCATAGGTTATTCATGGCTCTTGAGCATTAGGAGGCATGCTAATGACTATTTTGTCTAAGCCTTCTGCATAAAATGAAACTACTATTTTTCAAATACTCCATCATCAAGGCCAATGATTGCAAATATCTTAAATTTAATTCTCATTCTAAACTTTTATAAAGGAAACATGGCATATCTTAAATTGTATCTGTGTTATTTGGTTTTAATTCCAATGGCTGTTGTCGTTCTCTTGCTAGAAGTAAGTAACATATTTCCACTAATGTGCCTATCTGTTTACGAAAGAGTCATGTCTTGCTCCCAACTTGAATTTAAAGATTGCCTCTCTCAAACAACTTGTCAAAAAATCCAACATGCTTCGAAAGAATAGGCCAAATAGAGTATTGTGAGTTCTAAAAGTTTGATTGTTCTGGTGGCCTCTCTCTCAACTTTTCCAGTGTTGTGAAGCATTTAGAAATGTGATTGATCATCCTTTCTAGTAAGGTAAAACAATATGTTTCATCCTCTTTGTCCTTCCAAGTGAACACAGTGAAGTATTGCCTCACTTTAGCAGCAGCACATTCCACTTCTATCTCACTTTGGATTAAAGAAACATTGTTCTGCTGGTCATTTTGACACAGAGGGAGTATGATGAAGCCACCATGAGAGATTTATTCGGCCTTCTACCCTGTTTCCCCGAATATAGGACCTCCTTGTATAGTAAGGTACCCCCCTATTTTTCCCCACTTCGGAAATATAAGGGCCTCCCCGAAAATAAGGCACTCACCTAAATCTTGCCCTGGTGATCCACTGTATCAGCAATAAATGTGTACTGTATTCTTCTTCGTCATGGAAAAATAAGACATCCCCTGAAAATAAGACCTTGTGCATATTTTGGAGTTTTTAAAAATATAAGACAGTGTCTTATATTCGGGGAAACATGGTAAATGGTCATACAACATACATTCTACATATGAAAGCCATTCAGAAGTCTAGTAAATATGGAGAAACAACAAGTCACTTGCTTAGATTGTTCACTTGTGGTGTCAGAAGCTGTTTTCATCTGTGTACTGCTGTACCTTGCAGCATCATGTGTGCCAGACACATAAACTTAGATAACAATTATATTACACATACACCAAAGTATAAAAAGGCAATACTTTGTGATTGGGTTAATTAATCCCACAACTTTATTGAATTAGAATGTTAAGCTCCCCAATCTGCAATGGGGACTCCAAATAGTGTGGACAATAAGAGAGGAGCAGGGATCCTCCCGGACCACTTCTCCTATCTTGTAAGGCCGGGTCCCAATCCTTAGTGCCTTCCAATCTGCCTAAAGCCATGAAATAGCCAGCTTATCTCAGGGAGGCCCTTCCATATAATGTCCTTCCCAGGCCACAGGATTAAGCTGGTTGACTCAAAAGTGTGCATCCCTGGTCCCCTCCTGACTCCCATGATCTGAGGAGCTCTCTTTTTGAACCCTCAGTAATTTTGTGTACCCTACAGAGTTCACTACCACCACCCTGAATTCTCTGCAGTATCAGCTCTTGGGTGTGATGGTATGCTTAAGACAGCTCCACCTGAGACTCAACCATATATTCTACAGGTGGTCAAATATGATAGGCAAAATATTCTGACCACCTTTTGTTTAATATATCATTCAAGTGACCAACACCAAATATTCCTAGCTGTCTTCTAGCTAACTAGTTAGACTCACATTGGACCTACAGCAGAGCTAGGATAAACAATGCAAGAAAGAAGTGACTGGGCCAGGAAAGGCTTGTAAACTCTGCTACCCTTATCTCAGATGTCAGCATACACTGTGACACATGCCAGCCTTCCCACTCCTCTAGTGGTACCTCCATCGGTACCTTCCAAGCTAGTCAAACAAGTGGAAATGAGGTAAAGGCTAGCAGACTTCTTATAATGTTTGGTGTGCTTTTATTTACATGCTGGTATTCTAGTAAAAATGAACAAACACAACAAATCCCTTGCTTAGATTGTTCACTTGTGGTGTCAGAAGCTGTTTTCATCTGTGTAGTGCTGTATCTTGCAGCATCATGTGTCACCAGTTACTTTTGTATGCACAGTGGTCACATATTTTTTTAAATGGATGCTTTCAGATCTGCCAAGATTCAGGAAGAGCAATTCCAAACATCACTAGAATGACAATAGGATAATTAATTTGTCTTTATGTTTAGGTTAAATATTTCAAACATTTTCTCTAGGCATGCCATAATATGTAGATAGCATTATTTACTGAATTCACTGTCAACTCTCCTCCTTAAACAGGGTGCTGATATTAAAGAGCAGTCAGTGTTCAGGAGGTCATTCAGCAATGACAACACCAGCAACAGAGCTTAAAGAGGCCCATGTGCCATGCTCTAGCTTTCTTGAATAGTCCAGATTCTCTCCTTTAAGACCCTTGTGATATTATTTATAGGGCATTTACACACATACTCTGAAGGACATCAAATATTTCTAATTATATCCAGACATGTCAAATGACAATTATGTCTTTAGTCAAGTTTGCCAAACAATGCTTTACAGGGAAAGGTTAGCCAAAAATGCCTTGAGTAAAGAATGGCTTGGGGAGGAGGGAGGCCAGGGGCTGAAATATATCCTTATTCCAGAGTATAAAAGAAGCTGTAGGGCCAATCTGCCTTGTTCTTCCTCAGCTAGTTAGTAGGTAAGTGTCAGTGGATTTTGAGGGTGGGTGGGTGGGTGGTGGATGGGAGTAGTAACCCCTGAATTTCTCGAATGCCACATCATTCTGAGCATCTTCGCCATTAATGCAAGAGGAATGACTTTGTCAGTATAGATTTCAAACATGCCAGCTTCATTCCAGCCAGTAATTCATCACTGGAAGGCATTTTGGAAAGCATTAGCAACAAGAGATTCAACCTTTTTGTTTTGCAGTACTGACCAGCGTTGAGCCTGTACGTGACACATTTCAATTATCAGGAGGTAAGACTGATTTTACCCAATTCTTGGAGAAGGGGGAATTCAAAGAAAGCATCCTGTCAGATCTGGTCTGCAGGGGCAGTTCTTGTATCCCTTGTGATTTATGTTCTGCTTGAAACATTTAGTACCTATTCACATTCTCTACTGTATGGTGTCCAGCTGTATCTAACCCTAGCATGTCTTCCCTCATCTAAGCATGTGACAGGAATTGTAGCTCTTAATTGCTGCCTATGAAATTATCTGCACTCCAAAATGCATACTACAAAGATTCTCCAGCACTGCAGAGGACAAACAGTTGAAACTGAGGATCCTGGCATTCTTTAATGAGTATTTCTGGTGGGATGTCTTCAGGAGTCCATATTGGACCAGTACTCACATGAAATTTCATTTATTTTTTTAGTCAAAATACTGATAAATACTACAATCTAACTGGGTTCTTTCTTTATGTCGATTATTATTTAATGTCGTGGTAAATAATTGGACAAATGAGGGCTGAAATCTTACCTGTTTCTTGTTTTATTTCCATTATTATTCAATGTTAACATGGACAAACTTTAACAAATTGGACTAAAGTTCTCAAACCAAGTTTGTGTATTTGTTAGAGAGCTGTTTTATTCTCCATGCCTTCAGTTTCTGTAGGGCCTATTGCAATGCAAAGGGCTGAACGGGGCCTTTAATGTAATCTCTTCTGCCCAAAGAAGGAGATGGCCAGTTTCCTGTGATAAGTGAGAGGTAAGGAGAGGGAGAAAGCTGGAGATCCGCAAGCCAAAGGAAGGTTTAGCAAGAAACTAATCTCCACGCTTCCTAAATCTATTTTGTAGAAATTTGAATTCATTTTCTAGAGGTTTGAAAATTGTAGTGCAATCTATTTTTAAAAATGGATTCACTCAAATTTTCCTTTAAGCAAAGTAATATAAAATATTAGTGAAGGAAGCAATCTCTTTTCTTGAAGACTAACAATTATCTTCGACCCTTCTTTGTTGTGAGCTGGGAAGATCCCCACTTATTCCTTTTAATCTACAGTTTTGCACAGCAGAAATGAAATGCATTTGAAACTGGTGCTTGCCAGTGATACATAATGGAATGGAATGCAAAGATATTTACTAAGTGGAAAAGCTACTACAGTAAAACCTCGGATAACGCTAAAACTTTGATCCACAAGTCTTAGTGTTATCCGATTTTTAGTGTTATCCGATGCATGTTAAAATCCTATGGGATGCATTGGATAACGTTAAAACTCCATAGGGATGCATTGTAACCACACAGGCTTTAGCGGTTGTTATCCGATGCATCCCATAGGACCTTAACGTTATTCGATGCAATTCTCCTCCCCCCCGATTGCTTAACGTTATGCGGTTTTAACGTTATCCGATGCAAACATTATCTGAGGTATTATTGTAATTGCTTATTAGTCTCATTCAGAATAAGGGGAAGTTTCCAAATGCTGACATACCATAGAGTGAGCAAAGAAGAGAAGCTGGGAGCTCTTTATGGATACACATCTAACCTCGCGGAAGACAGATTCAAGACCACTAATATTAGCGGGATTTATTTCTGATTGTTTATCTATCTATTTATATATTAAGTAAGAGTAGCAAATTACTGCTAATTAACAGGTGTTGGATTTCTGCAAACACGTTTGAACACAAGCAGTGCCTCATTAATTAGAAGCAATTTGCTGCCATGATTTAAGCAATTTCATTTATGGAAGCGTAGATTACCAATTGGATTCTGACCAGATATTTAAATTGGTAAATATCCTTAGGACCATACTCCGCATGGCTGCATTATCAACTGGGCAGATGGAAGTTTCTAACTATCTAGAGGTGCAATTTGTTACATTTAGCAGTCCAAAAGCACAACTTATTTACAATTTTTCACTTAAAAGACTATGGCTTGTGTTAAATTTGCTCTCTTATAAGCTAAAGAAGGAAATTATTAAGGAAGTTTGCTTGTTTTACTGCTGGAACTGAATCTCCAAATATCTGGGGCATAAACCAGAGAAAGTTTAAACACTTAATTGTTACCAGTTGGATCTGCAACAAAATGGTGCAGTATATCCTCCTTCATCCCTGACAAATGCTCTTGTATACAATTTTAGCCAGCTATGTCCTCCTCCCAGATACTAAAAAGTATGAGTCAAGCCTAGGGCATGTTCAGGGATCGCCCAACTTTTTTTAATACCATCCTCTTGATTCTTATTGGTCTCATTTTGATTTAATCTCTGATAGCACTAAAAAAATCCATATTTTTGTAAGAGGTAAAAAGTGGGACCCAAAATGAATGTCTCATTATATCCTCCTAATTAAATGTTGTGCTTTGTTCTCAATAAGGCATTCTATTTTTTCACCTTCCGACTAACGTCTGCTTTTTTTTATTTCAAACACAAACCAGTATTCTATAGCTATCAGCTACAAACTGTCTTTGTTGGGAGCCCCCCCTCCTAAGTTTTTTAACAAACCTTATGTGCTTTGGTTAACCTCAAGGTTTCAACAAGAATGCCTCTTTGTTTATCAGTGGGTCTGTTTTGTTTCCAGCGTTGATGGCACATAATAGCACAAAATTGCTATTACAGAAGGCAATTATGTTCTGTGTTGCTAAATTATATGTGATATTTTCCAAATTATGTCCTTATCACTTGAAGAAAGATCACTTCAAGATGTCTGTTGTCCTACTCCTTATATGTGGTGATTTATTTGCTTGTCTGAGTATGAAGACAATGCATGCTATAATTGTAACAACATTTAAGTGTTGGTAGACAGGGAATTATAATTGGGGTGATTGAAATAACTTGTCAATGATTTACCAATAGAAGACTTAGATTTTCCAAAGAAAATAGTAATTTCAGAAAATGAAATGCTTAGAATAAAAATCGAGAGATTATACATAGTTATTATTATTATTATTATTATTATTATTATTATTATTATTATTATTATTATTATTATTATTATTATTATTATTATTATTATTATTATTAAATTCAAATTTATATGCCGCTCTCCTTGCCGAAGCAACCCAGAGCGGCTAACAATGATGCAATAAAAAACATAATGTACATACAATATAACAAGTATAATACAATCAATGTGGTCGACAAGACCTTCATAAAAAATAATAATATATATATATAAATACAGTACAGTCAAAGAAACACAAAAACAATCATGGATATACAGTACAAAGCAATAGGGAAAGTCCTCAACCCTTATAAATATTTCAATTAATAAATATACATTTAACCGGAGAGTGGCTGGCCGTGGTTCAGCTGTGGCGGTAATAGTGGGACTGGCGTCTCTCTCTCTCCGGGCTGGACCGGACGAGGAGCCGAAGTACGTTGGGGGCGGCGGCAGGTCTTATAGCCGCCCGCCCGCGCCGCGCAGCAGCTGGGCTCACTCTCCGGGCCGGACCGGACGAGGAGCCAAAGTTCGTTGGGGGGGCGGCAGGTCTTATAGGCCTCGGCGTCTCTCTTTTAAAGCCCATGGCAGGGCAGGGCTCCGGGGCCAGGTGGCGCGAATCCCCGGGCTGGGCGCCGTGTCGGCTTCTCTGCCCCGCCGCAGATGTTCCAGCGAGAGCGGCGGCGGTGCGAGGGTCCCGGCATCGGCGTCTCTCTCTTAAAGCCCACGGCAGGACAGGGCACCGGGGCCAGGTGGCGCGAATCCCCGGGCTGGACGCCGTGTCGGCTTCTCCGCCCCGCCGCAGATGTTCCAGCGAGAGCGGCGGCGGTGCGAGGGTCCCGGCATCGGCGTCTCTCTTTTAAAGCCCATGGCAGGGCAGGGCTCCGGGGCCAGGTGGCGCAAATCCCCGGGCTGGACGCCGTGTTGGCTTCTCCTCATGTGAACTGCTTTCTCTCTCTTTTCCTACACCAGCATTATCGAATAAACTGCAGCCATGTCTTCAGATGCTGAAATGGCAGTCTTTGGGGAGGCTGCCCCTTATCTCCGCAAGTCAGAAAAGGAAAGAATTGAGGCTCAGAATAAGCCATTTGATGCCAAAATCTCAGTCTTTGTGGTGGATCCTAAGCAGTCTTTTGTGAAAGGCATTGTTCAGAGCAGGGAACCAGGGAAGATCACTGTCAAAAAAGAAGGTGGAGATGTGAGTAGCTAACAAAGACAAGCTAAACATTCACTTGATTCTCTTCTTATGCTCTTGGCTGAATGGGGTCTTGTTTTCTTCTAGACTGTGACGGTTAAGGAAGACCAAATCTTTCCTATGAACCCACCGAAGTATGATAAAATTGAGGACATGGCAATGATGACTCATCTCCATGAACCTGCAGTCCTATATAACCTCAAAGAGCGTTATGCAGCCTGGATGATCTATGTGAGAACAGTTTTTCCCATTGATTTCATAATGCAAATGAATTATCTCACACTGAAGACAAATTTTGACTAATCTTTTCTTTACAGACCTATTCAGGGCTCTTTTGCGTTACTGTCAATCCCTACAAGTGGCTGCCAGTATACAATCCAGAAGTTGTTAATGCCTACAGGGGCAAAAAGCGTCAAGAGGCCCCTCCTCACATCTTCTCCATCTCTGACAATGCATATCAGTCCATGTTAACTGGTGAGCAATTCGTCCACATCCAAGCAATACGCAGTTCTTCAACTCTAAATGGGCAATATGCATGGCCAGTTGGCTTCGAGTACTATGACTGTGATCTTGAAAGCTCCAAGGAAAGGACATTAATTCAAGTGTTCCATTAAAAATACTTCTAATTGCACTTGATCATATTCAGGAGCATTTTATTGCCTCTTTTAGCTTATTTGCCTTCAGATCAGTTTATAGTTTGGTACAGTATACATTACAGTCTCACTGGAAGATGTTTAAATTCAAAAGAACTATGGAGAGAAACAGTGAAATTAAATTTATGATATGTGTGCTACCATTAAAGATTACCAGGTTTTCTTGGGTGTCTTTAAATGGAATATGTTTCCTTTCAATTTCATTTATATTTCTCTTTCCCTGTTTTCCTAGATCGTGAGAATCAGTCAATCCTGATCACGTAAGTATGATTCTAAAAGGTATGCTTTAAGTGAGGGCAACCATTGCTGCAAACTACAGTAGATGACTCACATACGTTTTCCATCTGTTTCTTCTGACAGCGGAGAATCTGGTGCTGGAAAGACTGTGAACACGAAACGTGTCATTCAGTATTTTGCAACAATTGCTGCAGCTTCTGATAAGAAGAAGGACGAACCACAGCCAACAGGCAAACTAAAGGTAAGTTGTTTATTTGGAGGAAGAGTACACTTTCCTTTTTGTTGACTGCTGATTGTTTAAAATAGGTAATTGTCTAGTATACCATATAATAGGTAATTGCTTAATATATTATACAGTGCAGAGGTTGCCAAAATGTATACAGGTATACAGGACAGAATGTATACAGGACAGAAGTGCCTGGTGGTCAGTGGTCCATGGGGTCGCAAAGGGTCGGAATCGACTGTGCGACTAAACAAAAAAAATTACAGGTATACATGTGAAGAATGTTGTTCTACACGTTGTTACCATAATTCACTTCAACTTCAAAAAGTGAGAAATAGACAACCTCTCTTAAACTGTATAACCTTTTTGCACCCTCTGTATTTAACATATTATGTAACATATCTGCAGGGTACCCTTGAGGATCAAATCATCAGTGCCAACCCCTTGCTGGAGGCCTTTGGGAATGCCAAGACTGTGAGGAATGACAACTCTTCACGTTTTGTAAGTTTTATTTTGAGGAATGTGTCTGCGAGTGCATCAGGGTATGACATCCTTAGTGTGTGTTTTGCCTTTCTTGCGATTATAAGAATGAAAAAAAGGAACTGGGGTCAAGCTCACCTGGTTGATCTCTGCTTCTTCTTTTTTTGGTCACTGGCTTAATACAGGCAATTCACCTTAACCAGGGGGACACATCCTTTCCCTTGGCTGCTAGTACAGGAGTAGAGTACAAGTTAATGGGACTTACTTCTCACCTCTCCTTGTTGTACCATCTGTCAGAAGAAAAGTTTAGATTTGCTTGGATCTCTTGAACGCATGAAAGTCTACATGCAGATCTCATCTCCCATACCTGACAAAATCCGTTAACCAAATCTGTTAACCTTGGGACAATCTGTACGCATAACTAACTATACCACCAAAACAATCTAGTTGTTTTACAAAGATCTTGTATCATGCTGAAGATAATCACCTCCAACACCTTCCAAGACTTTTCTACTTGGAATCAACTCCACCCATATAAACGTTTAACTTTGTAAAGATAATTTGCTAAATTTGCTGCCATTTGCTAAAACAATTTTACTTTCATTTTCTCACATTCCTAGAAAACAGCTCTAGTTGCTATCCAAATATGAAAAGAATGAGATACAAATTTAATATTGCCTTTGTGGGCTAGTTTGGGGGTTCTAGCAAGGGAGTGAAGCTATCACATACCTATGACGGAAGAGCAATATACTCCTTCTACCTGGGATCATCATTCTCTTCACCAAACATGCAGCTTCAGGAAGGATACACATTGAGTGGTGAGGGAGGGAGGAGACACCCGCTTAGCCAACCAGTTAGGCCAAATCAACACTGCCCATCAATGGGATGACAGATGTTGGAGCCAGATCACCCTCACATTGCCCTTACACCTTTAACACATTGCCCTTATAGCCCTTATAGAGTTAAGTGAAATAGACTATTACCAGGTTTTTAAATAAGCTTTTGAAAACATCTCTCTCTCTCTCTCTCTCTCTCTCTCTCTCTTCCTCCCTTATGTGTCATTTCCCTCAACAGGGTAAATTCATCAGAATCCATTTTGGTACTACAGGCAAACTGGCTTCTGCTGACATTGAGACATGTAAGGAACTTTGCTAGAAAATCCATCCTCCCTCCCTCCCTTCCTTCTCTAACTACACTCCATTTCTTTTCCAGATCTGCTAGAGAAGTCCAGAGTTACTTTTCAGTTAAAAGCTGAAAGAAGCTACCATATCTTCTATCAAATCATGTCTAACAAGAAACCAGAACTGATTGGTAAGAAGCATCACTTTGAGTGGTGGCAGGGGGTACTAGGATTTTAACTGCAATAGATGAGACTGAAGTGGTTGTCCTTCTTGTTCAGAGATGCTCCTGATCACCACCAACCCCTACGACTATCACTTTGTGAGCCAGGGTGAGATCAGTGTTGCCAGCATTAACGATCAGGAGGAGCTGATGGCAACTGATGTAAGTAAATTGTAGAACTGATCACAAAGAGCATTTGAATAGATGTTTCATAGAAACAGAGGAGGCTACCAGGGAGAGGAACCCCTTCTAATTTTAAGGAGTGTGGAAAGATATTCCAAAAACATTCAGGCCAAAATTATAATAGCAGTGATCATTTCCCCATCTTGTTTTTCTTCTTGTTTTTCTTCTGAGCATAGACCTGCTGCTAGCTCTACAATACATGGCCCCAATGAGGTCACATAAAAAGGTATAGTTGTTCTTTGGTGGAGCACATTCTTGGAGCAGGGATTCCCCAAAAGTCTTCCTCCAACTATAGTAGTGATTTTACCGAACCAGTTTTGGCTCAGAATTAGAGAAAATGTTGACTATCGATTCAATTGACAGGAAGCCATTGTTATCCTGGGCTTCACTGCTGAGGAAAAGACAGCTATTTACAAGCTGACAGGGGCTGTGATGCATTATGGGAACATGAAGTTCAAGCAGAAGCAGCGCGAGGAGCAGGCTGAGCCAGATGGCACGGAAGGTATTTGGCTATCATTATGTATTAAGAGATATATAATCCTCCCTCTTAGAAACAACTTGATCTTGGCAATTTCATGTTGCGGGGCAGTAGGCATCTTTGATATTCTGGGGGCCATATTTCATCCCAAATCCATGATATATAATGATTTAAAACCACTTTAAAAAGGTGGGAAGTTGAAACTAGAAATGTCTTGGGAAGTTATGCTTTAATTTATTTAGGAGAGGTTGTCTTGAGGTCTCATGGGAAGAGAAAAAGAGAAGAACGTGGCTCCTGAAAACTTGCTGGAGGAGAAAACCCACATTTTCCTCTAATTATCTGAATGAACCATAGAGTTGGGGGAAGGTACCCTAGGAGGCTTTGGGAGATCCACAAATGTCTTTGG
This sequence comes from Furcifer pardalis, assembly GCA_030440675.1. NCBI lineage: Eukaryota > Metazoa > Chordata > Lepidosauria > Squamata > Chamaeleonidae > Furcifer > Furcifer pardalis. Next base: position 58,778,707 of record CP126893.1, on the reverse strand, counting down.
GGATGCATGTGGCTTGCACTGTGACCATCCCTGTGTTATAGCCTGCATAGTTATTCTTCTCTCTACAAAAGAAACACCAATAGCTGTTGGCAGAACAAATCTGTTTCTCAAGAGAACACATTCTTGTGTTGGAGCCAAAGCTGCCCTCCTTACATGTGGATCTTGTAGTCTCTCCCATTCCTTGAATGGCTGCTTATTAATTAATTGATTAATCAATCAATCAATCAATCATCATGGTGTTTAATTTGTATGCCGCCCACTTGCTTGTGCTACTCAGGGTGGCTAACAAAAACAACAGAGCATTACAACACAACAGAGCATTACATTACAATAGAGAAAAAGAAAATCATTCATTTAAAAATTTAAAGATTCAATAACAACAATAAAAATAACAATAAAAGTCCAAACAGTTCAGCACGAACCACACCATGGCACCACCCAAACGTTGATAGGGCCATGTGGTCGGTGGTGACTCCCTGTCCTCCCCGGCCATGGGAGGGGCCCAGCTGTGGCGGCGAGTCTGGCCGCCCATGACACTCCAAAGCTTTTCTCTCCCCGGCCATGGGAGGGGCCCTGAGTCCACTGTGGTGGCTAGTCCAGCTGGTCGCTACGCTCTGTGGTCTTTTCTCTCCCCAGCCATGAGAGGGGCCCAGAGTTATTTATTTTCACTTATATCCCACCCCTCTAGGGAAAAATCATCCCTATTCAGGGCGGCTAACATCATAAAACCAGTCATATAACAATCAAAAGTTAAAAATTACAGACAATAAAAACCCCAATAAAATCATCACCACACATTACAATAGCCAGAAAGTACCGCAATCCAGAACCCTTAAAATACAACTTATTTATGACAAAAAGGAGCCGGGCAGCATATCTAATGACCAGAAATAGGTAGTCCTTATTTACTGTATTGCTTACAGTTTTTTATGCAAATTGGTATCGTATCTAAAATTGTTCTTTCAATTTCACAATGTCTTCCAATAGCTTCTGTGCAAGAACAGCTACAGGATATATCTGTTAACCCTGTATGTAGAGTATTTCCCACAACTGTTTATTCAAGAGCTCTAGTGGCTGTGCCACTTTAACTCGTGATTCTTTGGATCCAACCTTTGAGTAGTATGTGCTGAGTCCTAACAGGTAATGAAAAGGAACCCAAGCTCTTTCTGGAGATGTACTCCCTGGGCTTTGGAAGCAGAAATGTGCTCCTTTTCTCTTGAAGCCATAGCTGATGGAGTTTCCTAAACATTGACACTAGGGACTGAGATATGGTGACACTCTGAGGAAACAATATCATAAAACATTAGCTACCTGAAGGTAGAAGGGGCATGTATCTCTGTCAGGTCTTTTAAAAGAGCATTTTAAAGTGTATCTTTATGGGTAGCAATATAAATTTGAACAAATTAAACAAACAAACAAATCTTCATTTTATTCAGAACTTTTGGGTTCTTGGGTGCAAGATTTTTAATGTGTTAATGGAAGTCAATTGTTAGATAGGCTTATTACATAGGCACCAATGATCAGACACATATTTTTTGGATGTTACCTCATCCTCATTTGGGCAAGCTCTCTTAGATGTTTTAGACAAATCTTAGGTATGATGCTCATTTCTCCCCAGATTTCACATTGCACAAATATTTTAATGACATTGATCTTAATCAGTATACAGTTGTACCTCGCTTAAAGAACATAATGCGTTCCACAGGATTGCTCTTTAAGCGAGTTTGCTCTTTAAGCGAAACACCATTGTAAGTGACAAATTGTGGGGGGGGGATTGCAAACCCTGATTTATTTGTTAAGCGAGTTTTTGGTTGGTTTTATTTGTTAAGCGAAGTGAACATTCAGAGAAAATTCTGCTCTTTAAGCGAGTTACTCTTTAAGCGAGGCACTCTTTATGCAAGGTTTGACTGTATTGTGAGAGTCTTTCTTCCCTCCACCCCTCATCTGTGCACAGTTGCTGACAAAGCTGCCTACCTCATGAACCTCAATTCAGCTGATCTCTTGAAAGCTTTGTGTTACCCACGAGTCAAGGTCGGCAATGAGTATGTTACCAAAGGTCAAACTGTCCAGCAGGTAAGAGTACATTGGCCAAAGCACATCAAACATTTAACCATTTCTGCCACACTGTTCCAAAAACTGACTAGCCACTTATTGTTTTCTCAATCAGTGACTGCAGTAACAATTTACTCAAATATATTCATCTATTGGGTATGGTAAATACTACCATTATTATTTTCCCTCTCTAGGTGTACAATAATGTGGGTGCTCTTGCAAAAGCTGTATACGAGAAGATGTTCCTCTGGATGGTGATTCGTATCAATCAGCAACTGGATACCAAGCAATCTAGGCAGTACTTCATTGGTGTACTGGACATTGCTGGCTTTGAAATTTTTGATGTAAGGACACATGCACAACAACAGACATCAATATTTACAGGAGAGGCATGGTTTTGCTTGGTTTTTTTAAAAAAAACTTTAGAAAACACCTTAAGACCTGGCTGGCGCAGCAAGTGTGGCTGGTGGCTGGGACGATGGCCACCCCACACTCATATGAGCACTACTTAGGCCTTCAGCTTCAGTTCTTTTTAAGAATTTTTATAATGTGGTTGCTGGGGGAGAGTTTGCTAAATTTTAGACAATTCATATTTTTAACATTTTTATTTCATTGTTTTGTATTGCTGTGATTTTTATATGTGTAAAACCACCTGGAGACACCTAGGCAAGAAGGCAGCAGAATAAATGTTACTTAATAAATGATGATGATGATGATGATGATGATGATGATGATGATGATGATGATGATGATGATGATGATGATGATGATGATGATGATGATTGATGTATGGTGCCACTGTAGTTTTGATTTAACAGCTAAGCACTATGGTAGATTTCATTTTCTGAAAACACAGAACACTTGAACATGCCTTAAAATCTGCAACATTTTGGAATCAGTTTTAAAGATCATCTATATTGGTCCCTTAAAGAAAATTTTGGCATAGGCTCCAATATTGGAAGACACACGAAGTACCTCCAGATGGATAACTCCTAATTTTAAACAAATGTTGTCAAAGGAATGTTCCTCTGATTAATAGTTTTCTATTAATTAGTTTTTCTCTAGCAAAGAAAAAGGAGAGGAAAGAAGGAGTATGAAAATGCAAATAAAAGACAATATAGTCTGGACCCCTGTAGACATTCTATGGATGAGGCAGGGTAGTTGGAGAATAGGAGCCTAATCTTAGAGCACCCACACTGGACACAGCAAACATACAGAGGAGTATCCTGCACTTTAATAATGAAAGATCCCGTCTAGATCCATGAAAAGATATCACTAACAGTATCACTATTTGTTTACAGATATAAAAAGAAAAAGAGAAATGTTAAGCTGCTTTCAGTCATCAAGGCAATAAAGCATTCTGGGGTGTATAAGGGTGAGCATTAATAAAAGTTTCTCTTCTCTTTCTGAAGTTCAACAGCCTGGAACAGCTCTGTATCAATTTCACCAATGAGAAACTGCAACAGTTCTTCAACCACCACATGTTTGTGCTGGAACAAGAGGAGTACAAGAAAGAAGGGATTGAATGGGAGTTCATTGACTTTGGGATGGATTTGGCTGCTTGCATTGAACTCATTGAGAAGGTTTTTATTTCCAATACATATATATGTGCTTAAGATGTCCTGAAATGTTTTATGTTGCTAGGTTTCCCTTGGGAAAAGCCCCCATCACTGTTACATAAACACATAACTAGCTATGCACAATATTCTGTTAAGTGTGGCCCTCTGCTTCTGTGACAACTGCTAACAGAAAACCTGATGATAGGAGAGTCCAATTAATGGAACATTATATATAAGAGCAGAAGGTGGATGATGTGGAACTTGTTTGGATCATGTCATTTAAAACCAACTTTGAATATCTCTTTTATACATTCTTTTATGCAATAATTGTTTAATTTGTTTGTTTAATTAAATAATTAATTGACGCACACCCCACAGGAGGACATCAATTCCCAGACTTCTGGGAACTGAAGTCCAAATACCAAAGGTTGGGAAACATTAGTCTAGCATTTCTAAACCACTAATTTCTAACCAGCCTCATTCTTCTTGTTTTTTCCAGCCCATGGGCATTTTCTCCATCCTGGAAGAAGAGTGTATGTTCCCCAAGGCAACTGATGTTTCTTTCAAGAACAAACTCTATGACCAGCATCTTGGCAAATCTCCCAACTTCCAGAAACCTAAGGTTGTCAAAGGCAAGGCTGAGGCTCACTTTTCCTTGGTGCATTATGCTGGCACTGTGGACTACAACATATCTGGCTGGCTGGACAAGAACAAGGACCCTCTCAATGAAACTGTTGTGGCACTCTATCAAAAGTCTTCTATGAAGACCTTGGCCTTACTGTTTGCTGATCGCCCTGCAGATGCTGGTAATGACTGAAGAATAAATACTCAGAGTGTTCCTCTTTAAATTAAACAATTTGTTATTTAATAAATTGAAACCTTACTAATTTTTCTAATTTCAGAGGGTGGCGGCGGCGGCGGCGGGAGCGGCAAGAAGGCTCAAAAGAAGAAGGGTTCCTCATTCCAGACTGTCTCTGCTCTTTTCAGGGTATATATACTGTGTGTGTGTGTGTGTGTGTATCTATATCTATCTATATCTATATCTATATCTATATCTATATCTATATCTATATCTATATCTATCTATCTATCTCTATCTCTATCTCTATCTCTATCTCTATCTATCTATCTATCTATATAATTCATGTGAAGATTTAAAAGGGCCTTGTGAAACACATTCCATTTCTCAATATTAGCCTGCTATATAATTTTGAATATTCTGAGACATTGACTCAGTCTCAGACTGAATTCAAGGAACATTTTTGTTTTGTTTTGTTTTTGATCACTCATTTAAAAGCATAACATCCGGCCCCCAACAGCAATTCATCCAGCCCGGAAAGCCATCGTTGCTCCCAGAAGCAGAAGTAAAATGCCTGTAGGCCAAAGTGACTGGCCCCCTGAACCACATGACTGGCCCAAGGCCCTAAAAGTTTGGGCACCCCTGTTCCAAAGGATTCAAATATGTACAAACAATTCCCTGAAATACTATTGGATGGTCTAAAAGTCTAAAATAGTGGTGTGAGTCAAATGTGAAGAACTGAACACCCACCAAAATATACTTCCTTACATGTCCCTGTATTTCTATGTTGCTCATTATTTAAGACTAAGATCCAAAAATAGAATGCCCCCTCCCCTTGCATCTCAGCCTTTTTTGCTGTCATGATCACGGATGTTCCTATGGTCATGGAGATAAGATGTTGACCAGTAATTTATTTCTCTGCAAGTGCAAATGACTGTACAGCCTAAAGTTCAAATAAAGTATTAGCTGCACATATTAGAAAATTGTAAAAAGTTCAATGTCATATTTGGTTCTCCACTGGGCCACTTCATCATGTCTCATATTTGATAGAGTTATCCTCCTTACCAATTTATTGTGTCTACTTTCTCTTTGTAAGTATAGGTGCCTGCTATGGATTGTTGCACCAACAAATTTGCTTTCCTGTCCTATAGGAGAATTTAAACAAACTGATGACCAATCTGAGAAGCACTCATCCACATTTTGTGCGCTGCATTATTCCCAATGAAACCAAAACACCTGGTAAGACCTTGCATTGTAAAGACAGATACATACATGACATTGTTAGCCTCTTCAGCTTTTGTCATTTGGTGTTAATTCCTGGTTTGCCTTTTTTGAAAGGTGCAATGGATCACGAGCTTGTATTGCATCAGCTGAGGTGTAATGGAGTGTTGGAAGGCATCCGTATTTGCAGAAAGGGATTCCCCAGCAGAATTGTTTACGGTGATTTCAAACAGAGGTCAGCCTGTCCCTTCTTAGCATATGATTTTTTTCTTTTAAATTTTCAAGCCTTTATTGCAGAAACTGTGAACAAAATTACACTTGGTTTTACATTCACTTACTGGAACTAAACATTACTGAAAGCAATGGATGTTGCAGGTGTGTATAGGATCGTACTATTAGTCTTGATGAGAAGTGTAGAAAAGATATCTCTAAGATATATTTAGAAAAAAATTAAAGTGTTAGTGTTACTTTTAGCAGCTTAATTTATAGTTGGGATATGTATATTTTTTCTTAGTTTCCTTTTGCCATTGTATTATAGCCATCACTCTCTTTTATTTTGCTAATGTTGAAATAAAATTTCAAAAATTAAATAATGTATCCCTAATGAATCAAGCATTCTTACTTTTTCAACGTGTTAATCTTCCCCAATATCTTTTCAGAAATAAATCATTATTTTAAGGCTCTTCATTTTTATGTTTTGATGTCTTACTAATTCCTTCACACAGTTTTGAAGGCAAATAATGTTCACAAATTGCTGTTCCTAAAGCAAGGGATTCAGTGAGAAGACATCTGCATCTTCTATTTACTCTGCAGGTACAAGGTTTTAAATGCAAGTGCCATCCCAGAGGGCCAGTTCATTGACAGCAAGAAAGCTTCTGAGAAGCTTCTGGGATCCATTGATATTGACCACACCCAGTATAAATTTGGCCATACCAAGGTATAACTTGCTTCCAAGATGAACAGCTTCTAATTTTATATAGAAATTAAGTATGGGGGCTTCAGTAGCTCAGTGATTAAGAAGCTCATCTTGTTAGCTGGAAGGCAGGCAAGTCAGAAGTTCGAGACCTGGGTAGTGCATGACGGAATAAATGTCCATCGTCTGTTCCAGCTCCTGCCAACCTAGTACACTAGTACCTCGGATAACGATGAGACTTGGTTCCACAAGTCTCGTCGTTATCCAGTTTTTAACATTGTGCGATGCATTGATCGCACAATGTTTTAAAAAGCCCTGTTTCCCTGGAGGCTGCAGCAAGCCAGAACGTGGGGATTTGAATCCTGATGTTTTGGCTTGCTGCAGCCTCCAGGGAAGTGGGGGAACTTCAAAAATAGTGCGGATCGCAAGCTGTTTCCAAAGTTCCCCCACCCTCCTGGAGGCTGTAACAAGCCAAAACAGGGAAAGCTGTTTCTGGACTTCCCCTACATCCCTGGAGGCTGTAACAAGCCAAAACATCAGGATCCAAATACTGACGTTTTGGCTTGTTGCAGCCTCCAGGAGGGTGGGGGAACTTCAAAATTAGTGCCCATCGGGTTTCCCAGCCTCCCTGGAGCCGATGCGCGCTATTTTTGAAGTTCCCCCACCCTCCTAGAGGCTGCAACAAGCCAAAACGTCAGTATTTGGATCCTGATGTTCTGGCTTGTTACAGCCTCCAGGGATGTAGGGGAAGTCCAGAAACAGCTTGGATCGGATCTTCCGACCTCCCTGGAGCCGGCAGGGGGTGGGTGGGTGGGTCAGGAAGCCCAAAATGGGTTTTTAAAAAAGTCCATTTCTTTAACCCATTTCAGGCTCTCTGACCCCCCCTGCCAGTTCCAGGGAAGTTGGAAGACCCGATCCAAGCTGTACATTTTGGCTTGTTGCAGCCTCTAGGAGGGTGGGGGAACTTCAAAAATAGCGCGCATCGAGTCTCCTGATGTCCCTGGAGCTGATGCGCACTATTTGTGAAGTTCCCCCACCCTCCTGGAGACTGCAACAAGCCAAAATGTCAGGATTCAAATCCTGACATTTTGGCTTGTTACAGCCTCCAGGGAGGTGGGGAAAGTCCAGAAACAGCTTGGATCTGATCTTCTGACCTCCCTGGAGCCAGCAGGGGGATCAGAGAGCCTGAAATGGGTAAAAAATGGAGGTTTTTTTTAACCCATTTCAGGCTCTCTGACCTCCCTGCTGGCTCCGGGGAGATCAGAGGACCCGATCGAAGCTGTTTCTGGGTTTTTCCCACCTCCCTGGCCAATGCAACAAGCCAAAATGTCAGGGTTCGAACTGGCCGGGGATGTCGGGGAAGCCCAGAAACAGCTTGGATCGGACTTTTTTTACCCATTTCGGGCTCTCTGCTCCAGGGAGATCAGTGGACCCAATCTACAGCTGCAGGATGGCTGGGATGGCTATTGTAACTCCCCGTCGGCTTCCCTAGCCACCCGCCCATGCCTCCGCAACTGTGGGGTGGCTGGGGAAGCCGACGGGGGCTCTCCAGCCACCCCACCCCTGCCTCCGCAGCTACAGGGTGGCTGGGAAGCTGAACAGAGAACCCAGTTCAGCTTTCCAGCCATCCTGCTGCTACGAAACGACTGCATCGGATAACGCTAACAGATCGTTATCTGATTTTAGCGTTATCCGATGCAGTCGTTATCCAAGGTATTACTGTATTTCAAAAGCAAGAAATTGCAATTAGATAAATAAGGACCACTTCGGTGGGAAAAAATCTTGGGGACATGAAAGGAGCCCCATTCGGGTGTCCCCTGAGTGCGGTTTCTTCAGCAAAAATCCTTTCACCCCAGAATAATTTCTGACATGAAATAATAATAATAATAATAATAATAATAATAATAATAATAATAATAATAATAATAATAATAATAATAATAATAATAATAATGATGATGATGATGATGATGATGATGATGATGATGATGATGATGATGATGATGATGATGATGATGATGAATATTTACATTTGTATGCCACCTTATCGACAGTGCAACTTTTGGGTGGCTCACAGCACAAGTAAATATCACAAAATCATTGATACAAGAAAATATCACAAATCATAAATACAGCATCATACAGTTAAAACATTGCAAGGAAAAGAAAAAAACATTATTGTTATTGTTATCGCTATTGCCATTATGTCCTTTTTTTTCAAGGTGTTTTTCAAAGCTGGTCTTTTGGGTCTTCTAGAAGAGATGAGAGATGAGAAGCTGGCACATCTTATAACCCGTACACAGGCTATGTGTCGTGGATTTTTATCAAGGGCAGAATACCAGAAAATGTTGGAACGGAGGTATGAGTTCCACATTTATTAAGAAAACCAGTATCAAATGACTTGTTATCAAGGGTCTTAACACATTTTCTATTTACTAAAGGTAAAGGCATCCCTTGCTTGACATCCAGTTGTTTCCAACTCTAGGGTTCAGTGCTCATCTCTGTTTCAAAGCTCTGCTTGCTTCTGCAGACATTTCCATGATCATGTGGCAGGCATGACTAGACACCGGAGCACAAGGAACGCTGTTACCTTCCCAGTGAAGTGATCCCTAATTATCTACTTGCAATTTCTTGCTTTCAAACTGCTAGGTTGGCAGGAGCTGGGACAAAGACGGGAGCTCATTCTGTCCTGCAGTACTCAGGAATCAAACTGCTGACCTTCTGCCTCCCAGTCAGCATCTTAGCCACATGAACCACTGCAGTCCCTACTTCTGTGAAAAATGTGTTAGTTCCACTCCCTAATATTTTGTCAGCTTTGATTCAGACAGATTATGCTCTTCCTTCAGCTATGACTTGGACTCATAATGCTATAATTAAATGCCAAACTCAGATTTCTTTTCCTCTCAAACTGTGTTACATCAAGTGATGGGATTTCAAAATCCAGACTTCTTGAAACAATACACTTTTCAGATTCCAATATATTTCTCTGAACTTTCTCTCTCACATAAATTAAATTTGTAGGTACAGTAATTGATTAATATGAATTTAGTTAGCAGATTAAATTTAAGATAGAGAATTCTTTCATTTTCTGACAGAAATATAAATCATAAAATCAGAATTTCTGAAATGACTTTTCAGGTGTAAAAGTTATTGATATAGAACTTCCTGTTTAGACTATTTTACTTTCCCTAAATTAGGCCAACCTAGTTTTATGGCTATTTGTTTTTGCATGATGTCAAAGGCCACAATTGCTGGCCAAGTCTTTCTGGCCTAGCATTAATGACTTTGTGGCCTCAAGTTAGAAGATCTCTCATGTTACATTTTATTTTGTGCTTTTTAATTAGATACTCATGTTAAATTTTTAGATACAATCCTGTTAGGATTCAGAGTTGTCAGAGTTTTAATATTTTATTTTATTTTATTTTGTGACCTGTACGGAGTCTCTTATTTCATTGCCTACTGAATGGACCTCCTGAAAAGTGCCAATAAAAGGCTGGATAAGACAGGCATCTGTCCTGTTGTTTGGTATCTTGCAAGGCAGGTTGATTTGCACTTTTCTTTCAGTAATCAGACAATCTGATCTCTACAGCTGACCAATCTTCTCATTCTCCCAGAATGTTCCTTTCATCATTTTTGACTCTACTTTTTTAGGTACAGGTATATGTATTCTAATGTAGTCTATTCCCAGCATCTACAATCACTGAGAACAGAGTAAAAAATGAGCCTTGCATCTTCTGATGTCAATTCATGGTATTGTAAAGTGGCTTAATAAGGAAATCATTTTAGAATATTGGCAAACTGAATTCTTTCTTTGCTCCTCTGCCGAGTGGCAGAGGAAATGATATTATTTTTTTACTCTAATGTAGACCATCGCTGATGTCAATTATTTAGATTAAATTTAAAAATATTTATGTCTTTTTTGTGATGTGTTGATCAAATCTGCAAGGGTGGGCAGTTTCTTGATTGGATTGTGACACAAGCCACAAGCACATCAGCAATGGTTTAGCAGAGTAGTGGGGGGGGGGGGACACTTCCCCTTCCCAGAAAGGCAGTGGAGGTATTCAGTTTGCCAAAATCCTGAACTAGCTCATTTGTTAACCTGTTTTATAATACAGTAAAATCTTGCATAAAGAGCGCTGCACTTGGAGACTAACTCACTTAAAGAGCAGAATTTTCTCTGAATGGTCGCCTTACTTAACAACTAAAACCAACCAAAAACTTGCTTAACAACTAAAATCATGATTTGCAATCCCCCCACCAGTAGTCACAATTGGTCACTTACAATAGTGTGTCACTTAAAGAGCAAACTCGCTTAAAGAGCAATCCCGTGGAATGCATTATGTTCTTTAAATGAGGTACCACTGTACTGGAAGTAGTGTAGTCTGAGTTTGGTATGCCATTTGGATTAGAAGATCACACTAAATGGAAGATTGCTCCTCCCTCTGACCTAAGATGACTGTATTTAGACAGGACCAGCCTGCAGTAGTGTGCTGACCCACCCCAGCTGACATGGTTGCCGCACAGCAGAGCTACACAGAGAGTCTATATGAGGAGAGTTCAGATAGCAAAGTCCAAAGAGCAAGCCGAAGTCTGGTTACCGGTAGTTCAAGCAAATGTCTAGTCCAAAGGATGTCCAGGGGTGTCGTCAGGGTTGGCAGAGACGTCAGAGTCACAGCAAGCAGGTCAGGATCTAGGCAGGTTATTCGAAGTCAAGCAGAGCATTAGTCCTTGTACTGAAGAATTGTACTGACACTGGAAGACTGCAACAAGTTTGCTCATAAGTCTCCCAGCTAATCACTATCAGCTGGGAGCCGTCTCTGGTACTTAGTTCTAGCTTGCCTGCATCTTAGGTGCAACAGGCTTGGGCCAGAAGCAGGTTGAGATTCCTGGCTCATGACATTCTCAGGTTTTGGTGCAGGCAGAACTGAGGTAGGTGTAGGGAGTGCCCCCTGATCCTGGTCATCCTCAGAGTCTGACAAGGACTGGGTCACAACAAGTAGTGATAGTGCAGTCACCCTCAGAGATTATATTTAACGTGCCATGGGAATTCCCTAATTTGATGACAGTTCTATGATTTCATTGTTTTCTTTTTTTCTTGCTTACTCCAATTGCTTTTATTAACTTGGATTTGGCATTCCATGTTATCCAGTCATAACATTCATGAAGTTTTATCTGCAAATGTGATTTTCATATTGTGTATTTCTCTAGTGTATTTGCAGGAATTTATCCCTTGATAGTCTGGTCAATGAAGGAATCAAGGAATTTGAAGTTTTGCCAATGTTGGCCATAAATAAAAAAATATGTTTCACTGGGCAGGAATACATTGTAGCCACACCATTTAATGCATACCTGATTCTTCTTAACAGGGATGCCATCTTTACGATTCAGTACAGTATCCGTTCATTCATGAACGTCAAACACTGGCCATGGATGAAGTTATACTTTAAGATAAAGCCTCTGTTGAAGAGTGCCGAGGCAGAAAAAGAGATGGCCAATATGAAAGAAGAGTTTGCAAAAACAAAGGAAGACCTTGCAAAGTCAGAGGCCAAAAGGAAGGAGCTGGAAGAAAAAATGGTGTCTTTGATGCAAGAAAAGAACGATCTGCAGCTCCAAGTCCAGTCTGTGAGAACACTTTCCATTCTTTTACCTTTGACTCAGTAGTGGGCTCAAAAAAAAATTACTACCACACTGTGGATGTAGTATGGTGGGTGTGGCCAGGGGAAAGCCCTGCTTTGCATTGGAATTAGGACTACTTTATTTCAAAACTTGGATGGGCAGGGCCAGCCAGAATTTCTGCTGCCAGTTCTGGTGAACTGGTGCAAACCTACTGATGCTCACCACTGCCTTGACTTTATGTCCTTTCATTAGGGAGAAGAAAATTGTATGGATAACATTTCGGGCCTCACCCACCCCAACCCCAAATATATCTACATAGAATAAATACAAATAATATAATTCTCATAAATACACTCCATACATTCTTGACAGTGAGTATAATTCATGAAGAATTTTGAATAATACATTCTGTCCAAATACACTTGAAATCCTTTGGGGAATATTATTTACATGCTCTGCTCATATTCTTTCTGGATGAAAGATAGGGAGAAGAAGGAGAAAACTGGTCCTCTGGCTGTACCTAATACATTCTGTAGTCATGATGGGAAAAGATCACCTATGATCCTTGGACAAATTTTCCAAGCAAATTTCTTAAAATATCAGCAAGTACTGCTTTGGTTGGTCTACATCATCTTTGCTCAGATTAAAGAGTTGCTTACAAAAGTACATTATTCATTCATTCATTCACTACATTTATATCCCAACCATCTGGGATATTCTCCCACTCAGGCAGCATACCACAAAGACAAAGTAAGAGATGAAAGAAAAATAGCACTAAGGATTCTTTCTATTTCTTTTCAGGAAGCGGATGCTGTGGCAGATGCTGAGGAGAGATGCGACCAATTGATCAAAACCAAAATTCATTTGGAAGCTAAAATTAAGGAGCTGACTGAACGGGCAGAAGATGAAGAGGAAATGAATGCTGAGCTTACAGCAAAAAAGAGGAAACTGGAGGATGAATGCTCAGAGCTCAAGAAAGACATTGACGACCTTGAGTTAACTTTGGCCAAAGTTGAAAAGGAGAAGCATGCCACAGAAAACAAGGTAGACCCAATCTAGCCACAGACTCTCTTCCTAAATGTTAGATTGAATTTGCACAAAACACTAAAATACTAGTTATGCATTTCTCTTTTAAAAGGTAAAAAACCTGACTGAAGAGATGGCAGTCTTGGATGAGAACATTGCCAAACTGACCAAGGAAAAGAAAGCCCTTCAAGAGGCCCATCAGCAGACCCTGGATGACTTGCAGGCAGAGGAAGACAAAGTGAATACTCTGACCAAAGCAAAGATCAAGCTGGAGCAGCAAGTGGATGATGTAAGAGAAAGGAGAGAGAGAAGGACAGTCCTAAGGTAAGGGTAGCACTACAGGGACAAACATTTTATCACTTCTTTCTCTTCAGCTTGAAGGGTCTTTGGAGCAAGAGAAGAAGATTCGTATGGACCTTGAAAGAGCCAAAAGGAAGCTAGAAGGAGACCTGAAGCTGACCCAAGAATCTATAATGGACTTGGAAAACGATAGGCAGCAGTTGGAAGAGAAGCTTAAGAAGTAAGTAAAATGCTGAAAGGAAGATCTAGCCAAACAGCTTTGAGCTTTAAAGATCTATTAGCATTTCATTTGGAAAATAACATTTGATATTTATTTATTTTTGTAACAAGGAAAGATTTTGAAATCAGCCAGTTACAAAGCAAGATTGAAGATGAGCAGAGTTTGGGTGCCCAGTTTCAGAAGAAAATCAAAGAGCTACAGGCAAGTCAGGCTCCCTTGTGATCCCATGAGTTAGTTCATTTGAGAGGATAGTTTGACTTTGAATGGTTTCTTCTCTTTTCTCAGGCTCGTATTGAAGAACTTGAGGAGGAGATTGAGGCTGAGCGAGCATCTCGGGCCAAAGCAGAGAAGCAAAGAGCTGATCTCTCCAGGGAACTTGAGGAGATCAGTGAGCGCCTGGAGGAAGCTGGTGGGGCAACAGTAGTTCAGATTGAGATGAACAAGAAACGTGAGGCAGAATACCAGAAAATGCGCAGAGACCTTGAAGAGTCCAGTCTGCAGCATGAAGCCACTGTAGCTGCCCTCCGTAAGAAGCATGCAGACAGTGCAGCTGAGTTTGGGGAACAAATTGATAACCTGCAGCGAGTCAAACAGAAGCTGGAGAAAGAGAAAAGTGAACTGAAGATGGAGATTGATGACCTTGCTAGCAACATGGAGTCTGTCTCCAAAGCTAAAGTATGTTGCTGTAGTTTGAAAAGTGGATACAAATATACCTGAGTTATATTTATGTTCTGTTCCATTGGATTAGAATCAAAATGGGTGCATTTTACTTCCACTTCCAGGAGTGATGAGGGTGGCGCGGGCCAGATGAATTGCAGTAAACCCATTTGTTTGGATTCATGGGGGCTTGGGCTTCTGGGAATTGAAGTCCAAGATCATCTGGAGTGCCAAGGTTCACCATCAAGGACCTAGGCCCTTCTACAGATGTGGATACTGTTCTTGTGTCTATAGTGTAAATCTGTCATCCAAAACTCCCAGAATTTTGCTTGGGGAATTATTGGAGCCCAAAAATAAAAAAAACACATATCTAATCCCTACTCCAATATGAAATGGAAGACACTGTTGTGTTTATGATAATATAATAATTTCATGTCAGAGATTACTCTGGGTTGAAAGGATTTTTAGGGGATGTCTGAATGAAGCTCCTTTCATATTCCCAAGTGCAGCTCTCAGGGATTGAAACCCAACCTTCCAGTCTCCAGCTCACCACCACTAAGCCATCGGAGAAGCTGCTGTGTTCATGATGTTGAAGCTAGATTCCCCAATTTGTTTCATCTTCTTTTGCAGATGGGACAAACTGGCTAATATTATTCTTTCATTTTGTTTGTACGCATTTAGGCCAATCTTGAAAAAATGTGCCGCACCCTGGAAGATCAGCTTAGTGAATTTAAATCAAAAGATGAAGAACAACAGCGTAGTATTAATGACTTAAATGTTCAAAGAGCTCGTCTACAGACAGAAGGAGGTAAAGTGACCAAGCAGTTGATAGGAATGCTGAAAACTATGAGAAGGCATTGTTGATTCAGAAAAACACAATGGGTTTTTCTCCTACTTAATATACCTACTATACAATATTAAATAATTGTTTGCTTAAATATTTACATTAAGCTTGAACTGACTACATAAGTGAAACAAGGTGACTGACTGAAAATTCTCTCATATAATTCTAACATTTTGATTTCATTTCTGTGAAACTCTTGTCCATTCTTTGTTTCAGGTGAATACTCACGACAGGTAGATGAGAAAGACAGTTTGATTTCCCAGCTCTCCAGAGGCAAGCAAGCCTTTACTCAACAAATTGAAGAACTGAAGAGACAACTTGAGGAAGAGATAAAAGTACATACTTTTAATCAAGATTTTCTTTTATGGTCTTTCATACTATCAGACGCATTTGTTAGAGAATTTGCTGTTTCCTTAAAAGAAGTCTCTCTCATACACAATTAGTCTTAGTTGAACATTTAGCATTTTCTAGTGCTCTCTCTGAATCCAACTTTATCTGTATTCTTTTTAAACCAGATACCTGTCCCAAAAGTAGCATAAATTTTAAAACTTATTTTATTCTATTCTGTTTTAATCCAAACGAATGTGTTTACAGGGGTGCATTTTTATGGTATTTCATGCACCTAAACCCTTTTTACTGTGCTGGTCATCAACCGCAATAAAGTTTGATTGATGATTGATTGAACTTAATCTGCAATACCATATTAACTGTATAGGCCAAGAATGCCCTGGCCCATGGCTTGCAGTCTTCTCGCCATGACTGTGACCTGCTCCGAGAACAATATGAGGAAGAGCAAGAAGCCAAGGCTGAGCTTCAACGTGCCCTATCCAAGGCTAATAGTGAAGTGGCCCAGTGGAGAACCAAGTATGAGACTGATGCAATTCAGAGGACTGAGGAACTAGAAGAGGCCAAGTAAGTAGAAGAAGTAGTCAAACAATATGTAAATAGTTGCATGGATAAGATTAGAAAACATTCATTTATAGAAATAACTACTTACTGGAAGAATATGAACAACTGTGAATATATTTATATTTTTAAAGCTGTGCTTAATTGCTCAGGAGACTGTAACACTTATTTATACTGAAGTTTTTGGGTATTGTCAATGCCTTTTATTAGGATGGCTAAAGACGTTTTCTGCAAGAAGCAGAGCAACAAATGGTGTCTATCCCTATGACCCATCCAATGGAATATCCTATTGGGGTGCATTACAGTAGAACCTAGCTAAATAATTGGTCCATGTGTCAGAAGGGTCCACCATCATATCTCCTCCATTGCTGGAGTAAAAACACATGTTTCTCAAGCATTAATCCCAACTAGAATAAACCCACTGAAATCAATGGGACTTCTCTAAGTGATGATTAACAGATCCTACTCATTTCAGTGGTTCTAGTCTCTTTCAGTGAGTAGAGACAGAATTTAGCCCAGAACCAAAAGTAAATAAGTAAACATTTGCTGCTATTTCAGAACATTCAGACTGCTAGAACAACTACTTCACTCTGCCTAAAGCTTAGTTTGGCCATCATATTTAATTTACATATAAATGTTCATTTACATTTTAATTGAATAGAAGGCAGTTAAATATACACACCAATTAGTGTTGTACTTATACTTTTTCAGGAAAAAGCTGGCCCAGCGTCTGCAGGAAGCCGAAGAACATGTAGAAGCTGTGAATTCCAAATGTTCTTCTCTTGAGAAGACAAAACAAAGGTTGCAGAATGAAGTGGAAGACTTGATGATGGATGTGGAAAGGTCCAATGCAGCCTGTGCAGCTCTAGATAAGAAGCAGAGAAACTTTGATAAGGTATTCTTGGCCATAAGTAAACAAACAGTAGCGTGTGGCACAAAGGCTTCCAGGTCTATCTGAGGGAATAATCAATGGAAAATTGATTGCAATTTGAATTAATCGTGGAGCAGTCTGGTGCAAACTGTTTCCTGTCAATCACATGATGCATGAAGAAATGCAGTGGACCCTAATTCTATATCTACTTGTCATTTTGCAGATTTTGGCTGACTGGAAGCAAAAATATGATGAAACTCAGTCTGAACTGGAAGCTGCCCAAAAGGAATCTCGTTCTCTCAGCACAGAACTCTTTAAGATGAAGAATGCTTATGAGGAGACCTTGGATCACCTGGAAACACTAAAACGAGAGAATAAGAATCTCCAACGTAAGGCCATTATCTTGACACAAGCATTCAGGCAAGCAGGTTGATATTTGAAATGGTAGGTATTTAGATGCTTCATATTTGGCATTTTTATATAAACCCACAGAAGAGATTGCTGACCTCACAGAGCAAGTTGCAGAAGGAGGAAAAGCTATCCATGAATTGGAGAAAGTGAAGAAGCAGATAGAACAAGAGAAGGTTGACCTCCAGTCTGCTCTAGAGGAAGCTGAGGTACATATGCCACTAGGGAATAATTTCGAGTGATAAAACAGGAAGCACCTGTCCAAAGCATAGTTCTGTCAATACTGTCCTAATAGATTAAAAATAGAGTATATAAAAACTACTTTCAGATGGTGATTCCACAATATGTTCTCTTATTAATTCTTTGGTTTCTAGGCTGCACTAGAACACGAGGAAGGCAAGATCCTCCGCATCCAGTTGGAACTCAACCAGGTGAAGGCTGATATTGATAGAAGAGTTGCAGAGAAGGATGAAGAAATTGATTCACTGAAGAGGAATCACTTGAGGGTAGTAGAATCTCTGCAGAGCACACTAGATGCTGAGATCAGGAGCAGAAATGATGCTCTGAGACTTAAGAAGAAGATGGAAGGGGACCTGAATGAAATGGAAATCCAGCTGAGTCATGCCAACCGCCAAGCTGCTGAGGCCCTAAAGAACCTCAGGAACACACAAGGAGTGCTAAAGGTATATATATTAATTTCTATGTTTGGGAAACCATGACTATTGTTGCCTTGTGAAGACCATCCTAAAAGTAAAATTGTAATTAACTTTCCTAGGATACCCAGATTCATTTGGACGATGCCCTCCGTGGTCAAGAAGATCTAAAAGAACAACTGGCCATGATTGAGCGCCGAGCTAATCTAATGCAGGCAGAGATAGAGGAGCTCCGGGCATCTCTGGAACAGACAGAGCGGAGCAGGAAAGTGGCTGAACAGGAATTGCTGGATGCCAGTGAGCGTGTGCAGCTCCTCCACACACAGGTAAGTGCACACCTACTTTTTCACGTGTTCATGAAACCCCCAGAGAAGATGCAAGTAAACAATAACCATGCTGTACAGCGTAAGTAAAAGGGAGGTAATGATTTCTTTGTTCTAGAAGCAGCTACCATGAATGATCTATCCTGTATAAGAATTCATCATCTAGAAGTTTCTAGTCCTTTTTGGAATTCAACAGCCTTACATTTTCTTGTCCCAAAGACCTTCATCTTGCATTGAGTCATCCCAAAATGGCTTCATCAATTGTCCTGATACAAAGTACTTTTAGGATATGAATCTCAGTATTAAATGAGGATTGTAATGGCAACCACCATTAACTATCAGAATATGATAGGCTACTCAAGGGTTTATGAAGATTTTGACAGATGAGTTGAGAAATTTTCATATTTACCCCAAGTTTGGATAATTCTTTTCAGCCTGTGGGATGTATTCCAGTGTCTGTTGCTTGAAAGAATGGGACCCAGAATAGCAATGTGCTTTAACTTAAAGCTCATCCTTCTATTAGCTATGTCAGAAAACAAAACAAAATAAACAAAACAAAATATAAAAACACTGTAGCACTTTAAAGACTAACTGATATATTTTTATTGTTAACTTTTGTGGATCAAGTCCACTTCTTCAGACAAGGAGTGAAACTTACAGGCATGGTTTTTATACACCAAATTCAGGGGTCAAAGGGAGAAGGGTGTGTTCAAGCAAAATGACAGACAAGAAGCAAGCACAACAATACAGCTTCACATAGCCATCAGCAACAATAGATTATTCAGATTAGCTCTAAATGTATCCCTTTCAGTATCAAAGGGTCTGGGAAAGCCCATTCTGGTCTCTGATCAACCTTTGACCTACAAAGAAAACCACTGTACCTGGTTACTTCCTGTTTTGCTAAAGAGAATTAGCAGGAAGGTTGTAATATAATATATAAAATATCTAGCAGCATATAGCAATTTGTGTATCAAATTTGACAGTGTCCCAGAAACCCTTCGCTAATATTTAGTCCTCTGTGATGGGTGTCTAACAGATGGATGTATTTGATTTCTGCTGGCTCCCTTTCAATCCTAGTTTTGTAATTTCTGTGTTCCAAACCTTTCAGGCCAGGGGCTGGTCATGTGGTACAGGGAATCAGTCAATATGGCCTGGGGGCCAGATGCAGCCCCTGATGCCAATTAATCCGGCCCATGAAGCCTTCATCACTCCTGGAAGCGGAAGTAAAATGCATCCGCATGGGGACATTTTACATCCACTTCCAGGAGCAATGAGGGCTTCATGGGCAGGATGAATTTGCATCGGGGGCCGCATCCAGCCCCCAGGCCATAGTTTGGGTGCCCCTGCTTTAGAGCCATTTCATCTTGTCAGAATAGGAAGAAAATCATACAAATGTGTGAAGCCACCAAACAAAGGTGTAATGGAAAAGATGACATAGCTGACAAGGACATTTTAGCAAGTTACATTGGGACTTCAGGAGGATTGGATGAAAGCCTAGGGCAGCACTGGCTCTTTGGCTATAAACAGAGATGACCACCGAACCTTATAGTTGGATATGACTGGCTTTTGAGCAAGAGAAACCTTTACCTAGTTAAAATGTTGCAAAAATTGTACATTTTTTAGTATATCTAATTAAAGTTTCTTAAATGTAGCCTTATTTGATTACAGCTAATCATGAAAAAGTTCCTTGCCTTTGGCCTAGGGCTTGAGTTTTCTCACCCCTGCTCTACATTATATCAATTGTTCCAGTAGAAAGAGATAGCCCCATTCCCAGATCATTCCTGGGAGAAATTGAGCTAATGTGTGGCATTTTGCAGCAACAGAAAACAAAAATAAAGAAAGCTCAGTTGTATTTTTCCCCCAAACAGAATACCAGCTTGATCAACACCAGGAAAAAGTTGGAAACAGATATTTCTCAAATCCAAAGTGAAATGGAGGATACAATTCAGGAAGCACGCAATGCAGAAGAAAAGGCCAAGAAGGCCATCACTGATGTAAGTCAGAAGGAACATCCTAAGAAAATATTGCTTTGTTGACACCTAGATGTCAACATAGATTTCTAAACTGATTGTCTTGCATCACTAGGCAGCCATGATGGCAGAAGAATTAAAGAAGGAACAAGATACCAGTGCACATCTGGAGAGGATGAAGAAGAATCTGGACCAGACAGTGAAGGACTTGCAACTCCGTCTTGATGAAGCAGAACAGCTGGCATTGAAAGGAGGGAAGAAACAGATCCAGAAACTGGAGGCCAGAGTGAGTATAACTTACATAATGGATATCTCTTATCCATTTTAAATCTTGTAGAATAATTCTCCATACTTTTATCACCCTCTTTATTTTGTCTTTGTTTTCTCCTCTTGAGTCACTCTGCCAGTGTGGATAAGGCTGGAAGCTCAGAGAAAGGCAATAATACTGGACTGTGTGTTTTTTTTTGTACAGCCCTTCATCAGAAGAAAAGTCCCCCCCCCAAAAAAAACCCAAAAAAAAAAACACCACACATTCCCCATTCTTTATCTCTATAAACTGAATAGAGAAAACTAATGTCAAGAAAACTAAGCACTGTTTTTATGGCATAAGTGATTTATTCAACATCCAGGCTTCTTATTCTCTGTTTAAGTATATCCTCAGGAACCAGCACACTTCATATGTGGTTTATTAGGCTTGAAAAGAAAAGCTGAAACCCATCTGTTTGTTTTAGAGTAGAACAAGAGTAGAACAAGTGATTAAATGAGAACTTTGTAAGTTCCATGGATGCAGTGGACCTATTCTGATTGGACAAAGCAATGTTATTTTGCTCCCAGAGTTAAGAAAGAATGTTGATATACAGATGAGCTACAGCTGGTGAGGCTGAAAAAGATGACAGTTTAGGATCTGGGGAAGCAAAGCCAGATTTCTCAAGGTCTGGATAGTTTCTTTTTATTAAAATAGTCACAAGCATGGGATGCAGATAAACAAAAGGGATGAAACTATTGTAGGGAAGCTGTCAGTAGAGAATGTTCCAAGTGACTCTGAGAAGGTCTTTACTAAAGCAGGAATCAGGAATCTATTTATCCTGTCAGCTGCATTTCATCTTTAAGACTATATAGCCAAACACAGACACAGGTCTGAAGGTATCTCTAACGTAAGAACATCAGCTAAAGTGTAAAAATATTATTCTTCTCTTTCAGGTTCGTGAGTTGGAAACTGAGTTTGAAAATGAACAGAAGCGCAGTGCTGAAGCTATCAAAGGTGTGCGGAAATATGAGAGAAGAGTAAAGGAAATGACTTATCAGGTGAGAATTGAAGCTTCTTTTAAATCTTTATTTCAGAGAATGAGCAATGAAACAGTATCTTTCATTTAAAATTCTCTCTCCTTCTTTCCTCCCTCCCTCCCTTCAGGCTGAGGAAGATCGAAAGAATATTCTGAGGCTTCAGGATCTGGTGGATAAACTACAAGTCAAAGTAAAGAGTTACAAGCGACAATCTGAAGAGGCTGTAAGTACAGAATGTGGTACAAAAAGATTACCCTGAGAGCTTCCTTGCACCTCTATAAATAATAAAAAGTTCTTGGATATAATTGGCTCTTCTAGACTGAGGGTTCCTAATAAGTTTTTTCCCCAGACAGAAGAAATAAAAAAGGAGCAGATATGAAAAGATTATGTAACTAGCAGATAGTGATTTCTCAGCCCCCTATAATATTCCCTTATTCACACTGGCCAATTCAACATGGTCTGAGAACAATTTTATGAACTGCTGTTTGTATGTCTGAGAGCTAACTTTAATTCTCTCTGTAAATAAAAAATTGCTTAGCCTTCAGAGGATTCACATCTCTGTATGTTTACAGGAGGAACAATCCAATGTGAACCTTTCCAAGTTCCGGAAGATTCAACATGAGTTGGAAGAGGCTGAGGAGAGGGCCGACATTGCTGAGTCCCAAGTGAACAAGCTCAGGGTGAAGACCCGAGAAGTACATAAGACGGTGACTGTAAGCGAAGAATAAGGTCTCCAAGAAGCTGCAAAGTGACTAAAGAGAAGCACAAAATGTGAAGCTCTTTGTTATGTCTTGTAATTACGGTTCATTTTTCCTTAGTGTTTAGAAAATAAAGACTGTAGAGAACATTGCATACTAAAAATGGTTGTGGATTTTTAAAAAGTATTTTCAGTTTTCATAGAAGGATTGATGAGGTGATAAACTCTGCAGCAACATTCATGCATCTCAACAGTTTTCAGGTATACTTTGAAGTGTACAACTCTGCCCTTATGTGTGTTTTTGGACTGCAGGTCCCACCGTTGTTCACTATCAGATATGCTAAGGCTATTTGAAGTTGTAGCCAATAACATCTAGAAGGCCATAGTTGCCCACTCCTTGAATACATAAATTTGATATATACACTGAAAAAGTTATACACACATGAGCAGTGTGATTTTGGAAGTCCTCTAGCTGCAATTAAACATCATATCTGAGTTTATAGCACTATCATGTTGGGCCTTTCTTTTTAAAAGGACACTGTTTGAAAAGTAAATCATTGAGACAACATATATTTAACCCAACACAGTCTCAAGCTTAACACTAAGTTCAAGATCTGAATATACAATGGAACAAAAGGTGCTTGCTTTCACGTGAAAATATATTTCAGGAAATAATAATTATTATTTATTAACATAATGCAGTCCTGTGGTGTGCTTTTCATCAACTAGTTGAGAACTATTTCAGAAGTATTTGAATCCAATGAAATGTTTGCTAAGAGTGCTGATCTTAAATTATGATTTACTCTTCAAGTAGAGGGAAGGTAATCACCCTTACATTAATATGGCTCCATGCTTTCTTGTGGCCATTCTGTCCTTCCTAACTGCTACAGATCTATACCATTGTCAAGGATACTAGAATTCAAGGGGTAGAAATGAGAGTATTACTATTACTGCAGTAGTAATATAATGTTGAAACTGAATTTAAAGAGATCTTAGCTATGCATTTTAATGCAGACTTTTAAAAAAGAGCACTAATAAGATTCCTCTGATCTTATTTCGTGTCCTGATCAATCCCTGAACTGCCAAAATGAAGCCACTTTCTTTGCTTTGTCATTGCCAAACCCAAGCCCTCATTGGTGCATGACTTTTGTAGCAATCAACAGACCAGTAAATGGGCCAGACTCTATGTCTCTCCACTTTCACACCACGTGTTGTTGTCCCCCAGCAGTCCCCATTTGAGCATGTTGGTCTTACATTTAGGTACTCCTCAGCCTCTTCAGGGTCCTCCAAGTGATGTAGGGGAGATTGAGATCTTCAGCTATACCCTCCTTTAATGATATTCCTTGTCCAGTAAGCTCCTTCTTCCATCTTCTAATCTAGTTTTGCTTGTGTGTACCCTTAAGAATGTTCTGGCCATAAAGCTCTTCCTGGATCTCAGCCAGTGGACTTGATGCATATATCTGTTCAGAGGGCATCGAGGGTCATTCTCTTGCTTAGTTCTCTCCTGATCTTAGGTGGAGCAATACCAGCAAGAGGGTATATTTACTCAATTGGTATAGTTTTGAGGCATCCTGTCACTATACA
The DNA here is from genome assembly GCA_030440675.1 of Furcifer pardalis. Classification (NCBI taxonomy): domain Eukaryota; kingdom Metazoa; phylum Chordata; class Lepidosauria; order Squamata; family Chamaeleonidae; genus Furcifer; species Furcifer pardalis. Next base: position 58,754,804 of record CP126893.1, on the reverse strand, counting down.
CATGGCTTCATTAACACATGGCTTCGTTTGTATGTGTGGATGTGCTCCATACTGAAGCAGCCTACTCTGCTGCAGAGATGCTCAGGGACAAAGCTGATGTGCACAGTGTGGATGGTTGAATTCCCCATTTATAGTCTGTGAGTTTCCTGATGATGTTGTTCCTTGTACTAATTTTGGCATTGATATTCAGGCAGTGCTGCTTAAAAGAGAGTGTCTGGTCAAGCATCACACCAAAGTATTTTGGTGCTGAACAGTGCAGTAATCAGTTCCCTTGCCACATAACATTCAACTTAACCCTTGCATCTTGGTTTTGAAGGTGGAAAGTACATACTTGTGTCTTGTTTGGATTAGGCTTCAAATGGTTGATGTTGTAATACTGTCATAATTCTTCAAGTGCTCCAGTAGGTTTTCCAACTATCCCATCAAAGCTTGATCCTTGTACAGCCATTGCTGTTTCATTCACATAGATGAACAATTTTGTATTGTCAGAAACTGATTTGATTTGATTTATTGGACTTGTATGCCGCCCACTCGACTATGCAGCTCAGGGCGGCTAACAGCAATCACAATGTATCACAATACATTTTACAATTAAATACAATAAAAATACAATATAATACAATGCAGCAAAACAGTAAAATAACAACAAATACATCAAAATCAGTGCATATCATAAGACAATTACAATTACAAAACAGTCATTTCCCTCCAAGCAGACAGTTACAGTCACTTCCCTCCACGCAGGCAATGGTTGGGAAAACCCTTCCCCAGCCCTGGGAAGGTGGGACCCAAGGGTAGCTGGGCAGCGATGTCTGGTCGCCTGGAGAAGCCCGTGGCTTTTTTCTCCCTGGCACTGGGAGGGTGGGGCCTGAGGTCAGCTGGGCAGCGATGTCCACCCGCCCAGAGAAGCCCTCAGCTTTTTCTCCCCGGCCCTGGGAGGGTGGGGCCCGAGGTCAGCTGGGCAGCAATGTCCACCCGCCCAGAGAAGCCCTCAGCTTTTTCTCCCCGGCCCTGGGAGGGTGGGACCCGAGGTCAGCTGGGCTGGTCATGTGGCAGGCTTGACTATGTGCCAGAGCACACAGAGTGCTGTTACCTTTCCCACCAAAATGGTGCCTATTAATCCCCTTTCAATTTTTTTGCTTTTGAACTGCGAGGTTGGCAATGGGAGCTCACTCCATTGTGCAGCTTTTGGGTCTTGAACTGCCAAACTTCTGGTAGTAAATCTCAGTGTTTTAACCACTAAGCCACCACAGCCCCAGAAGAATTACATACAAAACTCATTATAGGTAGTCTGACACTACCACAAGTACCCCTTTGCCTCAAATTATTTGATCACACATAGCACAAAACAGGAAAAAGCAATGCCAGCCAATGAGAGCTGGCTGAACCAAAAAGAAACATTATTATATTCCCCCAAAATTGTAAATTTCTTGTACAGGTATTTGATGAACTTGCTTTTAAACAATTAACTGTAAAGTCTGTAGCAGTCATTGGTTTATTCCATTACTTCATCATCAGCAAGGGCTTGCCTTCCCCCCATGGAACTGGGCAAGCTGGATTCTTACATAGCAATAGCAACAATTGTTTATTAACAGCTTCGAACTATGTACAAATTGGGTAGGAGTGTAGTTATTTCACTGCCCCATTCCAGTACAGCAGTCCTAGACTCCTTACTTTGCTTCACAGTAAGACGCAGTCCTTTCTAGTTAGAGCCCTTTTATCTTCAGGGCTCTTGGGCACTTTTCCAGTCCTCATGCAAGGGAGGTGTTCATGATGTACTGTATCCCCCCCCCCCCAATATGGAGCCTTTCTGGATCATATTCTCAGGCACTTCAGCGGAAGGAACCCAGAACAACACTTCTACCCTGTCCAAGGATCCTCCTTGCAGAGGTAGACCCAGTCTCCCAGAGGATTACAAGCGGTTCCTCTGGCAACTCAACCTCTGCCAGGTACCCACCTAGAGGTTCCTCGGGAGGCACAGCCCTCGAGGACCAGGTCTCAGGTTCCTTTAACATGGTTCAGAGGGCTGGTCACATGGTTCCTCCCACCAGAAGCAGAAGTAAAACCCCTATAGCAGCATTCTGCATGGGTACATTTCACTTCCTTTTCTGGGTGTAGTGAGGGCAGCACAGGCTGGATGAATTGGTGTCAGGGGCCAGATCTGGCACATGGGCCATAGTTTGGGCACCCCTGCTTGAGGTAGAAAGTGTTGTGCCATATTTTGCTTCGAATTGCTAGGTTGGCAGAGAAAAGCAGGGGGGGGGATGTCCTCCTCCCAGTTCTGCTGACAAAAGCAGTTTACATTTCTCATTTCCATCCTTTCTTGTTCAGTGATTTTTCTTTGCTTCCATCCACTAGGTCCTTTTACATATTTAGCAAATTTAAATATTTCAGAATCTACATTACCTTTTCTTATGGAGGCTAACCTGATAGAAGACTTATTCCAGGTAGATCTTGATTTGAAATACAGTTGTACCTCGCTTAAAAAGCATAATGTGTTCCACAGGATTGCTCTTTAAGCGACTTTGCTCTTTAAGCGAAACACCATTTTAAACAACCAATTGTGTGTGGGGGGGGGGGGATTGCAAACCCCGATTTATTTGTTAAGCGAGTTTTTGGTTGGTTTTATTTGTTAAGCAAAGTGAACATTCAGAGAAAATTCTGCTCTTTAAACGAGTTACTCTTTAAGTGAAGCGCTCTTTATGCGAGGTTTGACTGTATCTGTTGCCTTCTCCACTGTCTCTGAAATCTTCTCCGATTTTTAATTTTCTCCAGTATTTTTTCACATATCTAAACTGAACAGTACTGCAGCTTGGGTCATGCCCAGCTGTGCAGGTTTAAAGTCTAATCACACATCCACTGTTGATACTGGTTCTTCAAATTACACATACTCCTTTTGGCAACAGTATCCAGCTGATCTGATGTTTTGGAGGTTATTAATTCATAGGTAATGGCTAAAATTGGAAATGACTTCACAGTAACAATATCCACTGATACTTTTACATTCAGTCTAGGTCCTTTTACAGTCTTCAGCATTTTTCCAGTAATTTTGCTATGTGCAGGAAATATTATATATTAAGGAACCTACAACCACAGCCACACACTTCAAAAACTGTCTTATGGAGAACATGCCTCATTTGTGCTCAATTGCACAGTCAATTCCGACCCCCTGCGACCCGATGGACAATTGCATGCCAGGCACTCCTATCCTCCACCATCCTCCTCAACCTGCCCAACTCTGTGCCCATTGCATCCACAATACCATCTAATCATCTCATTTTCTGCCGCCCCCTTCTTTACTAATGGATAATACTCCAAATTATGTGTGCAAGATGGCAAATACTGTTATGCTGGGTGATACAACCAGCATCTGGCTCTCTGTGCAGCTAAAGAAAGGTGGAATCAGGAGGAACTATTACAGGCAGTTCACAGCATTTTTTCAGCAACAGAAATCTGATTGTCAACATGCTGGTAGTGAAGAGATAAAGGTATTGTGAGAAAGAAGGAATTCAACAGAACCAGGATTGGGTAGGCTAATAAGTGCAAGATGTTTCTCTGGTTTGTTTCTAGCAAACAGAAATTAAAAGGCGGGTCTAGTGAGCAAAGAAGAGCATGACAAAAGAGCTGAAATCCTCCCTGGAACACCTGACACTCTCAGTCGCTTTGCACTTGATGGAAAGCACTTTCATTCTACCATCCTCACATCTCCTCCTCCTCCTCAGTCTTTTAGAGTGCCATTGAGAATGTGCTAATCACACACATATTCCTTGAAGGCTTCATCGTGTAGACTCTTGCAGAGCACATGCTTGTTATAACTAGCATTCTAAGCATGTTCTAAAGGGCTTATGAACACTGTAGATATCTAATATGGTAACCATAGAAGATGCGTCAAGAATCTTGTCTCCTATTCCTCAAGTGTCAACACATGTATTTATTAACTCATGTTTTCAAACATTAATTTTTTCCTATTTCCACTACAGTAATTTTCACTGGAAGACACATGTTTTGTCAAAGAAAAATGAAATTGTTGAAATTTCTAATAGCCATTTTGACTGGGGTGGAGCTTTCTTTGTTCTTGTGATGTTAATTAGTAGACATCATTTGACATTTCTTTAATTGCAGTTGAAAAATAATTTGAATGAAAACTAGTATTTATATGTGTGTTTTTAAAAGCTTAGAATGTAGTGATGGTTCTACATTTGAATAATTTAATTGAAAATATAATAATCCCCACTAAGTTTTACAAAATATATTTAGAAATGATACAACCACATGTAGGAATGCAGTGCCTCGTATACTTGTCCTCTAAATATATCCAGGGATAATATGAGTATGAATTATGGTCATAGTCTACGAACTTTGCCAGAACAATACTTTGCCAGAAATAATTGACCTCTGGCAGAGGAGGTGTTACTCCTGGGCTATGCTGAGCAGACCTTATAAAAGAGTTCCCGGGACCTTACTTGTCTCTGACCTGCCTGCTGTTTGGATATAATCTCAAGGTAAGTCATGTAGAGGATCACAGCAAAGATTCAGAAGTCTGGACATGGCACACTTCCTTTGGGCTACCCTGCTACGTCTGGAACTTATTTATACATGGATATTCATATCCCTGGAACTTATACATGGCCATTTAAACTCCTTTACACATGGATCATTTAATAACTAAAATAAGTCCATCAAATTGCAATGGATAAAGTATCCCATGAAGAAGAAATCCAAGATGCATCTTTCAAGAGATGGCAATGCCCTCAGAGATACAACTTCTAGTCAAGGGATTTTCTGTTTACTTATTTATTTGTAGACAGAATGAGATTTTACACTGGAGTTATCTTTACTGTTATTCTTTAATTTCTAATATTTTTAAATTAAGTGATAGGCATCATTTTCTGTGTGCAAACATTCTTGACCTCTAAAGGAGGCCTTCTTCTGAAGGATGGAAGTCGTTTCTGTTAGAAGTGAAGTATGGGTACAATTTAGAGAACCTTCGTGCTCATATGAAGACATTATATAGGGCAATTAGAAGGTCAAACAAGAAAGGTTTCCATCAATATAACAACCTCACAAAACATTTTTTCCACTTGGTATTAATTGTGGTGATGCATCCTATAATCTTATAAATGCTTAGAATAAAAATTGAGAGATTATACATGGTGGCAATATAAAGTTGGGATCCTCATGTGAACTTTTCTCTCTCTTTTTCCTACACCAGTATTATCAGATAAACAGCAGCCATGTCTTCAGACGCTGAGATGGCAATCTTTGGGCCGGCTGCCCCGTTTCTCCGCAAGTCAGAAAAGGAGAGAATTGAGGCTCAGAATAAGCCATTTGATGCCAAATCCTCAGTCTTTGTGGTGCATCCTAAGGAATCTTATGTCAAAGGCACTATCCAAAGCCGAGAAACTGGGAAGGTCACCGTCAAAACAGAAAAAGGAGAAGTGAGTAAAAGAAAATAAATCAATTGCCAAAATTATGTCCTCTATGACTATATACAGTAAATTATTCCACATCAGGTGTAATCTGACAGAAATAAATAAAAGCAATGATGATGTAAAGTGGCTTGTTCTTTCCTTTTTAGTCTGTGACTGTAAAGGAAGATCAAGTCTTTCTTATGAATCCACCCAAATTTGATAAAATTGAGGACATGGCCATGCTGACCCATCTCCATGAACCTGCTGTCCTGTATAACCTCAAAGAGCGTTATGCAGCCTGGATGATTTACGTAAGTTCAGTTCTTGTCTTCTGATTTTTTGCTGCCAATTAACTCATACAGTATTAAAGAATTTTTTTTAATTAAGAAAGAGTTGTGTGACAGTATATAATGTTCTCTTGTAATTAACTGGTTGTGCATTATTATACAACTTAGTAACCTGATGAAATATAAGTTTATTCCTTTTGCTGTGTAACTGTAACCTTTTGTTATCAGATATAGCTTCACTAAACATTGGAAGAAGAATATTATATGACACTGGTTCATACTAAGTTTTATGCTACTGTTGTGCACTCAGATGAGGGAGTGGGGCATCTGTTTTGTACCATAGTCTAATAGCTTGACACATTTGGACATTTTTTCCTTTAAAGATATTTCTTAGAAAGAGATAATATATGGGCATTCTATTTCAAAACTGCAGCTGTTACAATAACAACTTGAATTTATTACTGCTTAAAAAGAAACCATTTAAGCTCTTGCTTCCATTGCTCATTTCTCCCTCCTGCTGTCTTAGAATGTCTCCCCTACACAAATTCCCCCCAAACCCACTGGCCCTTTTAATTTAGACTGTCCAACTTCCACCCTATCTAGTGCATGAATGCAGGTTTGTATCCTCCCCTTGCACCCAATTCACATTCCTCTCTGCTCTGGCCATTTACTGCTGTTCCTCATCTCTTCCCCAATTTGTGGACATACTCTTTTATCCCCCTTCTCGACTTCTTCCTAGGATGCCCTTGGTTGCTCTCACCACCCACCTGCACTGCTTAAATGAACTTACTGCTCCTTTCTCTCATCTTCCTCCACATCTTTCCTGAACTTGCCATTTTGCTGATACCTTGCTTCCTGCATCTTGGCTCTTTTCCTTTGGTCTAGTCCTATAGTGTTAATCTTAATCACATTTATGTATGTGTGTGTCCAAGGAAAGGACCTGTGCTGCTAGCTGCTGCCACTGTTCAAAGAAAGGTGACAGGATCAATTTCTTGACATGTCCTCTCTCCCAGGATGCTCACCTTTATCTTTGGTCTGCTGAGTTGGACAAGGACTCTCTTTTGTTACTCATGGCCCATCCAACAGATATCAGTTTTGCCAAATTAGAAAACACAGCTCATAATACTCATATTAAGGGGGCAGACAAAATGATTGTCACAAGCACCATACCTACATCCTTTTGGTGTGGAAATGGTGTACCTAGAAGAAGCTTGCATATCTAGCCTCAAAGGGAGGGTGTTGTTAAAGGGTTGAAGCGTTGTCTTCCCTCTCCTCCTCTCACCCATCTGCACCAAGGAGTAGGAACTGCTGTCTTTCTAAATCCAGATGTGCCACTTCCTCCTCAAAGGGACTGGAGTCTCAACTTCATTTCTCACCAGGATATAATGAACTGCCAAAATTGCACAAGGATCGTTCCAATAATATCCCATGATATGTTCATGTGATCCTTCCTGGCCCCGCCCAACCAAGTTTTGAAATAAAGTAGTCCTAATTCAAGTGCAATGCAGGGCTTTCCCCCTGGCCACCACTGTGTATAAGACACACCCCATTATTACCAAAACACCCTCTATAGGCCACTGTATACAATACAAGATGCACCCCATTTTACCAGTGTATTTTAAGAGGAAAAAAAGTGGGTCTTATATGCCAGCAAATAGGTTATGTCCCTCATTTTCTCACACAAAAACAGGACCTTAAATTCCTTTTGAGCCCCATGTGATAAAGATAACATTATTAGTGTATGTATGAATTCTGGTGGACAAATCAAACTTGTCTCTTTCTTCTTACAGACTTACTCAGGTCTCTTCTGTGTCACTGTCAATCCTTACAAGTGGCTACCAGTGTACAACCCAGAAGTAGTAGGTGGCTACAGAGGCAAGAAGCGTCAAGAGGCCCCTCCTCACATCTTTTCTATCTCTGATAATGCATATCAGGCCATGTTAACAGGTGAGTAGATGGATGGTGGTTAAAAACACAGATGTTTCCTCCAGAGAACCTCAGTATCCCTCCAAGTATCAATTACTTTTGATGCTGAAGATGCCTTTAAAAAAGTATCAGATTTTAAAAATGGAAACTGAACCAGGAATTAGACAAATGCTGGCTGGAAATCTTGTAAAGGTCTACCTGGACAACAGGAATTATATTGGCTAATGACTTCTATTTGAGATTTTAGGGTGGTCATGCCTTGCACATGATGCACCAAATTCATATGTACTGTGTAAGTGCAAAAAGAAGCTGTTAGTCATTTTTTACAATGAATTGATTAAAATATAACTTTTATAAAAATAATATAACTTTTTAAAAAATCTTCTTTTCAGATCGTGAAAATCAGTCTATTCTGATCACGTAAGTATTTTTTTATGCCATAAGACATGCTTCTGCCTGGTTAATACTGTGAAAATAAAATGCCCAGAAGTAACTAGCTAGAAAGATATAGTGGACAAAATCTTGTTGTGTAAGTTTGTGATGAAAATAACATAAATCAGGTACTATTTAATCTCCCTAGGCCAATGATGGCGAACCTTGTAGAGACCGAGTGCCCAAACAGAGAGGTGGAGTGACCTCTATGCTGGGGCAAGAAGCGCTCCTATGGGCTGCTGGGCAGAGGGGCGGGGTGAACTCTGTGCTGGGGGAGGGAGAAAGTGCTCCCATTGGGCTGTTGGGCAGAGGGGTGGGGTCAAATCTGTGCTAGGAGAAGTGCTCCCATTGGGCAGCTAGGCAGAGGGGTGGGGTGAACTCTTTGCTGGGGTGACAGCATGCATGCCCACAGAGAAGGCTGTGAGTGCCACCTCTGGTACGCGTGCAATAGGTTGGCCACCCTAGGCTCTTTTTTATACTGGGAGAGTCTTTGGAAATTTCTAGACCTGTGGTTCCCAACATGGGGTGCATGCCCCACAGGGGGGCAAATTGATTTTTAAAGGGAAGGAGTTATTAACAGCGAATGACCATTTAGGTTTCCTCCGCGTGAATAGGAATTCACTTTTTGAATAATAAGAGTTATATGTCACATGAGGGCAGCAAGATCTTAGAGATATTTAGGTGGACTATGACCAAAAAAGGTTTGGAACCACTCATCTAGATGAAGGGGAGAGACTTTAAATATCAAAAATTGCCACCAAATTGTTGGGGGCACTCCTGACCCTAATGGTGATGATGTGGTAGCAGTTTTGGTTTAGCCATTATTTACTAGACTGATGAGGTGTTGGAAAATTTATTTAATTGCTGGGAACAACACAACAGAACTGTCATAAAACCACAAATTCTAAAAAAAATTAGGAGAAGAAAAAGCAATTGTACTGCTATAAATCCATGATAAGTTTACAAGGCTTGTAACCAGTGAAGATCTGGTGACCACCTGAGCGCTTTCATATACGGCCATATATAAAGCATAAATCATATGCCGGTGCTTCACTGAAAAGATATACTGTAGTAGCCTATTCATGCATATACATGTGAAACAGATTCACATACATACATACATACATACATACATACATACATACATACATACATACATACATACATACATACATGCATACATGCATACATGCATATATGCATGCATACATACACACATACTGTATTATGGATAGAATGTTACTTATATCAGCATAAATCTAAACAATGAGTTGCCACTAGTTAAGAAGTCAATGCTCAAGTTTCTTGTGTACAAGATGAGTTAACTGATGGAAACTGTCTAGTGAGATTTGAGCTGTTGGATCAGTAGATTTTGGTCCATGTTACATATACAACTGAAACATGCACTCAGACTCATACATATTCTTTATGACTCTATGCCCTCTTTTTGAACAACAGTGGAGAATCTGGTGCTGGGAAGACTGTGAACACGAAACGTGTCATCCAGTATTTTGCAACAATTGCAGCCACTGGTGACAAGAAGAAGGACGAGCCAGTGGCACAAGGCAAAATTAAGGTAGGTTTTGAGACAGAAAAGAGTGATATATAAGTTTGCATCACTTCTGTAGGACTAAAGGCAGATGAACTGGCAATGGTATTTAATTACAGGGCACCCTGGAGGATCAAATCATCAGTGCCAACCCCTTGCTGGAGGCATTTGGAAATGCCAAGACTGTGAGGAATGACAACTCTTCACGTTTTGTAAGTCATGTGCAAGATGAAAAGGGCTTTAATCTCTCTTGAGGAAGACTGCAGCTAAGCGTATGCAGTACAGTATTGCCATCCTGGAATCTGGGATGGTGGTAACAGGTTGTGACAGCCACAACACTCACCAGGGTGGAGATGGCAAGGGTAACTCTGGGCACCATGAGCTCCAGACCTCTGACTACTGTTGAAACCTGTCTTTATTGGGCTGGAGTAATAGGGTACACCATCAGTTGGGTGCCTTGTACCTCGTGTCCCAAGACTATGACATACAATGACTTGTCTTTTTTCTTTTCTTTTTCTTTTTGTAAAAGGGCAAATTTATTAGAATCCATTTTGCTGCTTCAGGAAAACTGGCTTCTGCGGACATAGAGACATGTAAGGTGTTTTCTTTTCTTTAAATGCTTCAGCTGGTCTTGTTTTCAATTTCTCCTTCCTGAATTAATTATACTCTGTTGTTTCGGCAGATCTGCTGGAGAAGTCCAGAGTTACTTTTCAGCTAAAAGCTGAAAGAAGCTACCACATCTTTTATCAGATCATGTCCAACAAGAAGCCAGAACTGATTGGTAATTAGCCTCTGTCTTAGTGCCGGTGGCTATAGCCTTGGCAACATTGGCTACTGCTAATATTTTCTCTAAACACCTTGATTATACAGTGGATAGCAGTAAAGGCCTATCTGTTCTTCTCCATTTTCAGAGATGCTCCTGATCACCACCAACCCCTATGACTTTCACTTTGTCAGTCAGGGTGAGATCAGTGTTGCCAGCATTAATGATCAAGAAGAGCTGATGGCAACTGATGTAAGTAACGTGGAGAACTCGTCACTTGCATCCACAAAGGACAGGGACACTTCTATCAGAGGCCTGCCATTTTCTCTCCTCCACCCTCCCTCCCAAAAAGCCCCCTTGGGAGAAAACTTTAGAATGACATTTTGCCTTATTCGTTTTAAAAGAAAAAAATCTATTTTCTTTTTATTAAAACATCCAAAGGAAATAACCTGAGATGAAAAGAACACTGAATGTGGGAAAATGCCAATCTGCAAATTTCATCTGATCCTACAACAACACTTACCACCATTTGGAAAAATGGTGGTAGGATGTTACAGTGGACACCACCAATTAACTGTGGTGGACTGCCTTCCCCCACTAGGACTAACCCCAAAGTTGCACTAAATCAGGATGTAATTAAAAAGAGAAGCTTTTTTGGGGGGGGAATCATGGGCCGCTGAAGGATTAAACTACCCTCCAAGTGCTGGGCCTCTGAGTGAGGCAGCAGATCTAAAGATGCAGTTTTGGATCAGAATGAGAATGTTAACCACTGATCTCAACTGCCAGGAAGCCATTGACATCCTGGGCTTCACTGCTGAGGAGAAGACAGCCATTTACAAGCTGACAGGGGCTGTGATGCACTACGGGAACATGAAGTTCAAGCAGAAGCAACGCGAGGAACAGGCTGAGCCAGATGGCACCGAAGGTATTTGCAAAATTCACTGCAGACCTTTTGATACTTGCATGGTAAGCTTATGTACCAGGACCAGTAATTATTTTAAACAAAGATTAAGTGATAAAAATAAATAGTATGGATATACTAACTTTCAGGATATTGTTATCTTTTTTATTTAATGTTTCTTATTCAATATTTGAGCAAGAATCTAATATATTATTATTATCAAACTGTTGACCAAATAAAGAAAGAACCTGAAATATGGATAATTTTGTAGTTTAATGTTTTCATAAGTTGAATATGTTTGAACCCAGGCAAGGGATCATTTAGTCATTTTTAACTTTGAACTTTTTTCTCTTTCTAATATGCATTGCTAACCCTTTTGTCTTATGTTTGTTCTCAGTTGCTGACAAGGCCGCCTACCTCATGAACCTCAACTCAGCAGATCTCTTGAAAGCTCTGTGCTACCCACGAGTCAAGGTCGGCAATGAGTACGTCACCAAAGGGCAAACTGTCCAGCAGGTAACTACCTAAGAAACAAGAGTTGCTCTATGAAGTCATTCTCATAGTTTGTACTTCCTTGACAGTTTGCTCTTCTGCTTGACATGCTAACTCCAGGTTTTGTATCCTGTTATTCCAGGTGTATAATAATGTTGGTGCATTGGCTAAAGCTGTCTTTGAGAAGATGTTCTTGTGGATGGTTGTTCGCATTAACCAGCAACTGGATACCAAGCAACCACGGCAGTATTTCATCGGCGTACTGGACATAGCAGGCTTTGAGATCTTCGATGTAAGGGAATAAGGGAGTGCTTCCTCTCTAGATTTTTTCACCCTAGATAACGTTTTAAACCAATTTTTCCTGAAATGTCCTGGTCAAGTCATCGCCTAAAATGTGGGTTCTAGATAAACCTGCAGAAAGAGGGACTGACTACAAATGTTTTGTTGCAGAAGTAAATATTTAAATGACAGAACAAACATTCACAATTGCAAAAATTACCTAATGCCCACAGAGAAGACTGGATAGTGTAATCATAGCTTAAGGATAGAAATTAACATGTCTGCTATAAACCCAGCACTCATCCGGATCTCAATGAAGCTAATAGGATATAAAGAGATGAATCTATGTCAGTGTTCCCCACTCAAGTATTAGTGTCATTTTTATTTATAGCACTTCAATTTATCATTCAAGATTACTCATGTAATCTGCTTAAACTATTTCAATACTGAATTTGTAGACATTCTCATAATTCAAGTTCCTGATAGTTTTACACAGATGTTGCAATGGATAATTGGACTGTTTCACCAAGTGTTTAAAATAATGCTAGAATTAAGAGTTAGCAGTGATGGCTCTTATTTTTTAAAAAGACAGAAATTTGCTTCTTATTTTCCTAGTTTAACAGCCTGGAGCAGCTGTGTATCAACTTTACCAATGAGAAACTGCAACAGTTCTTCAACCACCACATGTTTGTGCTGGAACAAGAGGAGTACAAGAAAGAAGGGATTGAATGGGAGTTCATTGACTTTGGGATGGATTTGGCTGCCTGCATTGAACTCATTGAGAAGGTCTTTTCAAAAATAATGTTGACTAATTGTCCATATAATTTCATTGTCTTGTATGTGTGTGTGTTGTTGTTTTCTCTAAAGAAAACCTATATAGGCAGGCAAGGATATTTCAGTGGTCATCACTCAGACAAATACTTGAAATCATTAAGGCATTGGGCTGTCTAAGTAAATGTGATAAAATGTTTTCCAAAGCATGTTTTAGCTCATCAGTTGTCCAATGCAAAGTACTGAGGTTAGGGAGGCACAGACCTAAGAAGGTCAATAGCAGTGATGGTGAACCTTGGCACTCCAGCTGTTCTGGAAGTTCAGTTCCCAGAAGCCCTGATCAGCAGGAGTGCTGACTTGGGCTTCTGGAAATTGAAGTCCAAGAACACCTGGAGTGCCAAGGTTCACCATAATGGGTCTTTAATCAGCCTGCAGAGGATGCCTTTATTAATTCTAGCTGGAAGCAGAATTTAGACTACACTTTTGCTCTCCCTTTAAACAAATTTTCTAAATGTTGCAATTTTCTCATTCATGAATGGCCAGTAATGGCAACAGAGGTTCCTATGTTCTGCTTGCAACATTCTTTAAAGCAAAAGCACAATATTTTAAAATATTTAAAGTACTATCCTAACGCATCATGGCACATAAAATTAAGATTTATTTCAGTATGAAATTTTGTGGATTACAAATAATTTCATTAGACCCACAAAGTGCAATATTATATCACAAGTTGATATATATCCTGCATATGGTTGTGCGAGTGGGAAAAAGTGAAATGGAATTCCTTGTAATGAATGTTTAGAGGCTATATGTAAACATGCTAAAGACTGCAGTGGCTCAAGTGGTTAAGACCATTGGTGGGCATCAGCAGGTTCGCACCAGGTCATCAGAACCGTTAGCAGAAATTCTGGCTGGCCCCGCCCATCCAAGTTTTGAAATAAAGTAGTCCTAATTAGGATGCAATGCAGAGCTTTCCCCCTGGCCACGCCCACCATACCACATCCACAGTGTGGTAGTAAAATTTTTTTGACCCCACCACTGGTTAAAATGCTGAACTTACTGACTGAAAGGTCAGAGTTCGATTCCTGGGTACTGCATGACAGAGTGAGCTCCTGTCTCTGTCTCAGCTCCTGCCAACCTAGCAGTTCAAAAGCAAGAAATTGCAAGTAGATAAAAAGGGACCTCTTTGGTGAGAAGGTAAACAGCATTCTATGCACTCCGGTGTTGAGGTGTACCTGCCAAGTGTCCACGGAAACGTGGCTGGCACTGGCTCTTTGGCCATAAACAGAGATGAGCACTGAACGCTAGAATTGGATATGACTGGCTTTCGAGCAAAGGCAACCTTTATCTTTACCTAAACATGCTGGTAACAGATTGAATAACTAATGCTAATTGTCACACAGTTACACAACGGAATTTAGTAAATAAGAATTACACATGCCCTCTATTTTGACGTAGCTACAAATTTTATAGGAAGAGTAACAAAGTCATTAGTTAGATTAAAATCCAAGTGTCCCTTTCTGTATTCTCTCCTTTAAAAAAGGATTTGTGTGATATAATAGTGACAATTTAGAAACCTCATTTATATTGAACTGAATACAGCAATGTCTTTCTGTCAAAGAGAGAGAATACTATATTGTGTGAATATAGTAAAACACGTATTGGATTTAACCTGTGTATCTTCCTTCTGATTTTAGTATTAGACAGATAGATTGGCAAAGTTCTTGTAGTGACATTTTACTTCCTGAATTGAAATAGCTATCTCTGTGCCACTCATTTGTAGTAATTTATTCCAGGAATTCTCAACCTATGGCCCACCAGCTGGATCCGGCCTGTGGTGCCAAATCAACCAGCCTGCACCCTCATTCCAGCCACCATTTCCGCAGCCACTGGGAATGCCTCCACAGCTGCCATGAATGTGTCCGGAGCAGCGGGGGGGGGGGGTTTCCAGTGCCTACTGATGCATTCCCTGTGCCCGCTGATGCGTTTTCATTGGTTGCGGCTGCTGGGAATGTCTCCATGGCTTCCAGAAATGCATCAGTATGTGCTAGAAACACATCAGTGTCTGCCTGACCCCACCCCCAACCACCTGGAACACATCCACAGCCATTGGGAATGCATCCACAGCTATCGGGAACATGTACGCAGTGACTGCAAGGACTTTTCTAGTGCCCGCTGATGCAGTTCCAGCAGCTGCGGATGCGTTCCCAGTGGCTGCAGGGGGGGGGTGTCCTTTACCCATGCCACACAGCTCCTCTAGGCTGATAAGTAGTGGAGTGGTGTGGGGGGAGGGGGGACTTTGGGGTATGTGTCGGGCTCGGGGTGGTCCCGCTGCCACCTTTGGCAGCAGGGGTGGAGGAAACCAGTCCAGTCTGCAAAGAGTCTAAGGAGGAGTGATCCAGCCTCTGGCTTTAAAAGGTTGAGAACCCCTGACTTATTCATATATCACATGCACATATGAAGCCAGCCATAGAGCAAGTGGGTATAGATCAGTGACAAATATAACATATTCTGTTTTATCTATTCCACATAAGTGGTGAGCTCCCTGTTTTTCTGTGCTTCTTACAGCCCATGGGCATTTTCTCCATCCTAGAAGAGGAGTGTATGTTCCCCAAGGCAACTGATGTTTCTTTCAAGAACAAGCTCTACGACCAGCATCTTGGCAAATCTCCCAATTTCCAGAAACCCAAACCTGCCAAAGGCAAGGCTGAGGCTCATTTCTCCCTGGTGCATTATGCTGGCACCGTTGACTACAACATCTCTGGCTGGCTGGACAAGAACAAGGATCCCCTCAATGAAACTGTTGTGGGACTCTATCAAAAGTCTTCTATGAAGACCTTGGCCTTACTGTTTGCTGATCGCCCTGCAGAAGGTAATTTTTAATGTCTTCAAATGAATGTATACATAATTCAGTTATATAATTTAAAAATGAAAGCTTAGGCCAATGGCTGCTGCAGTAGCAGATGATGAAAAAGAATTACAAATCTGCTTTACTGGAAATGATTAGGTTCAACAGCCAAAGGCCAAAAACCAGTCACTCTGTTCAAAAAATAGGCATCTATTCTTTCTCCCATTCTCTGAATGAAAACATTATTCACAACTGGCTTTACTTACCCCTTCTTAACCAAACGTATCATCAGAATATCCTAGAGGCTACCTCAAAGGTTACAGAATATCCTAGAGGTTACCTCAAAGGTTACCTCAAAGGTAACTAGGTAATCTAGAGTTTTATCTATAATCTAGAATAGTTTTTCCTTTCTCTTCTTTGCCCCTTCTTTATATAGGAGAACCAAGTAAAAACCTAATTATAAGAGAAGAAGGAATCCCACCAGCAACTCCACAAACATTGAAGCTACAGGAACATTGTTGCTGCAGTTCATGCACAATGGTGTTCACCTATGGAATCATAGAATTATAGAATAAATGAATTTGAAGGGGCCTGTGAGGCCATTGAGTCCAACAGCCTGCTCAATTCAGGAATCCAAATCAAAGGAGATCTAACATGTTTGTTTAATTTTCACATGAATGCCTCCAGTGCTGGAGAAAAAATTATTCAGGACTTTTTTTTGTTGAAATAATGTAGAAACAAATTTTCTGTGAACAGAATACTGAGACCTCATGCTCATTATACATTTTTATGAGCCAGAAAAGGGAAAGAGCTCATAGTCATAAGCCTTGAACAGTTTGAATGGACTAGCTACGAAAGCTTGGTTAGAAAATAAAACAAGCATGTCTCACAAAGCAATGTACAGTACCTTATAATGTCAGAATGTGCAGTTTCTCAATCTTTTTCTGAGGACCATAATGTTGAAAACACCAGTATAACACATACCTCAGACATTTTATATCATGCTACTTCCACATTTATCAGTAGATGTAATTTACTGTTCTACTAAGAGAATCATTAAATCTCAGTAGTATGAATAAAAGTTAAAGGTCGCCTTTGCTCAAAAGCCAGTCGTATCTGACTCTAGGGTTCAGTACTCAGCTCCGTTTACAGCCAAAGAGCCAGCTTTGTCTACATCTGCAGACATTTCCATGGTCATGTGGCAGGCATGACTAAACATCGGAATGCATAAAACATAGGTACTATTCCCACTAAAGCAGTACCTATTTATCTACTTGCAGTATCTCACTAGCATTTAGGTTGGCAGCAGCTGGGACAGACAATGGTCACTCACTCTGTTGGAAAGAACTCAGGTCTCAACCTGCTGGCCTGCCAACCTTCCAGTCATCAAGCTACAGGTCTTAATCACCAAGCTACCATGACCCTCAGTTTGAATAGAGATGGGAATACTAGAGTAATCTAATTTATGAGGAAGGACAAAAAAAATCATTAGTCACAATAACGTTTTTTTTTTTTTTTTAATTCAGAGGGTGCCAAGAAGGGTGGCAAGAAGAAGGGTTCTTCTTTCCAGACTGTCTCTGCGCTTTTCAGGGTAATGTAAAATCTCCACATATATCTTACACATAAGGCTCAACGTTGTATAGAGGTTTAGTACATTTAGGCAAGGAAATATTGGTTTGGTGGGAGGGAATAGTAATGCTTTATTAGAGTATATTTGTTTATACTGTACAGAAAGTCCAAAGTTGCTTGTTAGTATCTCCAGACATAGCTGGAGAAGAACAACCTGGATTCTAGTTGACAGGAAATGCTGAGCAAAAAGCCAACACTCCTATGCATAGATAGAGAATACTGTAAAAGCAAACAGCGAATCACCATGTTCTAGAAGAACTGAATTTTTTAAAACAATCCAGAAAGGCAGACTCTATATATAGTACAATGACATGAAGGCTGACCTCTATTGTCAAGATTGTGCACAACCGGCAAATAAGGCAAAGCTGGTTGGGGGAAACAAAGGTTCTGGAATGGAAGTCTGAGTCCAATCGGAATTGGCACACTCATTTTTTCAATAAAAAAATATGGCTCAGTAAGCTATTCTACAAATTCTCTAAGCATGCGTTACACACAATAACATTTAGTTGCTCATTTTGGTGTTAATAAAACCTTAATTTCTGATCCCACAGGAGAACCTGAACAAGCTGATGACCAATCTGAGGAGTACCCACCCACATTTTGTGCGTTGTATCATCCCCAATGAAACCAAAACTCCTGGTAAGATATGGACGTGAACTCAGATTTTAGAAAGCTAAGTTTTACACACTCCTAGTTGTAAACACTGGAATGTACATGCTATACATTCTCTCTGATTTTCTCAGGTGCCATGGAACATGAGCTTGTTTTGCATCAGTTGAGGTGTAACGGTGTGCTGGAAGGTATCCGGATTTGCAGGAAGGGATTCCCCAGCAGGATCCTTTATGCTGACTTCAAGCAGAGGTTATTTCTCACTTCTACCTTCTCATCTTCTCTAGAAACCCAGAACGCCCCATATTAAACTATTCCAATGTTCTTTGGTTTTGCAAAATGTTCCCACATAATGAGTAGTTTTACTTATTCGGAATATGATTTCTAGTATTGTATCACAGTAGTATATGTGTGGAAAAAAAGATTATGAGGAAGCTTTAAGTCGAAAAATGTACTATTACATCCATGTGAAGTGAAGCGTTGTAGCCTTGGATTGGAAGCAACGTCAAGACTATAAATCAAGTATGTGAGAAACAATATTAACTCCAGCAGATCAAAAATAGTTGGCCACAATTGACAATGTACTTTTTCAATAGCTTGTTAAATTTTATTCCTCTCCCACTTTTATTTTTGAGGTAATTAATCATGTATGTGATTCAGTATAGCTTACCTTGTGGTCCAGACTTTTTTTTGTTATGAATTCAAATGATAAGAATCATCATCTTCTGCTTTCTCTAACAGATACAGAGTTTTAAATGCAAGTGCCATCCCTGAGGGGCAGTTCATGGATAGCAAGAAGGCTTCTGAGAAGCTTCTTGGATCCATTGATGTTGACCACACTCAATATAAATTTGGCCACACCAAGGTAACATTATTCTCTGGCCCATGAAGATATTGTCTGAGTTTGTTGGCATAGTTGGCAATACCCCATTACACATTCATTTTCTTTCTAAGGTGTTCTTCAAAGCTGGCCTTCTGGGTACTCTTGAGGAGATGAGAGATGACAAACTGGCTCAGCTGATCACACGTACCCAGGCTCTCTGTCGTGGCTTCGTGGCAAGGGTGGAGTTCAAGAAAATGATGGATCGGAGGTAGAGTGTTACCATTAATAATAGAAATCCTCCTCCTTCTCCTGCTGCTGCTGCTGTGAAACTGCCAAAATGAAGGCACCTTGTAGCGAGTTCATTCTGTAGTTCCTTTTGCCTGACCTAGTGTGAGAAAGATTAGCCAGCAATACAAGGTAGCCATTACCAGGGTACACCCAATTGTAGTTCAAAAATACCACAATCTTCAGGGTGGCTCGTTCTGTTACACCACCACCCCCAGCACACTGGCCTAACTGATATGGAGTGCAGAGGATCCCATGGGTACACCTTAGACACAGACTAATGAGGTTACACTAAGTAACTTTCTCAACAATGCAGTGGTGGTGTCACCTACACCAAGAAGACAGAGAAAATTTTAGTAATTGAAGACTTGTTTATTTTCCATACTTCCATATTAATTCCTAGACAACACAGTGTTTTAGGTGATCACTTAATTAAAGAATATGGATAGTTTACTATGGCCACAAAAGAGTTAGATGTAACACTAGATCAGACAGAATAAAACTTTCTCATGCTGCTAAAATCCTGTTGTGCAACTTTAAAAAGCATAAGGCTAAATTTGCCCCTAGGTTTCTGAGGTTGTCTTGACTTAGGGTCTCCTTTTGTTCTTTTCATCACTGGAGAGGTGAGAGAGGAGGTGTCTGAGAACCACTTCCACCCAGATGATTGTACCTATGGTGGTGATTTTCAGAAATCAAAAGCTCCCCCTGACCTGAAGCACCAAACAGTTTTTCCATGATGAAAGGAACCCCAAACAAGCCTTGGAACATTTGAAGTGTGGGTGGGGAATCAGAAATTTTAAATTTATCAGAAAATATCTGAAATAGTTAACTGTGACATTCTGAACATTTCCCCTCCATCTGTACAGAGAGGCCATCTTCAGTCTTCAATACAACATCCGCTCCTTCATGAATGTGAAGCACTGGCCCTGGATGAAGTTGTATTTCAAGATAAAGCCTCTGCTAAAGAGTGCTGAATCAGAGAAGGAAATGGCCAACATGAAGGAAGAGTTTGAGAAAGCAAAAGAAGGACTTAGCAAAGCAGAAGCCAAAATAAAGGAACTGGAGGAAAAAATGGTGACTCTCTCTCAAGAGAAGAATGACTTGCAGCTCCAAGTCCAGTCTGTAAGCATATTTCTTGATGCTATTTTCCCTTACTGACACTGTGCCTCATATGGTTAAAAAAATTTATATGTGGCTGGAGAAATTTCAGTTTGGTCATTTAGAATTAATTAGACAGCACCCTCAAATATGACAATATCTAATACATGTTGATAACTTCATCAGGTTAATATCTGTATTACCTAGCACTGAATATTAGAATAGTTAATTTTCCTTGGATCTTGCCATCAGTTATTTAGTTCTCTTAACAAAATTCATTAGAGCATACAAGGAAACAACATATGTGTTCCCTCTGTAGGAAGCTGATGCCACAGCAGATGCTGAGGAGAGATGCGACCAATTGATCAAATCCAAAATCCAGTTGGAAGCTAAAGTTAAGGAGCTGACTGAACGGGCAGAAGATGAAGAGGAAATAAATGCAGAGCTGACAGCCAAAAAGAGGAAACTGGAGGATGAATGTTCAGAGCTCAAGAAAGACATTGATGACCTTGAATTAACTCTGGCCAAAGTTGAAAAGGAGAAACACTCCACTGAAAACAAGGTACACCCAGTCTGGCTACAGCCCCCCCCCCCCCAACTGAACGTTAGCTGGAATTTGCACAGAATAGTAAAATGCTGTGTTTATTATTTCCCTTTTAAAAGGTAAAAAACCTGACTGAGGAGATGGCAGTCTTGGATGAGAACATTGCCAAACTGACCAAGGAAAAGAAAGCCCTTCAAGAGGCCCATCAGCAGACCCTGGATGACTTGCAGGCAGAGGAAGACAAAGTGAATACTCTGACAAAAGCAAAGACCAAGCTGGAGCAGCAAGTGGATGATGTAAGAGAAAGGAGAGAGAGAAGGACAGTCCTAAGGTAAAGGTAGCACTTCAGGGACAAACATTTTATCACTTCTTTCTCTTCAGCTTGAAGGGTCTTTGGAGCAAGAGAAGAAGATTCGTATGGACCTTGAAAGAGCCAAGAGGAAGCTTGAAGGAGACCTGAAGCTGGCCCAAGAATCCACAATGGACTTGGAAAATGATAAGCAGCAGTTGGAAGAGAAGCTTAAGAAGTAAGTAAAGTGTTGAAAGGAAGAACTAGCCAGACATCTTTGAGCTTCAATGATCTCTTAACATTTTATTTGGAAACTAACATTTGGTATTTTCTGTAAAAAGGAAAGATTTTGAAATCAGCCAGTTCCAAAGCAGGATTGAAGATGAGCAGGCTTTGGGTGCCCAATTTCAGAAGAAGATCAAAGAGCTACAGGCAAGTCAAGTTTCCCTGTGATTTCATGACTTAGTTCATCTGTGAAGATATTTTTTATTTGACTACTTCTTTCATTTTGTTTTTCAGGCTCGCATTGAAGAACTAGAGGAGGAGATTGAGGCTGAGCGTGCTTCTCGGGCCAAAGCAGAGAAGGCACGGTCTGATCTCTCCAGGGAACTTGAGGAGATCAGTGAGCGCCTGGAGGAAGCTGGTGGGGCAACAGCAGTTCAGATTGAGATGAACAAGAAACGTGAGGCAGAATTCCAGAAAATGCGCAGAGACCTTGAAGAGGCCACTTTGCAGCATGAAGCCATTGCCGCTACCCTCCGCAAGAAGCATGCAGACAGTGCAGCTGAACTTGGGGAGCAAATTGACAACCTGCAGCGAGTCAAACAGAAGCTAGAGAAAGAAAAGAGTGAGCTGAAGCTGGAGATTGATGACCTTGCTAGCAACATGGAGTCTGTCTCCAAAGCTAAGGCATGTTCTAACCATTTATGCCACATTTTAGTATGATTAGGTGAAAGCACAGATCACAGAAAAATTAATAACCCTATCAGTTTAATATATACATGTTATAAACAGGTATACATCTGCTTCAGGTGGCCAAAAGAAACACAGTGGACAGAATCCATTTTAAAAACTTAGCGTACCACATACAAAACATATTTTTATAGACATTGCTTTTAGTCATGTATTATGTATTGCAAAAAATGTTCATAGAGTAAAATCACCACCTGGATCTTTCCTGCAGAGGCATAAGGATGGCAGGGATGGTCTTTGTTATGTCAGGTATATGATAGCAGCAGAGAGGCTTCTATGGATCTACACGGCAGTATTCTCATTGGCTCTCCCAAGTATCTGAATAAAAACTAGTTCAGTGATGTTATGGTAAACCAGATAAACACTTTAGACACTACAACTGCAGGTTGAGGACACCAGTGGAGTAGCAATGAGGAGAAGTTGGCTGTATTCACATAGCACAAGAAATAAACCACATAGCAAACTCAATAAATCTTTAGCAGCAGCAGCAGCAGCCATTGCATGTGGAGTTATCAGGAAGGGTGCATCAGCTTTTGGACTCATTACTTCTCAGTAATAGCTACCTACCTTCGGATATTTCACATGCAGGCAAATCTTGAGAAGCTATGCCGTACACTGGAAGATCAGCTTAGTGAGGTAAAAGCAAAGGAGGAAGAACATCAGCGAACTATCAATGACGTGACGGCCCAAAGAGCTCGTTTGCAGACAGAAACAGGTGAGATCCTACATTTCCATCATTGAAATTAAACTTGAATCACTCTCTTGATATTTTCTGAGCTTTCTTAATTTCATGTGAATGGAGAATTCATACTTTTCAAATTTTAGATTTTTTTTTTTGAAGTAATTCATGTTAATTTTAGTAGGGTTTGTTTTGATGTACTTTTATATAAACTAAGTCCAGCAACTGTTACAACTTGTGACTATGGAGATATAATGATTTATAAAATAAAGGATAAATTCAGAGAGAACTAAAATCTTCCTCATCAGGTGAATACTCACGTCAAGTAGAGGAAAAAGATGCACTGCTTTCTCAGCTTACGAGAGGAAAACAAGCATTCACGCAGCAGATTGAAGAACTGAAGAGGCAACTTGAGGAAGAGCTAAAGGTGTGGATTATGTCCAAGACATTGCATGGATTTATATTCATCTGAGTAGACAGATGAAAGCTAATGTCATACAGTATTATGATGGCCACTGGTAATCTTCCATGTGCACAATGTAGCAAATGAAACGATAATTAATAGATTAATCTCATACACGTCTATTGAGAAGCAATGAATCATGAGCAAGGAGAGTTAAGGAATTCAGTGAACTTTCTTCTTAGCAAGGCAGATATACGATCACAGTCTAAATATTTTTGCCACAATATCCAATCCTGTTGTGCTGAAATCTGTTACTCTTCCCTAACCTCAGGCAAAGAATGCCCTGGCCCATGGCTTGCAATCATCTCGCCATGACTGTGATCTGCTCCGGGAGCAATATGAAGAGGAACAGGAAGCTAAGGCTGAGCTGCAACGTGCCCTGTCCAAAGCCAACAGTGAAGTTGCTCAGTGGAGGACCAAATATGAAACAGATGCCATTCAACGGACAGAAGAGTTAGAGGAAGCCAAGTAAGTGCAAACACTCATTTCTGAGTGAGAAGTAATGAAGATGAAAACGTTAGCATATTAAACACTGGGAAACACAGTAGTATTGAAGCAGGACTACATTTTGCTTTTACATGATGATACATGTTAACAAGCAAGGAAATGCTGAGTCTATTCCTGGAATTCCATAAATGTAATAAAATTATCCAAAATGTTGGTAAGGGATGATAAATCACTGCATGCTGTAATTATGTTTCCCCAGGAAAAAGCTGGCCCAGCGTCTGCAGGAAGCTGAAGAACATGTAGAAGCTGTGAATTCCAAATGTGCTTCTCTTGAGAAGACAAAACAGAGGTTGCAGAATGAAGTGGAAGATTTGATGATTGATGTGGAACGGTCGAATGCAGCCTGTGCAGCTCTAGATAAGAAGCAGAAGAACTTTGATAAGGTATTTCTGGAAATATTAAGAGCTGGCACTGCGCAGGCTGCAAAACATTTTCTACTTTTATATAGATATAGGTTAAGAAATATTTGGTGTTGTGTTGTAGATTTTGGCAGACTGGAAGCAGAAATTTGAGGAAGCTCAAACTGAATTGGAAGCTTCCCAGAAGGAATCCCGTTCTCTTAGCACAGAGCTCTTTAAGATGAAGAATGCTTATGAGGAAACCTTGGATCATTTGGAAACTCTGAAACGAGAGAACAAGAACCTGCAGCGTAAGTCTATACCCTCGTTGTTATTTTTATTTTGTAATTTGTCCCCAGAATTGAGAAACCACTTGAATCTTATCAAGGACATTGTATTGACTGAGGAAGAGAAATAAGTGGTACCTTGCCTTATCTAGGTGCACAGTACAAGAGATCATTCAAGTAATTTTGTCCCCTCTCTTAGGCCTCTTTCCTTTCTATGACAATAACAGTATAATATGACATGAGAAATCATGACAGGACATACTAATAAAATTCTATTCTATACACAAATACAGTTAAATTGAGCTGTCTTGTTGATTTCCCCTCAAGGCTGTAGGTTCCCCAACCTTGAAACCAATTCTCCCTGGATGGATCATAACAATCGTTCTCTCCACATCTGTGAATGTTAACCAGGTGTATCAGAGCTTATATCTGGAGTCTCTAGGACTGTCAGCAAAAATCATTCTTGTTTCTTATGTTCCATTCTATTTCATGAGGCTGTTAGGTTATTATATACTGCAAAAAATAGAAATAAAACAAAAAAGGCCTATGGACTTAAAATTAAAATCAATGGTAATATTACTGAATTACTGGATGGATATCTGGGAGTTTGATTCTCCACTCTGCTTCCTGGGGGGAAACAGCAGCTTGTGTAGTTTTGGGAAAGCTGTTCAGCTCCAAAATGTCCTCAAATGGGGGAAATGGTAAACTATTTCTCAGTATGCCATAACTAAAGATAACCTAAAAATTTGCCATATGTCAGCTATAACTTGGTGGCAACTAATTATTCTGTTATTAATTACTATAGTAGTCAAATTTAGTCTCAAATTGATTATTACGAACTTCCAAAGAAACAGCAGTAATCTCTTTGTGTTTGAATCTTTATTTCTTTGAACCTAACAGAGGAGATAGGTGATTTAACAGAACAAATTGCTGAGGGAGGAAAGGCCATCCATGAACTGGAGAAAGTGAAGAAGCAAATTGAGCAAGAGAAATCTGAGCTGCAGTCTTCTCTAGAAGAAGCTGAGGTAACAATGACATTATCAATTAGAAAAAGGAAAAGAAAGCCCTTAAAAGTAATCTCTGAAATCAGTTCGTTCTGACTGTTGCTTTACAAAAATCGATAATCACACTCTCCCTTTTATTAACCCTTTGGTCTCCAGGCTGCACTAGAACACGAGGAAGGCAAAATCCTCCGCATCCAGCTGGAGCTCAACCAGGTGAAGGCTGATATTGACAGAAGAATTGCAGAGAAAGATGAGGAGATTGATACGCTGAAAAGGAATCACTTGAGAGTCATAGAATCCCTGCAGAGCTCACTGGATGCCGAGATCCGAAGCAGAAATGAAGCTCTGAGGATTAAGAAGAAAATGGAGGGAGATCTAAATGAAATGGAAATCCAACTGAGCCATGCCAACCGCCAAGCTGCTGAGGCCCTAAAGAACCTCAGGAACACACAAGGAGTGCTCAAGGTATGCAGAAGAATTTTTTCAGACAGCACCATCTCAGAGAGAACATGTATCACAATTTTGTCTTAAAGATGACAAGTAAATCAGTTTCGTAAGGCAGTTCTTGGCCTTATCAAATTTTCTCTCTTTCTTTATGCAGGATACCCAGATACATTTGGATGACGCCCTCCGTGGTCAAGAAGATCTAAAAGAGCAACTGGCCATGATTGAGCGCCGAGCTAACCTGATGCAGGCTGAGATAGAGGAGCTCCGGGCATCTCTGGAACAGACAGAGCGGAGCAGGAAAATGGCTGAACAGGAACTGCTGGATGCCAGTGAGCGTGTGCAGCTCCTCCACACACAGGTGAGCATACAATAAATTGAATTAAGATGGGTGCAAGAATTGTTTTAGATGAGAATATTGCATAGCATTTTTTTTGTTCCTTATCTTCCCATCCCTTGCAGGTGACATTTTAGGGAAAGAAGTGCCTGATGGAGCTTCTCACTCCATTGTGGTTTTCAAGCAGCTGCAGTTGTGTTCAGAGACACAAAACAAAAGGAACCCAAATGAAGAAAATTGCCTTTGAAAGCATAATAATAGAAAAATAAATAAATAAAAGGAGTCTGATTAGTATTATGGTAACAGCAACAAGGCTGTTGATAGCCAAAAATGAAAAGATATATGAATTTTAGGTTTGAAGATTGGTACAAAGAATTATGGGATATGGCCATAAATGAAAATTTGATACATGAATTAGAAATAAAGGTCTAATGAAAATTAATGAGTTTAAAGATATTTGGGGGAGTTTATCAGTTATGTATTTGTTAAGGAAAAGGGTACAAAACTGGGTCAAGAATCATAGTTTTTGGAAATAGCAGGTGTGTTGTTAAAAAAGAGAGATCTATGTGGATTTTTTGAGGAATCTGGAATGTCCCTGGGTGAAGGATCCACATTTGCAATTGTTTTTATAGTAATTTGTGAATTGTAATGTTTGCTGTATTTTTTTTAGTATTATATTTAAAAATTAAAAGAAGAAGATTGCATAGCATGCATTGCTCCTTATCTTCCCATCCTTTCTATGTGACATTTTAGGGAAAGAGGTGCCTGATGGAGCTTCTTACTTCCTTGTGATTTCCAAGTACTGTAGTTGTTGGTGTATTCAGGGAAACAAAACAAAAGGAACCCAAATGAAAAATTTAGCCTTTGTTAATTTATGAACATTCCCCCTCCCTCCAAATAGAACACCAGCTTGATCAACACCAAGAAGAAGCTGGAAACAGACATTGCTCAAATCCAGGGTGAAATGGAGGAGACTATCCAGGAAGCACGCAATGCAGAAGAAAAAGCCAAGAAGGCCATCACTGATGTGAGTTGGACAGACCTTCTCTCCGCATGAAGAGATCCATCAGATCTACAGTCCTTTCCTTAAATTCTGACTCCATTTGTGGCTGGCAGGCACAACTTACTGATCTGGGGCTATTTGTTCTGTTAACAGGCAGCCATGATGGCTGAGGAACTTAAGAAGGAACAAGACACCAGTGCTCACCTAGAGAGGATGAAGAAGAATCTGGACCAGACCGTCAAGGACCTGCAGCTCCGTCTGGATGAAGCAGAACAGCTGGCATTGAAGGGTGGCAAGAAGCAGCTCCAGAAACTGGAGCAGAGAGTGCGTATCAGTTGCACACAAATTCATGCCTTCCTCATTCTGTTGTAGAGGCTAAGAACCAAAGTGCTGAATGTTAATTGCTCCCCCCACCCAGGTGCGTGAGCTGGAAGCTGAAGTTGACAATGAGCAGAAGCGAAGTGCTGAGGCTATCAAGGGTGTTCGTAAATATGAGAGGCGAGTAAAGGAACTGACCTACCAGGTGAGGATGGAACCTTTCTGGATATTTGAAAATTTTAAATATTCATGGATAAATCTCTACAATGAAAGACACTGACTCTGCTCTGAATTTTTATTTACTCGTTCAGTCTGAAGAAGACCGTAAGAACATTCTCAGACTTCAGGATCTGGTGGACAAACTACAGCTGAAAGTGAAGGCATACAAGAGGCAGTCTGAAGAATCTGTAAGTATTACTCTGAAAATAGTGTAGGTTTTAACCTGATTCCCCACTAGTAAGCAATCAATCTGATTATTACATCAAAAAGGCTCTCATTTGTAGCTTGTAAAATAGGTTTGTTTCTCAACTGGGGATCTTGTTTTCTCATTTAGGTATCATAGGGGCTGCGGTGGCTCGGTGGTTAAGAAGCTTGCCTTATTAGCTGGAAGTATGAGACTTCATGACGGTTTGAGCACCTGTCTCTGTCCCAGCTCCTGCCAATCTAGCAGTATGAAAGCAAGAAATTGCAAATAGAGAAATAGGGACCACTTTGGTGGGAAAAGATCTTGGTGACATGAAAGGAGCCTTATTCAGGTGTCCCCTGACCAGAGTTCCTCCAGCAAAAATCTTTCAACCCAGAATAATTTCTGACACAAAATTATTATTATTTAGGGATCAGCTAATATTTCTGGTTTGAGGGAATGCTGGCACTTACCTGTGTACAAATAGATGTAACACCTATACATTATGACACAGAAATTAAATATTGTATGTGTGTTGTCATCTGCATAATAAATGAAATGCACAGTAATGGTATATATCCAAATGACAATTGCCAGGCCTTTAGAGGTATCCAACAATTGCTGTGGTTCTCTGAATATGGGAGTTAGATAAGTTTCCATTTG
The DNA here is from genome assembly GCA_030440675.1 of Furcifer pardalis. Lineage (NCBI taxonomy): Eukaryota > Metazoa > Chordata > Lepidosauria > Squamata > Chamaeleonidae > Furcifer > Furcifer pardalis. The sequence goes on along the minus strand of CP126893.1, from coordinate 58,726,450 downwards.
AACGGTTATTGAGGAAGGCACCATTCGGGTTTTAAGTGGTTTTAAAACCTAGATGTCTCTCTCCATTCATTCCCAGCTGGCGCAGTGCTCCCTGAAGGAATGTCGTATTTCTTCAAAGGGCATATCAAACCTGCACACTGGCTTATTTCTTAATCCCCTTCCCTCATTGCTGGTTTTCTGGCAAAGTCTCATTGAGCCCATCTTACATTTGAGCATTCCTATTCCATAAGTCTTGGCCACAGCGCTTTAAACCCAGAATCCATTTCCCTTTGCCTGCCTTGTCTTTGTAATATTAGAAAGACCTGCACATGTCATCACAGTCCTCTTGTATTCCAGATTTAGTTTTTGAAATCTCAGGAAATGAGGTGATGTTGATTTGATAATCTTTAGATGTGATTCCTAATTCAAAAACACAATGTGTAGAGTAAGGCAGCTGTCCATCAGCCAAACATTTCTACACTGAATCTCATAGTAGCAACATATTCCATTCTCAAGGCTCCGTTTGAAATCATTGGGTCAGATCCAGATTACAACACAGAAAAGAGCACCATATCAGTCCTGCTAAAACACTCCTCCTTACTACACTTCAGTATGATGGTGTGGCTCTAAAGAACATAAACTGAGCAGACATATAGAAGAGACACTCTTATGCAGAGTGTTAAGTGACTTCAGTATGTAATTCAAAAGACTGGGGGAAAGGAAAATAGCTAGACAAGATGGAAGAGGAAACCCCTTGACTAGGCAAAACCTAAGCATGAAAAATGTTATTCAAATTCTATGTTACAGAAGAAATGACATAAGAAATTGCATGGAAGAATGAATTAGGGCTTATCTGATTAGTTTCTAAACTTGGTACTTCCTAGAAAGTAGTTCAGTAAGTGGAAGGATCTTTTTTCCAGCTTGCATTAGCAAGAATGTGTCCCATTCCAGGCAAAACTCAAAAGACACTGAAGGGAGAGTCTCAGTGAAACCATACTCTTTATATTGTTGGGGATTCAGGAAAGGGCCTGGAGATTAAATGGAGACCGACTATAAAGAGGGACATCACATAGGTAGGGTATTCTCCCATACGATGCAGCCATTTGAGTGAGGTGCTTAGGACACAAATTTGTCACTCCTAATTCCCACATAATAGAACTGAGTTTCCAGATGTGAGTAGGTGGTATAAAGTCAGGTATAGAAAAAGGAAGACTGTTCTGAGAATTCACTTTTCCCCCTCCATTTCCAGGAGGAAATATCCAATACGAACCTTGCCAGGTACCGCAAGATTCAGCACGAGCTGGAAGAGGCTGAGGAGCGGGCCGACATTGCTGAGTCCCAGGTGAACAAGCTCAGGGTGAAGAGCCGAGAAGTGCGTAAGGTTATTGTAAGTGAAGAATAAAGCTCTCTGGAAGCAATGAAGTGACTGAAGAGAAGCACAGAATGTGAAGCTCTTTACCACTTGCTGTAATTACTGTCCGTTTTTAACTCCATGTTTAGAAAATAAAGGTTGTAGAAATTGTTCGCATAATTAAAAATGTTTGTGGCTTTTCTTTTTAAATTTTTCTTTTTAAGTTTTTTATACTGTTTAACAGCACCATGGAATGTATTTGTCAGCCACTTCGGAACAGTTCAGCCCAAAAACAATTTATTGGATCACTAAAATACCACAAGCAGAAGCAAGGTTTCATTTTCACAGGAGTCTTCAACAACCCATCCATTACACGACTGGAGAGGAGGCAGAAGGAACAGAAAATTTCCAAAAGCCATATAAATTTCTAATATAAGAAGCTATTAAATCAACTTAAGGGGGTAACTGTATTGGCCATTTACACCACAATTTGCTGTGGCTTAGGCACAGAGACTGCACTGGCTCAAGGGGTTAAGACTCTGACTGGGAGTTATCAGGTCAGCAGTTCGAGACCCGAGTACTGCACAAAAGAATGATCTCCTGTCTCTGTCCCAGCTCTTGCCAACCTAGCAGTTTGAAAGCAAGAAATTACAACTAGATAAATATGTACCACTTTGGTGGAAAGGTAAACAATGTTCCATGCCTGCCACATGTCCATGAAAACATCTGCAGGCACAGACAGCACTGGCTCTTTGGCGATAAACAGAGATGAGCACTGAACCCTAGGTCAGATACAACTGACTTTTGAGCAAGGGCAACCTTTACCTAAAAGGCAGCTTCTATTCTGCAAACACATCTCCTTACTTCTGTCCCTCTGAATCCTGAAAACTGTTTGATGTCTAGACAGCTACAGCAATTTCATTTATGGAAACAAAAAAACTGGGAACTGGGGAAAATATGGCTCACAACAAATTAAAGCATATTTTCCCACTAATCACTTGCACCCTTAATCAATAAGAGGAGTCAGACCCCACAGGTGAAGGCCTGTTCAGGAGGTGTGCCCGGGTCCTCCTCCTTCTCAGCTGAATCTGATGCCTCAGTGCATACCTGTAAGGAGCAGGTGTGCCGGCCTGCTCCCGAGTAGTCTGCCTGCTAGCACCCGGCCCATCTGTCAAGATTTGGCCCTCCGGTCCAGCTTGGCCCTGCTGGGCCGGCTCTGGGGTAACAGCTGACTGTGGTGCCTGTGCCAGATCCATCTCTTCTGACTCGGCCTCCTGATCTGAGCTGGGTGCAGCCTGGGGAACTGGCAAGGGGTCCCTCTCAGGCTCAGAGCCCAAGTCAGAGCAGACAGCAGGCAGCTGGGCCGGCTGGATGTCCTCCTCCTCCTCACACCCAGGACCCCGGGCCACAACAGAAACATACTTTAGTAATTGAACATGCATTATTATATCCCAAGAACTAAGGCCTTGTTTTGTATCCTGATCAGACCTTGGACTGCCAAAATGAAGCCAATTTTTTTGCTTTGTCATTGCCCAAATGCAAGTCCTCATCAGTACATGTCTCTGGCAACAATCAGCAGATCAACAAATGAGCTGGACTCTGTGTCTCTCCACATTCACACTGTGTATTGGTGTTCACCAGCAGTCCCCACTTGAGCATGTTGGTCTTGCATCTAGGGACTCCAACCCTCAGCCTATTCAGGGTCCTCCAGGTGACGTAGGGGAGACTGAGATCTTCAGCTATAGCCACCTTTAATGATGTTCCTTTCCCAGTGAACTCCTTCCTTCATCTTCTAATTTGTTTTTGCTCTTGTGTGCCCTCAAGAATGTTTGTTCTTGGCATAAAGCTCTTCCTGGATCAAGAACTACCTATACCTAAGGATTCATTCACAGCAATTTATATGACTTTTTTAAAAAAACCCGAGATTAATATTTGCCTTTCTCCAATAATTCCTAATATATTACACTGTTTAAGAAATTTTACGTTTAAAGAAAATTAGGTAACACTATAAACATCTTTTTAATATGGATGAAAAACCTCCACGTTGAATCAGACTAAACAGAGTCATTTGAGGTATGCCATTTTGTATGATCCTTGCATTTACATGGGTTACAAACTTAATATCAGTTCCCTTAAGAAAGCAATGAAAACAACAAGAACAGAAACCCTCTTTGCCCCTTCCTGTCTCCTCTTTCTTCTGGAAGGAAGTTTTCATTTAAATTTTATCTCCTAAGAGGTACTGTATAGTGTTTTGCTTCTTTCCTCTACGCCTCCGTAAAGGAGCATAGCTCATGGTATGGATTGGTTCATGTTGAGAGTTATAGCACCTGTTTGCTTGTAAAAGGCGTGATTGAGCTTATCCACATAGCTGACCTTTATTTTGCCCTACCCTATTGCTTAGCATAGTAACTAGCACTAGAGTAGCCAAACTGAATCAGTGGGAGCTTTGTGATTCAACTACTCTATATGTGGTATTAATTCAAATTGCCCTTCTCTAGTTGTGACTTACTATGCTAAAGCAAGTAGCAGCTAGAGATGGCTAATTTGAAATGGTGGAACAAATGGAGAAAGTGACCTACGAAAGCCCCATTAATTCTATTGGTCTACTCTAGTGTCACACCAAAGTAAGGAACAAGATTTGAACCATGGATTGGGCAGTGCTTGAGTAAGCAGGGTAAGAAAAGCAAACCAGCTTGATCCATGAAAGCTCACATTTAAATACAGTACAGGAGTTAATCTTTAAGGTGCCACAACTTTGTCTTTTGTCTTTTGTTGTTGTTATTGTTTTTACTCTCTGATAATCCAAAACAGTAATCATAACACAAATTCATCCTAGTCTATAATGCATACATCCACATTACATTATCTGCCTATGAAGCGTGCCTCATAAATTGTGTCAAGTGCTCCAAATTGTAACAGTGAGGTGGCAACTATCTTCAATATTGATTTGATATTATAAATAATGGGAAGAAATCCTTGTGATGCTTGGCTTTAAAATTGCAAATAACTCAACAGCCTATCACTCAACAGTATAATTGGAAGCCACATGCTGGCATGTTGAGGCCGCTAAAAGCATGGGCAGGGACACATCATCATCTTGGACAGTCTTAGACCTCCAGCCAAGAAATCCTCTTGGGGGATCCCACTGTCTCATGTTAGCAGCATGGAATTCTGGCAACAGTTATTGTTTGCTGCTATGTTTCAACTTCCAAGAGCTATGTTGTGATTAAATAAAACTTGTGACATTGAGTTGCTGCTGGTTGTAGCTCCTTTGCATGATGCTGTCTTATAATAACTGGGTTTTCTTTTCGTGGGGAACAAGTGTTATACAAACCCTTTATCTGCTGTCTAATAAACTCTCCTAAGTAAATTAATCCATTGCTGTCTCTTTCCAAAGTTTTTAACTCTGTCTTCAATTAATTAAATTAAATTTTCTACTTTTTGTTGATAAATAATTTCAAATTGCTCCCCTTTTCGTCGTCGTCCTTCCCAATCCTTAATTTCAATTAAATAAGAGCAATTTTCTATTTTTTCTGACAATAAATTTGAAAGATATTCTGCTCACTCCTCACATAACTTTAATTACTTTACAGAGCTTTCCTGAATTACCGGGTATATACAATTATTTCACATTTTAACTGTTTATTGCTTGATCTCTCTCTGTGTTTCTCCTTTTTAAGTTTGGTAGTTTCTTTTTGATTATTTGCATTCTCCAAACTGTTTTCATTTCTCTGTAATTAACTAAATTTCCCTTTTACATTCATTATCTCATCTGATATTCCTTTCATCTATTTACTCCTCAGTGGTGACAGCCCCTCCCTTCATTTCATTATTCCTTCACCCTTCATTTTCTTTCTCTCTTTCTTCTTTCTCAAAAATTTATTTTTCTTATCATCCTCCAGTACCCAGCATGGTGTAGTAGTGGATCAAGGGATGGATTAGAACTCATGATACCTGGGTCTGAATCCATGGGAACTCATGAGGGAAGGTGGCAGCACTGAAAACTACTCCTTCCAAGCCTCACTTGGGGCTCCACTACATGGCCCCAGTGAAACCAAGATGATTCATCCGGCCCACGCTGCGCTCGTCGCTCCTGGAAGCAGAAGTAAAACGTGCCTGTACAGAGTGATGAGGGTGGTGCAGCGTGGGCCAGATGAATAGCAGCAAACCCATTTGTGTGGATTCACAGGGGCTTGGGCTTCTGGGAATTGAAGTCTAAGAACATCTGAAGTGCCAAGGTTCGCCATCATGGGTTTAGACATTGGCCAAAGGAATGAAACAGTTGGTCCCCAGAGCAAAATAAGGTGATGGACAGATGCCCATGTAGTCAGGCACTTACCATGCTGTATGTTGGCTCCAACTTCACAGCATATCACACACACACAGGTAAAACAAAGTGAGAGGATGCTATGTTTCCCTAGCTTATTTGTGGGGAAGGAGAAATTAAAGGGTGGCTTAAGTACATAGAAGTGCATGGAAGGAAAAACATCAAAATTTTAATTCAGCATATGACAGCCTCAAAAAACTTGGCACCAAATTTGAAGTTCTTTCATTTCTTCATCACCGTTATCTCCTTTTCAAACTGCTTTTTTGATTCCCAGTGAGAAAGATACTCCATCATAGTTCAATCTTTTCACTTGGACTCAGCTGCAAAGCACATGTTCCTCATAACTCAAATTCAGACCATGTCCCAAAGGATTTATGAGTAAAGTGGTTATCTAAAAGGTCAATCATAGAAGGGATGCCGATTCCTTGTCTGTCAACAAGTTCATTTATCAAACTTTTCTGAAAAGAGTAGAAAGACTTTTGTTTTTCATCACATTATTTTTTTTTATTCTAAAGCAGAAAACTGACATACCCCAAATTGGTTAAAATAATATATCGCATAATTATGTTTGTTATGGGGTATGGTTGAGAAACACTTTGACTTGCATAGATGCTGATTAAAATGCTTGAATAATAGCTGACTTGTTGTTTAAAAAAAATTGTGCATGGTAAGCTACAATTGCATATCTGAACAATTTAACCAAAAATATAAGTTGTCAATGAGTTCTACAAAATATATTTAGAAATGATACAACTACAGTACATGTAGGAATGCAGTGCTTCAAATGCTTCTGCTCTAAATATATCCAGGGATAATATGAGTGAGAATTGTGGTCACGGTCAACAAACTTTGCCAGGTCAATATTTTGCCAGAAATATTTGGCCTGTGGCAGAGGAGGTGCTACTGCTGGGCTATGCTGAGCAGATCTTATAAAAGAGTTCCCGGGACATGCCTTGTCTTTGACCTGCCTGCTGTTTGCATACAATCTCAAGGTAAGTCATACAGATGGTCACAGGGAAGGGTCAGGGGCCTGGAAATCTATACAGTCCATTTTCCTATCTGTGGAACTCATTTATACATGAATATTCATAGCTTAGGAGTTTATTTATATCTTATCACAATTCGTGTATCATCTAGTAGCTATAATAAGTACACCAATTTCTTGTCTTTCTCACTTTTTCTCAAACTTTTTGGGGAGAAATGAAAAAAGATTTACTTTTAAAAATTTTATCTTGCAGTGTTGGCCATCCTCAAGACATCTTGTACAAGTTGAGGTAAGAACTAAATATATGAATTATCACACATATTAATGCTCTTGCAAATATTTAGTTGTAATGTAATTATCGCTTCTTACAAATACTCATTCAATATAGAAAAAAAATTCTGGAATTTTTACAATACACAATTCTATAAATGTTGAATGTGAAGGTATCAAAGTACAATTTAATGATAAAACGAGAAATAATAAGTAACCCCTCCCAACACTGTTAATTAGATAACTATTTCTTATGGATACAAAGAGATAAGCAGAAGCAGTGATCATGTTTCAAAGCTGAGTAATAGTGTGTTGAAAATAGAGATTGCTATACCGTATGTTGAATTGTGCTGCATGTATAAAAGAAGGCATCACTTAGAAGCTTTATCAAGGAAGCATTGATTAACGGTTTCAGAAAGTGACGGTGAAACCATAGATCATTGCTTCCATGACTTATCTTAGACATGATGCTTTCCAGCACAATACATGACAACAGAAGCGTAGCGTGCCTTGGTGGGGCCCCGTATAAGAATTTGTTTGGGGGCCCTTAGGAAGGGTAAAGATTTCTCACAAAAGAAAAAAATGCATAAAATTAAAAGAAATATTTATTCATCATAATTATCTATCAATAAACACTGCTCTCCGTCCGTGGTTTATCATCGTATCGTATGTACATCGATTATTGTGGCATTCCCCTGTTGAAGTAAATGACTTAAATGGGGAAATCCCGCAGCCCGCAATAACCGATGTAGGGTGTTGCCAACTTTTGAACGCATGCTTTACGCAGGAAAAAAAAGAAATTGCCTTTTTTTACTTTTGTCATTTGTGAAATAAAAAAAAATTGGGGGAGTTTTTATTAAATTTTGCTTACGCACGTTGGGGGCCCCCGTGGCCCGGGGGCCCTGTATAATTGATACGGCAGATACGGCGGTAGCTACGCCCCTGCATGACAATCATCCATACCTTCATTTTCAATCCCAAAACCTAGGAGAAACTTTGGATTTCATAGATATAAATGCTATTTTAGTCACAATTTACTTCAAAATGCTTTTCGAAAAGCAATGGATTCAAAGAAGAAAAAAAGACTCCCTGAAGGGATCTTTTGGAAGGTAGGTAACAAGTGTTGTACAATTTGTGTACACTAAAACAGAACCAAAACTAAGAGTCTGGGGAGAAGAAAGATTCCCAATCCCATGCCAGGGAAATCCATGAAACTTCTATTAATTTCCTTTTAAAAAGCAGTATGAGGGATAGAATTTTTTCCCTTGGCTACCTAAATTGCAAATTTTTCTTCATTTCTGTTCCATAAAGCGCTAAAATAACTTGCATTTTGTTAGCTATGTAAAGGAAATATGTGATAGCATTTGGACAGTTGTGATGTGAGAGATGGTCAAACATATCAAAATATAAAATTAATGTCACTTATTTCTTGTCTTTCTTATTGATAACCATTTCCTTTTCTTGTCCATTATAATTAATTATATTCCTCTCTCAGCTCCAGATTCTCTGTAAAATGCAACATTATCATTCGTTCGTTTTCATGTCAGAGATTACTCTGAGTTGAAAGGATTTTTGCAGGGGACAACCAAATGCGGTTCCATTTATGTCCCCCATTGTGCAGCTCTCGGGAATTGAACCCATCTTTCCCGTCTCCAAGTCTAGTGGCTTAACCACTAAGCCACTGGAAGAGCTGCTTATATTACTTATATTCATTACTTATATTCAGATATTACATCAGTCTGTCTACCTACCTCAGTATTATCTACTGATCAGCAGTGTTAGGCAAAGGCCTTTCTAATCATCTGTATCTAATATGTCACATACTGAACCTGGGATCTTCTGTCTACCTCTGAGCTATTGTTTCCTCCCAGTGGCACACAATTAATGTTCAATGGAATGTCTGCCAGTGATGTGAGAGCAATGATATGATAAGTCATTGAGGACTCATGGATAACCTATGGAATTTACCAAGATAATTTTGTTCTAAGAGACAGTTTTGCAAACTCCAATATGTTGCTTCCATGGAGTTAAAAGACATCATTCAGAAATGGGAACTGAAGATGCATCTTAGAAGAGATGACTGTACTCTCACAAATACAATTACAGCTATTCCTGTAGGGATTTACTATTTACTGAGTTGCTTGTATATGGAATCAGAGTTTTCTCTCTCATTACATTGAATCGAGAATCTCTGGAGAGGTACTGGAATTTTGTTTATAGTTATTCTTTTGTTTCTTATGCTTTAAAATTATGCAATAGCCATAATTTTTTGTTCTATATCAAGCATTTTCTTTCTCCATGGAAGATCTTATGAAGGAGGAGATTAGTTTTAATTATAAGATAACTATACCAAAATTTCAGAGAACCTTTGAGCTCATAAGCAAACATTATCTAGAGCTAGTGCAGAAGTTCTCAACCTTTTTAAACCAGGGCCTGGGTCACACACCCTCAGACAGCTTCAGGGGCTGGATACCCATTTTGCCCTTCCTCCATCACGTGGCACTTCCTGATGTGGGGCCACATGAAATGGTGCTGTGGACCACATATGGACCACGGGCCACAGCTTGAGAATCCTTGAGCCTAGTGTATGGTTGCATAAGAAAGGTTTCCATCAACATAAACACCTTACAAAACTTTTTTTTCTATTTAGGGTTCATTCTGTTGGTGAATCATATAAACTGCAGCCATGTCTTCAGATGCTGAGATGGCAGTTTTTGGGCCAGCTGCCCCCTTTCTCCGTAAGTCTGAAAAGGAGAGAATTGAGGCTCAGAATAAGCCCTTTGATGCCAAAACCTCAGTTTTTGTGGTAGATCCTAAGGAATCCTATGTCAAAGGTACTGTTCAAAGTAAGGAAGGAGGGAAGGTCACCGTCAAGACTGAAAAAGGAGAAGTGAGTAAAACGCAAAAAACACATTTATGTAAGTTTCTCCTTTATTCTCTCATGACAACAATGGCTCTGTTTTAACCTTTTCAGGTTGTGACTGTTAAAGATGAACAAGTATTTCCTATGAACCCTCCCAAATATGACAAAATTGAGGACATGGCCATGATGACTCATCTCCATGAACCTGGTGTCCTGTATAACCTCAAAGAGCGTTATGCAGCCTGGATGATCTATGTAAGTATAGTCTGAAATAGCATTTTTTCTGCCATTTTACAGCGGAAATAGGTTTCAATATTTCCTATATATCTGTTCCTCTCTAGCACTAGGCATTTATTAGGACATGCTTCTAGGCCTTCGGCGGCAGCGGCGCGCAGGAAGACAAGAAGCGAGGCCAGTGATTGCCATGGAGCAGTGCCCACGGTCACCGTGGAGCAGTGCCCATGGTCACCGTGGAGCAGCGCCTGCGGCCGGAGCAGCACTGGCCAGACCTTGCAGGGGGAGGTCCTTGGCTTGGCCGGCGCTGCTCCGGCTGCAGGTGCTGGGCCACAATGACCACCTCTGGGCACCGATGCCGCTGAAAGCGGACGAACTTGTCACTGCCAGGCTAGGAGGTGGGGCGGCCGCATGCCTGGGATGCCGATGGTGGGCTCACTGCTGGGCCCACCCCACCCCAGACCCTCGCCCATGCCATCAAGGTCCCAGGCATGTGGGCGCCCTGCCTCCTACTCTGGCAGCAGCAGCTGCATCCAGGAAGGTGGGAAGTGAGGCCTACAGTCGTTGCGGCCCAGAGGCTGGAGCAGCACCAGCCAGCCATTGTGGGGGTGGTGGTCCTCTGCTTGGCTGGCGCTGGGCCGTGGCGACTGCCGGCCTCACTTTCCACCTTCCTGGGCACCACTGCTGGGCTAGGAGGTGGGGCAGGCAGCTGCGTGCCTGGGAACCCAACAGTGGGCTTTCCGTTGGTGCCACGCTGCCCCAGCCCGGCAGGCGGTAAGGAGAGGGCATCTGTGGATGAGGGGGATGGAAGAAGGGGAGTGGCGCCCCCTGGCCTCCACTGCACCATCGGGCCCGTGCCCTCCGGGGCGGGGCCCAGGGCACCGGTGGTGGCAGAGGGTCCCGGTGCCCGTCCTGGCCGCCAGGAAGTCTGGGGCAGCGGCGTCACCACCCAACGCAAAGTGGCACCTGGGGTGGGCCATCCCCTCTCCCCCCTTGCTATGCCTCTGGTGACCTTTATGTTTACCTTAGCAACTGATCCCTCAAGATCAAGTCACACAAAATTGCCGGAAGGATAACCTACAACAATATATTGATACTAGGAAAATGTTTGCTTCTCCCACCCACAGCTATTGTGAAGATTGCAGTATTTCTTATGTATTAAAAAGCTCCCATGTTTTAACCCTGTGAGCTCTAGGTGCATTACAACACTGCAAGTGGATAGGTGAAGGCTAAGCCGACTCTGTCATTCTTGTTACAGACCTACTCAGGCCTCTTCTGTGCCACTGTCAATCCCTACAAGTGGCTGCCAGTGTACAACCCAGAAGTAGTAGCTGCTTATAGAGGCAAGAAGCGTCAAGAAGCCCCTCCTCACATCTTTTCTATTTCTGATAATGCATACCAGAACATGCTAACTGGTGAGTAGATGGATGGTGGTTCAAAACACAGATATTATCTGAAGAGAACTTCAGATTGGCTTGTTCTAGTGACAGAAATAAGTTTTTTAAATGTAGAAATAAGTTTTTAAATACTAAACTTGGCAAACATTGTTTTCTATAATTTATCAAGGGAACATTACATATATATGTATCATTTGGAATAACTGGGAGTTCACATTCCTAATACAGTACAGTAATACCCCGTATAACGTGAGTATCATATAGCGCTAAAACCGCATAACGTTACAAGATTTTCGGAAAAATCTTGTATCGAATAACATGATTTTTAACGTTATCCGATACAGTCGTTCTTAGCAGCAGGGTGGCTGAAAAGCTGAACGGGGTTCTCCGTTCAGCTTCCCAGCCACCCTGCAGCTACGGAGGCAGGGGTGGGGAGGCTGGAAAGCTGACGGGGGGCTCCCCCATCGGCTTACCCAGCCACCCCACAGCTGCGGAGGCATGGGCGGGTGGCTAGGGAAGCCGACAGGGAGTCCCCGTCAGCTTCCCCAGCCACCCTGCAGCTGTAGATCGGGTTCTCTGATCTCTCTGGAGGTGTTTCTGGGCTTCCCCGACGTCCTGAGCCAGTGCAGCAAGCCAGAATGTTAGAGTTCGAATCCCGACATTCTGGCTTGCTGCACTGGCTCAGGACGTCGGGGAAGCCCAGAAACACCTTGGATCGGGTCCCCACACCTCCCTGGACCCAGCGGGAGGGTCAGACACCCCAAAATTGGTAAAAAAAGGACGTTTTTTTAACCAATTTTGGGGGCTCTGACCCCCCCGCCGGGTCCAGGGAGGTGGGCAGACACGATCCAAGCTTTTTCTGAGCTTCCCCGACATCCTGAGCCAGTGTAGCAAGCCAGAATGTCAGAGTTCGAATCCCGACATTCTGGCTTGCTGCACTGGCTCAGGACTTCGGGGAAGCCCAGAAACACCTTGGATCAGGTCTGCCCACCTCCCTGGACCCGGCGGGGGGGGGGGGTCAGAAACCCCAAAATTGCTAAAAAAAAACGGACTTTTTTTTACCAATTTTGGGATCTCTGACCCCCCCCCCCGCCGGGTCCAGGGAGGTGGGAAAACCCGCTCCAAGCTGTTTCCAAAGTTCCCCCACCTCCCTGGAGGCAGCAGCAAGCCAAAATGTCAGGATTCAAATCCCGACGTTCTGGCTTCCTGCAGCCTCCAGGGAAACAGGGCTTTTTTTAACATTGTGTGTTCAATGTATCGCACAACATTAAAAACCGGATAACGACGGGACTTGTGGAACCAAGTCATAACGTTATTCGGGGTACTAGTGTATTTTGATTATGGGATCCCATGACGTATATGTTTGGATATACATTGGATGGATGAATATTAAGTTTTTCAACATTTAAAAAATACTCTATATGTTTCATATGAATTTTATATGTCTCATGACTTTGAAATGTCATTAAAGTAACTTCTTTTTTTAAAAAAAACCTTTCAGATCGTGAGAATCAGTCTATCCTGATCACGTAAGTATTTTTGCCACATGATTTATTAATTGTTTGTTTGTTTGTTTGGTTAGTTATTAAATTATTTCTTTGCTAAACATTTTTACTGACACTGCTGAACTGCAAAACTTGGAAACAACCAGTTACGAATAAAGGAATATTTGTAACTAATTCCTTTTTCATGATAAAGCACACACGGTAATTCAGCTGGCAGAAAACTTTTCACATATGAAGTTTTCAGATGTGTTCTACAAGCATTTTGTCCTAGGCAGGATCTTGTTTGCATGAGTGACAACACACAGTTTGTGAAATTAGGTGCGCAACCAGTTGTACAACTGATTCCATTAAGAATGGCTCACCAGATGGAGAAAACAACTGCACATTTGCTCTTGGACATTGAAGGTTTTTAAGCAGGACTTTGGCTAACAGTTGCTGCAAACAAATTTTAAAAATTCTTCCCGTGGTATAAGTGGTTTAAGTTAATTTTACAGTTGCAGGGTGTTTGTGGTGATTTATTTTGTCCCACAGGCTAATGACTTCTAGAATTCTAATGTTAACTAAAAGTTAGTTTAAAACAACAAAAGTAACTATTTGGGTTGCTTGAAATATCGAGAACTTAAAGAGTAACTTTAAAATCATATCTGAGAAATCATAACTAAATCTTTGAGGGACACTTTAGATCTGAAATTGTTGTCACTTTTGAACACCTCTTTCCAGCTTCTGCTGGATATAAATAGAGCACTGTTATTGCATTATTCTATTCATTAGAATGCCCAGTAACATACTTTATTTTGGCAATAGGCACAATTCAGTGCTTAAATTTATATCCCGCCCAATCAGGGAAACCCAACTCAGGGCACCTTACATAAAGAACAGTATACAAAATAAATAGAATGCAAACAATAAGTTACAGTATACAATAAACAATATACGAGGTGAATACAAATTCAATACATCACATCATATGAAATACAAAATATAACCAGCATATAATAAGAATATATAATACCATCATATAACAACACATGATACAACAATATCAGGCCTCTCACCCTGGCCATTAGCAAGCTTCAAAAAAAGTGACGGCAGCGGCTTGCTGCAACGGTCCTTTGTAGCCCGGGGGGGGGGCTCAGGAACGCCGGCAGGTGGAGAAGTCCAGGTGCTCCCTGCCTGAGTCCTCCTTGCCTGGTCAGGCCAGGCTGAAGTCTGAGGGTGGCAGGGCTGCTTCCTGCTGCGATGGCCCTTTGTAGCCCGGTGTGGGGGCAGTGCTTGGAATAGATAGCTATTCTGAAACATATCACACCAGTTCATACAAGCAATTAGCTAATGCAAAGGTTTCCCAAAGCCTAACAGAAACTCTGGAAGATATGAGGAAAGTGCAGAAGGTTGGGGGTAAAATCTTCCTTTCTAGATGCTCTTCTCCTCTACCCACATTGTATCTCATGCTATAATCAGACTTGGAAAAAGTTTTCCATTGAAAACAATGAAAAGTATTCCAAGCCTAACTGCAGCATAGGGAAAATTTGGGGAGAAATATTTGGAGTGGAGTTTTCATCCTTTTTTCTCTTGCTGTGATACTACCCAAAATGGTGCCAAAGTTGAATGCGGGTGTTAAGAGAATGTGACTACATTGACAAATACTTTGGAAATTGTCCATAATTAGCACAGGTGAATTCAAAGTATTTTTGCAATGATCACGCAACACAAAGCCCAATGTGAAATAGCACAACTCTATTTGCTTCCATTTTTCCTCTTCCCATTGGAGCCTTCTATTCCCCCCACTCCCAAGTTCAGTACAATTCAAAGATGTTTCCTCTGTATGATTGTTTCTTTTCTTCTATAAAAGAATGGATGTGGGACTCTGAATGGTGTTGTGGGGATGAATTAAGGCTAGCATAATATTTTGGGACGATAGGAACACCCATCCCCACAATTTTTCTCACTAGTTGCCTCAAAATATTTCCCTAACAAACTACAAAGCTTAGTGTTAGATCATCTTATCACCATGTGTTGATATATTAGCCTAGGATGAAAGGAGAACCAGGGATTGTCAGATGAATGGTGTCAAATGATGGGGGCTCTGGGTATTTTTCAAACTGCATTCGACTCAGGACTAGTGTAGATACTGGCAATGAAACAATCCAGGTTTTTTGCACAATCACCTAGCCTAAATACAACTGTAAAAAATATTGCAAATTAAGCTGCAGCAATACAGAATTATTCCAATTCGGCTTGCTAGTATAAGGTTGCCCTGGTCCGAAAGCCAGTCATGTCTGACTCTAGGGTTCAGTGTTCATCTCTGTTTATAGCCAAAGAGTCAGTGCTGTCTGTGTCTGTAGACGTTTTCTATGGACATGTGGCAGGCATGCCTCAACACCAGAGTGCACAGAACGCTGTTTATCTTCCCACCAAAGTGGTCCATATTTATCTACTTGCAATTTCTTGCTTTCAAACTGCTAGGTTGGAAGGAGCTGGAACAGAGATTGGAGCTCAATCTGTCATGTAGTACCCAGGAATTGAACTCTGACCTTCAAGTCAGCGAGTTCAGCTTCTTAACCACTTGAGCCACTGCAGTTAGTTACATCCTAACATTGGCTTCAGTGGAAAGCTTTTTCCAAGACTCCTTTCAGTACATGGGGATATGAAGCATACAGGGTTGAAGATTCACTCTTCCTTGTCCGGCTCTGACCAAGCTGTGAACATTACTTTCTATCAAAGAATTAGACCGGGGGGGGGGGGGATTTTCAGTAAAGTCAAAAGAAGGGTTTTTTTAAGCTGGTGGCTGCTTTAGGAGAAGCTGCAGAAGGATTGCAGGAGATTTCAGAAACAGGCTTTAGAGAAGCAGTTCTCAAATGCGCTTATGAAAAAGGTATCATGCCTTTCCATTTTTTGAGAAGGCCTCATATTCCCCACCTCTACTGTCATATATTCCCCATTTTTTTAAAAAAGCAAAGAAAAAAATTAAATCAGTTTCTAATCTAAAAGTAAACACAGAAAGTTTTATCCCACCAAAAATGCAATTAACTGTAAGAAAACATTTTAATTTATTCATTTTAAATAAAAATGCTTCAGCTGAAAATACGTTTCTTCATTGTGAAACTTTCGCCATCCTATGCCCCTGTTGGAACTTCTTCATGCCTTCTCAGGAGCACATGACATCACTTTGGGAATAAGTGCTTCTGAGTGATGTAGAACTCTGTGAAAATCCGTTATGTGATTCCCCCCCCCCTCTTCTAATGAATCAATTTATCCTTCATGATTGGCATTAATCATCCTTCAGACAGCACTGGAGAAAGTGTTACTTACATTTAAAAACTTATTCATACATATGCAACTGAAATGTGCACTCAGACTCATACATATTCTTTATGACGTCATGCCCACAACTCTTAAGCAAATGAAAGACATTCCCAGTTCTAATTGTAGAGGAGGAGGATTATCCAAAAATCTCTTATGTGATTTCTGAGTGTTTCATATATGAAGTTCTCCCCAAAAGCTTCCACATTCTTTCTCCTTTTAAACAACAGTGGAGAATCTGGTGCTGGGAAGACTGTGAACACGAAACGTGTCATCCAGTACTTTGCAACAATTGCAGCCACTAGTGACAAGAAGAAGGACGAGCCAGAGGCACAAGGCAAAATTAAGGTAGGTTTTGAGACAGAAAAGAGTGATATATAAGTTTGCATCACTTCTGTAGGACTAAAGGCAGATGAACTGGCAATGGTATTTAATTACAGGGCACCCTGGAGGATCAAATCATCAGTGCCAACCCCTTGCTGGAGGCATTTGGAAATGCCAAGACTGTGAGGAATGACAACTCTTCACGTTTTGTAAGTCTTGTGCAAGATGAAAAGGGCTTTAATCTCTCTTGAGGAAGACTGCAGCTAAGCGTATGCAGTACAGTATTGCCATCCTGGAATCTGGGATGGTGGTAACAGGTTGTGACAGCCACAACACTCACCAGGGTGGACATGGCAAGGGTAACTCTGGGCACCATGAGCTCCAAACCTCTGACTACTGTTGAAACCTGTCTTTATTGGGTTGGAGTAACAGGGTACACCATCAGTTGGGTGCCTTGTACCTCGTGTCCCAAGACTATGACATACAATGACTTGTCTTTTCTTTCATAAAAGGGTAAATTTATCAGAATCCATTTTGGTGCCACAGGAAAACTGGCTTCTGCGGACATAGAGACATGTAAGGTTTTTTTTTTTTTTCTTTAAATGCTTCAGCTGGTCTTGTCTTCCTTTCTCTTTCCTGAACTAATTATACTCTGTTGTTTTGGCAGATCTGCTGGAGAAGTCCAGAGTTACTTTTCAGCTAAAAGCTGAAAGAAGCTACCACATCTTTTATCAGATCATGTCCAACAAGAAGCCAGAACTGATTGGTAATTAGCCTCTATCTTAGTGCCGGTGGCTATAGCCTTGGCAACTTTGGCTACTGCTAATATTTTCTCTAAACACCTTGATTATATGGTGGATAGCAGTAAAGGCCTATCTGTTCTTCTCCATTTTCAGAGATGCTCCTGATCACCACCAACCCCTATGACTATCACTTTGTCAGTCAGGGTGAGATCACTGTTGCCAGCATTAACGATCAAGAAGAGCTGATGGCAACTGATGTAAGTAACATGGAGAACTCGTCACTTGCTTCCACAAGGGACAGGGACACTTCTATCAGAGGCCTGTCAGTCTCCACTACGACTAACTCCAAAGTAGCAGGAAACTAAGATGTAATTACAAAAGGGACCTTTGGCGGGTGAATCACAGGCCACTGAAGGATGAAGTGGTCCTCCAAATTCTCTGCCTCTGAATGAGGCAGCAGATCTAAAGATGCAGTTTTGGATCAGAATGATAATGTTAACCACTGATCTCAACTGCCAGGAAGCCATTGACATCCTGGGCTTCACTGCTGAGGAGAAGACAGCCATTTACAAGCTGACAGGGGCCGTGATGCACTACGGGAACATGAAGTTCAAGCAGAAGCAACGTGAGGAACAGGCTGAGCCAGATGGCACTGAAGGTATTTGCAAAATTCACTGCAGACCTTTTGATACTTGCATGGTAAGCTCATGTACCAGGACCAGTAATTATTTTAAACAAAGATTAAGTGATTAGAATAAATAGTATGGATATAATAATTTTCATGATATTGTTATCTTCTTTATTTAATGTTTCTTAAAGAAATGCTTTAGAGTTTATTTTATTCAATATTTGAGCAAGAATCTAATATATTATTATGAAACTATTGACCAAATAAAGAAAGAACCTGAAATATGGATAATTTTGTAGTTTAATGTTTTCATAAGTTAAATCTATTTGAACCCAGGCAAAGGATCATTTAGTCATTTTTAACTTTTAACTTTTTTCTCTTTCTAGTACACATTGCTAACCCTTTTGCCTTATGTTTGTTCTCAGTTGCTGACAAGGCCGCCTACCTCATGAACCTCAACTCAGCAGATCTCTTGAAAGCTCTGTGCTACCCACGAGTCAAGGTCGGCAATGAGTACGTCACCAAAGGGCAAACTGTCCAGCAGGTAACTACCTAAAAAACAAGAGTTGCTCTATGAAGTCATTCTCATAGATTGTACTTCCTTAACAGTTTGCTCTTCTGCTTGACATGCTAACTCCAGGTTTTGTATCATGTTATTCCAGGTGTATAATAATGTTGGTGCATTGGCTAAAGCTGTCTTTGAGAAGATGTTCTTGTGGATGGTTGTTCGCATTAACCAGCAACTGGATACTAAGCAACCACGGCAGTATTTCATCGGCGTACTGGACATAGCAGGCTTTGAGATCTTCGATGTAAGGGATAATTTATTTATTTATCTATCTATTTATTTATTCAAACCTGTATGCCGCCCTACTCGCAGAGTGACTCAGGTTGGCTAACAGTATCACAGAACATCACACAATCACAATAATAAGTTCAATAATAAAATCAAACAATCCAATACAAATTTAAAAGAGAATTTACAAGAGTTTAAAATTTTAAAGTGTTAAAAGAGTTAAGGGAGAGAGGGAAATTGCCAAATCAGCCAGCAGGCCGGGGTTATCCTGTTACTAGTACCCCACACCTGCCCCACCAGCCAAATCTTTACACCTTTTCTGAAGGGCAGCAGCTCTATCTGGAGACCAACTCAATTGGCAACCAGTGCAGCTCCTGAAGCATCCCCTTGTCGGTGAGCCAGTGACCAAACCACACAACTTATTGAGGTGATCTAAAGTGTGTTTGATAGAGAATAAAATAACCTTTGCTATGGCACCATTAGAATGTTGGTCAGACTTCAGAAACAGTTTTTATGACAATGTTTACCAAAAAAAAAAATCCTCAAATGACATCACAAAAGCGTTCAAATGAAAGGGACAAATCTGTTGGAAACTGAGCAAAACCATCCAACGTCCTCATCAGCAATCTCTAACAACCACGGAAAGTGGTTTGGGTCGATTTCAGACAGATTTGTCCCTTTTATCTGAGTTTTTTCAGGATTCTGGTCGAGGACATTTGGATAAACATTGTCATAAAAACCTTTTGGAAAGCCCAAACAAAATTCTAATAGTGCCAGAACATAGGTTATTTTATCATCTATCTAACACAGTTTGGATCACTACAATCGGTTGAGTGGTTTGGTTGCTGGATCACCAACAACAGGACCCCCTTAGCAAAAATGTCATTTTTACAGGGCAACTTCCAAGTGCAAGGATGTCATCAATTTGCATTCCCGGTCATTGAGTCCTAGCATTCCTGATAGTCGCCAAGAAGATCTTTCATATGGCATAATCCTTATTTTCGTCAGTGCTGTAGTTTCGTTGTGGCAACTCGTCAAAAGTACACAATCAAATTCATGAACTATAAACCTGATGGTAGAGTCCTTAGACTCTACCTGCCACACTTTTTTTTCCAGGAGGGGGCACACCAAAGCATGTTTTAATGGTGTTGGAAAGACCCACTTCCTGCAATGAGGATTAGAAGGGATTAGGGAAATTCTCTTTGCAGTAAACTTTTTCTACTTTAGATTTTTCCAAGGGTTTTTCTTCTGAATTGTTCTAATCAGCTCAGTTTTAAGAGGACAGTCGTAAGTAAAGGTGCAGAAAGAGTGCAGTGGACTTTTACAAGTGGTACCCAGAATTCAAAATGATGAGATTGATAAGGCATAGGTTCACAATTGCAAAAACTAGCTAGTATCCCTAAAAGTATATATGGTGCAATACTCAAAACTAGAAGAAAGAAATGAATGTGTCTGATATAAGCACAACACTGCATAAGTGCCCAAATAAAGCTAATAGGTATGCATCAGTCTTTCCCACTCAGGGATTGATATGATTTATAACCCTTCCTTTTCCTACTATATTCTTCATATAATTTTAACAAACACACTTGAATATAGACTTTGTAGACATTCTTATTATTCAAGGTCATGATAGCTTTATACTAGTGTTTCCCAACCTTTGGTTTTTGGACTTCAATTCCCAGAAGCCTAAGTCAATTCCCCAAAGCACTGATCAGCCAATGAACTGATGCAAGCTTTTGGGAACTGAAGTCCCCCTGTGGGTTCCACATTAGGAACCACTGCCTTATACAGACCTAAAGCTACACATGGAAAATAAAGTATCATCAAATATGTACAAACTACAATTAAGGGTGAGTCACATTGACTTGATTTTTTTTTTAAAAAAAATCACTTTATTTTCCTAGTTTAACAGCCTGGAGCAGCTGTGCATCAACTTCACCAATGAGAAACTGCAACAGTTCTTCAACCACCACATGTTTGTGCTGGAACAAGAGGAGTACAAGAAAGAAGGGATTGAATGGGAGTTCATTGACTTTGGGATGGATCTGGCTGCCTGCATTGAACTCATTGAAAAGGTTCTTCTAAACATAAGCTTGCCATTTTCTCAGTTTTGTCATAGTGAAAAAGTTGTGCCCATGGTTTTAGTAATGAAGCAGTCTTGCATTCTCTCCCTTAGTAAATGCAAATGTAGTAAATCTGTATAGACAGGCAAGGCTACTTTAGGTAGTGCTCAGTCATACAAATACTAGCAAGAAAGCCCTACTAAGTACATTGGAATTACTACTAAGGAAATGTACTTAATATTTTCATAATATCTTTTAAAACATTCTTCTGAAGTCTTCCCAAGACAAAGCTATTATTTGAGATCATTTTCACTAACAGATCTGTGAAAATATTCCATTTGTGTCTGCTGCTACTGTTCATGCTAAATTCCAAAGTGAACTCTGGAGGAATCAGATTACATCCTTCCCAACAAATGTAATGGGTGCATGGGTACCCACTATAGGTAAAGATAAAGGTCACCCTTGTTTGAAAGCCAGTCATGTCTGATTCTAGGGTTCATTGCTCATCTCTGTTGATAGCCAAAGAGCCAGTGTTGTCTGTGTTTTACAGATGTTTCTGTGAACATGTGGCAGGCATGACTAGATACTGGATTGCACGGAACACTGTTTAATTTCCCACCAAAGTGGTACCTATTTATATACTTGCAATTTCTTGCTTCCAAACTGCTAGGTTGGCAGGAGCTGGGACAGAGTCGGGAGCTCATTCCATCATGCAGCACTCGGGTATCGAACTGCTGACCTGCTACCTTCCAGTCAGCGTCTTTACCACTGGAGCCACTGCAGTCACTATACCCACTATTGGTACACAAGACCAATTGGACAATGTGCAGATTTAAACTCAGTCTCCTCTTTCTGTCTTGCACAATGCCAGGATGAATTAGTTTCCCAGTTCAAAGAAAATACGTATGCATACAAGTTAGAGTGTGTCTCTCTCTTTGCGTGCATATGTGTTCAGTATTGAATAAGCAAATCTATTTCTTGCAAAAACAAAAAAGTACATTCTAGATGGTACTCCTAGCATTATGCTGTGTAGAAGTAAAGTTATACAAACTCTTTTCTAATCTGTGAAATAATCATTTAAAATACTTCTTCCAGTCAGTAGCACTTCATAATATGTAACATCTATCCAAAGAGAGAGGCTCCTATTGACACAGATAACTAAGTCATATATACGAGAGGCATTTAACACACTACATTTTTCACATGATTGAAATGTTTTCTCTGCTTCTTACAGCCCATGGGCATTTTCTCCATCCTAGAGGAGGAGTGCATGTTCCCCAAGGCAACAGACACTTCTTTCAAGAACAAGCTCTACGACCAGCATCTTGGCAAGTCTCCCAACTTCCAGAAACCCAAACCTGCCAAAGGCAAGGCTGAGGCTCACTTCTCCCTGGTGCATTATGCTGGGACTGTGGACTACAACATCTCTGGTTGGCTGGACAAGAACAAGGATCCCCTCAATGAAACTGTTGTGGGACTCTATCAAAAGTCTTCTATGAAGACCTTGGCCTTACTGTTTGCTGATCGCCCTGCAGAAGGTAATTTTTTGTAAGTTTAAACATATTCCTGAATAAGATTCTAGGTTCAATAGCAACCACCACTACCGTCACTGCTGTTATGATCACCATAACTGCTCTTTATTGGGAATTTATTTATTTATTTATTTATCATATTTCTGTGCCACCCTCCTCACGAATGACTCAGAGTGGCTAAAAATAGTAAAAAAAAAACCATCAATAAAACCAGCAATAAAATACCCACCCATCTAAGAAGAGTTAAAAGTTAAAATTTAAATATTAAAAGATTAAAAAGGGCTTCCCATCCATGTCGCCCCTGTGACCTTCATAGCAGTGGCATGGCTGGGAAGCCAAAAAGGGAGCCCCTGTTCAGCTTGCCAGCCACGCTGCCGCTACAAAGGGTGTGGCAGCGGATTCAAACCTCCAAACCAAGCGCCGATCCCACACTGTGAATGGCGCTTGGGTGGGAGGAAAGCATGGATGCGCGAGCGATCACCCTTTTGCTTGTGAAGGGAAATGCGTTCCCTTCGCAAGCAAAGGGCAATTGCTCACTGGGTTCACTCATTGCTTGCAAAGAGAATGTGCGTTCCTTCTGCAAGCAAAGGACTATCCCACACTGTGTACTATTAATAGAACAGAGTGACTTTAGGATTTGGGTATATGTCATGCATAGACTGGGGAAGATTTATCAAGAATTGTGGTTCTAGAAATGGTATGAGAAAAGGAATTCATGATCATAAGCCTTTTTATCTTGAGTTTAAATCAAACAATTTAAATCAGAAATTTCTCAAGGCTTGATTTTAAAAAATCAATTCAAT
Source organism: Furcifer pardalis (assembly GCA_030440675.1). Lineage (NCBI taxonomy): Eukaryota > Metazoa > Chordata > Lepidosauria > Squamata > Chamaeleonidae > Furcifer > Furcifer pardalis. The sequence goes on along the minus strand of CP126893.1, from coordinate 58,703,347 downwards.
TCAATTCAACTATTTGACTTGTATGCCGCCCCACTCATAATGCAACTCTGGGCAGCTGACAAAAAGCAAAATACTGTATCACAGTTACAATAAATACAATTACAATATAGCAGTTATAAAATATCACAGTTACAAAATATCACAATTACAATTTTTTCCACTAGAGTGGATCAGGGAGGCTCTCTAGTTGTTCCATCGGCCAGAGAAGCGCGTCTCTCTGGCACAAGACAGAAGGTCTTCTCAGTGTCTGCCCCGGCCCTATGGTACCTCCTGCCAATGGAGTTACGTCTCCAGACGGAGTTGCTGCCCTTTAGGAAAAAATTAAAAACATGGCTGGCATGGCAGGTATGGGGTGTGGGAGGGTCTATGACTCCAGCCCGCTGGTTTATTTAAGCCCCGCTTGCCCTCAATTAGCTTTTGGCTTTTGATTTTAAAGTTTTAAATTGAGAGATTTTTTTAAGATTGCTTTTAAGAGTGTTTTATTGTGGGTTTTTTTTATGAATTGTGAGCTGCCCTGGGGCACCTCGGTGAGGAGGGCGGTTGATAAATATGAATAATAAATAAATAAATAACAATAAATATAAAGTAATTACCAAAACATTTCAAAAGCAAAACTCAGAAATACATTACAAACTCAGCCCAAATCACTCTGTCCATATCCTCCAGGCCTAGTCAGCTGAGGGTTAGAGTCCAGTGATAGTGGTGGGCAGCGGTTGCATTGTCAAGCCCTGCCAAGCTGCACAGCTGTCCTTTCCCCTCCAGGCCAGGCTGGCCGAGGAGAGACTGGTGGTGGTGGAGAGCGTCGGCAGTGTTTTCTTCTCCCAACCAGAGGATGCTGGTCGGGAATCCAGCAGCAGCAGTGGCGTGGAGGGGCCCGGGGGTCAGTTGGGCGGTGATGTCTGGCCTCCTGCAAATGCCGTGGCTTTTCTTCTCCCCAGCCCCAAAGAGAGGGTCCCAGTGGTCAGCTGGGTGGCGGTGTCTGGCCACCTGCAAATGCCGTGGCCTTTCTTCTCCCCAGCCCCAAAGGGAGAGGCCCAGGGGTCAGCTGGGTGGCAGTGTCAAGATTTGAAACTTCTATCACTATTCTGACATTTATTGTGACCCAAATATTAGTATACCAATGTCCCATGATGATAAATGATCTTTCCTTTATATTCAGCCATCACAGATGTCATTTTATGATTTCTCATAGTACAATATCCTACCAATAGTGGAGTAAATATTGTGAGGGCTTGACACTGTAGTAAAGTACTTGACATATGTGATTTTATGAGGCACAATGTGATATAAGATTCTTGTTATATCGAGTTTAACTGTAGTATTTTGTTTTATTATTCAGAGGGAGGCAAGAAGGGTGGCAAGAAGAAGGGGTCTTCCTTCCAGACTGTCTCTGCACTTTTCAGGGTAAAGTAAAATCATCTCTTAAGACATCTAATTTGTGAGGTGAAACAATAATTTACCAATTTGACAACCACAGAGTAACAACATGCTTGTACGCATAAGCTTCATATATCTATAGTGGAATACATTCAGCAGGAGAAACCCCTCGGTAGCTCATTGGCAGGGATATGCTTTGTAAATTAAAAAAATCAAGTTAGGGTTAGGAAAATCCATCTGAAACCTTAGGGTGTTATTGCTATTTAGCTCACTGTACTCAGGCAGATATGTAAACAATATGAACTGGAACAAGGTAAGCCTTTATCCCTTTTGCTACCGATACAAATATGAATACAAGGATGAACCAAAGCAAAGATCTTTGTAATCAAAACAGTGCACAGTCAATCAATTAGACAAAATGGGGAAAAATCCACTTGGAAGTGGTGAAATGTCTTCACATTATGAGTTCAAGTTCTTAAGAGAAAATGTGAATCCAATCAGAATTGGTACACTACATGTTATCGACTGTTTTTATGCAAATGTATATTTCAGTGAGTTCTTCACTAAATTTTCCAAGTCTTCCTGACAGTCACGAAATATTTAGAAGTTTATGTATGTAAATGGCAAGAAATCTACAGCTATCTATAGATCTATATATAGCACCAAACGTTTAATTGGCTTGGTAGGTAGGTAGGTAGGTAGGTAGGTCGGTAGATAGATAGATAGATAGATAGATAGATAGATAGATAGATAGATAGATAGATAGATAGATAGATAGATAGATAGATAGATAGATAGATAGATAGATAGATAGATAGAGTCATACCTTGCATAACGAATTTAATGCGTTCTGCGAGGCTGCTCACTATGCGAAAAATTCGCTATGTGAGTCAGACTCGCATAACGAATTTTTTGCTATGCGAGTTGGACTTTTCCCTATGGAAAAACTCGCATAACAAGAGTTTCTATGAGGAAAAACATGGAAACGCTCATTATGTGAGTTTTTCCATAGGGAAAAGTCCGACTAGCATAGCAAAAAAAATTGTTATGTGAGTCAGACCACTTAGCAAAAACTTGCTCGTTATGTGAGTTTTTCGCTAAGCGAAATGCTCGTTATATGAGGTTTGACTGTAGATAGATAGATAGATAGATGGATAGATAGATAGATAGATAGATAATCTCAGTGAAATATATCAACTAAATCTTAATTATGACCAACACAGGAGAATTTGAACAAGCTGATGAGTAATTTGAGGAGTACCCACCCACATTTTGTACGCTGCCTCATCCCCAATGAAACTAAAACCCCTGGTGAGTTACAGAGTTATAATTTGATTTTAAACAGATGAATGTTATACAGTACACTCAAGGGTTACATTGCAGTATCCAATTTCTCCCATATTTTTTTCAGGTGCCATGGAACATGAGCTTGTTTTACATCAGTTGAGGTGTAACGGTGTACTGGAAGGTATCAGAATTTGCAGGAAGGGATTCCCCAGCAGGATCCTTTACGCTGACTTCAAACAAAGGTTGGTATACCCCATATTACTAGAGTATTCAAGTTATCTGGAGTTGTGAATATACTTGGTCAAGTCTAACAAGGATAGTGTACTATGTCTTATATGCATGGTTATAAATTACAATACTGGACCAAAAGCAATGCCAAAAGTTTCAAATACCAGTAATTTCTTCTGCTACACTTAGATGTAAATTCAAAAGTTGTCAGGCATCCCAAGCAAAACCCACAGTTATTTAAAGCATAATAAAAGGCCACAACTGACAGTATACTTTTACATATCATCACTCTTCTGGTTTTTGAGGTAATTATTTATATATGTGATAATAGTTCATTAAATATTAAATACTGAATCAGATACAACACTAGACCAGTAAGGCTCTTCTTATTAAGACTTCAAATGATAAGAATCATCATCTTCTGCTTTCTCTAACAGATACAGAGTTTTAAATGCAAGTGCTGTCCCTGAGGGACAGTTCATGGATAGCAAAAAGGCTTCTGAGAAGCTTCTTGGATCCATTGATGTTGACCACACTCAATATAAATTTGGCCACACCAAGGTAACATTATTCTCTGTTCCATGACTATATTGTCTGAGTTTGTTGGCACAGTTGGCAATATCTCACTGCACATTCTTTTTCTTTCTCAGGTGTTCTTCAAAGCTGGCCTTCTGGGTCTTCTTGAGGAGATGAGAGATGATAAACTGGCTCAGCTGATCACACGTATACAAGCTGTGTGCCGTGGTTATGTGATGAGAGTGGAGTTCAAGAAAATGATGCAACGGAGGTAGTTTTATCATCAATAATAGGATTTTTATTCATAATGACCCACCTGACTACAATACAAAAAACATCCAGGACTACACCACAAGTCATGTGACAGCAAATATGTATCACTGCCATCATCTTTACACAGGAAAGAAACTAGAGCCAATTCAAACTTTTGTATATGTTTCTGTGGAAGATTTTTCAGAATATATAAATATATGTGCCAGATGAAGAAGCATCACATCACTATATAACCTAGAAAAAGGCAGGATAAGATGTCACTAATAGGCTTTCTTATAGATCTCATATGGATTTTACTCACAGTATGAGTTAAGCTGCCTGATATGCTACATAGCATGGGAGGATCTGGGTCTAAGTAAGCATGAAAGAAACATGTATGAAAACGTTATCATCAATGGCAAGAAGGTAGACAAAAATTTCTGTTGCTTAAGGAAGTAAAGAATTGTTCATATTTTATACATCCATCTGACCTAAATAACACAGTAATTTAGAATTTGACTGAGTGTGAACAAAACATGGACTGTCTCATTTTGGAACTGAAAACGACTGATTACTTAATCAGATAATTTAGATAATTTACTATAGAAGCAAAAGAGTTACTGAAGAAACCTGACTCATGCTGAGGCTATTCTGAAATGATAAAATATTTTTTTTTGTCACCTCACAGAGAGGCCATCTTCAGTATTCAGTACAATATTCGCTCCTTCATGAATGTGAAGCACTGGCCCTGGATGAAGATGTATTTCAAGATAAAGCCTCTGCTGAAGAGTGCTGAAGCAGAGAAGGAAATGGCCAACATGAAGGAAGAGATTGTGAAAATAAAGGAAGAGCTAAGCAAGGCAGAGGCCAAAGTAAAGGAACTGGAAGAAAAAATGGTGACACTCTCTCAAGAGAAGAATGACTTGCAACTCCAAGTCCAGTCTGTAAGCATATTTTATGCATCATTTTCCCTTACTGACACTGTGCCTCATATGGTAAAAATAATCTATATGTGGCTAGAGAAATTTCAGTTTGGTCATTTGGGATTAATTACACAGCACCTTCAAATATGACTACATCTAATAAATGTCAACATCTATATCAACCTAATATCCTTATTTACCTAGCCCTGAATATTAGCATAGTTAATTTTCCTTTGATCTTGCTGTCAGTTATTTAGTTCTCTTAATTGAATTCATTATAGCATACAAGAAAACAACATGTGTATTTCCATCTGTAGGAAGCTGATGCTGTTGCAGATGCTGAGGAGAGATGTGATCAATTGATCAAATCCAAAATCCAGTTGGAAGCTAAGATTAAGGAGCTGAATGAACGGGCAGAAGATGAAGAGGAAATGAATTCTGAGCTGACATCCAAAAAGAGGAAACTGGAGGATGAGTGCTCAGAGCTCAAGAAAGACATTGATGACCTTGAATTAACTCTGGCTAAAGTTGAAAAGGAGAAGCACTCCACAGAAAACAAGGTAAACCCTGTCTGGCTATACACTCCCTCGATTAATGTTAACTGGGATTTGCACAGAATAGTAAAATGCTGGATTTATGCATTTCTTTTTTAAAAGGTAAAAAACTTGACTGAGGAGATGGCAGTCTTGGATGAGACCATTGCCAAACTGACCAAGGAAAAGAAAGCCCTTCAAGAGGCCCATCAACAGACACTGGATGACTTGCAGGCAGAGGAAGACAAAGTGAATTCTCTGACCAAAGCAAAGGCCAAGCTGGAGCAACAAGTGGATGATGTAAGAAAAAGGAGAGAGAGGAGGACAGTCCTAAGGTAAAGGTAGCACTACAGAAACAAACATTTTATCACTTCTTTCTCTTCAGCTTGAAGGGTCTTTGGAGCAAGAGAAGAAGATTCGTATGGACCTTGAAAGAGTCAAGAGGAAGCTAGAAGGAGACTTGAAGCTGGCCCAAGAATCTATAATGGACTTGGAAAACGATAGGCTCCAATTGGAAGAGAAGCTTAAGAAGTAAGTATAGCCTACTACAGAATATGTCTTGGATTATAAGTATTAAACCTCTTAGTATGTAATCTGGAAAAATAATACTTGCTGTTTTATTGTATAAAGGAAAGATTTTGAAACAAGCCAGATACAAAGCAAGATTGAAGATGAGCAGGCTTTGGGTGGTCAATTTCAGAAGAAAATCAAAGAGCTACAGGCAAGTGAAACTTCCCCATGATTCCATGACTTAGTTCATCTGTTAGGATTTTTTTTTATTTGAATGGCTACTTCTTTCATTTTGTTTTTTAGGCTCGTATTGAAGAACTAGAGGAGGAGATTGAGGTTGAGCGAGCATCTCGGGCCAAAGCAGAGAAGGCGCGGTCTGATCTCTCCAGGGAACTTGAGGAGATCAGTGAGCGTCTGGAGGAAGCTGGTGGGGCAACAGCAGTTCAAATTGAAATGAACAAGAAACGTGAGGCAGAATTCCAAAAAATGCGCAGAGACCTTGAAGAGGCCACTTTGCAGCATGAAGCCACTACCTCTGCCCTCCGCAAGAAGCATGCAGACAGTGCAGCAGAGTTTGGGGAGCAAATTGACAACCTGCAGCGAATAAAACAGAAACTGGAGAAAGAAAAGAGTGAGCTGAAGCTGGAAATTGATGACCTTGCTGGCAACATGGAGTCTGTCTCCAAAGCTAAGGCATGTTCTAGATTTTTGCAATGTTTTAGTTTAAACAGGTGAAGGAATATTGGAGAGAATAGTTTTTTAATCTTATTAATATATTCATCAGAAGTCAAGAACATGCAGGTAACAAGAAGAACTATGTGTAAGCATGAGGCTAAATTGATTTTTATAGACCTACACAATCCATTTAACCCTACTTTAAATCATAAGCTGCCCATAGAGTAAATCATGTGTCCATTTACATTGATCTTTCATTTATATGCAAGCTTTGTTGGCACTGTCTGCATTTGTGCCACAAATATTAGAGAAGTAAATGAGTTCTTTCTTACCTATATGGCCACATTCCCTGTCTGGGGAAAGTAGATTGGCCTATGACTTTTGGCAGGTGATAAAGACATTCCTCTCCTATTCAGTATTTCCCTCCCAGGGCTAACAATGTGTTTCAGGTTTGAGACTTAAGAGTGGGTTTCTATTTTTTTTTTTTAATTGTGTCATTCTTTGTTTTCAGAACCACCTTGAGGCAAAAATGTGCTCTAATAATGTTTTAATAAATTTTAAAAAGTTACCTTCGGGGTACACTAATAATTTAGACAAGTGCTTTATAAAATTTGGCTACAAGAGGATAGAACCACATTCTGGGAATTTGTTGAAGCTGACCATATTCAGACAATACAATAAATAACTCATACAGCAAAACTTCATGGTTTGTATAACTGCTTCTAGAGGATTCAGGCAGCATGCATCAGTAATCCAAAAATATTTGTTCCTTGTGATCATAAGCCTAGAGCAGTGATGGTGAACCTTTTAGAGACCAAGTGCCCAAACTGCAACCCAAACCCCACTTATTTATCACAAAGTACCAAAATAGCAACAGGGGAGGAAGGAAACACTCCCATTGGGCTGTTGAGCAGAAGTGAACTCTGTGCTGAGACAGGGAGGAAGCACTCCCATTGGGCTGCTGAGGAAAGGGGTGGGTGAACTCTGTGCAGGGGTGAGGGAGGAAGTGTTCCCATTGGGCTACTGGCAGAGGGGTGGGGGAAAACTATGTGCTCGTGTGACTGCACAGGTGCCCACAGAGAGAGCTCAAAGTGCCACCTCTGGCACGTGTGCCATAGGTTCACCATCACTGGCCTAGAGCATGGGTTTTGATCTAAACTTGCAAAAGGATTCCAAAGTGTTTTCTATAGGGTCAATGTGGTTATGCTACACTGCACTGACAAAGAGACTCTTGAGAAGAATGGTTTAGGGGGGAGCTAAGAGAGGTGCCACCATTCAGTGAGGCAAATCATATGGCAAAGAAGCCACTCTGGGGTAAAAAAGAAATCTGTTTTTAATTTATTTTCTTTATTAAAATGTCTCTTTAAGCAAATGTCGCAGAAGTCACAAGTTACGTGGCTATTATAAAATGAGATCACAACATAAAAAAAGGTTGAAAAATACTGATCTAAAAAGTTTCTGCTGGAATCTAGCAAACAGTAATAAATTTGGAACTGGGCCTTTTATACAGAAATAGATTTTATTATTAAGGAAACCAGTTTTTTTAATTACTAGGTAACCATATGATTAAATAAAATACATTAGCATATTGTACAATGTTTCTAGAGGTCCATTGTTTTCAGAAACTATATACAGGGTGGCCTATAAGTCCCTACCTGGCCCAAAAGTCCCTACCTGTCCACTCTGTGGGCACACAAGTAATCCAGGATTCACCCCGCCCCTCTGCCCAGCAGTCCAATGGAAGCACTTCCTCCCTCTTCCCAGCAAAGAGTTCACCCTGCCACTCTGCCCAGCATCCCAATGGGAGTGCTTCCTCCCTCCCCCAAGTGACTCCTACTCTCTTAGTGTCATTATAATTCTAATGATGAGCTGAAGGCAATCGTTACTGCAGCATTTGGAACAATAACATGAACATGGTGTTGCATAATATTATGTAGTGAGAATGAGGGACAGCACACAGATACACTGAATACATAAGATATATGGATGGGTAGGGACTTTCAGTCCGGGTAGGGACTTACAGGCCACCCTGTATATTTACTAGTTAGAAAATCTTTTACTTCGTAACTTGTATATGTACAAAAATTCATCCTATTGAATCCTCATGTAGGCAAATCTGGAGAAGATATGCCGCACCTTGGAGGATCAGCTTAGTGAGCTAAAATCAAAGGAGGAAGAACACCAGCGAACTATCAATGACCTGACAGCCCAAAGAGCTCGTCTGCAGACAGAAACAGGTGCGATTCTACATTCCCATCGCTGAAATTACACCCAAATCATTCTGTTGATATTTTCTGAGTTTTCTTAACTTCATGTGAATGGGGAGTGAATATTTTTCAGATTTGGTTAGAACTTTGTTTGAAAGTACAGTACTGTACTGTAATTCACAGTAATTTTAGTAGGGTTTGTTTTAAAGTAGATACTGTACAGGAAGTCCTATGGTAGATATGAGTTCAGCAACTGTTTATTTATTTGTTTGTTTGTTTTTTATTTATTTAAATTTGTTTATTGCCCTCCTCCCAAAAGGGATCCAGGGCGATCTACAACAATTATAAAATCATTTTTTAAAATTAAAAACTCTAAAAACTTTTTAAAACTTGGTATTAAAAGCCAAAAATTACAACACAGGCATACTGGGGTCAAACCAACCAATTGGCTGGGAATATTGAACCATCCACTCCCCAGACCAAACCTGCTAGCCAGGTTTTCACTCCTTTTCTAAAGGACTTGTGACTATGGAGAAATAAATTATTTATAAAAGGAAGGATACATTTAAAGGGAATAACATTTTTTCCTCATCAGGTGAATGCTCACGCCAAGTAGAGGAAAAAGATACATTGATTTCTCAGCTCACAAGAGGAAAGCAAGCATTCACACAACAGATTGAAGAACTGAAGAGGCAACTTGAGGAAGAAACAAAGGTATGAATTGTGTCAAATCTATCACATGGATCTAAACCCTTCCTTTAAGAATAAATACTGTACCTGTAAAAGTTACTGTTTACAGTACAGTGTTGGCTCTTTGGCTACAAACAGAGATGAGCACTGAATCCTAGAGTCAGATATGACTGTCTTTCAAGTAAGGATGACTTTTACCGTTACACATTAAAAACCTTTAGTGTTTTTTTGCAAAGAATAGAAACTGCAGATGCTTCAAAGAATAGTTTCAACAACACAGTCAGAAAAATGTGTTCAATTCCCTTTCATTTTTATTTGACAAGCCATGGGATGTTCAGAAATGTTTCTGCAGATTTGACAGGTGGCTTCACAAATCTCTTCTTCAAAAAGATCAAAGAAGGCTAAAACTAACCTGGCCCAATCCCTTAAACTTTACCATTTGGGTTATTCCTTTTTTGCTGGCGATAGGTAAACAAATGTTCATAACTTGCCCTACAATATGGCTTCAAACAAATTATTGGAGCAGAAGAATTCTGCCCCATGGCATGGAAATTAATGTCATACTATGATGGCCACTAGTAATTTTACATTTGCAGAATGTAGCAAATGTAATGGGAATTAATAGATTAATATAATACACACCTACTGAGAAGTAATGAATTATGAGCAATGAGAGTTAAGGAATTGAGTGAGCTCTCTTCCCAGCAAGGTGGATATACAATTGCAGCCTAAATATTATTGCCACAATATCCAATCCTGTTGTGCTGAATGTGTTACTCTTCTCTTACTTCAGGCAAAGAATGCCCTGGCCCATGCTTTGCAGGCTGCTCGCCATGACTGTGACCTGCTCCGGGAGCAATATGAAGAGGAACAGGAAGCTAAGGCTGAGCTGCAACGTGCCCTGTCCAAAGCCAACAGTGAAGTTGCTCAGTGGAGGACCAAATATGAAACAGATGCCATTCAACGGACAGAAGAGTTAGAGGAAGCCAAGTAAGTGCAAACACTCATTTCTGAGTGAGAAGTAATGAAGATGAGAACATTAGCATGTTAAATATGCACTTTGATGTTAACCTAGGAAGCTTTCTGAACATCTTTGTAGAGGGTGCACTGAGAAACACAGTGGTATTAGATCAAGAAAGGCACATTTTGATTTTGTTCTGGGATCAAGGAGACTACAGAGATTCGTTTACATGATGATACATGTTAACAAGCATGGTCTGTTCCTGGGATTCCATAAATATCATCAAATTGTCCAAAATGTTGGTAAGGGATGATAAAGCATCACTGCATGCTATAATTACATTTCTCCAGGAGAAAGTTGGCCCAGCGTCTGCAGGAAGCTGAAGAACATGTAGAAGCAGTGAATGCCAAATGTGCTTCTCTTGAGAAGACGAAGCAGAGGTTGCAGAATGAAGTGGAAGACCTGATGATTGATGTGGAACGGTCCAATTCAGCCTGTGCAGCTCTAGATAAGAAGCAGAAGAACTTTGATAAGGTATTTCTGGAAATATTAAGAAATGGCACTGCGCAGGCTGCAAATAGTGTTCTGCTTTTGTTCTGTTCTATCTTATGTTAAGATATATTCGGTGTTGTTTTGTAGATTTTGGCAGAGTGTAAGCAGAAATTTGAGGAAGCTCAAACTGAATTGGAAGCTTCCCAGAAGGAATCCCGTTCTCTTAGCACAGAGCTCTTTAAGATGAAGAATGCTTATGAGGAAACCTTGGATCATTTGGAAACTCTGAAACGAGAGAACAAGAACCTGCAGCGTAAGTCTATACCAGGAGTGGCCAGCTATGGCCCGTGGGCTACCCCTGGCCTGTGGTGCCAAATCATCCAGCCCATGCTGCCCTTGCTGCTTCTGGAAGTGGAAGTAAAACATGCCCACACATGCTCATACGCTTGTGGAAGTGGAAGTAAAATGTGTCTGCACAGATGTTGCCGTAAATGCACCCACGGCTATTGTAAATGAAGTTTTGCAGTGGAAGGAACCACGTGACTGGCCCACTCAACCACATGACTGGCACACAGCGTGAAAAGTTTAGGAACCCCTGGTCTATCCCCCTTTTTTTGGTGTTAAAACCCAAATACCTCTTTAAAATTATTTTTTATTTCCCAAGAGATTAAACCAATTTTGCCTTGATGGATCATAATATTCCTTCTCTGCAAGGCTGCAAAAATCAAAGCTTATATCTGGAGTCCGTAGGACTCTCAGCAAAAATTCATTCTTGTTTCTTATGTATAATTCTTTTTAATAAGGCTGTTAAGTGATTATATCAAAATCAATGGTAATATTACTGTATTGTATTGCTGAATTGATACATCAATGAATTACGTATCTGTCTGAGATTTTGATTCTCCATTCTGCTTCCTGGAGGGAAACAACAGCCTGTGTAGCTGAAGGACATTTTAAATCACTTTTCAGTATGCCATACCCAGTGGTGGGATGTTGCCGGTTCGCACCGTTTCGCCTGAACTGGTAGCAACAATCCCGGGTGGTTCTCCAGGGAGAGTTAGTAACCACCCGGGAATTTTTTTTTAGGCATCCAGTTTGGACGCCTCACCGGCAGAAATTTTTTTTTCAAAATTGGAGCCAAAATGGCTTTCGAGAACTGCGCATGCATCAAACCTCCATTTAATGCATGCACAGTTCTATTTTTTACTGTTCATGTGTCAAATGGACGTTTGATGCATGCGCAGTTCCCAGCAGCCATTTTGGCTACCGGGAAAGGAAGGGCGCAGGCAGCACCTGAAGAAGCAGCACCGGCAGTGGCCTTTCCTCGCTGGGCCACGCCACGCTATCAGGCTGCCATGCCATTGTGGCAGTTTGCCACAGCGCTGCTTTGCTGCAGCGCTGGTTTGCTGCAGCACCACAGCGCCACCGCCTCTGCTGCTCCCCGACAAGTCGACCAAGGGTAAGTTACGGGTTTGTGTTTGGGGGTGGGTGGGTTGATTTGTGGTTCGGGTGTGTGTGTGGGTGTTTGGGTGTATTTTTATGTAATTTTTATTTAATTAATTTAATTTAATTTAATTTATTTATGGGTTTGTGTTGTGGGTGGGTGGGTTGAGGTGTGTGTGTGTATTTTTTTCCTTTGGCTCCACCCATGACATCATGATGTCATGACCTCATGACGTTGGCTCCAACCACGACGTCATGACGTTGGCCCCGCCCACAACATCCATGACATCACTGTGGGGTAGTAAAATTTTTGACCACCCACCACTGGCCATACCTACAAAATTTCTCAGTATGCCATAACTAAAAATAATGTGAATGTTTGCCATAAATCAGTAATTAATTTGGTAACATGTAATTATTGTGTAATTATTATTGTAGTCAAATTTATTTCCAAATTGTTGACATGGAATAAATCAAGGAAATTTAAAACCAGTACTTATGTTGATTGCTGTCATCCAAAAAAAATTACTAATCTCTTTGTCTTTATTTCTTTGAACCTAACAGAGGAGATAGGTGACTTGACAGAACAAATTGCTGAGGGAGGAAAGACCATCCATGAACTGGAGAAAGTGAAGAAGCAAATTGAGCAAGAGAAATCTGAGCTGCAGTCTTCTCTAGAAGAAGCTGAGGTAAACAATGGCATTACTGTATTAATTAGAAAATGAAAGCCATTGAAAGCCAACTCTGAAAGAATTCAATAGATAAATAAAGACCTGTATCAACATCATCATCATAAAAGTACGACTTTTCTCAGTTAGACCAAATAATCAGCTAATCCCATCAAATTGACCCTAGAAAGCCTACGTACAGGGGGAAAGTTTGTTCAGGTTGCTGTTCTACAATAACTGATAATCACAATTTGCCGGCTTTAAAAACTGGGTATGACAAACTGCAGTTGCTAGAATTTTATACTAAAACCCTTCCCAGTTCTTAAAAAGTTTGAGAAATTTATAACAATTATAAATTTGGTTGTTCCATGTAAATCCCATGTACAGTACAGTTCATCCCTTTATCCCCCCTGAAAATTCAGCCAATGTGTTCACTGAATGATCCCAGATACAGGCATTATGTGAGAGAAAGACATGTCTCTGTCTGAAAATCCACACACAAATCATAATTTTATAAACATGTGTTGTCCAGCTACATGATGTGTCTTTTTATTAACCCTTTGGTCTCCAGGCCTCACTAGAACATGAGGAAGGTAAGATCCTCCGTATACAGCTGGAGCTCAACCAGGTGAAGGCTGATATTGACAGAAGAATTGCAGAAAAGGATGAAGAGATTGATACACTGAAGAGGAATCATATAAGAGTGGTGGAGACTATGCAAAGCACACTGGATGCCGAGATCAGGAGCAGAAATGATGCCCTGCGGCTTAAGAAGAAGATGGAGGGAGATATGAATGAAATGGAAATCCAGCTGAGCAATGCCAACCGCCAAGCTGCTGAGGCCCTAAAGAACTTCAGGAACACACAAGGAATGCTCAAGGTATGTAGAATAATTTTTTCAGGCAACACCATCTCAAAGTGAAAATTTATCACAATTTTGTCTCATTAAGTCAGACAAGTAAATCAAGTTTGGTAAGGCAGCTTTTGGCGTTATCAAATTTTCTCTCCTTCTTTATGCAGGATACACAGTTGCAACTGGATGATGCTTTGAGGAGCCAAGAAGACCTGAAGGAGCAGGTGGCCATAGTGGAACGTAGAGCTAACCTAATGCAGACTGAGATAGAGGAGCTCCGGGCAGCCCTGGAACAGACAGAGAGGGGCAGGAAAGTGGCTGAACAGGAACTGTTGGATGCCAGTGAGCGTGTGCAGCTCCTCCACACACAGGTCAGCATACAATAAACTGAATTAAGATAAATGCAAGAATTGCTTTAGATCAGAAGATTGCATAGCATGCATGCCTCCTTATCCTTCAATGCTGTGTAGGTGACATTTAAGGGAAAGAGGTGCCTGATGGAGCTTCTCACTCCATTGTGATTTCTAAGTATCTGTAAATGTGTTCAGGAAAACAGAACAAATGTAACCTGAATAAAATATTTAGCATGTTAATTTTTGAACATTTTTTCTTCCAATAGAACACCAGCTTGATCAACACTAAGAAGAAGCTGGAAATAGACATTGCTCAAATCCAGGGTGAAATGGAGGATAGTATCCAGGAAGCACGCAATGCAGAAGAAAAAGCCAAGAAGGCCATCACTGATGTGAGTTGGACAGACCTTCTCTCCTCAGGAAGATACCCATCAGATCCACAGTCCTTTCCTTAAATTCTAACTTCATTTGTGGTTGGCAGACACAGCTTCTTTTTTTAAAATATTTTTATTTATAGGTATGCAAAGAAAGACATAGAAAAATATACATAAAAAATAAACTCATACATAAAGGAAATAACACATTCATCTGTTCTACAATGAATACAATACACATATATGTGTAAAAAAAGTCCAAACAAAATCAAACATAAGATAAAAATACATAATTCATCATTGATATCAATTTTCAACTGATTTTCTAATACATTTGTTTTCCTACTCTACTATGGTGCACACTTTTATTACCACCCTTGTGCTATTTACATTGTCCGGGGGATTGTAACAACTCATAATTTCCAAAAATCACTTTGATCCGGTACAGGAGCAATGCCCTTTTTTTTAACCATTACACGTTCAACAAATGGTTTCCAGACTCTCCAGAATCTATTGACTTGGACTCTACCTTTTCTAATATTTAGCTCCCATGTAAGCTTATCATTAAGTGCCAGCTCCCACATTTCTTTATACCAATCCTGTATTTTTAACAATACATCATTTTTTCAGTTTTTCGCAATACATTGTCTAGCTGCTGACAACATTACAGACATTAATTCTTTATTATCATTACTCATTTTGAACTTATCCACCTCTGTTAACAAAGTTGTATCAGGCCCCAATTCAATCTGCATATCCAATATATCCTTCATTTCGCTTTCTATTTTTTTCCCAAAATTTTCTTAAACAATCACAACTCCACCACATGTGTACATCTGTTCCCACTGCTTGTTTACATCTCCAACATTCATCACTCATCCTTCTATCCATCTGGTGCAGCCCAATTGGGGTCCTATACCACTGCCATAGTAGTTTATAGTTATGTTCTTTCACTCTAACAGACATAATTCTCATAATTCTTCTCCTCCACTTTCTCTGCCAATTTTCTTCTGTAATTGTCTCATTCAATTCTTGTTCCCACCTATTCTTCAAAACTTCTTGTATTTTTCCACCTTTATTCAGGATTTTGTAAATCTTGCTTACTATCCCTTTAATTCCTATGTCCCCTTTCCTTAATTTGGTCAAAAGTATTTTGAATATTGTGAGTTCTCTGTTTAAACCGTTATCAAATAGGTATTTCTTGTTCCAATTATTTATCTGAAGAGTCTTAAACCAATTTATCTCCAATTGCAAAAACAGCTCCTTTTTTTTCTTGATCTCTACAAGTTTTGACCCAGTCTTTCAATAATAAGACCCCTTTTTCTACTAAAATACTCTTAATCCTTCTATCTATCTTTATTGGGAACTTATTAAAGTCTTCTAATTCTATGATAGGTGAAATACCTGGGATAAGATATTTCTTTACTCTATTCCAATCTTCCATAGTTGTTTTTATCATTCTACACTGTACTTTCTTTATCTTTTTTTCCTTTTCTTCACATAAAAACATTGCTTTGCCAATTTTTGAAAATTCCCTTCTTTCAATTTTTCCCCATATTGGTTCTTCCCTATTTAATAATTTGATGACATTTCTTACTTGAAAAGCTCTGTAATAGTTACAAATATTTGGTATACCCAAGCCACCTTCTTTTTGAGATAAATACCACAGTTTTTTTAACTATCCTGGCTCCACGTTTGCCATTACAAAATTTATTTATGATGTTCTGATATTCTTTTAATTCTTTGTCAGTATGTTTTATCAGCAAAACATCAAATAAAAAATTTAGTTTGGGTAACAACGTCATTTTACTTATTGCTACCCAACCAAACCATGATAAATTTAATTTATTGTATTGTGTTATTTTCTTTTCAATCTCTTTCTTTTGTTTACCATAATTTAACCCTCTAAGTTCCCCAAATTTACTAGATATTATTACCCCCAGGTATCTTATTTTGTTTTTAACCTGTATCTTATACTTTTATTTTATTTTTTCCTCGTCTTCTTTGTTCCCATTGCACAATATCATTTCTGTTTTATCCCAGTTTACCCTCAAGCCTGTTACTTCCTCAAATTTTTTAAGTGTGCATTTATTCTTACTATTGCCTTTGTTGGTTGTTTTACAATTATTAATGTGTCGTCTGCATATAGATTTATTTTATTACCCTCAATTCCAACAATGTCTTCGTCCTGACTTATAGAATTAGCCAAGAATTCCATTGCCAATATAAACAACATTGGAGATAATGGACAACCCTGTCTTGTACCTGCCTCTAGTTTTATATCCCCTGTATAACTATCATTAACTTTGACTCTTGCTATACCTTGTTGGTACAATTTTTAAATTATTCCCTGAAATTTAATACCAAATCCATATAATCTAATCATCTCATGGATTGTTGACCATTGTAGTGAATCAAAAGCTTTAAAAATATCTAGTGACAAGAACCCAACCTTTTCTTTTTCCCCTTCTGTTAAGTCCATTAAGTCCACAACTCTTATTAAATCTGACATATATCTATTTTTTACAAAACCTGCTTGATCCTACTTTATATAGTTGGCTATAAAACTATTTAGTCTGTTTGCCATTATTGTTGTCAAATTTTTTGCATCTTGGTTGATTAGTGAGATCGGTCTGTACGACTCCACTTTTTCTAAATCTTTTCCTGGCTTTGGTATTAAAGCAATTGTTGATCTATTCCATGAGTTTGGAGTTGCTTCCCCTTCTAATATTTTGTTAAACAATTTATACATTCTCGGAACTATCCAATCTTTAAAATCTTTATAAAATTCAGCCGATAACCCATCTTCCTCTGGTGATTTATCTAATTTTAATTTCCTTATCACTTCTTCAATTTCTTTTTCTGTAATTTTTTCTTCCATTTTATTTCTATGTTCTTCTAATATTGGTGTTATCTGTTGTTTTTCAAAATAATCTCTAAGTTTTTCCAAGTTTACTTCCTTTTTTGAATACAGTTTGTTATAAAAATTTTCTATTATTTCTATTTTTCCCATTCTCTTATTACATCTCCTTCCGTTTTTATCAATCAAGACCCCCATCTGACTTTTACATTTCTTCTCTCTTGCTGCCTTTGCTAATAATTTAGAGTTTTTATTACTATATTCAAAATATTCCCTTTTTTAAAAAATCTAATCTTTTTAAACTCTTTCTATATCCTTTCCATCTAATTCTTTCTTAAGTTTTTGTATCTCTTCAAGGACTCTCTCATCTTTGGTCCTTGCATGTTCCGAGTGAAGTTGTTTTAGTTGTTTTTCTAATTCCTGGTACCTACTCTTGTTCTGTTTATTTTTAATACTATTTAATTTTATGGACTCACCTCTAAAAATCGCTTTCATAGAGTACTATACAGTACTATAGCTAACCTCATTATTATCGTTCCATTTCCAATTGTCCTCCTATTTCTCCATTATATACTTTTTAGTAGTATCTTCTTTGAAAAGTTTTGTATTATATCTCCATTATATAGTTTTCTTACTGATCCATCTAGTTTTATATCCATTATTACTTTTGCATGATCAGATTCTTTGAATGTTCCTATTTTGATATCTTCTATTGTTCTAATTAACCCTTCTGTAACGAATATGTAATTGATTCTAGAGTACATATTGTGTACTTGAGAATAAGTGTATTCCTTTTCCTGCCCTTTAAATTCCCTCCATGCGTCCTTTACTCCCACTGATTTACTCCAATCATCCAATATGTACTTTTTACCTTTCTTTTTCCTGCTCATGCTATCTATTTCTGATCTTAATAGATTAAAATCTCCCGCTATGATCGTGTTCTTTGTTCCTTCCTTTTTAATTTTTTCCCATCTTATTTAAAAATTCCTCCTGAAGAGACCCATCAGATCTAAAGTCCTTTCCTTACATTCCTTAAATTCTGACTCCATTTGTGGCTGGCAGGCACAGCTTCTTGACCTGGGGCTGTTTGTTCTGTTAACAGGCAGCCATGATGGCTGAGGAACTTAAGAAGGAACAAGACACTAGTGCTCACCTAGAGAGGATGAAGAAGAATCTGGACCAGACCGTCAAGGACCTGCAGCTCCGTCTGGATGAAGCAGAACAGCTGGCATTGAAGGGCGGCAAGAAGCAGCTCCAGAAACTGGAGCAGAGAGTGCGTATCAGTTGCACACAAATTCATGCCTTTGTCATTCGGTTGTAGAAATTAAGAACCAAAGTGTTGACTGTTAATTCCTTTTCCCCCCAGGTGCGTGAGCTGGAAGCTGAACTCGACAATGAACAGAAGCATGGTGCTGAGGCTATCAAGGGTGTTCGTAAATATGAGAGGCGAGTAAAGGAACTGACCTACCAGGTGAGGATGGAACTTTTCTGCATATTTGAAAATTTTAAATATTCATGGATATATCTTTAAAAGCTCTACAATCATAAACACTGATTCCATCCTATACTTTTTCTGCGTTGTTCAGTCTGAAGAGGATCGTAAGAATGTTCTCAGACTCCAGGACTTGGTGGACAAACTGCAGCTGAAAGTGAAGGCATACAAGAGGCAGTCTGAAGAAGCTGTAAGTATTATTCTGAAGATGGTGTAGGTTGTACAAAACAAATTAATTCACATATCTCCCAAAACAGTTCAGTTGTATAGAGAAGCCTAGCATGCTTCATGGTTTCGGTGAAGCTGTACGTTATTACAGTATTTTGAAGATGGTATATCTTGAACTAGGATTATGGAGACCAGTTCTATACAAAGAACAAGGGTTCATTTGCACCTCTAATTGTGAACCAAATCTATCCATATAAGGCCTAAAGCAGTGTTTCCCAAATGCTGGTATTTGGACTTCAATTCCCAAAAGCCTAAGTCATTTCCCCAAAGCACTGATCAGCCAATGTACTGACTTAGGCTTCTGGGATTTGAAGTCCACCTGTGGGCTGTGTACCCCTTGTTGGGAACCACTGGCCTAAAGCATTTGAATTGCACAGAACCATATTACTGGCACTATGGCTTTATGTGTTGGTATAAGGATTTTTGCATATACATTTAAGTTTACAATAAACTCTGTTCATTGAAATAGTTTAGAAAATTGTCAGTTTACATAATGACATAAATCCTGCAACATAATACAGTATAAGCAAAATCATGTTTTGGTCCATTCCTTGCTCAGAAGTAGAGTCCCCATCACATTTTTTGAGAGAGTAAATACATGGCGGCTTGGTGCATTGGCAAGTTCCCAAGAATTATGCTGGGGGCTCTTAATTTACCAACAAGGAATGGAGTGAAATTTGCATCATACAATAGGATTTTGGACAGTGGTTCATAACAGATATGCATTAATACACTAATAAATATTATAGAAAATCTGAGCTCCATTTTTTAGGAAAATCATTTTCTTACTTATGCTCATAAAACACAATGAGACTTTGTAGGCTCATATATGGATCCATAAGTCTGGACTAGTAAAGATTGTATTAACTGTGGAGAGAACATTCCTGCAAATATCTTGTTTACAGTGTTTCATTTCATCTAATTACAATAGCTATCCATTAGGTATGGAAAGGCAAGGGTAGTGGCATTATCTAGTATTTATTTGGGATAGAAGTTAAGAAAATATCTACCATTTTCCAAAGTTCTGAATCATAGGGGTTGATATGAGGACAGAGTTTCTTTGCATTTGGAGTGTGCCTCAACAATAACATGTTGTTTTAAAACAAAGTTTTTCTCTTTTTGAGAATTTAAATTCTATATAAGAGAATAATGTAACATGTTACATAGCTGTAGAAGAATGATAAAACAGGTTTTCTAATTCTCTACATATGATACATCCTGAAATCATTTTAATAACTTCAGTGATGAAAGTGAAACAATTTTCAACTGACATTTGAAAAACTTGGATAATTCCAAGAAACGTGCAAACAAAGAGGCAAAAGTATTGGGGAAAACAATATTTGAATTGCTGGGAGAAGTGCTGGAAGAAAAAAGCCTATAAACCTGCTCTTTAGTTGAGACTTGAGTGGCAACATATAAATGGGTTATTATGCTACCAGCATCCCTTGCATTGTAGGACTACTTAAGTGACATACTGTACTTTGGACACAAGTTTCTCTCTCCTAGTTCCTACATGGTAGTATTGAGTTTCCAAATACAGATAAGTTTTTTAAAGGCACAGGAAAAGGACAGTATTGTATTTCTGTTCCCCTTCAAAATTGTTCTTACTCTTTCAATCTCTCATCTGTGTTAGTCAATTTGATTGTCTACAAAATTCACTTCCCCCCCCCTCCATTTCCAGGAGGAAATATCCAATACAAACCTTGCCAAGTTCCGCAAGATGCAGCACGAGCTGGAAGAGGCTGAGGAGCGGGCCGACATTGCTGAGTCCCAGGTGAACAAGCTCAGGGTGAAGACCCGAGAAGTACGTAAGGTTACTGTCATTGAAGAATAAGATCTCCTAGAAGTTACGAAGTGGCTGAAGAGAAGCACAGAATGTGAATCTCTTTGTCACCTACTGCACATTTTTGTATTCCCCCCCCCCCATTTGTAGAAATAAAAATTCTAGCTTCCTTGGCAAGCAGGCTCTTGTTGTTTATTTACATTTCAGTTACCAATGTGTGCTTTTTATTGTTTCATGTACAACCTTAATTCTGACCAATAAAAATATTTTTTTCTGATGAACTCATCAGAAAGAAAAACATACTTCAGTATTATTAACAGACTAAATGAAGAATTAATATAGACTAAATAGAGAACATTTGTAAAAGGAATAAATAGTTTGCATTATAATTTGGCTACCTAGATTGATTTTTTTTTGCATATCTGATTAGAATAGTTCAAACACATGCGTTGGTCACACATGCGTTGGTCACCTCCAGACTTGATTATTGTAACGCGCTCTACATGGGGCTGCCCCTGATGACCATCCGGAGACTCCAGCTGGTCCAAAATGCAGCGGCCCAGGTAGTGGTGGGGTGTGGGCGTTATGCCCGTGCTTCTCCGCTGCTCCGGGAGCTGCATTGGCTGCCAGTATGTCTCCGGGTGCAATTCAAGGTGCTGGTTATTACCTTTAAAGCCCTATATGGTAGTGGGCCAGGATACCTAAGAGACCGCGTCACCCCAAGGACATCTGTCCATCCCACCAGGGCGGATCGGAGAGGCTCCCTTGCTGTTCCTTCGGCGAGAGAGGCGCGCCTCGCCTGTACTAGGAGGAGAGCCTTCTCCGTGTCCGCCCCGACCCTCTGGAACCTCCTGCCCACCGAACTGCGCCTTCAGACAGAGCTCCTCCCCTTCCGGAAGGGCTAAAAAACCTGGCTGGCAGGACAAGTTTGGGGACCTGGGAACGTGGGTTCTCATACTAGATGGCTTATCTAATGGATGGCCACCCTGGATCCGAATGCGGGATTACGGGTTGTTTCTGTACGGTTTTTAACTTTGATAACTTTTTTAACTTTTGTGGATTTTTTATTGATATAGATCATTTTATGTTTTTATTTCTTGTAAGCCGCTCAGAGTCGGGTCCTCCCGATTGGGGCGGGGTAATAAATGCATTAAATAAATAAATAAATAAATATAACACTGGGGATATATAAATAAATACTGTTTGAATGCCTGTCTCAAGGCCTTTCTTCTCCCAAATTTGAGTTCCTCATTGCCCTATGTTGTTGAAATATACTTCAGGGAGCTGAAGCCAAGTGTGGTGAGTCTCTCCAACTCCAGTTCACTGCCCCCAGAACAGTGCATTTCAGAGCAACATGGACATACAAGCAACATTTGCAGTAAATATGTTCCAATACACCTCCATAGATTTATTTTTGGCTCAAACCTAGACACATCTTTCACATTAAGACAGAATTGCTAATTGTCAGTTTACCAATTTTATCCTAATTTATTTCATTTCTTTTTCTTTTCTTTATCTACTGATTTAAATAAGAAAAAGGTGGGGAATAGTGCAATGAAATTATTATTCTAGTGGGGCGGGGAAGTGTACAAAAAGATGATTCAGACACAAAGGCCACCTATCTCCACCCATCTGGTATTACTTATATAATCCAGCAGTATTTCAATGCTTTAAAGCAGGGGTCCCCAACATTTTCCCGCCAAGGGCTAGTTCTCACCACCATCCTCAGCTGTGGGGGCTGAAGGTGTGGCTGCACCCACTACTTAATGTTTTCGTTGTCATTGGTGGCAGAGGTAGGAATTGCATGTTTTTTTCTGGGTTCTTTCACAGCCTCCGCTGCTTCCCAGGGCAGTGGGAGGCTTTTCGGAGCATGTTCTCTCTGGTTTAGTTTTTTCCCCCAACACTTCTCTGCTGCGCTTTGGCAGCTAGAATGTGGTAGTGAGTGACTTCCTGTTCTGTGCTGGGATCCCAGGTGCTGATGTAAGCTCTGCCCAGCACCAGAAGTCACCCACCGTCACATTCTAGTGGCCAAAGCACTGCAGGCAAGCAGTGGAAAATTCCCAAGCTGGAGTGAATATGCTCCAAAAAGCCTCCCACCACCCTAGGTAGCAGCGAAGGCTGTGCAAACCCCCCAAAAGCCATGCGATTCCTGCTGCTGATGCCATGGTAATTGATGTATCATGACTTCCAGTGGTGGGGTGCAGGTCTAGCGGTGGCCACCATGGGCCAGATTAATGATATGCACGGGCCAGATTAGGTCCATGGGCCAGAGGTTGGGAACCCCTGCTATAAAGGTAGGAATGTTTAGAATCATTCAAGGAAAAATGAACAGGAATTTTAAGCAAGAACTAGGTAAGCAGAAAAGGCAAATATTTACAGAACCCTATAAAAATGTAAAACAAAGAGCACCTATTTCACGCACCTCTAACTGCAGAGTTCCTTGTGGATCAGGCAACTGAACATCCCATCCCAAAATTCTGTTCTGTTACAAGCTTGCCTAAGTCTAGCCCTACTTGGGTTCAAATTTCAAAATTTCTTCATCATGGCTCTTTAAATGTGTAAGGAACGAGTTCAAACTACTAGCAAGCTTCCTTCATCTAAAGCCTGAACCGCCATTTGTTTTTCTAACTTTTCTGCCCACTCCTTTCCAAAATGGCAAGAGGATAGCAAGAAAACCAGTAGAGGCTCACTAAGACAGTCTCATGCTATCTGAAGCTCCTGATTCACAATTTTGTTGTGTTCCAGAAGCAACTACTAAATTATAAGCATTCAAAAACTATAAGGAATTGGGACATCCCAATACAGCAATGAGCAGGTGCTTCACCATTTCCAACATCATGAATATCAATGTTTTATAGATGAAGCAATCTGCAGTTGCTCTGATCATCTTTGGCTTGCAGTTATGCCACCTGTAGATTGCCATATTGAAAACAATGAGACAATGTGTGTACAATAGGGTAATAAATATCCCCTTGTGAAACCAGCAAAAAAAAAAAAAAAAAAAGAGGGAGGAATCACATACATTCCCTGCCATTGCACTTCTTCTTTAAAAAAAAAAACCCGCCAGATAGGACTTTAATAAGTGGCTCACCCTTTAAAATAAATTAGGTAGGCCAAGTCAACTCCAACATCTATTTTTACAACTCTTAAGGCATGACTACACTGGAACACTGAATCAGCTTTGATTCAATTTGATCGGAAGCTTGTTTTACGTTTTGAATAGGGATCATTTTTCACACAGGTGCTGCAAACTTTTTTGGGAGTTCAGTGTTCACACACTGATGTGTTGCAACTGGCATTCCAGCCCCTTTCTTTCTTCCCTTCCTGTAGCCCTGCCTCTTCCATTCCTTTTACGGGATTGCCTACTATGGAATTGCCTCTTGCCTCCCCCCTCCCTTGCTCCCACGTCAGTAAAGTTTCACACAGCAGCTCCCAGCAGTGTCAGCTGTATCCCGCTCAGCAATATCAGCAGCTGCAAGACGAGGGTTTATTTTTATTTTTTCTCTCCTGAATTGCTCCCCACATCACCAAGCCAACCATTCTTCACCCACTTCTTCCTGATTTCTGTGGTTGCTTCTTCTTTTGCCAATATGGTGGGTGTGATAGAGAGAGTTGGGGGTAACTGAGCACCTGGTAGCAGAGGAAAGAATGCTAGGCAAAATTTGGATGTCAGGTCAAAGTCTCCCCTCAGTTTTTTTGTTTTCCCTGTGTAATCTTTCTTTTCCCATGCAATTCAGGAGAGAAAAAAAATAAAAGCTAAAAGCTAGAAAGAGACAGACACACTCCTGCTCTTGCACCCTGTGCTATCACTGATACACTATGGCATGTGTGCCCTATCTGTGAGCACCCATGCAGTCACTACAGCATATTCACCCTTCCCCTCTGCCCAGCAGCCCAATGGGAGTACTTCATCCTTCCCACCAGCACAGAGTTCCCCCCACCCCTCTGCTCAACAGCCCAGTGGGAGCGTTTCCCCCTCTGTTGTTGTGTTGACACTTTGTGATAAATAAGTGGGTTTGGGGTTGCAGTTTGGGCACTCTGTCTCTAAAAGGTTCACCATCACTGCCCTATATTAATATATCAGAATAGCTCCAGCCAGTTCTGCTGCAGCAACAGCAACATCAACAACAACAAAAGCAAGGGGAGGGAGAGAAGAGCAGACTTGTTCAAACTTGCTATCTTAATATGTTTAAACTACTCTGCCCTTCCATTCCTTCCCTTTGTCTCAAATCTTGTAGAACTGGTTAGCACTATTCTGATATATTAATACAAAATAACAGCAATAGCCTTTTTTTTATTCCAAGTAGAACAATTAAAAACCCTCAGGGAAAGACCAGGGAAGAGGGTGTCCCTGCAGTTCTTTAAGAGGATGCATATTTTCTTAGATCACCATATATAACATATCCCCAACCCTTTTACACATTCAAACAACTGCCTGCATGACAAAAAGTCTGATTTAATTATTCTTGCCTGAAAAAAAGGAAAAGCCCCTAACAGCACAGAAAGAAAAGTGTGTGTGTGTGCGTGAGCCATTAATGTATTCAATTTAGCTATGTGTCATGCAGACATTAAAAAATGAATATGCCCATTTTTAAACTAGAGCAAATCCCAGAGTACTTGAAGTTGTTGTCCGCTACTTAGTCAGAATTGCTTCCAAAATTATGGAGGCCTTCATATCCTATCGGACTTTTCTAGTTCTCAACATACAAAAACACCAGCAGATCCAAAATGATGCAGTCAGCTACTAAGGGTTGATTACAGGGAACACATAACTCCTCTGGTTTTTTTGTTGTTCAGTCGCACAGTTGATTCCGACCCTCTGCGACCCCATGGACCATTGTCCGCCAGGCATTTCTGTCCTCCACCATCTTCCTCAACCCACCCAGCTCTGTGCTCACTGCATCCACAATACCATCTAGCAATCTCATTATTTGGCCTCCCCCTTCTTCTTTTGCTCTCCACCTTTCCCAGTATCAAGGCCTTCTCAAGTGAATCCTCTCTTCTCATTTGATGTCCAAAGTATTTCAGCTTCATCTTTACTATTTGACTTTCCAAGGAGCATTTATTTATTTATTTATTTATTTATTACACTTGATACCCCGCCCCAATCGGGAGAACCCGACTCTGAGCATTCTGGGTTGATTTCTTCTAAGATTGACCTATTTGTTCTCCTTGCTGTCCAGGGGACCCTCAAAACTCTCCTCCAACACATCTCAAAGGCATCTATTCTTCTGCGCTCAGCTTTCCTAATGGTCCAGCTCTCACATCCATACATTGCCATGGGGAATACCATTGCTTTGACAATACGAATTTTTGTTTTCAATATGATGTCTCTAGTTTTCATTATGCTCCCCAGGTTTCTCATCGCTTGCCTCCCAAGAATCAGTCACCTTTTTATTTCATGGCTGCAATCACCGTCTGCAGTGAGTTTTGATCCCAAGAAAGTAAAATCTGTCACTGCTTCTACTTCTTCCCCATCTATTTTCCAGTGACTGATAGGGCCTGTTGCCATGATTTTGGTTTTCTTTATATTAACTCCTCTGTTACAGCAGTGCTACTGGCTGCAATTCAAAGTGCTGCTTTTAACCCATAAAGCCCCAAATGCCCTGGGTCCAAGCTATCTAAAAGACCACATCTCCCTTTACCTGGTTACTGTATTAGGATATTTAAGGGAAGCTTTTCTCTCTGTCCCACCACATTCACAGGTGTGTTTGCCAAGAACATGGGCACTATGAGAGACTAGGCTGGCCCCATCTTTGCTGTCCTACAAGCAGACAAAGACCTTTCTCTTCAAGGAGACTTTCAGTCAGTGATTGCCTGTCTAAGATGGGTTTCTTAAAATGGGATTGCTTCTGAATGTGTTTTTAGGATTGTTCTTATGAACTATTTTTAATATATTTGTTTAATTATCTTTTATATTGTCTTTTTAAACAATATAAGCCACCTTGCAGCCTTTACAAGAGAAAGGTAAAGATAAAGGTCACCCTTGCTCAAAAGCCAGTCTTACCCAACTCTAGGGTTCAGTGCTCATCTTTGTTTATAGCCAAAGAACCAGAGCTGTCTGCATCTCCAGACATTTCTATGGACATGTGGCAGGCATTTCTCAACACCAGAGTGCATGGAACACTGTTTACCTTCCCACTGAAATAGTCCCTATTTATCTACTTGCAATTTCTTGCTTTCGAACTGCTAGGTTGGCAAGAGCTAGGACAGAGACGGGAGGTCACTCCGTCATGCAGTACCCACAGTGATGGGATGTAACAGGTTTGCACCAGTTTGCCAGAACCGGTAGTAACTTTTTCCAGTGTCCCAGAGAACGGGTAGCAGCTTTTGGGGGGAACCACCTTCAGGGCTTACGTTTTCACTGGTTCCCCCACTGTGCATGCGCACCAAGCACTTGGTGTGCATGCATGCCTACAGTGCTTGGCGTGTATGCACAGCCTCCTTGCTGTCCTCCCAAGCAGGGAGGAGGAAGAGAAGCTGATAGCCTGAAGCTCCCTATAGCCTGCTCCCCAGGGTAAGTGACTCACCTTTGGATGTGGTGTGTCTGTGTGTATTTTAATGTGTATTTAATACTTTTACCTATATTGACCTACACAGTTCCTAAAAAGGCCTGGCGGCCGGCAAGCCTGGCTTAGGGTTTTTAAGCAAAGTCTTGGAGTTACCTCATCAATAAGCTATAGCTGTGCTGTTCCAATTGCTGTTCCAATTGGAGAACCCTTAAGGAGGTACAGCTGTTTTACATTTACATTAAGGCATATTATCCTAGAGAACTGGTTAGGCAAAGACTTAGTACCGAACTTCTTTAACTGTTGAAAAGTTGAAAAGTGCCAAAATGAAGCCATCTTGTGGTGAGTTCATTCTGTAGTTCCTTCCATCTGACCTAGTGTGAGAAAGATTAGCCAGAATAAGCTTTAAGCTCTGATTTGAAAGCTCTGGTTGATTTGTATTTGGGGTGGGTGGGTGGGTGTTTGGGTGGGTGGGTGTATTCTAATGTATTTTTTATTTTATTTATTTATTTTATTTACAGGGTTGTGTTGTGTGTGGGTGGGTGGGTTGATGTGTATGTGTGTGTGCTTATTTTAATTTTATTTTTATTGGTTTTTATTTTTTTATTTGGCCCGGCCCATAACATCATGATGTCATGATGTTGGCTCTGCCCACAGTATGATATCATGACATTAGCTCTGCCCACACTGTGATGACATCACAGTGGGGTAGTAAATTTTTTTACATCCTACCACTGAGTACCCAGGAAATGAACTCTGACCTTCCAGTCAGCGAGTTCAGCATCTTAACCACTTGAGCTACCGCAGAGAAAGGTGTGGTAAAAATCCTTTAAAGAGAGGGGGAGAGAGAGAGACTTTCCCTTCATGTGGCATCCAGGGTAATATTTGTTTTTAATAAGTGCACTTTTCATAGTAGAAAAAAAATCAGAATATAAAATAAAATTACAAGGGGGAGGCAGTGGGGTGGGCGATCAGAGTGGCAGTGCTGCCTTCTCCCCTGAACCTGCCATTGCGTCAGCACTTCCTGATACTCCCACTATGTTGCGATTGGACAGCATCCCTTTCAAACTCAGCTCTTCCGCCTGACCCCTTGCCCTGAAACACCTCTTGACTGGTGCACTAAGGCACCAATTGACTATTGGCAGACCATTGTGTACCCAGTGACATAAGCTGCTACCAGGCAGTTTTTGCCTTAGTGCACCAAAGGAAAAGTTCTTCAGGGCAAGGGGGTGGGTGGAAGAGCTGAGTTTGAAAAGCACCACTTGCCTTAATTTAAAATATATATATCACCGGCCCACCTCTTGAGGGCACTAGTCTCTGGGATGCACTGGGACATATCCCAGTGTCCCAAATGGCCACTGCAGGCCTGGTGGGCTCTATGGCTATGCCAGTATGCCACTGGGCTGCATGGGCGATGGTTTTTGTGGCCAGTTGGGCATAGTTTGGACATTTCTCTGATTCTTCTTTGCTGTTGGTTGCTCTGCTGAGTACTTTCCCTGTGTGCTATACAGCCAATTCCTTATTGGCTGGCTGAGCCTTGTTTTTGTCTATTGTGCTACCCAAAGGGTCTGTTGTGTTGGATGGGTGGCAATGAATTCATAGTGATGTTCTTAGTGTGATAATATAAATTAATGCCTGCCTGCATAGGTCTGACCATTTTTTCTTTTTCTTTGACTACTTTTGAAACAGATTGATTCTCTGCCTTCCTCTGCTTTTTAGGGTATTCTCTATGGGTTCTCTCTGGCTTTTGGACTGGTGCCAGAAAAACAACAACAAATGGGGAGTTATCTTCCAAGAGAACACCAAATTGAACAAATATGAAAACTGTTATCATGCACATCCCACACTTACATACAGTATTTGCTGGCGTAAAAGACTACTTTTTCCCCCTGAAAAACATGCCTCCAAGTGGGGGAGTCGTCTTATACGCCGGGTGCACTTCAGTTGGGATAGACATAGCTGCCCATAGTGGCCTCCCGATGCTCACCCACCTCATTCTACATACCATCCAGATGAAGAAAGAAGCTCTACATTACAAATGTGTCTCCCTTTCAAACTGGTGGGGAAAAAGAAAGGGTTTCATTTACTGGTACATTCTGCTCTGCCCAAGATGGAGGAAAAAGCCATGCTTCTTCCTTGCAGGGGAAGCAAGAGGCTAGGCTAGAGCAACACTTCCTGCCTCAGTGCAATTGACCTGCCCACCCACTTTACCTGCAGAGCCACCACTGGTGACTGGTGCAAGTACAGTTCTAAAAAATCAATAAAATAATTAATATTACTGTATTTAAATTACTGAAACTCACTAGCAGTTGCTACATTTCCCACTCTTGGCTTACACTCAGGTCAATCTATTTTCCTGGATTTCAAGGTCAAAATTAGGTACCTTGGGTTATATTCGGGTCAGCTTATATTCATGTATATATGGTAGATAA
The DNA here is from genome assembly GCA_030440675.1 of Furcifer pardalis. Lineage (NCBI taxonomy): Eukaryota > Metazoa > Chordata > Lepidosauria > Squamata > Chamaeleonidae > Furcifer > Furcifer pardalis. Next base: position 58,673,701 of record CP126893.1, on the reverse strand, counting down.
ATAAGTACCACTTTGCACTTGCACTGTTTTATATTTACTGTACATGTTTGATAACATACAGCCTTGTGACAGTTTTTCTGCATGTCATAAGCATTTGAATATAAATTAACATGTTGAAATCAAATCAGATGTTCTTTTACGTTTTATTTGGTGTGTGGAAGGTGTGCAGAAAAGGGGGTAGTCTTATACGGCGAGTGTATAACAAACTCTATATTTTGAGTGGAAATGTTGGGGGGTCGTCTTATACGCCCAGTCGTCTTATACGCCGGCAAATACAGAGTATGTCTGCATGTATATTCCTTTATACCTAGTACAGTACTGTACTACAAAGCATAGTATCAAACTGAGAGAAAATCACTTTGTTATTTTGTCTAAATGGACAATTCCTGAGAAGGCCATTGATGTAGTATTAACTTGCACCAAATGAGTTTCTCATGTTCAGTGTCAGTTCTTAAAATGTCAAGCATGTTCGCTAGGTAGCTTTTTGCCAAGTGTGAAATGTGATCTCCCAAATTTTCCCTAGGGGCCCATCACTCAAACTCACATTCAGAGCTACTGTGCTCAAAGACCATTAGAATGGCAGTCATTTTTTCACTGGCATTCTTTATTTGGAAGGTTGTTTGATTTATGTGTAATTTAAAGATAAAACTCATAAGCAGAAGCCCTAAAGTGATTCCTCAAGAAGTAGCACCAGATAGCTGACTGAAGAGGAACACAGGGTATCATGTTAGAATTTCCCTCTACAGTGAGGCATATTGAAGAAATATAGGGAAGCTGACTTATACTACTGGACTATCTAGTTCTATATTGTTAATGTTGACAGGCAGCTGCTCTCTAAGGCTTCAAGCAGATTCTATTCCTATCTGAAGATTTCTAGTCTTCCTTGGTCTTCTCACATCGAAGTACTAACCTAATCCAACCCTGTTTAGCAGCTGAAACCTGAAGAGAGTAAATAACATTATCATAACTTTAGGTATCAGCTTATCAATTTAAATAGCCCTGTAATAACAGATACTACTAAGTTGAAAATATTCATGATTAATTAAAAAAAACAAATTTGAATTCTAAATCTGAAAATGGATTGTTCATTACAAACATCAGTTATAGTTTAAACAAAATCACATTTTTTTTCTCCTTTCTCAGTAAAACCATCTTTCTTGGAATTCATTTTATCATAATGAGCATATCAGTCTTTCTTGAATAGGGCAGATCAGGTTTCATATATAGTACTGTATTTCTCTCTTATTCACTATAAACCTAAACAAAATATGACTTTTGTAGTCTTTTGGATCATTCTTCCTTTTTACTTTTCTGGTATCCTACCTGCTTTCACAGGATGTTTATACCCTGTATCTTCACTTCAGAGCAATCCAACTCCATTGCATCCTTTAAGCCATTTTTTTGTTCCTAAACTTTGTCTTATTAGGAACAGGATTTTAAAAAATCCCTCTTCTCAATTTCCTCCCCATTCAGCCTCTCCCTCGTACTGTTTGCCTTATGACTTAACTTAATAACAGGATCAGGATACAATATATAGACTGCCACACTCTTTTCCCTCCTCTTGTCAGACTATTTATAGACTGCTTCACAGAGCTAATATGTCTAATTATATCTATTCATGTCAAATATGAATGGGAATCCTGCTTGGAGTTTAGGCAGCCAAAAGGGTTTTGACCTAAGAAAGAAGGGGAGTGTGCTGAATATGTAAATCACTCCCTATATAAGCAGCCTTGGGTCTCAAGTCTTATGCCCTTACACCAATAGCTTAAAGGTAAGAGAGCAAGAAGCTTGAATGTAAAAAGAATAAGATTTCACCCTGTATTTGTCACATTCCAGCGCATTCCTTCTGCCTATAGCACTCATGAACAGGGAATATCTGTGTCCATAGGAATTTAAAATTTGCTTTATGCCACCTCTACTCTAGCATTTATTATTGAACCTTGCTAAAGGATCTGTGATTTTTATTTTGCAGTATTGGCAAGCTCAACTCTGCATTATTATCAACCACACAAGGTAAGATCTTGATTTATTAAATCCCTACAGACATTAAGATACACAATTGGGAGGGATCTGCATGTTCTGCAGTGGACAAACTGCTTCATTGCAACCTTCATGGACTATGTATTGGTATTTGTGCTGAACCTGCATTCCTCCTAGCATGAAAAAGTCAATTAAGGTAATGGTCTTGAAGATTCTGATATACTTACCAGTCCTTCTTAATAGAATTTTGGCAATCCATTACATGTCCTCAATTCATAGGGAGGAAGCATCCTTTGTAGTAGACCACCATAGCCTGCATCATATCAAGCCTTAACATTGCAGATGTGCATACTAATAATCTCAATATGATAGTTATGATATTTGGTGGTCTGCATAATTATCTCACAGGATTTTCTTGCACTGAGAAGATGTAATTCCTGTTTGAAGTTGCATGCCTTCTATACAGGTGTAACAATTGCTGTATAACTGTTCTGTTAAGCTTCTTACTTCCTGCCACAAGGAAGGAGATAATGAAATTCAGAAAAGAGTCCAGCTCTTCTGATTATAAAATACAATTTCTTAGTAGAGAAGGGTGAAGAAACTAAATTTGAATGATCAAGCAAGTGATACAATATAATTCTTGGTCCACAAGTTCTAGTTAGTCTGTTCACTTTTATGCATGCAAGGAAGTATTTGCATGTAATTATGATATGATTAATGTATACATATCTTTCCCTTCAGTTTTTTCTTTCTTGAACTGTGCACTATATATCACAGTCATGGGAGATGGTGAGATGGCAGCTTTTGGGGCAGCTGCCCCTTTTCTCCGAAAGTCAGAAAAGGAGAGAATTGAAGCCCAAAATAAGCCCTTTGATGCCAAAACCTCAGTTTTTGTGGTAGATCCTAAGGAATCCTATGTCAAAGGTGTTGTCCAAAGTAGGGAAGGAGGGAAGGTCACCGTCAAGACTGAAAAAGGAGAAGTGAGTAAAACACAAAAAACATATTTATGTAAGTTCCTCCTTCATTCTCTCATGATAACAATGGCTCTGTTTTAATCCTTCCAGTCTGTGACTGTAAAAGATGACCAAGTATTTCCTATGAACCCTCCCAAATATGACAAAATTGAGGACATGGCCATGATGACTCATCTCCATGAACCTGCTGTACTGTATAATCTCAAAGAGCGTTATGCAGCCTGGATGATCTACGTAAGTATATTCTGAAATAATTTTTTTCTGCCATTTAACATTTCCTATACACTATTTTCTCTCTTACACCAGATATCAATAGGACATATTTCTAAACTCCAGAAATTAGCTGGCTCTATATATGCCCCCAAGGGACTGCAGTGGCTCAAGTGGCTAAGATGTTGACTGGAAGGCGGGAGGTCAGCAGTTCGATTCCCGAGTACTACAGGACGGAACGAGCTTCCGTCTTTGTGCTAGCTCCTGCCAACCTAGCAGTTTGAAAGCAAGAAATTGCAAGTAGATAAATAGGGACCACTTCGGTGGGAAGGTAAACAGCATCCCGTGCACTCCGGTGTCTAGTCATGCCTGCCACATGACCATGGAAATGTCTGCAGAAGCAGACAGCTCTGGCTCTTCGGCTTTGAAACAGAGATGAGCACTGAACCCTAGAGTCAGATGTGACTGGCTTTCAAGCAAGGGAAACCTTTACCTTTATATATACCCATGGAAATGTCTGCAGGTGCAGACAGCGCTGGTTCTTTGGCTATAAACAGAGATGAGCACTGAACCAAAGAGTCGGATATTACTGGTTTTTTAGCAAAGGCAACCGTTACTTTTACCTATATGTAAATCTTCTACCACTTTGCAAGTGTTCTAAACCAAAGACAGGTCAATGGTAAGTCAATACTCAAATATTTCATTCATGTTCCATTGTGTGCCCCTCCCCGGTAAGCTGGCTGTTTCACATATAGAGTTTCTGCCATGTCCTTGTCTAAACTTTGAGGATTCACATATATATTTGTAAAGACAACAGAATAAACATCAACAAACAAGCTCATGATGTGCAGACCTTTACAGTGACAGTCCACACACAACCACAAATACAAGCAGAGCCAGAAAGAAATGCAGGCAGCTGTATTGTTGCATATCAACAGATCAGTTGTAGCATTTTTCATTTCCACCAGGATCTGGTTTGTGATGACCTAGTGAATATTAATTGCTCCTTAAAATCAACTCTTCCCAAATTACTAGAATGATAACCTGCAAAAATATACTGTTGCTATGAAACATGGTGCCACTCCTACAGTTATCTGTGAGGATTGCAGCTAAGCTCAGAATCAACAGCTCAATTAGGAGAGTAGAATATGACACAATAATTCCAGTGTATGAAAAACTTTCCATGTTTTAACCCTGTGACTCTGGGTCCATTAGAACCTTGCAAATGGATAGGCAAAGCCAACTCTGTCATTCTTGTTACAGACCTACTCGGGCCTCTTCTGTGCCACTGTCAATCCCTACAAGTGGCTGCCAGTGTACAACCCAGAAGTAGTAGCTGCTTATAGAGGCAAGAAGCGTCAAGAAGCCCCTCCTCACATCTTCTCCATCTCTGATAATGCATATCAGTTCATGTTAACTGGTGAGTTGAACAACAACTTTAAGAGCATAAACATATTTTCAGAATAAGCCTCAGTGCAGTATCTGTACTAGGAAATATGAAAACCAAACAAGACAGTAAATAGAAGAGTGAACAAATGCCAAAGGCTACATGATTCTTAACATTTTGAAAATGCACACGATCATATCTCTAAAAGATCTACAACTGGAGGGATTTTTTCATTGCCACATTCTTTATTATGGCTTATAAATCCTATGGTATCTGGTCACACAGAGAATTCTCACATATTTGCTATTAATATATATGACTTGCCTATATACAAGCCACAGCAATATTTTAACACAACTCCACATGGCAACATCTACAGCACATTTATGCAAACTAAAATCTAGTAATTGCAATTGAACTCTTTTAAAAGGATACTCATTCAGAACCATAGCCACTGTAAATGAATGTCTCTTTGATTATGTCTTTTCCCAGATCGTGAGAATCAGTCAGTCCTGATCACGTAAGTTTGTTTTTCTACTAGTGTCTATTTTGGCTTTATGATAATGTTGTTGTTGTTGTTTTCTTACTGTGACAGCATGAATTAATTACTTGTGAAATGCCCTATACCTGACTGACAGGCTCATGTCTTGCAAATTAAAGCCTGTGACTTTATGAAGTCAACTATCTTCCTCTTTTTATACTGTGTTCTAATTTACATACCTGTATTATTATTATTGTTCCATAACATTACTGTTTTTAAAGCAAATCTTGTATTTTCATTTTACATCCAAACTAGCAAAATAGCAATTTACTCTTTTTAGCTTCTATTGAGGGTTCAGACTTTGCTTTATTTAGAATACCTCAACAGTAAAACCTCACGTAGAGTCCCTCACTTAGAGACTAACTTGCTTAAAGAACAGAATTTTCTCTGAATGGTTGCCTCACTTAACAACTAAACACAACCAAAATCTCACTTAACAACTAAATCAGGGTTCGCAATTCCCCCCCCCCCAAGTCACAATCGGTCACTTAAAATGGCAGCAACAGCAGTTTTTCCAAGTGTTTCGCTTAAACAGCAATTCACTCAAAGATCAATTGAGTGGAACGCAATATGCTCTTTAAGGGAGATACCACATATTTTTGTTTTTTACAATCTGTGGTATCCATAAAGCGTTCCTTCAACACAACATTTCAAACAAATTGGTCTTTTCCTGACAGCTGCCTTCATTACCCAATTTTCACATCCATACATAGTAATTAAGAGTAAAATAGAATAAATTATCTTGGCCTTTGTTTCCGGTGAAACATCCATACATAAGAATCTTTTCCAGTGCCTTCATAGCTACCTTTCCAAGTCTTTTGATTTTTATGACTGTAGTCTCTATTTGTTTTGAGAAGTGAACCAAGGTATAGAAACTATGTAATTATTTTTATTTTAAAACATTATCAATATTACGACAACATTTAGTCAGGAAAATCAAATAACACAACCAATTATTTGAGAATAATCCATAGATAATGATCCACACTCAAATTCTTTATTGTAATCTATTAATCACAAAATAATTTTCTTCTAAAACTCTTCGGTATACTCCAACAGCCAACAAATATTTGCAGCAAGATCTCCAGTGTCTTGTCTTTTCTCAATCCAGTTTGAACATCTAGCATTTCTCCCAGATGGTGAAGTCTTTGCTGTAAAATCTTGAATATCATTTTGCATGCTAGGGAAATGAATGCATAGTCCTACAGATATTGCAGTCTTTGGGATTGTATTTCTTTGTGACTAGAAAGCATATTGTATGTATCCAGTTTGTGGGACATTTATTTATTTTCCATTTTGCCAACATATTTATTTATTTACAAAGATTCAGCAGATGACTAAATGGGGAAATTTAGAATTACTGGGTTGTGTTTAAAAGGCTCTTGTCTTCAGTGTGATCTATTTTATCATGCACTCCTTCCACTCACTTGGAAGACTTTATTCTCATGTGAAAAGAATTCAGACAGCACTTCAGATCTTTCCTATTTCTTCCCCTTATTTACAACTCCACCTGCTCCTTTCCCTGCTTTTTGTCAGTTGTCATTCCATGGACCAGAATGACTTCCCTTTTGTTTTGTTTAAGAATTAAACTGAAGAATTATACTTCATCAGCTTAGCATGGATCCTCCCTTATAAGCAAAACAGTGGAGAAGAAGAGAATATAGGAGAGGGGTTTCTTCTTCCTTGCTACTGTCAAAAGCCACTACATTCATCACAGGGTTGTCACCATAGAGACCATGGCCCATAGTTCTATTGAATGAATGAAGCAATCACACAAACTACAAAACAGGATAATCAAAAGCACTCCCAATCATACCAAATAAACTGCAGCCCTAGCAGTGTGCCACAAAGGAACAGGACAGCTTGCAAAAGGGGCAGGGTGGGTCTTTCTTACTTAAAACGCATGTTGCTGCTGGAAAATAGGAAGAACCAAACCACACCAAAAGTTCACCAAACAGTGAGCTATATGCTTGTCTGATGGCCCTCTCAGTCACTATAGCCTGAAGTGGCCCTATTGCTATCTCCTGGTAACTTGTCCCTCCCCCCCCCCCAACGTTGGAACAGCTTTCATTAATAAGCATCTGTAGCACGGCGTAGGTTAATTTTGTGAATAGGAGCTCATTGTTTCCCTTTTGGGAATATGACAACAAATTTCTCTTGCTCCTTTTAAGTACAGTGGTATCTTATACAACATTTCTAATCTGTTCCACACAGCTCGTTGTTGTACAAAACAATTGCTATGCAATACATGCATCATATAGCGATTTTCCCTATGGAATGCATCGTACGATTTGTTTTTTGGCTAAGTGGTTTTTCCCATTGAAAAATTGTTGCATGATTTTTTTGATAGGAAAATTATTATGCAGTATGCCATCCCTGCCCAAAAAAACCCCTAATTGTTATGCGATTTCATTGCTATACGGGGCGATTGTTGTATGAGGTTCCACTGTGCTTGCAAACTTAATTCTGGACCTGGGAGCTATTAATTTTCTCAAAAGTTTCCTGTTGGTGATCTAGAATGTCAAGCCTGTGTTTTTGTTACACAAAATGTCAAACACAGGATGTCAGGTTTCATTAGACAAACTTTGTTTCTGCAGAAGGTGGGAGACTAATCTGAGCCACGGTCACTTAATTTGCCCTGCACAATGTGTAGTTATTGGCTATTCAACAATAATTTTATATAACATACCTATCTTTGACTGACAGTGGAGAATCTGGTGCTGGAAAGACTGTGAACACGAAACGTGTTATTCAGTACTTTGCAACTATTGCAGCCACTGCTGACAAGAAAAAGGAAGAGCCAGTTGCACAAAGCAAAATGCAGGTAAACTGTTTGACAGAAAAAGAAATGATACAATTTTGCACAACTATATATGACTATATATAGTCATATATATATAGTCATTTTTGCACAACTATATATGACTATATGACTGAAGAAATCTGATAATAATATCTACATTATAGGGCACACTTGAAGACCAAATCATCAGTGCCAACCCTTTGCTGGAGGCCTTTGGAAATGCCAAGACTGTGAGGAATGATAATTCTTCACGTTTTGTAAGTTTTTTATACAATCTAGTTGGTTGATTCACTAGTATCCTACTCCCTTTTAATCTTTTAATCTTTCAGTCTTTTAAACTTCTAATTTTTAAACCTTTAACTTTGAATGTTTAATGTTTTATGTGAGCAGCCCAGAGTCCTTGGTGTGGGGCGCGACAGTGGTGGGTATCAGCAGGTTCACACCAGTTCACCAGAACCGGTAGCAGAAATTCTGGCTGGCCACACCCATCCAAGTTTTGAAATAAAGTAGTCCTAATTCGGGTCCAATGCAGGGATTTCCCCCTGGCCACACCCACCATACCATGCCCACAGTGTGGTAGTAAAATTTTTTGGAGCCCACCACTGGGTGATGATATAAATTTAAATAAATAAATAAATCTGAATATCGTATTTGTCGTACACTTCTGTTCAATGTAATGCTTTCTTCTATAGTACCTTAGTAAGTCTCCAGCAAAGCATTATGTAGAATCTGCTTCCTAGAATGTATAAAAATGTGTCTTTTTGTCTCTGAAGGGTAAGTTCATCAGAATCCATTTTGGTGCCACTGGAAAACTGGCTTCTGCAGACATAGAGACATGTAAGGGATTTTCCTTCAAGCTCTTAAAAACATTTCCCCTCTCTCTCTCCTTATGTGTGTGGAGGGGAATGTGTGCCACAGGTGAATGAACACATCCGCACTTTAGTTGATGTTTTCTTCCTTCATCCTTTGCTAATTATATCGCATTGCTTTCCCAGACCTGCTGGAGAAGTCCAGAGTTACCTTCCAGCTAAAAGCTGAAAGAAGTTACCACATATTTTATCAGATTATGTCCAACAGGAAGCCAGAATTGATTGGTGAGGGAAAAGCCCTTCTGTTTTTTTTTGGTTTTTTTGTGGTTGCTGCTGTGTAACTTATCTTCAGTTTATAATGTCTCCATAGTTCATATTTATAGTTTAATTGTCTCCATAGTTCATACCTCCATATCTATTGAATGAGGCAAGATCCATAGCTGTGTTTTTTCCTTTTCAGAGATGCTTCTCATTACTACCAACCCTTACGACTATCAGTTTGTAAGTCAAGGAGAAATCACTGTTCCCAGCATAGATGATAAGGAAGAGCTGATGGCTACAGATGTAAGTAATATGAACAGAGTTTCTGGTAGATCATCCTGAGGTTATATATAGATAATGTTCACTCAAACATCTTGTTTCAATTATCAGAGTGCAATTGACATCCTGGGCTTCACTGCTGAGGAGAAGACAGCCATTTACAAGCTGACAGGGGCCGTGATGCACTATGGGAACATGAAGTTCAAGCAGAAGCAACGTGAGGAACAGGCTGAGCCAGATGGCACTGAAGGTACAGTATTTGCAAAATTTGCATAGGAAGTTATTTGCACCTTAATTATTTCTGTCTTAACTTTCACTCAAACAGCTGCTACTGAATGTTTATACAGCTGATCTATACTACTTTATTAAGTTCCCTCTTCACCCTTGTCATTATTGGTTTGGCTATAATTTACTGAATTTTAGTAAATTACAACTCCATCAGAGAGCATATTATATCCATGTAATGAGGCTATCCCTCTTCTTTTTTGTAAATGTTTACATTTTATTTTCACAACATTAGGTTTTAGTAATTATTGAGGAATTTTAGTAATATTGTTTTAAATAGGTGGCCTGATGCTGTATGTCAATTCTCAGTACGTTTTTGGTAGTATAGTTTCCTTTTATTACTTCTGTCCAGTTATACAATTACTTCTGTCCAGTTTATTACTTCTGTCCAGTTACACAGAGCCTCTTCGAAGATTGTGATATTTTTGAACCGTAATCGGTCATATCCTGGTAACCATAACCTTGTGTTGCCCAGTAATCTTTCTCACACTGGCTCAGATGAAAGGAACTGAAGAATAAACTCAACAAAAGGTGCCTTCATTTTGGCAATTTCACGTCTGGCCTAGACACGGAAGAAAAGGAAATGATGTGCCCAAAGTAGGACAGTGTCAATTTCATAATTTTAGCCTCCAGAGACTATTCAGATTTGACTTCTTCTAGTACAGGGATTCTCAACCTATGGCCCACAGCTCAAATCAACCAAATCAACTGGCCCACACCCTTGCTCCAGCCACCACTTCTGCCACTACAAGAAGAGGCTGTGTTTCTGATGGCTGTGGCTGCATCTGCTGCCACCTGAACGCATCAGCAGGCACTGGAAATGCGTCAGCAGGTGCCGAAAATTCATCAGTGGGTGCCGGAACCCCCCCCCCCAGCTCCAGGAATGCATTTGTGGCCGCAGCCACCAGGAACACATCTGTGGAGGCATTCCTGGCATCCATGGATGCGTTTCTGGCAGCTTTAGGGGTTTTTTCTGGCACCCACTGAGTAAGAATGAATTATGAAGGCTGCACTTAAATTACATACTAATATAGTAATAGTCCCCAGTGCACTCAATAAAGCTAACACCTAAGTAGATAGGAGTAGGGTCACAGTAGATAGGGAAGAAGAAATACTCTGATTCACAGAAAGATACACACAGACATAGATTCTTATTTCAATAGCAAAGATACTGAAATCTAAATGATCCCTATAATCCAGAATTGACAGATACAGTACTCTAAAGCAGGGATGCCCAATTTTTTGTGCCATGGGCCAGAGCTTGCCCCCTCAGTCAGCTGAGCGTGCTGGAGATGTGGTTCCTCCCATGGCAGTGGTGGTGGTGTATGCATTCACGGCAGATTTTGCCACCTCTGCTGCTTCCTGTGGTTTCAGGAGCGAGAGCAGAACATTTTCACCATGTTGTCAGATTTGTCAGTGTTTTTGTGGCGTTTTTGCTGCATTCCAGCACTTCCGGCATTACCAGGGCACTTCTGGCGATGGTGGCGTTCCATTTTCATGCATTTTTGCTGCCTCTGCCACTTCCCATGGGAGTGGGGGCAGCACTTTTTTGCAGCATTTTCAGATTTTTCACATTTTTGCCGCATTTTGGTCACTTCCCATGCCAGCAGCAATCCAGCCCATGGGCTGGATGAATTGGTACCATGGGCCGTATCCAGCCAGAGGGCCATAGTTTGGGCACCCCATTCTAAAGCAAACTAGTATATTTCCTTACTTTCCTATATTAATGACCATTAGCAGGTATCTATAAAGCTGATTCTTAGTTTTCAGAAAAATACTGAAATTAATTAATTAACTGCTATTTTGTGAACTTTTTGCTATATGAGATACCTATTTTTTTTCTGTATGAGACTATCATGCATCCTGAACGCTGGGTAGATTCTTCTAAGTATGTATGGCAGGTGAAGAATCTGAGTAGTGATTTCATTATTATTTTTTAGCTCACCGCAGAAAATTGATCTGTGTTCAGGAATAAAAACAACTGTTCTTTTAAAAATAACTAGAAAAACCAAGCAAGCCCAGAAAAACTAAAGGAAATGTTCTACAGCTGTTATAGGCTACACTGTTTGGATTTTGCTTTATTCAATATAAATTCTTTCTGTGTAAACTGTATTAAAATATTAAAAATCAGTCTCATGAATTTTTCCTCTTACCCTTTGTGTACAGTTGCTGACAAAGCTGCCTACCTCATGAACCTCAATTCAGCAGATCTTCTGAAAGCTTTGTGCTACCCTCGAGTCAAGGTTGGCAATGAGTTTGTTACCAAAGGCCAAACTGTTCAGCAGGTAATGATCTGCAATAAAACGTTTAGTTTGTTAGACTAAATTGCTGCATCACTTATATGCTAACTTTAATCTGTCTCTTTCCATTTTTTGTAGGTGTACAATAATGTTGGTGCTTTGGCTAAAGCTGTCTTTGAAAAGATGTTCTTGTGGATGGTGATCCGTATCAACCAGCAGCTGGACACCAAGCAGCCTAGACAACATTTCATAGGAGTTTTGGATATTGCTGGCTTTGAAATCTTTGATGTAAGGAAACAGGGCCTTTAAAACAATATATGAAGGGAGATCCAGGGCATCTAAAAGTTCCATAGAATACATAGCAGTGTTCTGTATGCCAAGAAACCGAAGGTGTGAAATTGTTTCCAAAGTGTTGACAAGAAAAATGACAGACACTGAAATATTTGGCACAGTTGAGAAATTATAGAAATGATCTGGCATTGAGTATGCCTGAGGCATTTCATGGCTGAGGCCAGAATGTAACAATATACTCAAAAGAATATTTTTAAAAACCCGAGAATTCAGAGAACATAAATAAATCCCAGCACAACATGAATAAAAGCACAAGTGGATCTTTACAAGTGAATCTTGATACAGTAATACCTCGGATAACGCTAAAATTGCATAACGTTAAGTAATATGGGGAGGAGAATTGGATCGAATAACGTTAAGGTCTTATGGGATAGATCGGATAACAACCGCTAAAGCCTGTGCGGTTACAATGTATCTCTATGGAGCTTTAACATTATCCAATCCATCCCATAGGATTTTAACATCCATCGGATAACACTAAAAATCGGATAACACCAAGACTTGTGGAACCAAGTCTTAGCGTTATCCAAGGTATTACTGTATATATCTATGCTCAGTGAGGCCACTGGCTGTGGTGTCAGAAGCTGGAGTTTGATTCCCCACTGTGTCTCCCAAAAGAAGGGCCAGACTGTGAACTCTGTGCAAGCAGCATATTTCCAAAATAAAAGGGAGCAATAAGTCACATTTGATTGGTTATCTGTACAAGAATTTATCTCATTCTTCAGGGCCCTGATCGATTGGACTGTTCCACTACTTTTCAGGCATCCAAATGTATTGTGAACTGGAATGGGCCAATCTGCCTCAATGTGTCTGTTTTTGAGCCCCTATCAGAAGGTACAGTAGAACCCTGTATAACGAAAATAATTTGTTCTACAAGGCACTTCGTTATATGAGTTTTTCATTATACGATACATGCATCGTACAACAAAAATCCCTCTGGGGAAAATGGAAAAAAATGTTGTACTATTTTCCCCATATAGATTTTTGTTTTATGATTTTTCCCATATATATGCATCACATTGTATAACCAAAAAAATTGTTATATTGGGCACAATGATTTTTTCAAATCCTCTTTGTTGTACGATTTTTTTGCTGTAAGAGGCATTCGTTATACAAGATTCCACTGTTCTACTATTTTGGTGTGCTCACTTGTAGTCCATTCCCAGAAAGTGTGGCTGCTATGAATGAATTACAAGTGAACCTTGCAGCTGTCAAAGGCTGCTTCTCATCTCAACTTCCATTACCTTAATGTAACTTCAGAATATCAGAAGGGGAATCACTACAATCACTGATGTACTGCACCATTTACATGACAGTGTACACACGTATACACACACACACGTAGATGTAGATATATATAGATATACTGTCATGTAAATGGTGCCGTATATATATATGATTGGTATTACAGAGAAAGGGAAAGGTGTGTGTGTGTGTGTGTGTGTGTGTGTGTGTGTGTGTGTGTGTGTGTGTGTGTGTGTGTGTGTGTGTGTGTGTGTGTGTGTGTGTGTTTAACCAAAGTTCTCTGCACTATGATTATTATGATTGGTATTACAGAGAAAGGTATATATATATAACCAATATATATAATGTATTGGTTAACCCACATGATCCCACATGAAGCTAACAGCTGGGTAAAAGAAAAAGAAATAAAAAAGATGATAAGATAACAAGATTTGAAAACTGAAATACAGCGTCTCTGGGAGAAAAAAGCAACCAATAGTATAGAAGCACTGGGCATAAACGTGGCAGCACACAACTAGTATTGTAATTTTAAAACTATCTTTACATTATTTAGTTTAATAGCCTGGAGCAGCTCTGCATCAATTTCACCAATGAGAAACTGCAACAGTTTTTCAACCACCACATGTTTGTTCTGGAACAAGAGGAATACAAGAAAGAAGGGATTGAGTGGGAGTTCATTGACTTTGGGATGGACTTGGCTGCCTGCATCGAACTGATTGAGAAGGTATCTAAATGTAATTTGTTTACCTACAAGGTTGTATAAACAATCCCTTGGAATCCTTCAGTTTCAAAATGTATTACTATATAATTTTGTTTAAGCCCTACATAGGACTACAATCATCATCATCATCATCATCATCATCATCATTATTATTATTGAATGTTTACTATGAAAGCCCAGTTTTTGTAATTGAGGCATGTAACAGTTTTACTGTTGATTTAACTACTTTAGTCATTCCGCCTCAACTAGCATTACAATTTGGAAAAATATGTGCATCTGAGAAATGCTAATTTAAAACATAGTGGTAGGAAATAAAAATACAAATGTAAATACATAGATTCACAGATCACTGAGTTAAAAAACAAAATGCAAACAAATTAAAATATATAAAAAAATTAAAAAAAGGCCTGTTAAGTAGCCATATGAGTTTTTACAACACTTTTTTCATAATCTTCTAGCAGCTACTGCAAATCTTCCTATTTTATCTGTTATAGCTTTATTAACATTAGACAGCAGACAAATGATTTTATATTAGTCACTTTTATTTGTATATTATCTAGCAAATTTGACATAAACTTTTCTCTAGGTACAGACTATAAAGAACATTAAAGTAATACTGTACATCCTCTACTGTATACAAAACGCTGTTTTATTGGTGTCTGGGCACAGCATCCTTCCATATACTGTACTGTGAAAGCACAGTTGAAAAATATTTAGCACCAAAAAGGCCATTATAATTGAATACACTGACAACTCATGTAAACAGTTCATAAATATATGGGATAATTTAAAAAAAATACAATGATGAAATCTTAATTGTGTATAAATCTTACTGAGTATGAAAGTCTCTCAACCTATCCTTATAGAGTTAAAAATCTGTTTCAAGATACTTCTTTGGAGGACTTGTGGAATTCAATTAAAAGCTAAAACTTTGTGCTTCACAAGTTTTGACTCTCAGATTTCATTTGCTCTCAAAACAGCAAGTTTTTAGACCCCTGAAAGCTTCCATCTTATTATGTCTAAACACATAACCAAGAAACATAGATATGAAACTGTATTGGCATAATCCCAGAGTCAGTTCTGATACTAGATGTTGGAGTAGATAAAGACAATCCAAGCAAAGTTTATCTTGAACTGTTTCCCTGTGGTGTTTTTTAATTCCTCCAATTTGTCCCTCATAAGACAATTTGGGATCACTTTGCTAAAACGTATCCTTATAACAGGAGTGATCATATTCCCACTTTTTCATCTAGAAAAACTCAAAACTGGCTTGTACAGATATTGACACCTTCAAGGCTGAAGCAGCCAGATGATGGACTACTTAGAATACCTCAATTGCTCAATCACTTGACCATCCAGGGTTCACTTATGCCTCAGAGAGCACATTCCAAACACTACAGCATTTGTTTTAGCATAATTTATCAGAAGACATTCTCTATGAAAATTTTTGCTATTTTAATAATTTTATATCTGCCTATTCTTCTTGCTTCCTTCAGCCAATGGGCATTTTCTCCATCCTAGAAGAAGAATGCATGTTTCCCAAGGCAACAGACACTTCTTTTAAGAACAAGCTCTATGACCAGCATCTTGGCAAATGCAAGAACTTTGAAAAGCCCAAGCCTGGCAAAGGCAAAGCAGAAGCCCACTTCTCTCTGGTGCACTATGCTGGCACTGTAGATTACAACATCAGTGGCTGGCTTGAGAAAAATAAGGACCCCTTGAATGAATCCGTCATCCAGTTGTACCAGAAATCATCCATGAAGACACTGGCATTACTCTTTGCTGATCGTCCTGCAGATGCTGGTATCTGCTCCAAATAATATTGTTCATTTAGAATGTGATTCTATATTTTAAAATGTTTTAAAGAATTTCTTCATTATATTCATTATTTTTGATATTTTTTTCTATTTTAGAAGGTGGCGGTGGCAAGAAAGGTGGCAAGAAGAAGGGTTCCTCCTTCCAGACAGTTTCTGCTCTCTTTAGGGTAAGTATCATTTCTGTTACTCAGAAGCGTAGCGTGCCTTGGCGGGGCCCCGTATAAAAATTTGTTTGGGGGCCCTTAGGAAGGGTAAAGCTTTGTTTTGCTTATGCACGTTGGGGGCCCCCGTGGCCTGGGGCCCCCGTATAATTGATACGGCATGGTGGTAGCTACACCCCTGCTGTTACTTGTGAAATTGGGGATAAGCTAGTTTTGACTCAATAAGCATTTTCCCCCTCAGATTATATAAGAAGTTATAAAATACAAAGCAAAACAGAAGAGACACACACACACACCCCAAACCCACCCACCCCCCGAATTTGGAAAGTTCTTTTAAGAATACAGTTTTATTAATTAGTTACATTTGTATCTGAGCTTCCCCTCCACCATTTTGCCCTCACAACAAAGTAAGAGGGAGGTCATGTTGAGAATGACTGGCCAAAGTTCATCCAGTGAGTTTCACGGCTCCATAAGGACTAGAACACAGATCTCCCAACACTATGCCATACTGGTTCTCTACAATGACATGCTGAAGAGCCATCAATAACTATGCAGAGAGGCTAAGGACGTCATCATAATTAATATGGACAGCTTCAAAATGTCATTGGATTCGTCCTTCTTACAGTAATATCCCAAGCTATGCAGACATTGTGGTACAAGAATCAATATTTCCAATAGTGCCAGGAAAGAAAAACAAGGACTTTTTGTAATTATTGGAAGAGAAGTTAAGTGCATGTAAAAAAAGCAGTGAACATAATTTTAAGGTTTCTTGCAATCTCTTTCTTAGCTCCTAGATAAGCAGTCTGCTGCTCTGTTTAAAAATTGCCTTGCTAAGCGTATGTGAATTGAGCTTCATCAACAGACAAGTATAACAAATGCTTCTCACCTAACAGGAGAACTTAAACAAATTGATGAGCAATCTGAGGAGTACCCACCCACACTTTGTGCGCTGCCTTATCCCCAATGAATCTAAAACTCCTGGTAAGACATATTAGTAAACCTAATCAGAAGAGATGTTTGATACAGCTATGTCCTCTAAGCTCTACCACATAGTGCTAATTACACTCTAATATTGTCAAAGGTGTCATGGAACATGAGCTTGTGTTGCACCAATTGAGGTGTAATGGTGTCCTGGAAGGTATCCGAATCTGCAGAAAAGGATTCCCTAGCAGGATCATTTATGGTGATTTCAAACAGCGGTATGTCCTACATTGTTTTACCATTAAGCCTCTCCATTTTTATGTCTATCTATAATCTTTTGATCCTCAGTATAGTTATTCAGAATAATATGCATTAAAATCAGTGGTTAATAAGTCACAGTAAACATATTTAAATTGCATCCATAGTATATGTTAAAGCAAAGCAATCAAACTTATATACCACCCCATAGCGATAAGTGCACTCTCAGGGCAGTTCACAAGTTAATTAGCATTTTGCCCACAACATGCTGGGTACTCATTTTACTGGCCTCAGAAGGATGGAAGGCTTAGTCAACCTTAATCCCAGGTCAGGATCAAACTCACAATCTTTTGGTTGCAGTACAGAAACTTTTAACCACTACACCTCCAGGGCATGTTAAGACCTTCTTTTTCAAAATCCACCCATTAGAAAAGCAGCTAAGTAATGGACAATGCCCTGCTTTATACTGCATCATGTGGTACATCAGATATATGGTGACACATGCCTTAGTTACATACTTCTGAATTACTGCAACATACTTTGGAGGATGATTGAAAACTTCAGTGGTTCCAAGGTGTGGCTCAACTGCCGACCACAGCTGGGTACCTATGAGAAAACACACCTTGAGACACAGCTTCCCTGGCTACTGGTTCATTTCCAGACATAATTCAAAGTGGCGGTTATAAATTATAAAGGTCTACATGGCTTGTATCCCTGTAATCCAAAGAACCAGATCCCCTGTTGGAGCCTCGCTGGGTGTTGATCTTCAGAGGTAGCCTTTCTCACAGTTTCACCTCCTTGGATGCATGATTAGTGAAGATATGAGAGTCTGCCTTTGCAGTGACTACTCCCAGGTTGTCAAACTTCCTTCCAGGCATGGCTAGGCTGATCCTATCCCTTCTTTATATCTCCACTATCCAGCAAAGAGCTTTTCATTCAGATAGCGCTATAGAGTAAGGGTCTTTTAATGGAAGGTATTGTACACCTTTTTCTCTGTTGTACTTTTAAATGGTATTTTAAATTATTTTAATCTTTTGTCTGATTTTAATTAATTGATAATGAAATGAAAGTGGCTTCATTTTGACAGTCCATGGTTTGATCAGGACATGAAAGAAGAATGAGAAAGAAGTCTGTAATTGGCTGGAGAGCATTCTTGGTGGTGGCATCTATGCTAAAGAATAGCTTATCTCCTAAGCTAAGTCACCATCACCACGCCCCCGCTCTGCATAAAAAGCTCTTAAAAACCAAACTGTATAGAGTGGCTTTTTAAAAAACCCTCTCCTCAGTCACTTAATTTTTGGTACTAATAGTTTTCAGATAATTTTTTCTATGTTTCTTTTTTCTATGGGAGCTTCTATTCTTTCTTAATTGCCATTTTTTGCACACTACCACCATTGTATTACATATTTTTTGCATATAATACAATGTTCATTTTACATAAGTATATATAAATACACATACTGTACATGTATACATAAATATGTATAATACATATTTTTAAGATTTCTTTGTAAATATTTTGTAAACTGCTCTGAGTGTGATCTTCTTCCCAGACAGGTGGTATAAAATGTATCTAATAATTTTTTTAAGTATGTTGTACACCACCTATTGTGGGAAAATATCTCAGATGGGCAGGATATAAATGTAATAAAATAAATAAATAAATAATTTAATTGCATCTTAATCCTACAATTTATCATATTAACAGATTATCTGTTTTTATTTATGTTGTGAGCATTAGACCATACACTAGATGAGAAGTGCAGGGTATAAATGAAGTAAATAACTAAATTCTTGTATTATTTTATGGATTACCTTGTACTATATCAACTTTAGGAAATTAAAAATACAGTACTGTATAGGATAATAATAAGAGGTTGTTATTTCCCCCAGACAAGAAGACATATAACAATCAGGGATGTTAGTGTGATCTGTGGTCATGTTTTCAGAAAATAAAAATTTTAAGTTTCTCTTTACAGATACAGGGTTTTAAATGCAAGTGCCATCCCAGAGGGACAGTTCATGGATAGCAAGAAGGCTTGTGAGAAGCTTCTTGGCTCCATTGATGTTGACCATACTCAATATAAATTTGGCCACACCAAGGTAAAAATTATTCTCTCTCAAAATTATGTGATACCTAGTTTTGCAGATAGTGGCTAATATTTTATGCTATATTATTTCTCCAGGTATTCTTCAAAGCTGGTCTCTTGGGTCTTCTAGAGGAGATGAGAGATGATAAACTGGCTCAGCTGATCACACGTACTCAAGCTGTGTGCCGTGGCTACGTAATGAGAGTGATGTTCAAGAAAATGATGGAAAGAAGGTAGCATTTTTGCCTCCTATACTACATCCTGCAATATACTGCAGAAATACAGATTAAAGAAAACAGATTAAACAAATTGTAAACACTGAGGCCAGGACTCAATGGATTAGTTAAGTACCTATGGAAAGTGAAGTCACTTCCTCCTCCCCCTCAACTCTTGGAGTTTATGCACAGGGATTTTGCAAGAGAAAGTGGGTGCTCATTTTGATTAATGCATGATCCATTGGATCATGATCTGAGTTTATTCTGGAATTAGGCTCAGTGGTTAAGAAGTTCGCCTTGTTAGCTGGAAGGCCAAGCAAGTTGGCAGTTCGAGACCTGGGTACTGCATGACGGTTTGAGTGCCCGTCTCTGTCCCCACTCTTGCCAACCTAGCAGTCTGAAAGCCAGAAATTGCAAGTAGATAAACAGGGACCACTTGGGTAGGAAAAGATTTTGGGGACATGAAAGGAGCCTCATTCGGGCATCCACAGAGCAGAGTTTCTCCAGCAAAAATCCTTTTAACCCAGTATAATTTCGGACACAAAATTATTATTATTGTTATGGAATTATTTCTTAAGATTTTGTTTCCGTCCCTTGCAGAGAATCTATCTTCCTTATTCAATACAATATTCGTTCATTCATGAATGTAAAGCATTGGCCTTGGATGAAGATGTACTTCAAAATAAAACCTCTGCTGAAGAGTGCTGAGTCAGAGAAGGAAATGGCGAATATGAAGGGAGAGTTTGAGAAAACAAAAGAAGAACTTGCAAAATCAGAGGCCAAGCGGAAGGAACTTGAAGAAAAAATGGTGACTCTAATGCAAGAGAAGAATGACTTGCAACTCCAAGTCCAGTCTGTAAGCATTTTAATAATAATAATAATAATAATAATAATAATAATAATAATAATAATAATAATAATAATAATAATAATAATAATAATAATAATAATAATAATAATAATAATAATAATAATAATAATAAATCTCCCTCTTTTTTTTTCTTTTGTGTTTCTGTTCCTTGCTCCTACATGACATACAGACCTGGTTCTCCACTTGCCTCTTACAATGGTATCCTAGTTCAAGCCACTAATTCACTTTTCTCCAACTTCCTCTTGCTCAGCTTCCATAAATAAATATTTATTTATTTCTCACCCATCTGGTATATTTTCCCACCGGGGGTGGGGGGTGGGGTTACAACATATTAAAAAGTATTTACATTAAAATTAAACAAATTGAAAAAATATAGATATCAACAAGAACAAGGAATATTGAACAACGATTTTGATATCAGGAAGACTCTATCAAAATACATGTTCTATTTCTTTCTATACAAGTTCATTGTATCCATTCACATTAGAAGCATTCCCAACCTATCCACCACTGTGTTCTTTTTCAACACTTTTTTGTAAGCATGTGCCGGCCCCACTTCCTCCATTCCACAATGATTCAATTTTTGAAGGGGGAAACTCTGCTAAGAAAAGTCCCCAGACACTTTTTTAGCATATAATTACCCAATTAGGAATGCTAGCATTACAGCTGCTATACAAGAAAACAAAGAAGTCCTCAGAAGAACTGTTCCAATGAGTTAAGAACAGGAAGACTATCACCATAATGATAGCCAATATCTGGAACTGACATGGCACCTGAAGAAGAAGAAGAATACAGGAAAACAAGCTACCACTATCTTTTACTTTCTTTTGTGTTGTGTTTTCCTTGTCAAAGGTCGTGTGGATTGGTTTTGAAGAAGTAGCAAAAATTACACCAATTAGTTTGCTAGAATAGGTAGATCCTTTTCTATTCTACCAATGTTAGATCCTCAAGTACCACATCAGTGCATCTGGATGTGGATGCTGAAAATTGCAATCAGATGTAAAGATAAACTATCAAAGTATGAATTGCTATTTTTAACATAAACTGATACTGTAATATAATTTAGCAGTAGTACATAAAAATTACCCTAAACATTATTTCAATTTTTTACAGGAAGCTGATGCTGTAGCAGATGCTGAGGAAAGATGTGACCAGCTGATCAAAGCCAAAATTCAGTTGGAAGCTAAAGTTAAGGAGCTGACTGAACGGGCAGAAGATGAAGAGGAAATGAATGCTGAGCTGACAGCCAAAAAGAGGAAACTGGAGGATGAATGCTCAGAGATCAAGAAAGACATTGATGACCTTGAATTAACGTTGGCCAAAGTTGAAAAGGAAAAGCATGCCACAGAAAACAAGGTATATGTTGAACCTTGAACAATGCAGGGGGTCAAGCAGCAATGCCCCAGAAAATTGAAAATCTGTGTTATTCTGGGACAACTCTAGCTGGAACCAGTGGAGACCATTCATCTTGTTCTATAGGTCACCATGTGTTGTTTCTCTCATGACCAGGAGGCCACTGTACCATGTCTGACTCCTGCTGCTGCTCGCATTTCTTTTGTTTACCCTTCTGTCTGCCACCACTACCACAGTTGCTCCACAGGAGCCTGGCCAATCCAGTAATAGCAGCTCCAGTGTCCAGCAAGACACAGAGGATGTATTCTCCCTGCCCATGAAGCTTCTAGATGATTGCCACAGGAACCACAGAATGGGGGGATCTTACAGTTCAATCCCATGTTGTGCAAGGGTCAACTTTACACTCAGTTTGGCTACAAATTAAATTAATATTATTTTGAAGTTGCACAAAATAAAATGTTTGATTTTTTAATTCTCCTTCAAAAGGTAAAAAACCTTACTGAGGAGATGGCAGTCTTGGATGAGAATATTGCCAAACTGACCAAGGAAAAGAAAGCCCTTCAAGAGGCCCATCAGCAGACCCTGGATGACTTGCAGGCAGAGGAAGACAAAGTGAATACTCTGACCAAAGCAAAGACCAAGCTGGAGCAGCAAGTGGATGACGTAAGTGAAAATACAGAAGTACAGTTCAGAAATAAACATAGCATTATAGTGGCAAAATTTTTATCATCTCTTTATCTTCAGCTTGAAGGGTCTTTGGAACAAGAGAAGAAGCTTCGCATGGACCTTGAAAGAGCCAAGAGGAAGCTAGAAGGAGACCTGAAGCTGGCCCAAGAATCCACAATGGACTTGGAAAACGATAAGCAGCAGCTGGAAGAAAAGAATAAGAAGTAAGTAAAGTGCTGTGTGAAAGATCAAGTGAGAGAGTTTTGTACTACATACTTCCTCTAAATAGTCAAGTTTGACCGTCTTCTCGGCGCTCCGCCAGGGCCGGGGCCGACCCCGCCGGGGCCGATCCGAGGATCCCAGTAAACAATCCAATCGGTAGTAGTGACGGGCGGTGTGTACAACATAGATATCTTAGAATTTCATTTGGAAACTAACATTTGTTGTTTTGTTGTAACAAGGAAAGATTTTGAAGTCAGCCAGCTCCAAAGTAAAATTGAAGATGAGCAAGCCCTAGCCTCTCAGCATCAGAAGAAGATCAAGGAGTTGCAGGCAAGTCCAAAAATATTTGCATACTTTTGTTACCAGGAAAATGTATTTGTTCATTCTCAGATGACAAGTTGACTTCTTTTTCTATAGGCTCGTATTGAGGAACTGGAGGAAGAGATCGAGGCTGAACGTGCATCTCGAGCCAAAGCAGAGAAACAGCGGGCTGATCTCTCCAGGGAACTTGAGGAGATCAGTGAGCGCCTGGAGGAAGCTGGTGGGGCAACAGCAGCTCAGATTGAGATGAACAAGAAACGAGAGTCTGAATTCCAGAAAATGCGCAGAGACCTTGAAGAGGCCACTTTGCAGCATGAAGCCACAGTAGCTGCCCTGCGCAAGAAGCATGCAGATGGTGCATCTGAGCTTGCAGAACAGATTGATAATCTACAGCGAATCAAACAGAAGCTGGAAAAAGAGAAGAGTGAGCTAAAGATGGAGATTGATGATCTTGCCGGCAATATGGAGTCTGTCTCTAAAACTAAGGTAGACCACTTTACCTAACAGAAAAATTGGAAGAACTATTTAATTATCCCATAGGTTTTTGACAGAGGTTTACTGACATCTATGGCACCATGTCTCTAATATCACAATCAGACAAATATTTAGTTGCTGGTGGGTAGCCATTATAATTACAAGTTGAAGTAATGTGGCCTATCTTTAGCAATATATAGTCCACAGGCAAATCCATTTTTCTGCTTGTACTTTCAACTGTATATTAATACTGTACAGTACACTGAAAATGTGTGCTTAAATATTACCTTCTTTAGGATTCCTTGAATAGAATAAGTTACAGAATTTCAGCTTGAAATGGATGAACTGCTTGTCTGTCTCGGTTATTTTCATTTATAAATCTGTTCCATCCCATTTCTATATCAATCCAGTTGTAAAAAAAATAAGAAAAATCTTTACAAATTTTAACAAAATATACATCTATGAAATTATCTTTCCCCTAAAATATCCATTAATAATGGATTTTATTCTTAAATATGCAGATTTGTTTTAGTTTAAATTGAGATTTATACCATATTAGGAGTACTATAAAAACTAAAGCATTTGCATTGCTGTCCAGGTATTAATTTATTAAGTGTAAATTAAGTGAATTCACATGAAAGAGATGAAATTAGGACCATAAACATCTATAATTCCAGCACAGGGACTGGATTTTTGCCATTTCCAGGAATAATCTGTAACAAAATTAATTTTGTTGGTCAATATAATGAATTAGATTAGATTAGATTATGTAATTGTTTATTTTGCTTGCAACTAAAAGTAGTGATCAAAAATTTGAGTTTATAAATCAGTTGTCTGGATTTTTTAATAACTGACAATTTCTTCTTAATCATAGAGAAGGTTCCCAATATTTTATTGGTGTCAACAATACTTCATTGTATTTTCAATTTTTCACTTTAGTCAAATCTTGAGAAGTTATCCCGCTCTTTGGAAGATCAACTCAGTGAAGTTAAAGCAAAAGAGGAAGATCACCAGAGAACAATTAATGACTTGACTACTCAGAGGGCTCGCCTGCAAACTGACGCAGGTAAATGTAAATTCTTAGGGGGACATGATGACTTTTAAAAAAGCATTATCTTTTAAAAAACATTAAGAAGTAACTAATAAGTAATGTATTACACTTTAATTATCAAGAAATAGCAACAAATAACTTTTAAAAGGTAACATGTAAATAAAAAAAGAAAGATTATATTCCAAATTCTGAATTTATGTTAAATGGTGCTTAGATTTCTGTTTAAAAAATCTTGACATTCCTATTCTTCTTGAGGACTCTTTCATTAACAATTTTACTCTCATATTTAAAGCTTCATTATTTTGCCTTGCACTTCTTAGGCGAACTTGCCCGCCAAGTGGAAGAGAAAGATTCTTTGATTTCCCAGCTATCAAGAGGAAAGCAAGGTTTTACTCAACAGTTGGAAGAACTGAAAAGGCAACTTGAAGAAGAAATAAAGGTATGTGTTATGTCTAGTTGTTCTCTCCAAAGCTGGATTTCTAATCGGTCTGAAGAGCACTTTATCAAATAATAACAGAGAAGAGAATGCAATGGATTTTATACTAGGCCTTCACCTCAACTGTTAATGCATTTCCATTCAAATGACTATTTCCTAAATACTAGGCTATTATCCTAGACACATTTATCAGGAAATATTTCTAAAGAAACAGGTGAAGCATGTGCTAAGTACAGCAACAGCAATTAACCTATATACCACCCCATAGTGCTTGCATACATATTGAGTGGCTCACAAGGTAATTAGCATTTTGCACACACCCCAACATGCTGGGTACTCATTTTACCAACCTAAGCAGGAAATAGCAGCCAGGCACTTTAGTTTCAGGAAAAATAAAACCAATGGACTGGATTTGCAGGATACAACAAAGGAAGAAAAAGGGAAATGGCACATGCACACACATACTAAAAATGTTTAACAAATCATTTACTTTCTTCAGGCAAAGAATGCTCTGGCCCATGGCTTGCAGTCTGCTCGCCATGACTGTGACTTGCTCCGGGAACAATTTGAAGAAGAACAGGAAGCCAAGGCTGAGCTCCAACGTGCTATGTCCAAGGCCAATAGTGAAGTTGCCCAGTGGAGAACCAAATATGAGACTGATGCAATTCAGCGCACTGAGGAACTAGAAGAGGCCAAGTAAGTAGAGTCAGGTTGGATATAAGCAGTGCTTTTGTATGAACATGATGCATAAAAAAGGGTGTAAAATCCTAGACCTAACAACATGCAATATCAGTAACAGACTACATTGCAAGACTGCTGCCACTGGAACCTGCTTTATTCTAATTCAGTCCTTCAAACCATATAGCCCAGTATTGTCAATTAAAATATATCTAAAAGTTAAACCAAACATTTAGAACAGTGTTTCCCAACCTTTGGGTTTTGGGCTTCAATTCCCAGAAGCCTAAGTCAATTCCCCAAAGCTCTGATCACCCACTGTACTGACTTAGGCTTCTGGGAATTGAAGTATCCCTGTGGGGCCTGTGCCCCATGTTGGGAAACACTGTGTTAGAATAAAATTGGCCATAACATGATTGGTTACAGATGGAATCATTTTTACCCAGTATGGAAAATGGGTAACATCTCATGTACCAATAAATATCTCCCAAACTCACTATCTGAAGAAGATTACGGAGTGACAGGATACCAGAACTCACTTAGTTGAAGGCTACAGTATGCCCCTTCTGTAACCTAGTTATGAAATGTAACCCTACCACTGAGCTGATCATCTATAAGATGCTCTAATAGGATAACAGGAAGTAAAGGGGCACACAGGGGAGGGAGTACCCTTTACCAGTGGGCATGATCCTATTTTCAAACTGCTCAATAAAGTTGTGACAAAGGAAAAGTAAGATCAAGAAATTAACCACAAAATACAGAGAGGGTAGTCACACCCCTACACTATATACTCCACTGCAGTATTCTTTTAGTTCCCATGGGTGCAAAAAAAGGGAAGACACCCCTCTTTAACTATGCCTTGAAAAGCTATTCTAAGCCTGCCAATTGGACAGAGTTAAATAAGGGATTATGTTGCCACAGATAATCCTGGGATAGCCAGTAGTGTGCTGCTAACATGGGAGCTCCATCACCACCATCTACAGCAGTGGTGGCAAACCTATGACATGCATGCCAGAGGTGGCACTCAGAGCCCTTTCTGTGTGTACCTGTGCAGTCACCAGAACACAGAGTTTGCCCTGCCTCTCTGCCCAGCAGCCCACTGGAAGACCACCACAAATGTGGCTGTCCTCCTTCTACTTCTTTTTGTGCTCCTTGCTATTCAAATAGGTAACCTCTCTTCTGCTACTTGATTAGTTGTAGCTAGAATGCTTCCAGATAACCAAGGCCACATGTTGCTTTTCTCCAACCACTTTTTTTGCAACTGTCCCATATGGTTTTATATTAAGAGTCCCTCCCTAGCTGCTTTCATAGGGGTTTTTGCATGCCTAGGCCTGATGGTGCTTCTTTTTTCAGTGAAAAAAAAAGCCATTTTGGCTACTTAAAGATAAATACAGTCAAACCTCATATAACACTAAAACCTGGTTCCACAAGTCTTGATGTTATATGATTTTTAGTGTTATCCGATGCATGTTAAAATCCTATGGGAGCCATAGAGATACATTGTAACCACACAGGCTTTAGCGGTTGTTATCTGAAGCATCCCATAGGATCTTAATGTTATTCGATGCAATTCTTCCCCCCAGATTCCTTAATGTTATGCGATTTTCATGTTATTCGATACTAATGTTATATGAGGTATTACTTGTACACACATTCCCACCTGTCAGAAAACTTTGCAAATAAAGGTAATACTGTAATCATGTAGTAATGTACTGACATGCTGTCAGTGTTCTGGCATTTTACAGAGCTCAGCTAATCCAAAACAACCTCTTTACTCAAATATATATAGCTTGGAAGTCATTTGCCATGTTTGCAAACATTGTACGCTGCACTGTAAATTTCCCGTTTCTTGAAAAGCAATATATTTCAGAACTAATTGAACAATATATATATATATTATACCAGTCATGGCGAACCTCTGGCACACGTGCCAGAGGTGGTACTCAGAATCCTCTCTGTAGGCACCCATGCAGTTACCCCAGCACAAAATTCACCCCACCCCTCAGCCTAGTAGCCCAATGGGAGCACTTCCTCCCCCAGCACAGAGTTCACCCCGCCCCTCTGTCCAGCAGCCCAATGGGAGTGCCTCCTCCCTTCCCCCAGCATAGTTTGCCCTGCCCTTCTTCCCTAGCATTCCATTGGAAATGTTTACTTCCTCCCCTATTGCTATGTTTGTGCTCTGCAATAAGTTTTTTGGGTTACAGTTTGGGAACTTGGTCTCTAAAAGGTTTGCCATCTATGTACAGTATTATACTATGGCAAAAATATTGTTCTGCAAGTTATTTCTGTAGGAGGTGACAATATCACTTGCAGAGATATATTTTTTTAATAATTAAAAAACATCTTACTTCTGTCCCATGGCTTGTCAGAATCATTTGTAATCTGCTTCATTAAGTATAAAGAGTGGAAGCCCAGATACAGAAAACACACACCCTTACTTCTCTGGAACTGTATTGTCATCTACTGGGAAATTTTCAGAAATTAAAGAGTAACTAGATAACTTCTCTCCCAGGACTTCCATGGTAAGCATGCAATGATACTGATTACACATGAGCCAGAAAACCGTAGGACAGAAGTATGAACTCTTTTATCATCAACAATCTCCCCCTGCATATCATTAAACATACAGTTGTAAATCTGAAGCAGCAAGATTATCACCAATAAAATATAAAGTTGAAAACATATTTAAATATGATTTCGTTTCTAATTCAAAGTATCACTACTAATACTGACAGCAGGCCACAGGGCTTATGAGAAATGACATTTTTAATTGTTTCTATAACCAGAATGTAAATAACAGCTCATTGAATTAATATGCCTCATTGAATTAATATGCCTCTGATCCACTATTTGAGTCTAATTAGGATCTTGATAATAAATACAGTGGTACCTCTCTTAAAGAGCATAAAGAGCTCTTAAAGAGCTCTTTAAGCAAGTTTGCTCTTTAAGCGAAACACCATTGTAAGTGACTGATTGTGACTTCTAGCAGGGGGGGGATTGTGAACCTCGATTTAGTTGTTAAGCAAGTTTTGGGTTGTTTTTAGTTGTTAAGCGAGGCAACCATTCAGAGAAAATTCTGCTCTTTAAGCGAGTTAGTCTCTAAGTGAGTATTTCCTTATTTAGAACATTTATGGAACAAACACCATAAATATCACTTCAGATTCTCTTTACCTTGAGCCCACCTAAACTCACAGCATATTATGTCATAATATCACCTCAGCTCACATCAAAATAATATTTCCTAATGGGACTGTCCAAACACTGTGCAATGAGTAAGCAGGTGTTAGGAAATCAAGCTTGCTCTGTATGTATGGGGCTTATATGTGGACCAATAAAGAAAATAAAGTAATATAAAATTTAAAAATATGTCTTAATTATTTGACTTTTTTTAAAAAAAAATTATCATAACTTGAAAAATGACCAGTTTGAGAACTTTGCCACTTTCTGGCCTGTATGCAACATTGTAGTACAAACAAGCCAACAGGCCATGAGATCATTAGCATTTGTACACAGTATTTCTATGACCGATTTTAAAAAGTCCTGGGGGGGGGGGATCTCCTTTGTCAAATGTTTCCTTGTCAAATGTTACACTGATTTTTTTCCATTTACTCAAATTAGATCTGTATTACTAGCTCAAAACATCAAAATATACATTATATGTACATAAACAAAAATATGTGTTAAAAGGGGAATAGGGAACATGTGACATGCTTGGAAAGAATAAAGATAGTTCTTCCTTCTCAAATTCAGGGCCGTAGCCAGGATTTTAGATGTAGGTGGGCAAATATTTTTTCAGGATGGGCAACAATATCATATATGGGACTGCAGGGGCTCCAGTCACTAAGACGCTGACTGGGAGGTGGAAGTTCAGCAGTTCGATTCCTGAGTACTGCAGGACGGAATGAGCTCCTGTCTCTGTCCCAGCTCCTGCCAACCTAGCAGTTCGAAAGCAAGAAATTGCAAGTCGATAAATAGGGACCACTTCGGTGGGAAGGTAACAGTGTTCCGTGCACTCCGGTGTCTAGTCATGCCTGCCACATGACCATGGAAACGTCTGCAGAACCAGACAGCGCTGGCTCTTCGGCTTAGAAACAGAGATGAGCACTGACCCCTAGAGTCAGATACGACTGGCTTTCGAGCAAGGGAAACCTTAACCTTTTTTATAAGAAGCTGGGAGTTTGAGGGTGGGCAAACCGCTAGCTGCTAAGCAGGTTCATTTTTTCCTAGCAATTTATCATAAAAATTGTTATGTTCCTCTAGGAAAAAGCTGGCCCAACGCTTGCAAGAAGCTGAAGAACATGTAGAAGCGGTGAATTCCAAATGTGCTTCTCTTGAGAAGACAAAACAGAGGTTGCAGAATGAAGTGGAAGACCTGATGATTGATGTGGAACGGTCGAATGCAGCCTGTGCAGCTCTAGATAAGAAGCAGAAGAACTTTGATAGGGTAATTTTGGAGATATTAAATGCTTTATTGCACTGTATAGGCTGCAATATGTTTCCTACTTTTATATAACTATGAACCCTAGTTTTGGCTTTTGAGCAAGAGTGACCTTTACCTTTACCTATTGGAATATATTTGGTATTGTTTTGTAGATTTTGGCGGAGTGGAAGCAGAAATTTGAGGAAGCTCAGTCTGAACTGGAAGCTTCCCAGAAGGAATCCCGTTCTCTTAGCACAGAGCTCTTTAAGATGAAGAATTCTTATGAGGAAACCTTGGATCACTTGGAAACTCTGAAACGAGAGAACAAAAACCTACAGCGTAAGTCAATAACCTAGTCTTTTAAAATATGAGTTTACAATGTAGTGTCTGAACAGTATGAAGAAGCTCTGTAATCATGTTTTGCTTTACAGAGAAAAACAGAATGTGAAAATTGCATTAACTCTTACTCTACAGTGGGAGAGATTTATGTCTACAGGTCCCTCCCCCATCCACAGGGAACTACCTTGAATAACAGTGAAAACTATGTTTTACATTGCAGACAGTGTGCTCTAGTGGGCAGTTCTGGTAATGCATCTTAAAAACACATGTACAGTACAGTACAGTAATACCTCATATAACATTAGTATCGAATAACGCATAACATTAAGCAATCTGGGGGGGAGAATTGCATCGGATAACATTAAGATCCTATGGGATGCATCGGATAACAACCGCTAAAGCCTGTGTGGTTACAATGTATCTCTATGGATCCCATAGGATTTTAACATGCATCGGATAACACTAAAAATCGGATAACACCAAGACTTGTGGAACCAGGTTTTAACGTTATCCGAGGTTTTACTGTATTTCAATAAACAAAGACCAGCTGTGTGACCCGTCAGAGATTCAAACAAATGCAGGAAGGAAACAATGCCTTTTCAGGTCATTTTAAAAATCAAAACTTAGCAAGCTTTCATAGTCCACAACTATTTCTTCAGGCTAATGCCTGAAAAGTAACCTGAAAAGGCATTTCCTTCCTGCACATGTGTTTCAGAATTTTTATTTAATATTTTTAGACACACACAAAACTGAAACCATGGATACTGAACCTGTAAGTATTTGGGGTGGCTGGTTCAAATGTAGTTCAAATGAATCCCTCATACATGGTTTATCTGAGGCAAGCCAAGAAAATGTTTCCTATGACATATACCCCAATTTACTTTACTTATCCTCATCCACAGAAACACAATCTATTTATCTTTAATTATTTGGCAAACATTTATGTGATTCCAACAGAGGAAATTGGTGATCTAACGGAACAAATTGCTGAGGGAGGAAAATCTATCCATGAACTTGAGAAAGTGAAGAAGCAGATTGAGCAAGAGAAATGTGAACTCCAGGCTTCCCTAGAAGAAGCTGAGGTATATGCATCATTTTTATTAAAGCTAACAAGATAAATCTCTTTGTAATAAATTTTGAATTACTCTCAGAATATTTGGTGGTGGGAGGGAAGCATAACAAAAAAAAAAATAACTGTCCTATTGTGATGACAGCACAGGAAATGTTAATTGTAAGGGTCATGCCTAATGTTTTCAATAATGTGTGTAGGGGTTGTAATTTAGTTTATTAACAGTTGATGTAACTCATTTTCAAAAGGCTTCTCTTGAGCATGAGGAAGGCAAGATCCTCCGTGTCCAGCTGGAGCTCAACCAGGTGAAGGCTGATATTGACAGAAGAATTGCAGAGAAGGATGAAGAGATTGACACGCTGAAGAGGAATCATTTAAGAGTGGTGGAGTCCATGCAAAGCACACTGGATGCCGAGATCAGGAGCAGAAATGACGCCCTGCGGCTTAAGAAGAAGATGGAGGGGGACCTGAATGAAATGGAAATCCAGCTGAGCCATGCCAACCGCCAAGCTGCTGAGGCCCTAAAGAACCTCAGGAACACACAAGGGCAGCTCAAGGTATGTAGGGGTATAGTTTTGAAAGTTGTAAACATATCAAGAAAACTTTGTGTCTCACATTATTTTGCTCCACAGGATACACAGGTCCATTTGGATGATGCCTTGAGGAGCCAAGAAGACCTGAAGGAGCAGGTGGCCATAGTGGAACGCAGAGCTAACTTGATGCAGGCTGAGATAGAGGAGCTCCGAGCAGCCCTGGAACAGACAGAGAGGGGCAGGAAAATGGCTGAACAGGAGTTGCTGGATGCCAGTGAGCGTGTGCAGCTCCTCCACACACAGGTGTGCCTGAAGACTGGTCCTTTCATATATCATTAGGTGAAATTGGCAGAATGTATACACAGGGCAAAAACTGAGCTTGGAAGATTATTCTAATACTCCCACCACATTAATATTTCTGTATTAGTTGAAGGCAACAAGGCTATGTCTGATCAAAATTTGCAAATATTTTCTATATTAGGTGTACACACACACACACACACACACACACACACACACACACACACACACACACACACACACACACACACACACACACACACACACACACACACACACACACACAGGAAAATATTTTGGTGGCTTCTATGACTTTGCTATCTATTTTAAATATACGGTTCATTGTTATACAGTTTCAGGTATCCATGTTAGGTTTCAGAAAATATCCCCAGCAATTACAGGGGCAGCCTGGATAGCTTTTTCCCTTCCTTTGAAATGGGAAGGAACCTAAGAATAACGTGAAATAAGGAATGACATGGAAATGTTGTTGTGTTAGGCTAACATCCAAGTAGATGCAATGTGCATTTCAAACAACTACAGTTTTTAGAATTTCAGCAATTTGATTGTTTAAAGTAATTGCTTTGTATTTAAAGGAAAACACCATCAATTATAAATATATCTTCCCCCTCCTCTGGTAACAGAACACAAGCTTGATCAACTCCAAGAAAAAGCTGGAAGCAGACATCTCCCAATTCCAGGCTGAAATGGAAGAGAGTATTCAAGAAGCACGCAATGCAGAAGATAAAGCCAAGAAAGCTATTACTGATGTGAGCTGCAAAACACTTTCCTTTGCTTTAATTAATTTTATTGAATTTAAAATACAATAGACAACAAAATACATTGCATTACAAATTGATAATCATATTACCCTTTTTAAAAAATACAAAATACATATATATAGATCTCACCATACATCATTGAATTTATTCTCCATTCACTCTTCCATTTTTTTTAATTTTACAGGTAAGTTTATCATTAATTACTATATCTCAGACATCATTATACCATTCAGTCAACTGAAACTCATATTTTACTGTCCACTACCTTAACAATTTCACTGCCATAACTCATCATTTTCTTTTCCTTATTGCAATTAAATTACAGCATATCGGTTTCCACCTAATGAATAGTTAATCCTGTTCTCCAAACTATTTCAGATATACCGGTAGTTTTACTGTATCCATAGCCTTAAAAAAATCTTCAATTGTTATCTGCAAAAAATCATTTTTATTTTATCATTTTGATTTATGCCTACCATTAGATTATCTTGTCTAATTATATTTGCCAACATATCTATAAATTTTTTAATAATAAAAGGGCAAGAGGATATCCTTGTCTTTTACATCAGCCTAGGAAATTTGTTGAGTTTATCTCATCATTTACTAATAATAGCTGCATTTTCTGAACATAACTGGTCTATCATTGTTTTAAATTGAACTGCAAATCCAAGCTTTTCAATGATTTTAATGTTGCCAATTTCATACCATCAAAGGTTTTTAAAATATCTAGTACAATTAATCCTGCTTCAGTTTGTTTAGATATAGAGTATATTATATGTAATACTCCTCTTGTCAAATCTTCCATTTCTCATCCTCTCATAAGTCCACTTTGATCTTTTTCAATATATTTAGCAAAAAAACCCATTCGTTATTTTTGTCATTATTGCAGTACAAATCTGAGCATCTTTAATCAAAGAAATAGGATGATATGCATCTACATCTGCATAGTCCTGATTATATTTAAATATTAAGATAGTTAATGATTGCTTCCAAGATGATGACACTTCTTCACAATTCAATATTTTATTAAATACAAAATTTAAATCTAGGTATCAGTACCTTCTTAAATATTTTATAGTATTCCATATCTAATCTGCCACCCCCAAGCATTTTTACTACCTTTAAATTATTAATAGTCTTTTAATTCTTCATCTCTAACAGGCTGCTTAATTAATTCTTTGCCAACTTATTGGATTCTATTCCTTACAATTTTCAATATAAACACTTTTACTGAGTCACATGGAACATTTCTCCCTGCATACAGTTTGGTATATTTTTGAAATACATTAATTTCCCTTTCAAATCTGATCCTGCTTACACTTAGCATGTCTAGTTTCCTAACATGCCTTGGTATCTTTATTAATAGGCAGCCATGATGGCAGAGGAGTTGAAGAAAGAGCAAGACACCAGTGCTCACTTGGAAAGAATGAAGAAGAACCTGGAACAGACTGTGAAGGATTTGCAGCACCGTCTGGATGAGGCAGAACAACTGGCAATGAAGGGTGGCAAAAAACAGCTTCAGAAACTGGAGCAAAGAGTATATATCCTTAATACATATATAAACTTTCACATGTTTTGTGTCAAAAAACATACACTTCAAAGCAACCTCTCACCGTTCTTCCCTCAGGTTCGTGAGCTGGAAGCTGAAGTTGAAAATGAGCAGAAGCGTGGTGCTGATGCTATAAAGGGTGTGCGCAAATATGAGAGACGGGTGAAGGAGTTGACCTATCAGGTAAGGGTGATAAAATGTTTGCTTACAATAATGTGGATTTCTGCTAAAGTTACTGTACTATCAAAGTAGAATGAATACTTACTTAATCACCTCTACCTATATCTTACGGTGTAGAGGATTCCACAAAGGATCTCCATTGGGATCTCTCCTTCCGGTTCTTCTTTGTGTGTTCTTTTAATCAGTTAATTTCTGGTGTGCAGATGATTGGCCCTCAGAACCCTTGCTGTCACAGGCAGTATATGATGTTACATGGAGATAATTTCATGCTCTATTCCCACTCACTTTTTAAAAGAAAATACCTTCATGCACATCTTTGGTTATGCAGTTTTAATAACAGATGATTTAAAAGAGAATTAAACATCCACATATACAAACAGGTACAAAGGAGAGAAAACTGAATATACAAGTAACAAAGATGGACACATAGAGAAGCCAAGGAAGGATCAAGAGTGGTGGTGAATGAGGTTAAGGAACAAATATGCAGATAACTAGCAGAAAAAGAAAGGAGCAGCCCCACAGCCTAAAATAAATAAACTGAAGGGGGGGGGAAACCACCACTACATTGCTCGCCAACACATAGGCTGCCATTTTGAAATGCAGTATGAATTGGTGGCATGTGCTATGACAAAAGCCACTGAGGATTCATTCCAGTTTTCTGAAAAGTAAAATTTCCACACAACTCACTTTCTTCTTTGTCCTATTTTTATTTAGTCTGAGGAAGATCGGAAGAATGTACTGAGGCTTCAGGATCTGGTGGATAAATTGCAATTGAAAGTGAAAGCATACAAGAGACAATCTGAAGAAGCTGTATGTATTACACTAAACGCAGGCATACTTTTAAAATAACATTTGAGAAAACATAGCATGGAGTGATGATTAGCAAACAGAAACAGTGTAATGTCATATAAATATAAATGAAAACAAAGTTTATGGCAGATGAATGTGCCAAGTTTACTTCCTAAGTTGAGTCCAGACACAAGCTACAAACTTCACTGGGGATGTGATTTCAAATTCCACTCCAGCTAGCAATTGGCTGGATTTCTCCTCCCTGTTCTTAAAAGAAAGAACTGTTTGAAGAGTTGGAAAGAGTGATCCAACCAACTACTACTGGGGGCGGAGTTTGAAACCACATCCAAAATGGTGTTTGCAGCTTGTGTTTGAACTCACTTTAAAAATCAAACCTAGCTTAGTCATAATATGTCATGAATTTTGATTATTATTTTTTAGTCTTCTAATAAGCATATCACCTGGTCTTGCATTCATATTTGTGGGCATATTCTACATTTTGTATTATATTAAGTATTTTTTAAAAACCCAGGACTGTCAGTTTATAGCCACCTAATTGTTCTACAGCAGGCTTTCTCAACGCTTTCGGGCAGCTGATCAGTCCAGTCACTATTCTCACCCTGGTGACTTGCCCTCTTATCAGTATTTTATGTTTCAAGGAAAGCAGAAATGTTTGCAACCTAATTTTCATAAATCACTTTCTGTTTTCAGGAGGAACAATCAAATCTGAACTTGACCAAGTTCCGCAAGATTCAGCATGAGCTGGAAGAGGCTGAAGAAAGGGCTGACATTGCAGAGTCACAGGTCAACAAATTACGTGTGAAGAGCCGAGATGCTGGGAAGCAGGTTCAAAGTGAAGAATAGGTTTACCTACAATTGCTTCAAAGTGACTGAAGAGATATACAAAATGTGAAACTCTTTATCCCTTTGTTTGTAATTATTGTTTACTCTGTCCTTAGTATCTAGGAAATAAATATTGTAGAAATATTTGCATACCTAAATAATGTGTGACCTTTTTGTAAGCTCAATCTGTCTCCGTAAATGTTATTTACAGCTCTTCCTTATCTGATCTCAAAAATAATAAGTTTATAATCTTAACACATACCAGGAATTGGAAGTTTTCAATATAAAATATGTAAATTCCTTCCTCTTCAGATGAAAATAACTCACAATTTTAAATTTGGAATTTGAGAAATTTTAAAATGCCACCCATGGTTTTGAGTGCTTAACTCTTAAAAATATTGTCCATTTCACCAAATTAGAGCTGAATTATAGCAGATCACTCCTGTTTCCTAAAGACTTCCTATTTTTGAGACCTGCTGGTCAAGTTATTGGAGATGGAGAGGAACTGCATTTCAGTTTGCTTTCAAATAATGTGTTCTTGTTGCTGTTCAGTCGCACAGTCAAGTCCAACCCATGGGAAAGTTCCAAAAGACACCAATGACAGAGAGATAATGCCTCTGTGACACTGGAGAAATTGAAACTATAGAACATGTTCTCTGCAAGTATCCTGGCCGGCCAAGCAGCGCGCACACACACACACACACTGGCTGCTATCTGATGAAAGCCCCACCTTCACCCACAATACTGCCAGGCCCTTCTCCTAAATAAACTACTAGTGCTACACCATAAGTTTAATAGTTGTAACACTATTGATCTTAAATACTAATTTTACTACTCCTTAAACTCCTTTTAAAAATATATTTTAAGTACAGTATTTGCCGGCAAATAAGACGCATCAGAGTAAGAGAAGCACCCTGTTTTTTATACACATTTTTAAGGAAAAAATAATTTTCTACCTTTTAACTCCAGGATCCAGGGATGGCGGGATTGGCTGTACAAGAGAGAACCTTTGGAAGCTTCTTGCCCAGCCGATCCCACCACCGCTGGCCATCAGGAGGCAGGGAGGGCAGCCTCAGCCAGGCAAGATCAGTCCCAAAGGAATGATCTCGCCCACCCTCCCCACCGCCACCAGCTGTCAGGAGGTGGGGAGGGCAGTTTTGGTTAGGCAAGATTGTTCCCAAATGAATGTTCTCGTCAACCTTCCCAGCCGCCACTGGCTATCAGGAGGCGGGGGGTGGGAGGCTCGACTGGGCAAGATAGCTCCTTTGGAGGCTGCCCTTCGCCCAACTCCTAGCGATCAGTGGCAGCCACTGAACCACACCAGTGGTGGGGGATAGTGGCTTTAAAAATAGCCCTTTCCTGTCTCCAGCCACCGATCCTCTCAGGTTGCCAATCCGCACTAGCACAGTGTGTGTGTGTTACCAGTATCTAAGTATCTACAATGAATTATATTTGCTATAGAATTAGTAGGGCAATTTTAAAAAAGTTTTAGTGATTTCTAAAATATTTCACAATAAATCAAAACAAAGCTTGAAAGAACAGACCTTGCTACCTCAGCGAATGGTAGTGCAATGATGGTGAACCTTGGCACTCCAGCTGTTCTTGAACATCGATTCCCAGAAGCCCTGATCACCTAAAGTGCCAAGGTCCACCATCAAGGCCCTAGTGCCTAAGCCTAATTGTATTAAAATCTTGGATTTCTATTAGCATTACTGGTAGATCTCATGTTTTACTTCTATATAAAAAACATTGGTCAGTGACACACACACAGAGGCAGGTGATCTCATTCTTTATGGATCTT
The DNA here is from genome assembly GCA_030440675.1 of Furcifer pardalis. Classification (NCBI taxonomy): domain Eukaryota; kingdom Metazoa; phylum Chordata; class Lepidosauria; order Squamata; family Chamaeleonidae; genus Furcifer; species Furcifer pardalis. The sequence continues at coordinate 58,635,482 of CP126893.1, read as the reverse complement.
CTTATTCCCTTCTAATAGAGAAAACTTTAAATAAAAGATGGCTATCCAAAACTCCTGAGGTCTAAATGGCTACCCTTCCCAATACTGTAGTTTGATATGCTTTGCTTGCAAACAAGACTCTCACGCACTCCAATATTTTTTATTTATTTATTTAAATTTGTTTATTGCCCTGCTCCCAAAAGGGACCCAGGGCGATTTACAACAATTACAAAATCATTTTTAAAAATTAAAAACTCTAAAAACTTTTAAAAAAACTTGGTATTAAAAGCCAAAAATTACAACACAGGCATACTGGGGTCAAACCAACCAATTGGCTGGGGAAATTGAACCATCCACTCCCCAGACCAAACCTGCCAGCCAGGTTTTCATTCCTTTTCTTAAGGCAGCACACACACCCCACACACACACAACCTGCCTAGTCTGACTCCAACTGTCATAGCCACTAGCTTGCCATGGATATTTAGTAGATTGTTTCATTCTGCCTGGCTTACACTGTAGTCATTTTTTAAAAAATAAAAGGAAATTTCATTTCTGTGCTTTTAAACCACCATTCTTACTTTCTTAAATCAATCCTAATATAGTAAATGGTGGAATTCTTGCAAAGAAACCACCTCTTCCTAACACTTGTGAGTTTGCTGTGGCTGTATCAGAAGACTGTGGAGTACAGGTCCCACTCATCCTTCTAGTTTTACTGTTACAGTATACCATTTTTGTCTCCTGTTGACACTATGAATAGACAAACATCCAGTGCCTGCAGGATTGGCATTTTTTGACCTTCCTGTGGGACTGGAAGACATCCAGAGGCCTCCATCTACATCAAGTAAGCTCCTCCAGCAACTAGTTGCCCTCAGTAACCTCCCCAGAAGGGGAAAGCTATTAACTACTAAAGTGAAGATAAATCGTGCTAAGATCAGGTGAACATGAGCTGGTTGAGGAGGACAACACCAACACACCTACTCTCCAGAACCTGGAGCTAGAAAGTATTTGCCTAACAACACACACAGGCCACTGTTGATATAGACCAGCACACAAAGAGGAGAAGATGATTATGATGAAAGACCATTTCTCCTGTGTAAGAATTTGTAGCTCTTCATCCAAGCCTCCTAATTAATCCTGGGATTCCAGCAATATCTATTTATTTATCTATCGATCTATTTATTTTTCAAATGTCTATTGCCGCCCAACTCGACACCGATTCTGGGCGGGTAACAGCAATTAAAAGAAACATTACCAACATCGCTAAACCCTTTTAAAAACCCATAAAAAGTACCCACAAAATTACCCACCCACCTTGTCATGGATCAACATCTTTTTCCTAAACGTTTCCCAAAGCATGGAGGGGACCTGGTTTTTACTAGACCCCAAAAATCATTACTCCTTTGTGTCACAAGACTGTGTCACAAGATTGCTTGTTTTCCAGTACAGTGTATAACCTTCATCTCTAGCTAGCTGAGGTCTCTTGCTGTGACTATTACAGAGCACTGTTCCTGCACATATGTAAACACATTCCCATTTTTTGGGAACTTTCTGTTTCAATAAGAACTGCCTCCGATTGGCCTAAACATGCCACATGGTTAAGAGTCTCCATTTTGGAGTGGGGGGCAAGTTTAGTTTGTTTTGGGATGGCTTTGCATTAATAAGCCAGGGGATTTTCCCTTTCTGTTTTCATCATGATTACCTAGAGTGCTTAGCCTTTCTGGACTGATTCTTATGTTACTGACCTTTATTTATGTTTTATTCTCTATGGACTATGCTTTAAGAACCTGATCAATAAATCTATGTTTGCTTGAAGATCAATGTCTCTTTTGTGTTAGCAAAAGGTAACCTGCACACGCACGAAGGCTCGCTACCAATCTCCCCACATTGCTCCATTGAATGAGCACAGTAAGAAGCCTGCTGCGTTTGGCAAGCTTTTGCAGGCCGGTTCTCTCACCAGAGGAAGGGCTAGGTTCACGTAAGGGGTACTCCTTCACTGAGTCCCTGGAACCAGGGGAGAGGCCCTCAGAGTGAGACAGCCGGGATCCTGACATCAGTTAAAAGAGACAGGGAGCAATCTTGTTATATGAGCCAGCAGGCAGGAGTCAACACTCCCCTGGTGCCCCCCACCTTCATAGCCAAGCAGGTTTTTAGCTCTTTCCTGAAGGGCAGCAACTCCATCTGTAGCTGCAACTCACTTGGCAAGAGGTTCCATGAGGCCGGCGCAGACACCGAGAAGGCCCTCCTTCTTGTGCTAAAGAGACGAGCCTCTCTAGCTGGTGGCACAATTAGAGAGCCCTCTAGTCCATTCTAGTGGGATGGACAGATGTTCTTGGGATGATGCGGTCTCTTAAGTATCCTGTCCCACTACCATGTAGGGCTTTAAAGGTCATTACCAGCACCTTGAATTGCACCTGGAGGCACACCAGTGCAAAACAGTGCAGCTCCCGAAGCAGTGGTGAGGCATGGGCATAATGCCCGCACCCCATCACCACCCAGGCAGCCGCATTATGGACCAGTTGCAGCCTCCGAATGGTCATCAACGATAGCCCCATGTAGAGCGCATTACAATAGTCCAGTCAGGAGGTGACCAGAGCATGCGTGACTATAAGCAAGGAGTCCTGGTCTAGGAGCGGACGTAACTGGCATATGACATGAAGTTGTGCAAAAGCCCTCCTGGCTACAGCTGTCACCTCCTCATTGAGCAGGAGTCATGAGTCCAGGAGGACCCCCAGATTATGCACCAGCTCTGTCTGGGCCAAAATAGCCCCATCCACTACCAAAAATGATAGCTCCCGAGATAACGCAGGGCCCCTGGCCCACAGCCACTCAGTCTTGCCAGGATTCAGTTGTATCCAGTTGTCCTCCATCCAGACCCACACAGCCTCCAGGCACCTGGATAGGACTTCGACAGCATCACTTGGATCATCACGGGCTGAGATGTACAGCTGATACCTCACCTCATGAGAATGGATGATCTCACCGAGGGGTTTCATGTAGATATTAAATAGGAAAGGTGAGATCACCAAGCCCTGAGGCACCCCATATTGAAGAGGTCTAGGGCTAGACCTCCCATCCTCCAACCATACCGACTGGGTCTGGCCCTTCAGAAATGAGGCAAACCAGGCCCACACAGTGCACTGGATCTCCAATTCTCAGAGTCATTCCAGAAGTATACAGTGGTCAACAGTATCAAACAGTAACATTGTGTGGATTTCAGCCGCCCAGAGCTTAAGCCAAATTTGCCACCCCCTGGTGGATGCTGGCACCCACTCCCGCTAGGGCTTCTCGGAATTGTAGTCCAAGAACACCCATAGCCCAAAATGTGTCACCCGGGGCCAGCCGCCCCCTGGCCCCACCTACGCGATGCCACTAATATAAAAGGCCTCTGAGAAGTCAAGAAGAGCAAGGACAGATGGGTGACCTCTGTCTCGCTCCTGCCAGAGATCACCCAACAGTGTGACCAATGCCATCTCTGTACCATATCCCGGCCTAAATCCTGACTGAAAAGGGTCCAGATAATCCGCTTCATCCAGGACCCCCTGTAGCTGTCTCACCACTACCTTTTCCAGTACCTTCCCTAAAAAGGGAAGGTTGGATACAGGCATATAGTTGGCTAGTACTGTTGGGTCGAGTGATGACTTTTTCAGGAGGGCGTGCACCAAAGCATGTTTTAATAGTGCAGAGAACACCCCCTCCTGCAAGGAAGAGGTAATTATTGCCCCGACCCAACCACCTGTCACCGCCTTAAAGGCTTTCACCAGCCAGGTGGGACATGGATTAAATAGGCATGTAATGGCGCAAACAGATCCAAGGAGCCTGTCTACTTCCTCCAGGACAACTGGGTGGAACCAATCCCAGATAACATGGCTAGACTGCAGTCCAGTCAGCTCCAGACTCATATAATCCATGCTAGGATCAAACTTTGAGTGAATCCAAGCAATTTTCTCCATCAGATAATCAGCAAAATCCTCGGCTGATCCCTCCCAACCGGGCTAAGGCCCCCCCTCTACCGAGGAGGGACCTAGTCACCTGGAACAGGGTGTCTGGGTGATTATCTGCAGAGGCGACAAGGGTGGTGAAACATTGATGTTTCACCACCTCTATCGCCACCAGGTAGGCTCTAATGGCAGCTCTAGCAAGTGTTCTGTCGGAATCACTCTGAGTCTTCACCCAATGGCGCTCTCTGCAACTCTTTGCCCATTTAAGCTCGCTCAATTCCTCCATGAACCACGGGGATGAGCGGAGCCCGTGTGCGCAGAGAGGCCATAGTAGCACGATCATGTCCAAGGCTGCTGTCACATCCCTATGCCAGAGGTCAACAAGAGCCTCAGGAGAATCATGTAGCTGATCCAGAGCAATTACACTTTATTATACCACCCCACAGTGCTCTGGGTGGTTTATAAGTTAATTAACATTTTGCCCCAAACACACTGGGTACTTATTTTACAGACCTCAGAAGGCTCAAACTCAGGATGTTTTGGCTGCAGTATAGCAGTCCAACCACTGCACCACCAGGGCTCCTATGCCAAAATATAGCAAAAGTAATGGATCTCAGCTTTCTACAAATGTCATTAGGGCATACAACATTGCAATATTAATAAACATTTAAAAATAAAGTACTGTATATGCTGAGGTATAAGACTACTTTCCCCCCCTGAAAAACATGCCTCCAAGTGGGGGGGGGGTCATCTTATATGCCGGGTGCACTTCAGTTGGGATAGACATAGCTGCCCATAGTGGCCTCCTGATGCTTGCCCAGTGCCCATAGTAGCCTCCCGATGCCCGCCTGGTGCCCATAGTGGCCTCCCGATGCCCGCCCGCCTGCCCACCCATCCCATTCTACATACCATCCAGTATCGCGCGGTATCCAGCATGGCTGCGGCAAGCATCAGCAGTGAGACAGGGGTGCCATCCTTTTTGGCGTGACTGGCCCGTTCTGCTCAGCGGGAAGCAGCGGTGCTCTGCCCCACCCCTTGTCTATACAGAGCTTGCACATGCGCACTTGCGCACTAGTGCCGGCCACAGGGAGATGTTGAAATCAAATCTGATGTTCTTTTATATTTTATTTGGTGTGTGGAAGGTGTGTGGAAGAGGGGGTAGTCTTGTACGGCGAGTATATAACAAACTCTATATTTTGAGTGGAAATGTTGGGGGGTCGTCTTATACACCGGCATATACGGTAAATATAAGAACAAAATTCATATAAAATGGGTAATCAATACTTGTAATAATAAACAGCAACAGAATAAATAAATGTTTCCCACTTTTAAATAAGTATTATACCAAATAAACAGTTCAGTCCTATATCCCAGCATTGCAGTTCCTTTCCATTTTTCTCTTAATCTGAGGAGTCCCTTTTAGCAGCACAGACATCTTAGGTCATTCTTTGTTTCAGTCATGCTTAAAAACACAGAAAACAAAAATATCTAGGAATGGTTCCACCAGAAGAGATGCCTCCTGCAGATATTACAGCCTGGCACCCTCACTCTTGTCCTGAAGAACGGCTCCTTTCTTCAGGGAAGCTACTCTTTGGGTATATCAGAGAATAAACAAAACAAAACAAAAACACTGTAGCACTTTAAAGACTAACATGGGAGTGACGCATCAATTTATACACATCAAGTACAGAGTGATTGGTTAGCATAACAGATTAGCATACAGTGGAACCTCGGTTAACATTAATGCATTCTCCGGGATGTTTCTTACAGCAAAAATTACTTTAACCAAATTTCCCATAGGAATGCATTGAATGCTGTTTCCCATGGGAATCCATTGAAAACCAAAATACTTTAACCAAAATGTGGTTTCCCATAGGTATGTATTAAAAACCAATTAATCCATTCCAAAAAAAAAAATGTTAACCAAGCCGCTATTTTCTGTGGATTTCCTTTTGTTATGCAATTTTTTTGTTAACCAAGCCGTTTGTTAACCAAGGTTCCACTGTAGAAATCATAGTGGCTTCATACATAGTATGGACTTGATCCACGAAAGCTCACATAGAAATATAAAAGTTAGTCTTTAAAGTGCTACAGCGTTTTTGTTTTGTTTCATTTTGTTTATTTTCTGGTATGCCTGAAACACAGACTAACACAGCTAGTATTCCTAAAAGTTCAACTTTTTGGGTAGCTTCCCTCAAACTTCCAGCCTTAATTGCTTTTCTCTGTTGCTCCCCTTATCTTGCCATTTACTAAATCTGTCCAAGCCTTCGGGAAGAAAGTGGTGAAACGGGGTGGGGGTGAGGACATATTTAACACTTAAAGATCAGACACACCTTTACTATTTAAGCAGGAATTGGAACCTGACTGAATATTGTGGTGTACTGTATTACTAAACTGTACTTAGGCTGCAGACCAAATGTTGTGGTTTGGTTTTAAATGCACATTCCCAACTTAAATTAATGAGAATAGGCCTTAGTCCTCAGCATACTTAAACCAGAGATGAAAAAAAGCAGTTATTTAGAAGGAACAATTATGTTTTAATTAAGAAAGAACCTATGACTAGGATGATGTTTCAACAGACAAATCAAATTGTTAAGTGATAAAAATACAAAGCACCTCTAACAAATGGGGAGAGGGGGATGAAAAGTGGAAGTACAGTAATACCTCAGATAACGTTTACCTCAGATAACGCTAAAATCACATAACGTTAAGTAATCTGGGGAGGAGAATTGGATCAAATAACGTTAAGGTCCTATAGGATGGATCGGATAACAACCGCTAAAGCCTGTGCGGTTACAATGTATCTCTATGGAGCTTTAACGCTATCCGATCCATCCCATAGGATTTTAACATGGATCGGATAACACTAAAAATCGGATAACACCAAGACTTGTGGAACCAAGTCTTAGCGTTATCCGAGGTATTACTGTACTGAAGTTTACCTTTTTGCCAGGACTGTTTAATGCAATGTTGCAATGTTGTTTAAGAGTAAGGTATTCAGGAGGTGAGTATTTTATGTACTCTTCCTTGGAAATTGTCAAATTGTCATCCACGGAGACAAAGATAGAGGATTATTCCCTCTGAAGAGGGAGCTGCTCTAGATGTAACTGGTTCCAGCCAGTTCTGAGAGGATTCTCCTTTCACTGTCCCACACCTCCTATGCTACTTATGCATGGCCCAAAAAGAGAGGAAATGCACTAATTAAAAAGAAAGATGGCAAGAGGGAAAGCTAATTAATATAACATTTGGGTAGTGACCAGGTCGCCTTGTATGACACTTTCACCTCCAAGCAAGGTTATGATAACTGTGAAGCAACTTTATCTTTTAGTCATACTTAATACTTCGAACAGATGGCTGTCTTCTGCTATGTAGGACACAGGGACATCTTAATTCAGCAATGGATACCAATGTATCCAGAAGTGGTTTTTAAGACACTTCCTTATACAGTACAGTACATACGTTCTGACCTAAATCTTGGTAGGAAGCCTTTAAGAAGCACAGGAAATCCAGTGTTTAGATTTTTATTGAGGAACATGCCAGATGTTAAGGAAGAAAAGACTTAATATTTATAATTATGTTTTAGCATCCTTCTCTTTCATTTCAAATTTCTGCCTTATGTAACACAAAGAAAAGTAAACAACAAAAATAAATGTAACCAGCAACTCTTTATTTAAGTAAATAAGCTGTATCTATGGTCCATATTCCTATTGCCTTGTTTAATTGATGATTTCTTCCAACTGAAACAATTCAAATTTCTATCGTTATTTCTAGATCACACCCCTCTTTCTTTTATCATATACATTAGTACCCCGGATAACGTTATGACTTGGTTCCACAAGTCCCGTCGTTATCCGGTTTTTAACGTTGTGCGATACATTGATACAATGTTTAAAAAAGCCCTGTTTCCCTGGAGGCTGCAGCAAGCCAGAACGTCAGGATTTGAATCCTGACATTTTGGCTTGCTGCAGCCTCCAGGGAGGTGGGGGAACTTTGGAAACAGCTTGGATCGGGTCTCCCCACCTCCCTGGACCCGGCGGGGGGGTCAGAGCCCCCAAAATTGGTAACACAAAGGAAATTTTTTTTACCAATTTTGGGGGCTCTGACCCCCCCCTCCCGGGCCGGGTCTAGGGAGGTGGGGAGACCCGATCCAAGCTGTTTCTGGGCTTCCCCGACGTCCTCAGCCAGTGCAGAAAGCCAGAATGTCAGGGTTCGAAGCCCGACATTCTGGCTTGCTGCACTGGCTGAGGACGTCGGGGAAGCCCAGAAACAGCTTGGATCGTGTCCCCTGCCTGCTCCAGAGAGATCAGAGGACCCGATCTACAGCTGCAGGGTGGCTGGGGAAGCTGACGGGGACTCCCTGTCGGCTTCCCTAGCCACCCGCCCTTGCCTCCACAGCTGTGGGGTGGCTGGGTAAGCTGACGGGGGAGCCCCCTGTCAGCTTTCCAGCCTCTCCACCCCTGCCTCCGTAGCTGCAGGGTGGCTGGGAAGCTGAACGGAGCACCCCATTCAGCTTTCCAGCCACCCTGCTGCTAAGAACGACTGTATCGGATAATGTTAAAAATCGTGTTATTCGATACAAGATTTTTCTGAAAATCTTGTAACGTTATGCCGTTTTCACGCTATACGGTACTCGCGTTATCCGGGGTATTACTGTAGTTTTAATTGTATTAAGGCACCTTCTCCAGTTTACATTCCTTTTAAAAGTAGTTCAGGTATGTACATATTGTATTTTTATTTTTATTTTATTATATTTCATGGTTTTGAAATACAATACTCCATTGTATTGCACAGATTTTAATTCTTCTGCTATGTTATTTATAAGGTTGTAAAACTAATCCATTAATAAACATTCATTCATATAGCTTTAATATAAAAAATTAGATGCTGTTGGTGGTACAGCTTGCTGTCTTTGAATTCATGAATGAACTACGTACATGGATACCAAATTTCTACAAAGTAATCTTGCTTCTCTTCCTTTTTAAACTTGAAAATTATTTAATTTCTCTGATAATGTCACCATCTAGATTTAGCTAATTTATGTATTTATATTAGTATTTGCTATTTATTTATTTATTATATATTATTAATAGGCTGTCTTTCTCTGCATAGGGACACAAGGTGGCTCACAACAACTAAAATTATACTACAATATACAGTTTTAAAATAATATAGAAATAACATTTTAAATTATTAACACTTATATCAAGAGTAAGAACAAGATTAATAATAATTTTAAAACATTTTAAAATCTCTGAAATTTGTAATATCTTTTCAATCTTGTCCAAAGTGGTCCCTATTTATCTACTTGCAATGTCTTTACAAACACCATGACTATGTGACTAATGTAGAAGTGTTTACTCCAGGTGGATAAAGAACAAGGACTGTTTAAAACCATTAAACAAAGAAATCTACAATACCTTTGGCATATCATGAAGAACGACATGAAGTATACTCCAACTCACTATGTAAGGGAAGATCCTTGGGAAAAGAGGCCCTGGACGGACTTCATAGCTGAAAAACCTGAGAGACTGGCGTGGACTTCATAGCTTATTAAAGAAAATATATTCACTCCTGTAGTGATTTAAAGACATTGTTAACTCAACAGTCAAGTGAGAAGACAAAGAGACACTGATATTAAATAGAAGAGGTGTGCCAAAAGCCTGTTGCTCCAAGAATAAAAATTCTATCTTAAAACTTGGAATTTCTGCAAAAAATTCTCAATGCTTGGAAAATCAAAATGCATTAGAAGTACGAACAGTATATTGAAATAGAAACAAAACTTTTCTGTGGTAATCCTCTTCTGTACTGTTCATAGAAGATTTATTTCTCCACAGAGGATGTTCCATATTTAAAACATCATTAACAAAAGTCTTCTTTTAATCTTTTATCTTTAAGTTGTTTTTAACTTTTTAATTATTATTGAAATTTGCTGATTTTTATAAATTTTAAAAACTTTTTAATTTTTTTATAATTGTAACTTTGAAGTTTTTGATAATAGGTTCAGGTTGTATTATGTTATGCTTTTATGATGTTGTAAACCGCCCTGGGTCGCCCCAGTGAGAAGGGCGGTATAAAATGTAAATAAATAAATAAATAAATCAAAATTGATTCAATTTCCCTCAGATAATCTAGGTCACCATTAGAATAGGCTCATTGAATTCATGAGGATTTGGTGAGTCAATTTCTTTATAGGTTCAACTGATTTAATGGGCCTATTCTAACTGTGACTTAGTACTTGATTTCAGCTAATATCTCCCTACAGCTGGTTTCAAAACCAATATCTTAAAACCTGTCAGACATTGCAAATGGCCTGCTTGTTTTCCAATCCATCCTTAACAACTATCCTCCTTAGCTTTTTTGAGGCTGTTATCATTTCCTGATTAACTGTTACTGCTATGTAACAATTTCAATCGGTTCCAATCAATAAATCCATCATTATAAAAATTCATATCTACATCAGCAAATAATCATAGAGGGAAATATTTTCTGTGTTTCTCTCTTAGCTTCTAATACAATTACTAGACTGGAATATGAACATATTTTTGATGTAATTTTTAAGTATTAGAAAGTGTTGAAAACTATCTATTCATAAGACATGAAGAGAGATTTTATCTTTCATAGTTCTGAAGGAGTAAGGAAGAAGAAACTTTAAAGAAGTACTTTAACCTTCAGGAAATGAAGTAACAGCTGACAGTAATAGAGAGGTGGTAACACTTGTCTGTGAAAGAATGTGACTGCTAATTCCACTGATGTTGGCATTTACATTTACTTTGAAGTTTCAAATTTCGAGATCACATCTCTGAAATATCTGCTAGACAATATCTACCTACTCTAATTTCTTGTTGCTTCAACTGAGCTCAGTAATATGCTCAAAATGTCAACCTGCTTACCTTGGTTTTATGTATGTGTAAGATAATTACTTTAAGTAGTTAACATTCCCTGTGCAGATACATGTAAGTGGTTAAGACACTGAACTTCATGATCGGATGATCGGCAGTTTGAGACCTGAATGCTGTATGATGGAGTAAGCTTCAATCTCTGTCCCAGCTCCTGGCAACTTAGCAGTTTGAAAGCAAGAAATTGCAAGTAGACAAATAGATACACTTCAGTGAGAAGGTAAAGAGTGCTCCGTGCACTCCGGTGTCTAGTCATGCTTGCCAAATGTCCATGGAAACGTCTGCAGATGCAGATAGCACTGGCTGTTTGGCTATAAACAGAGATGAGCACTGAACCCTAGAGTTGGATATGACTGTCTTTTGAGCAAGAGTGACCTTTAACTTTATCTAAGAGAATTGCTTTAAGTAGTAAACTTTCTCTGTGCCCATTCATGTAAATTGAATTCTGTAATGTCACTAATTAATTCACTGTGTGTGTGTGTGTGTGTGTGTGTGTGTGTGTGTGTGTGTGTGTGTGTGTGTGTGTGTGTAAAGATGATGCCAACTTAAAATAGTGTAAGAAAATAAATTCCCCTCATAACTAGTAAAAATCCCTTTACGACTGGCTTTCAAGCAAGGGTAACCGTTACCTTTATGTAAGATAATTGCTTTAAGTAGTAAACTTTCCCCATGCCCATACATGTAAATTGAATTCTGTAATGCCACTAATTAATTCACTGTGGGGGGGTTTTGGGGGGGAGGAGGGGGTATAGATGCTGCTAACTTAAAATAGAGTAAGAAAATAAATTCTCCTTATAACTAGTAAAAAATCCCTTTACGACTGGCTTTCCAGCAAGGGTGACCTTTATCTTTACCTAAGATAATTGCTTTAAGTAGTAAACTTTCCCCTTGCCAATACAAGGAAATTGTATTCTGTAATGTCACTAATTAATTCACTGTCTTACTTTTTTTTTCTTTTGAAAAATTTAGATGCTGCTAACTTAAAATAGAGTAAGAAAATGAACCCCCCTTATGTCTACTAAAATCTCTTGCTTGTCTGAGTTATGTTCTATAGCAATGCACCCATTCCTCATTATTTGAAGCTTGAAAAGAACATCTCTGGAACTTCTGCAGTATATACTGAAGGTGGTGATATGACTTGTATCACAGAGGAGGAGGAGGAAAGGTCTCTGGCCAGCTGACTTCTTGTAACCTTCAGCTACTCGTGTCTCTTCTTAATTAACAGATCAGGCCTTCAACGCATTTGCAACTAAAATATAAATTATTAATTCACCAAAAATAGAGGCTTAGAATGCTGCGTTGGCAGATGACAGTGTATAAAACCTCCAAGGCCTAAGGCTCCTTGTTTCTTCACCAGCTCAGTATCTTGAGGTAAGTTACAATCCCTTGTATATTTAGTAGACTTGAACTTCTGCTGTTGCTCAAAGTTCTCCTATACCACCTCCTCTTTTAAACCTTTTCCAAATATGTGCTATATGCATTTATATCACTCAATACAAAATGCCAGTAATATTTATAGAAACTACAATGTCTAGCTTTATCCCAAATGTTAGGATACTTTTCATCAATGTCTGCTTTACAATCTGTCAACGTTCTTCAGAACTGCTGAATTAGGTGGGTGGGAGGTCTACGTTTAATATAATTATAGCTAATATATGATATTTTAATTCATTCCTAAAATGCTTGTTTACAAATTTTAATTGTAATGACTGAAGTCTCTTAGAACGCATCTGTACTGGAATGATCTGTAAGGGCATTGTGGACACGAATGCTTAGAAAAGGCTTAGAACTTGTTCATAGATAGTAATATGGTTGATGAATCTAGAATAATAGAAGTAGAAATTACTCTCAAATGAGATTTCACACATATAACCTAGTATTATTGCAGACTAAACAGTATTCAGCTGGGTTAGGATGTGACACAAATACAAGACAATGATGTCATTCTGACAAACCTCTTTCTCCTCCTTTTTCACATCTAAATGAAAGATCTACTTTGTCGGTGACTGAAAGTAAGAACAATTTTACTTTAAATTCAGCATGCTATTGTTATTGTGTCTAGCTAGATGCTAATAATATACTCTGCAATATATGTCTAAGGTGTCTCATATAGACTCTTCACTTCCAAGACTCCACACCAAAAGGGAAGCTTTCCACCCTTACTGCAGAGGCTCCTGAAAGGAATGACCACCTTCAGAATAGCAAAGTTGCCTTACATAGGTTGCAATAGAACGTTTTCAGCTTGTTTGATAGTAAAAGGAATTACTAACTGCAAACCTCTTCCTTTTTAGCATGAACAATTACCTACCTACCCTGCCATGTTTGCCATTTAGTCAGCATACAATAATCTGTTTCAGGATGGTAGATTTTAAGTATATGGAAACAACATTGTTTTCCATACAAACTGCAAGAAGTAGCACATTTCCAATGCAGAATAGTATTTCAGGACTTTAGTTATTGAATGACAAAACAAGGTACCTAAAATATGTGTTTGCCTATGCTTGGAACAGCACCTTGGGCACTTACCTTTTGGTGCACAAATTGACTTGTGTTCTCCAAGCTTACTTGATCTCAGCAGGAAAGTGAGGCTGCTTAAATTGCTGCTAATTATACTCCAGGGAGTTGGAAACTTGCTGATTTGATCACCTGAAGAAATAGCAGTAGAATTCTAATCTACAGTACAGTGCTTTCTACCACTCATGATCAATGTAATCAAAATAAGTATTAAAGTAGTGTTATAATTTTTTTAAGAAACCTGAAGGATGTTTAAACGTTTATTTTATCTTGCAATTTTTGTGTTAATGAAGGAAATTATAGCTAATGTTTTCTAACCCCTTCAGACAATCTGCAATAATGTCTTCAGATGCTGAAATGGCTATATATGGAGTTGCAGCTCCTTTCCTCCGGAAACCGGAGAAGGAGAGGATTGAGGCCCAGACTCGTCCATTTGATGCTAAATCTTCCTGCTTTGTGGTGGATGAGAAAGAAATGTATGTGAAAGGCATGATTCAGAGTAGAGAACCTGGCAAAATCACAGTCAAAATTTCAGATGATTCTGTAAGTAAGAGTTAAGCCTGTCTACTCTTCATTGAAATTTTCTAGTTCAGCTCCTTAGCTATATTTCCAGCTGCAGTGATTTTTGGATATTAATGCCCCTCCCCAATCATTCAGTCTTCAGTTGCTTTCCCATAATGAAAGGGAAGCCTTGGGAACTTTGGGAATGGGATTTATTTATTTATTTATTTATTTATTTATTTATTTATTTATTTATTTATTTATTGCCGCCCACTCGCCATGGCAACTCAGAGTTAATAAGAAATGTTTCATTTATGAAGCATTACTGTGGCTGATTGCAGTTATATGAACAGGATTCCAGCCATTACATACTTTTTTGATAACTTCAAATGATGAAGAGGCCATTATTTAGCTATCTTACAACAATTTACTTTTAAATTTAAACTTGCGGGATTGAATGCTTAAACAAACATTGGTGGATTTAGCAACGTGAACATGAAGAAGGAAGGATCCTTCAGAATCCCTTTGCAGACTGGATCAAGATTCAGAAAAAGTTCCTGCTGGAGGAAGGTGGTGAGGCAATGCTGAGTGGCTCCTCATTCACCCGGCCCTTCCCTGCATGCTACCTCCCACATTGAGATGTTTTTCATGGAGAATAGGTTAGAAGGCTATGGGAGGACTACATGGTAGTGGGCCAGGATACTTAAGAGACTGTGTCATCCCCAGAACATCTGTCTGGCCCACCAGAGTGGACTGTAGAGGCTCCCTGGTTGTGCCATTAGCTAGAGAAGTGCATCTCTCTAGCATCAGAAGAAGGGCCTTCTTTGTGTCCGCCCCGGCCCTATGGAACCTCCTGTTAACTGAGTTGCACTTCCAGACAGAGCTGCTGCCCTTTAGGAAGGATGTAAAGACATGGCTGGTGGGGCAGGTATGGGGTACTGGCCACATTTTTATTATTTATTTATTTATTTAGATTTATATTGCCGGCGACTCAGGGCGGCTTACAATCAAAACAACAACAGTACAATAAAAATTATAAAATGCAACCACATAAAACAACCAAACCAGAACACATGGGCACCCCGACCTGCTGGCTTTTTTGATTACTTTTAATCTTTTAATTTTTAAAATTTTAATCTTTTAAATTTTATATATGGGTTGGATTTTATTGACAAATTTTATTGGGATCATTGTGTTTTTACTGCTGTGTTAGCCACCATGAGTCGCTCTGTTTCATCCAGTAAGGACATTAAAACTCACAGGAACTCTGGATCCAAGCTAGTGGAAACTATGTATGTATTTAACAGAAAAATACACCGAATTTTAATTAACTTTTGAACATCCATCCTCCTCCTGTTTTGTCATAAATGTTTTGTGGATTCCATATTTGGTTTTTCATTACACATTACACATAAAGCTGCATACAAACATGATTACAGTAATACCTCGGATAACGCTAAGGCTTGGTTCCACAAGTCTTGGTGTTATCCGATTTTTAGTGTTATCGATGCATGATAAAATCAGATAACGTTAAAGCTCCATAGAGATACATTGTAACCGCACAGGCTTTAGTGGTTGTTATCCGATCCATCCCATAGGACCTTAACGTTATTCGATCCAATTCTCCTCCCCAGATTACTTAATGTTATGCGATTTTAGCGTTAACCGAGGTGAACGTTATCTGAGGTATTACTGTACTGGAATTTTGTTTATTATGGTGGAATAGAGCAAAGTACAGGTAATGAGTTTCACTGATTCTTCCTCCCGTCTCCAGACCTATATTCTTTCTATATTCCTCCAGTGGATCCTGGATCCCTTGATACACAGATGACATCCATCCATTAGTGATGAAGCAAATGTAGATGTAGCTCATTAAACTTTTATGTTATTGTGTTGTCCCCACCAGAGTGTGACAGTTAAGGAAGATGAAGTCTTTCCCATGAATCCTCCAAAATTTGATAAAATTGAAGACATGGTCAATATGACCCATCTCCATGAACCTGCTGTCTTGTATAACCTCAAAGAGCGTTATGCATCTTGGATGATCTATGTGAGTTGAATCTGAATCTGACACTTAGTTATAAATTTTTCACCATGAGACCCATATAATATGAAAGTAAATGTACTGTCTATTTCTTTTCTATAGACATATTCAGGTCTCTTCTGTGTTACTGTCAACCCTTACAAATGGTTGCCTGTATATAATCCAGAGGTAGTGTCTGCCTACAGGGGCAAGAAACGCCAGGAAGCCCCTCCTCATATCTTCTCTTTATCTGACAATGCGTATCAGTCAATGTTAACTGGTGAGTAATCAGAAATCAGTGTCCAACTATAATACAATAATTTAAAACCAGTAGGTAACATATATATTGCACCAGAACCTCCCATTTACTGTTTTCTGGATGTCTGTCTGTGTGTCTTCTGAGTATGAACAGCACAACCATATATCTGAGAGCTCTACAATAGAAGAAAGGCTAAATAGGTTGAAAGTTTTAGGAGGCATAATGTAATAGTTGGAAAAGAGAGGCAGATGCTGATTATCTAAAGCTATAGTAACAGGATGCTGAGATATTCTAAAATAGGAAAAGAGGGAGTTATGCCTATCTTTATATATCAAGACTTCTTCTTGAGTATCCCCTTGGAGGCCCTGTCAATAGGCAAAGCAAGATAGCTGCCTTAGGCTACAGAAGCTAAGGAGCAGAAAGTGATAGGTGTTGTCCACCTCTGGTATGGTGAAAGACAATGTCCTGTTGTTAGTGTTGAAATCATATTCAACTGTTAGCTCAGTCAACGTCATGTTAGACTCTACTGAACTTAATAGACCAATAGTCTGACTCAACAAAGGGGAACATTTTAAAGTTGAATCCCCACCTTAGCCAACTATAAGATTTGGCTAAAAACATAGAACTTACTACTATTTTTTTTTTCAGACCGTGAAAACCAGTCGATCCTGATCACGTGAGTAATAACTAACTAAGATGCTCATTAAGTGCCAAAGAAGATGGGTGCAGCTTTGACCATTCTGCCTTGGGGGAGAGAGGCAGTCTAGATTGATAATGGAGTTTACCTTTCTGCCAATATCATTCTTAGTTTCCCTGACAAACTCAAACCTTCTCACCATGTTCCACTGTAATCCAAGTATAGACTAACAAAATGTTATTCAGGCTATCAGTTCTACTATATATTCAGTAAAAAGTGTCTTATTTGCAATATTTCCATTCTAGTATTGTTACGTTTTGAATGCTAATGGCATATTAATTACTGCTTAAATTGCTTGTCTTAACTAACCCATCATGTCAGTTTATGTTTCTGCATGGAGGAAGGTTTTAATATATGTTTTATCCAGTGTGGTGTAGTGGACAAAGTAACAGGCTAAGACTCAGGAGACTAGGGTTCAATTCCCTTCTCATCCGTGGAAAATTGGGAGAGGAACTTGTAAAAACATTATTTAAATATCTCACTTATCTTGAAAACTCTGTTAGAGACATTGTAAGAAAGTTTTGATTTGACAGCACATAACAAGAACATGAACATGAACATCAGTAGCAGCAACAATAACAAGAGTTATAGCATCGCCATCATGAAAATAAAAGGACATGGAATTGCAGGACAATTAGAAAAGAGAGGTTGATTGATCATCAGCTTATCAACCAATAGCTTGATGATGAATAGCAAAAGACATCTCTTCTGTTGTTTCCCTCAACAGTGAATATTAAAACTGGCAGAGCTGCAGGCAGGGATTTTGTAATTAACAGTATACTGTATTGGATCTTTGCTGAGCACAATTGAGTAAACATTAGTGAAGGTTCTTGGCCATGGGAATGGCCATTGCTACATAAAATAGTATAACATTGCAAGTCATAGCAATAATCAATTTGTATAGTGATTTCCCCCCACAAATACCTTTATGTGTTAATCATTTCACAGGCTGGACAAAAATAATACATAATTACGAGTCATAATTCACTTATAACATCAGACATTTGAATGGGCATAAGACACATCAATGGTGAATTAATAATATCAAGGTACCAGTTTAGCAATCCATATTAAGAGATGTAACAATCAGATTCTTCATCTACATAAAACTAACAGCAGAACCAGAAATGGTAAAGCAATATGACCCTAATCTTTGTGGCAACCTCCTCCATGTATATCTCTAGGTGGCAGATCAAGAGTGACAGATATCCTCATTGAAGGACTAGAAGGGTAAACTTTTCTGAAATAGTGTTATATGAGATGACTGCTAATTCCAGATTCAACTTATTGTATAAAAATCAGTTCCTGTACAGCTATAATGGACTATAAAGCAGATGCAACCCTTGCATATTCTTTATAATTTACTTAGTACCCCTTGTTCCAACAGTGGAGAATCTGGTGCAGGGAAGACTGTGAATACCAAGCGTGTCATTCAGTACTTTGCAACAATTGCAGTTACTGGAGATAAGAAGAAAGATGCACCGCCTAGCAAAATGGAGGTACTGTGCGTTATACCCATTTTTCAAAGACTCTCTTTGAAACATGATTGTTGTTCTGGAAAAATTAAGGAGGTATGGGGAGAAGGATTAGCTGAGGGCAGACTGAATTAGTCCTAGGTAAAATTTATCTGACCTGTATTTTTCACATTCCCTCTTCTGAGGAAAGATGCCATTTTAACGTTTTGTTCATTTTAACAGCTCAGAAAACAAAACAAAACAAAACAAAATGAACAAAATAAAATAAAATAAAAAACACAGTAGCACTTTAAAGACTAACGGCTATATTTTTATTGTTAGCTTTCGTGGATCAAGTCCACTTCATCAGACTTGATCCACAAAAGCTAACAATAAAAATATAGCAGTTAATCTTTAAAGTGCTACTGTGTTTTTTATTTTATTTTATTTTGTTTATTTTGTTTTGTTTTCTGAGATGCCTGAACCACAGACTAACACGACTACTATTCCAAAAAATTCATTTTAACAGAATGCCTCAGGCTCCCATGATCTGTTATACTTTTCTTTATATAGAAACATGTTCAATAAGAAATTTCTCATAATTAGGGAACCTTGGAAGATCAAATTATCCAGGCCAATCCCCTCCTGGAGGCCTTTGGCAACGCCAAGACTGTGAGAAATGACAACTCGTCGCGTTTTGTAAGTTCAGGGCATTATATACTCTGTAAAAATATGCATGTGGAAAATTATGTACATAATTCAGTCAAATTCACATGAGAAAAATTTATACTAATGGACTGTTTGTCCAATCTGTCAGGGTAAATTTATCAGAATTCATTTTGGGACCACAGGGAAACTGGCCTCAGCAGACATTGAAACCTGTGAGTAGTGGCCACATCTCTGCATGACAAACTAAACGCAAAAATAATGAACAACATGGTGGGAGTTTGTCCTTGTTATTTGCGTCTATTTTCAAATTCTTTCAGATCTTCTGGAAAAATCCAGAGTAACATTTCAACTCTCAGCTGAAAGGAGCTATCATATATTTTACCAAATAATGTCAAATAAGAAACCAGAGTTGATAGGTACGTGGAGGCTAGAGTATGCATATTATTTTTTGTGTTAAAATTCATGTTATCTACTTTTGATGCAAATAAGAAACAAGACCGACTGTTATTATTTATCTATAGACTTGCTGCTTATTTCTACCAACCCTTATGATTTCCCATATGTGAGTCAGGGAGAGCTCACTGTGGCCAGTATAGACGATGCAGAGGAGCTTCTAGCAACTGATGTAAGTACCACTAAGGACTACTAAGGGCAAAAAGCAGTGACTGAACTGCTGTAGTGCAGCCAACATGTTGTGAATTCAATCCTGATGAGTGCTAATCTTTTTGGGGGCAAAGTACTAATTACCTTTTGAACCACCCAGAGAGTGCACTAAGCGCTATGGGGCGATATGTAAGAGCCATTGCTATCTCCAAATGGCCATTTAATTGCATACTGCAGCCATATTTGATTTTCAGTTAATGAGAGGGAACTAGATATCATTCCTCTGGGCAGTAAATTTACTGCATTTGCTCAGGAGTCAAATCATCATAGGTATAAAACTATATCTTTCAACTGAACCACCAGCAGGTGATTTTCTCTCTTCTTGCAGCCCTCCTCCCATGCTCTATAAAACTGGGAAACAATCTGGGCTGGTGTGTGGATGGTGACAAAGACTGTAGAGATATATGGGTGTTTTAGCACTAAATCCCATAGTGCTAGCAGACATTCACGAGCATGCTATTAGATTTAAACCTGTTTATCACTGGAAGCATATCAACAGAGACATTGACTACCATATGCAATGTTTCCATGACCATCCTTTGGCTTTTTCCAACTGCGGGAAAGCCATCGGCATCTTCATAATGTGTATAGTACAGTATTCCTGAAAAACTGAGTATAGAAGCAAATTGATGTTATGTACCAAAGAATCCCAAATGTGTCACAAAAAAGAACATTTCATGACAGCAATTTATTATACATGTTGACAAATTTCCAAAGATATATGATGTAAATGAATATTGATATCAGTTTTGCATTTCCTTGTTATATAATGTAAAGTGTTTGTGAAGAGGGTTAGTATAAATAAAACTGTGATGAAATAAATGTTTCAGGATAATTTGGAGAAGATTATAAATCCTCAAATCCAAATACTGTATTGGAATATTGGAAGAGAAGCACTGGAAATTTTCAGGACAGTGTCTGCTGCTGCCTTTGCTTCTAATTCACTTTCAAGATGAAACTGCCTCTTCACACACAACACATTTGGTGACTACAGTTAGTTGTCCCAGCTGTGCTGAGAATAATCGATGAATGGAAATAGGGTTTTGAAATACATAATTTATCTTGGAAACACAGAAGACAGATATGAAGACTAATTCTTTTTCTTCTTCTGTGTCTAGGCCAGACGTGAAACTGCCAAAATGAAGCCACCTTTTGGCGAATTCAGTCAGTAGTTCTTTTCGCCTGACTTGGTGTGAGAAAGATTAGCAAGCACAAGATGGCCATTGCTTGGGTACACCTGATTGTGGTTTAAAAATACCACAGTCTTCAAGGAGTTTCTTAAAGACCCTATAGATCAGTCACTGAAATTGCAGATATGTCTTGACAACTCTATCTGAGGTTATCTTGTAGTGGTGGGGAAAACTCGTGCTGAACCTGATTGAGTTGAAATGACTACTTCTCCCCTTGTGCTGAGCTACCTCAGAAGGCAGGATTGCTGCAAAGCGGCGCTACACAGAGAGTCCTGGCAACAGTCTATTCAAGGAGAATCCAAATAGCAAAGTCCAAAGAACAAGCTGAGGTCTGGTTACCTCAGTTCAAGCAAGTATCTAGTCCAAAGGATGTCCGGGGTATTGTTGTCAGGGTCGTCAGAGAAGTCAGAATCACAGCAGACAATCACAAGAGGTATCCAAAGTCAAACAGCATGTCGATCTTTGCACAGAGGAAAATTGTTCTGACGCTTGTCTGGTGAGACAAGCTTGCTTAAGAATTGGTATCAGCTGGGAGCCTCCTCTGATAATGAGCTCTGGCTTTTTTACGTCTCAGCTGCAGATCTTTTCGGCACCGTTCCTTGGCTGAGGGCTGATTGGTTTCACAGTCAGATCTCTGATTTGACAGGTCATTTGCCTGAAGAGTCAGAGTTGGTCCAAAAGCAGGCTGATGTTCCTGATTCAAGACATCCTCAGGTTCAGCTGAAGGCTGGGGTTCAGGTTCAGATGCAGGCTGGGGAGGCAGAACTGGGCTGGGTATAGGAAGTGCCTCCTGATCCAGGTCATCTTCAGGGTTACCTGTTTCTTTTCAGTCCTGCTCAAAACCTGGATTTTAAAATAATAATAATAATGTGCTAACAGATTTATCCATGATGGCATTGTGTGTAATGACATTAGTTTCTCCATAACAATATTAGTAATATCAAAGAGTAAACAAAACAAAAAGACAAAAACATTGTGACACTTTAAGGACTAACTGCTGTATTTTGGCATTAGCTTTCATGGATCAAGTCCACTTTGTCTGGCACAAAGTAACATTAGTAATGTTACTTCCAAACACTGCTGTTGTTGATCCCTTCTTAAGCATGTGAAATAGTGACCTTTCCATCAACATACAGGGGAAAGAGCCTTCCACAGCATATTCCCTGTCACTTAGTGATTATGGAACAACTTATGTGACAAATGGCAAGTTTTTAAAGAAGTTGGTGGGGTCAAACAGAAATCCCTTCTGTTTTTCTGTCCTTTCCACAGAGCGCAATTGACATCTTGGGTTTCAGTGCAGAGGAAAAGGTTGGGATTTACAAGCTGACAGGTGCAGTAATGCATTATGGGAACTTGAAATTCAAGCAGAAGCAGCGGGAGGAGCAGGCAGAACCAGATGGCACTGAAGGTAAACTTTATATGATCCACTGCCTTCTGGTTTCTCTAACATCCCATCCCATTTAGAAAGTCTAAGAAACATAAACTCCTAAGATTATGGAGGAAATAATGGGTTTCAATAGATTTATTTTTTAATTCAGAAAATAGTTTTGTCTTTAATCCCAATGGTATCTCTTCATGAATTCTCTTAAAGAAGAGGTAGCAAACAGGACAAGGCAGCCAGAGAGGATAAGAAGCATGCAAAAATACAGAATGATTGCATAAAATTATTCAACCTACAAACCTTTCATGTGGCCATCATCAGTAAAGCCAATTCAATTTTATTGAGTAAATTTTACATCTTATTTTATTGATATAGCATCATTTTGCTTTTAAACTGTTTTTACTGTTCTACATAATCATATTTTATCTAATGCATTTTATCATATTTTAACCTGATATGGTTAGATGACTAATCCATTAATAAACAATACTGGATATGGTACACTCAGTCTAAAGGTTTTCAGAGAGATGAAAGAAATTTGCTCATGATTTTTGAATATTGTTAATTATAAATATAAATTATTCCAAAAGGTTTTGTTATAATGTAGCTAAAACTCTGTTTTGGTTTTGTTTCTTTAATGCCTAGTGGCTGACAAAGCAGCCTATCTGATGGGCCTGAACTCTGCAGATTTGTTGAAGGCCTTGTGTTACCCCAGGGTGAAAGTTGGAAATGAATATGTGACAAAAGGACAAAATGTTCAGCAGGTAACATCAGCCCCAAAATAATTTCATTCATGTAGTTGTCTGCAAATTGTTATTCTTATATTAAAGTTGAACAATTATAAAACACCATAATAAGCAACAAGGCATTCATAGTTGCAGCAGCAAATCCTAGCAGAACTCCAGTAAAGTATGAAAACAAAAATGTAAACTTCTCCAAATGTCCATCAGAACAAAGCCATCTAAGATTTCTTACTTGTCTTGAAAGGCAAAAAAAGCATTCATGTCAATTCCTTCAAGATCATGCTAAACAACTTGAACAGACAATACAGTACTAGCATTGGGAGCAGGAGCCAGGATTTGATACATAGCCCAGAAAGCACTCATATGAGAAGCATTTTCTGAGCTATCCTAGACGGTAGCCATTTGTAGTTCCACAGATAAAACCAGCATTTTATATTACATGTAGAAATTAAGTGGGAGCCAGTGCAGTTCTTTCTGAACTAATTCTTCAATACTTTTCTATTGGGATAGGTATATAATTCTGTGGGTGCACTTGCAAAGTCTGTCTATGAGAAGATGTTCCTGTGGATGGTAACACGCATTAACCAGCAGCTGGATACCAAGCAGCCAAGGCAACATTTCATAGGTGTGCTAGATATTGCTGGCTTTGAGATCTTTGATGTAAGTTACATTTGCTTTTGTATCCCTGAAACCTATTTGAGATTTCCATGGTGATAAAAACTAACTCCAGAATTCCATTTCCTTTGTAAAGTACAACAGTCTAGAGCAGCTGTGCATCAACTTCACCAATGAGAAACTGCAACAGTTTTTTAACCATCATATGTTTGTGCTGGAGCAAGAGGAGTACAAGAAAGAAGGGATTGAGTGGGAGTTCATTGACTTTGGAATGGATCTGGCTGCATGCATTGAGCTTATTGAGAAGGTGAGAGGCGGTTCTATACAAGTTTCTTTTCTAGCAATTCCTGATCTACTTCTTAGCAACTTTTGTGGCATAAGACTTGTAAGGCAATGTAATGTTACTACATGAGCATTTCAACCTATGTAAATTCAGTGTAATAATTAAACACCAAGTTCTTCCTAGTGTTGTCTTCATCTACTGGAGAAGATGTGTTCTTTTCAAAGAGCAATACAACACAGAATCTAAATTAAGATGATGAAATAAGCATTCCGTTACTGTTAAAGATCAGAAAGAACTCTGCAACAAAAGTGACAGGGGAAAGACACAAAGAGAAAGAGAGCCAGAGGTAGATCCCATGCATGTGTAAAGGTAAAGGTCACCTTTGCTCAAAAGCCAGTCGTATCTGACTCTAGGGTTCAGTGCTAATCTCTGTTTATAGCCGAAGAGCCAGCGCTGTCTGTGTTTGTAGACATTTCTGTGGACATGTGCCAGACATGCCTAGACACTGAAGTGCACAGAACACTGTTTACCTTCCCACCGAAGTGGTGCTTATTTATCTACCGTACTTGCAATTTCTTGCTTTTGAACTGCTAGGTTGGTAGGAGCTGGGACAGAGATGGGACCTCACTCCATCATGCAGTACTCGGGTATTGAACTGCTAACCTTCCAGTCATCAAGTAAAGCATCTTAACCACTAAGTCACCACAGTCCGCTCCATGTATGTGTACTCAATTTATATTAAGAGGAGAAAGCAACTGTTCCAGAACAGTCTTTGTGCTGCAGGTTCTATAGCAAAATCTTCCAGGCAGACCTCCACACACGTTATGACTGAGGATTTTCACAAGGTATTTCCTACTCTCTGTTTTTGCTTTTATCTCTAGCCAATGGGTATTTTCTCCATCTTGGAAGAAGAGTGCATGTTCCCCAAGGCAACAGACACTTCTTTCAAAAATAAACTCTATGATCAACATCTTGGCAAGAGCAACAACTTTCAGAAACCCAAGCATGTCAAAGGCAAGGTTGAGGCTCACTTTTCCCTCATGCATTATGCTGGTGTAGTGGACTACAACATCTCCGGCTGGCTGGACAAGAACAAGGATCCACTTAATGAAACTGTTGTAACACTATATCAAAAATCATCACTGAAACTCGTGTCATTCCTTTATTCCAACTACTCAGGTTCAGAACCAAGTAAGTGTCAGTTTGTAAAATTAGATACTATTATAACATATTTTGTTTTGCTTCTTTCACCTGTTATTTTCTCTTTGTTTAACTGTTTTGACTAGGAATCAAAAGTGAGTCTTGTCCTTGATACTTTCGCCTATCGAGGATAACAATATTTGGGATCCTTCTATATTGAGCAGTTTGTTCAAGAATCAATTATTATTACAGTAATACATCGGATATCGTTAAGACTTGGTTCCACAAGTCTTAACGTTATGCGATTTTCAGCCTTATCCGATGCATGCGTCTCTTGCTGCCTTGGCAACCATTCCTCTCAATTTTCTGATCTCTTGCATCGGCGCTCGGCTGCCTCTGCCTGCCATGAGGCATAGCTCTGTGCTCTGCAATCGGCTGGTCAAGCCTGCCTCAGTCAGAGCAAAGAGCAGCTTGATCATGCACGCTACCCTTGCCTGGGCCAGTAATGAGTTACAGTGCAAAGGGCTGCTTGGGGAACCTGGTGGGAGCAGCAGCTGTGGTGGCTTGAAGGTAAGCAGGGCCAGGGATGGGCTGGGCTGGATTCTCTCAGCAGTACGGCACCCCATTGCTGGGGGGGGGGGGAGGAGGGAAGTGGCAGGGAGAGGAGCTTTGGCCTCCTTTACTTCTTTATTACGATGCATTGGATAAGGTTAGAAAGAACGTTCTCTGGTGCAAATCTTCCCCCCAAATTTGTCGTCGTTATGTGGTTTTAGCGTTATCTGGTGCAATCGTTATCCGGGGTATTACTGTATTCAACAACTATATACAGGTCCTTACTCAGTTCAGGCTGATCTAGAGATCAGGTTCCAGGAAAACTATAGATTCTATATAGGATAAGAGAAATCTTGCATGTCATTCCTGCTTGGAATTATGCTTTTTGCAATTCTACTCTAAAAAAGCATCATTTGAGGAACTTTTAAAGAAGCTTCCTTTCCAGTATGATGTGAACATTTCTTGAATTTGTATTCATACTGCAAGTTTTTCAACACAGTTCACAGAGAAAATTCACTATTTTGGAGACTGACTGTCATACTTTTTTTATATCCTAATCAAACCGTGGCCTGCCAAAATGAAGCCACTTTCTTGGCTTTGACATTGAACAAACCTAAGTCTTCACTGGTGCATGTTTCTGTCAATAACTGGCAGACCAGTAAATGAACTGGATTCTGTATCTCACCACATTCCCACAGCATGTTGTTGTCTGCTCGCAGCACCCACTTGAGCATGTTAGTCTTACATTTAGGCACTCTGATCTTCAGCATATTCAGGTTCCTCCCAGTGATGTAGGGGAGGTTGGGTTCCTCAGCTATATCCTCCTTTAATGTTGTTCCTTGTCCAGTGAGCTCCTTCCTCCATCTTCTAATTTGGTTTTGCTCTTGTTACCCTCAAGAATGATTGTTCTCACCATAAAGCTCTTTCTGGATTTGAGCTGGTGGACTTGAGGCTCAAATCCATTCAGAGGATGTGAAGGGTCATTTTCTTGCATGCTTCTCTCAGTGTCTACAACTACTTCTCTCCTGATCTTAGGTGGAGCGATACCAACAAAAGAGTATATTTTCTCAGCGGGTGTAGGTTTGAAGCATCCTGTCACTATAAGCATGACTTCATTAACAGCAATGTCAACTTGTTTCGCATGTGTGGATGTGCTCCTACGCCCACTATACCATGCCCACTGTGTGGTAGTAAAAATTTTTGGAGCCCACCACTGCTTTCATCTAAACTGAACCTGATTTGGGGCTCTTGTCCAAAGTAAATGCTATATTGCCTGCTTTCTAGCCATCAAATAGTTTGTTTCACAAATTGTTGTCTGCCTTCCTACTGTTCAGTGTTTTAAAGGGCAAGATCATTAGGGGAAATAATCACAAAACATTGTCCCTTATTCGGTTTTCAGTGATTTGGAAGAATCTGACTTTCCTACATACCTTTTTCTTTTCCTCCTTTGAATTATAATCCCTTTTTTCAAACTCTTGATCACATTATTTCAACTTGTGATCTGATACTGGATAAGCTACAGCTGTTGAAGCAGAAAAGAATGAAATACAGTAATACCTCATATAACATTAGTATCGAATAACACGAAAATCGCATAACATCAAGGAATCTGGGGGGAAGAATTGCATCAGATAACATTAAGCTCCTATGGGATGCTTCAGATAACAACCGCGAAAGCCTGTGTGGTTACAATGTATCTCTATGGATCCCATAGAGGATCAGATAACACTAAAAATCATATAACACGAAGACTTGTGGAACCAGGTTTTAGTGTTATATGAGGTTTTACTGTATGGATATAACCATTAAAGCTGACAATCCTGATATGATACCCATCCAGCTTTACCGATCAGTGTCTGCACTTACTCTAATGAAGATTGTGGTGGAATATATAGTACAATATCTCACATGCCTGTTGTTTTATTCCAAGGTGACAGCAGTGGCAGCGGTGGCAGCAAGAAAGGTGCCAAGAAGAAAGGTGGCTCCTTCCAGACAGTGTCTGCTGTGTTCAGAGTAGGTTGCACTTATATATCTGTCCCTTTATAGACTAGATTGGTAGAAGCAAATCCGAGCCTGAAAGCCATATGCATCCTTCTGATTAATTCCATGAAAGTAGGGGGCGCCCTGAGGAACATTGATGGGGAAATGTGGTTGGAAAATTAAAGGTGAATAATAAGGCGATGGACAGGGTGGGTGGGAGAGAGAAGAATTGGTGTTTGAGTCAGCTGTATGTGATCCATCCAGATCTTTGGGAAGGTCAAGGGATCCCTACCCTGGCAATATGAGGCTAGACATGATGTAAAAGACGGAGCAATAGAAGGAGAAAAAGAACAAGTGGGAGCAAAAGAAGTAGCAAAATCTGAATGAAAGAAAAGGAGGATAACAAAAGAAGTGACAGAGGTGGTGGTGGAAGGAAGCAAGAAAGACGCACCAACCTTTTCTCAAGCTCCCTTCAACTGCTGGTGTGTTGCCTCTGGCAGTTGATGCTCCAGCTGTTCTTGGACTTCAGTTCCCAGAAACTCAAGTCAGTACACCTGCTGATCAGGGCTTCTGGGAATTGAAGTCCAAGAACAGCTGGAGCACCAAGGCTGGCCACCTAAGCTCTATAGGATTCTTGTCACAAACAACACTGAAAGATAACAAAACATTTCATCACCCATTCAGAGTGACATGAGAAGTGTCTATATAGTACATAATATAGTACTGAGATTGAAGTACAGTATAGTAATTTCCTTTTTCTTCTGGTACAGGAGAATTTAAATAAACTGATGACCAATCTGAGAAGCACTCATCCTCACTTTGTACGCTGTCTAATCCCTAATGAGACAAAGACACCAGGTGAAGTTTTATTTCATTGAGAAAGGTTTTCCTGGACTGTAATACGTACTCAAGATTATTTTCAGTCAGACAAAATATCTGACCAATAATAGATTGTAGGTTCTCTCAGTTCAGCCACTGCTCCATCTTTCCTAAATACCCTGGTGGCAATCATTTACATATATACAGTATTTTAAAAAAGTTTGTGAAACCACAGAATGAAAATATAAGTTCTCAAAGCTCTGGAGCTCTTTCCTTTAATCGATGAAGGACCAGCAATTTGTTCAATAAGTCAAACAGTCTATGATTGCTCGTCAGTATGAAGAAACCATTCCAGAATTCACTGTGATTGTACCTGGAAATCTGACTTTTTTCTTCTTCTCCTCCTTTTCCTTGCTCGGATTTAAAGGTGTAATGGACCATCACCTGGTAATGCACCAGCTACGGTGTAATGGGGTATTGGAAGGTATTCGAATCTGCAGGAAGGGCTTCCCCAGTAGAATTATCTATGCTGACTTTAAGCAACGGTATGTTTATTTCTAACAAAGCCCGAGTTCTAGTTTAATATTTATACAATTTCAGCAACAAACTAGGAAATAAAAGTTGGACAACATCTGAATTGGTGAAAAGATGTTGAGCGTGACCTCAAATTTCCTGTCACACTCTGACTTTGTAGTTATAGATATAAGTGCTAACCTCACCACTGTGGTATTTTATGCTGTGAATGGGGCAATTTTTCAGCAAGTTTCCACTTGTGTAAGATATAACCATGCTGGTTTTTAAAAATTACAGTACCACTCCTCCAAAGTAATATACAGTCAATTGTACTCAGATAACAAGTAATCTCTTACATTCCAAATTCCACTGTAAGAACCTTGTCTCTTTGATGATTAATATCATTCTGAGTGATGTTTTCTGCACACATATATACTTTGGTGTGTGAGGGACATATCTATGTTTTTGACCTCATCATGTTCTTTGGAGTTTTCATTCACTATCTAGTAGTGCAGGAATACTGTGGAGAAGTGACTACATAACAATAGATAGTTGAGCATGTAAAGGGGAGCCAAATCTGTTACCTCATATATGTGCTGGTCACTTCTTCTCTTTGTTTTCCAATTAAGGCCATGTACCATGTGTAGCTCACTTTTGTTCTCTTTACCTCTCTGTCCTTTTTTTACCTTTCTTATCACAGTTACAAAATTCTTAATGCTTCTGCAATTCCTGAGGGCCAGTTTATTGACAGCAAGAAGGCTTCTGAGAAGCTTCTTTCCTCCATTGACATTGATCATACTCAGTATAAATTTGGCCACACCAAGGTAAATGCTAGTTTGTAATCTGAGTAATGTTTCCAGCCAATAAAGGATCTATAAGGCATATGAATGGATAGCAGCAGAAAATTAGATGATTATTCTATCTATCTATCTATCTATCTATCTATCTATCTATCTATCTATCTATCTATCTATCTATCTATGCCAGAGTATTGAACAATTACAATACAATGCTTCTCATTTGGAAGGACTGACTAGCTCTATGCTATTGCCCAGAAGACACCCATGTGTACTGTACTTGGAATGCTTTCCGCTCTTTGGAGATGCTCCTTCTATATCATCCAGCATTTGGCATTTGGTGTCTTGGGGATTCCTAAATTATGCATGCTTTGTGTAATCTTTTAAATAATGTTTATTTATGTGAGTGGCGTCCATCACCTCTATCAGATATGGAAGGCTGGTATTGCTAGAGATGGGAATGTTTACCTTCTACACTAGAAACCCTAGAAATAAGGGGTTGTTCAAATACCACATGACCATTTTAGGGGGGAGGGGGTCGACCAAAAGTCACGGAAAGTCAGGGGGAGGGGGGTTTGGTGTGAAGTCACATGACTCCAAAATTACAATCCTCCGCCATTCAAGCCGGCATGGCTTTTAACCCCCCAACTCAGGCTCCGGACAGGACCATCCTCCGCCACTCAAGCCAGTGTGGCTTTTAACTCCCCAGCCAGGTGGGAGTCCGGGGGTGGGGCGGCAGGTGTCCTCAGATTCCAGGTCAGTCATGCTTCTGCCGTTTCTCTTCAAATCAGGGAAAATGGAGAAACCACATGATTTAAAGGAGAGAGGGTTAAAAAGTGGCCTATTTTAGGTCACGTGGTATTTGAAAGATCCCTAACCAACCAACTTCAGTATAGGCCAGGAAGCTGTAACCCAAAACAAACATTGTCTAACTCCAACTGCCACACATGAAGGCTTGGTCATAGCAAATTACACTTCTATACCACATCATAGCACTTAGTGCAGTCTCTGGGTGGTTCACAAGGAATTAGCATTTTGCTCCCAACATGCTTGGGTACTCATTTTACTGACCTTAGAAGGATGTGAGTCAACACATAAGCAGCATCTAGGCAGAGTTAGGGATGAGTAAGCACACGTTTATTTGAACTAGGATAACTTTGCTCCCACTAGCTCCCTTTTTGGGTTGGCAATAGAAGCAGCAACAAAAATATGGAAGGGCAGGAGTCACCTCCTTCATGTTATCACTTGCCTTGCTACGTATTATCATTATGGCTTTGCTAATTGATTACTGCTGCTTCCAATTCTCTAAATTGCCATAGGTATTCTTCAAAGCTGGCCTCCTGGGGTTGTTGGAAGAAATGAGAGATGAGAAATTAGTATCTGTAATCTCCCGCACACAAGCCATTTGCAGAGGATATCTCATGAGACTTGAATTCCAAAAGATGAATGCACAAAGGTAATTAGCTATTTTTTCTGTATGTGTCCAGACAGCAAGGCACTCACATTTCATTGTACATGTTAATGATAGAAACTTCCATCACCAATAATCACTGTGTATCCTGTAGAACAAGGGTTTCCAGCAGAAGCGTAGCTTACCTTGGCGGGGCCCCGTATAAAAATTGTTTAGGGGCCCTTTATTTGCGAGGCGGAGCTAACGTCATGACATCATGACGTCGTGGGGGGAGCCAACGTCATGACGTCGTGGGCGGGGCCAAAAATAAAATAAATAAATAAATAAATAAAATAGAATATAATTAAAATAAACAAACAAACACACACACACCTCAACCCACCCACCCACCCAAACAACCACAACACAAACCCGTAAATAACTTAAATAATTAAAATAAATAAAGAAATAAAATAAAAATTTAATAAAAATCCACCCACCCACCCACCCGAAACACAAAACCCTCACTTATCCTCCCGGCTCCATCCTCGCTCTCTGCCCCGGGCTCCGAGGTGCGCCTTCCCGCCCCGCCGAGCCCGACCGCGGTGCCCTTCGATGGCGCCGGGCTCCGAGGCAGCCGCACTCCCGGGAGGCAGGAGGCGCGTGAGCGGGCAGGGAAGAAGGCAGAGAGCACGGCAGCCGGCCGGGGGAGGGGGCAAGGTGCACGCTCCCGACCCGCCGGACGCGGTCCCGCCTTCCCCGCCCGCTGCCGCTGCTCGCGAGTGGGCTGAGCTTCTCCGGACCCGCTGTGGACAAAGGACGGGCAGCAGCATGCGCAATGCGTCAGATTGAGTTTCTGCGTATGCGCAGTAAATTTTTGTTCTTTTTCTTTTCTTTTCTTTTCTTTTATTTTATTTTTTGCCGTTGGGGGCCCCCGTAGCCCGGGGCCCCCGTATAATTGATACGGCTGATACGGCGGTAGCTACGCCTCTGGTTTCCAGCCTAAGGCCTGCAGGCCAGATCCAGCCCATGGTGCAAAATGATCATCCAGTCCTTGAAGCTGACTAAGAGAGTGTGACCTGGCCCCCGGCTTGAAAAGGCTGGGACCCCCTGCTGTAGAATATTATGGTTCCTCACATCACACCCAGACTTCTGATCTGAAGTAGAATATGTGCAAAATTGTGCTCTGTTATTTTGTGGTCTTCAAAAGGAATAGGTGCACATCAACTCAGCATTTGAAAAGCTTGTTCTTAAAAACTCCATTTCATTGCAGCTACAAAGCCCGATATTTTAGAATTTCCCCAGTGCCGCTCTTTTTATTTGCAAAGTACCAAGAATAGGAAATTCCTGTTCACAAAGATAATTCGTCATTACGTCTGGAAAATGCAAACAACTTCCAACTTCACGTCTCTTTCTTCTAATGCATTTACAGAGAATCGATTTATATTATTCAATACAACATCCGATCCTTCATGAATGTGAAGCACTGGCCCTGGATGAAGATGTATTTCAAGATAAAGCCTCTGCTGAAGAGTGCTGAGTCAGAGAAGGAAATAGCCAACATGAAAGAAGAATTTCAGAGAACAAAAGAAGAGCTAGCAAAGTCAGAAGCAAAACGAAAAGAACTTGAGGAAAAGATGGTCACTCTGATGCAAGAAAAGAATGATCTTCAGCTTCGGGTTCAGTCTGTAAGTAACCCACAGTGCTTTAATCATCTTGGTTCCCTTTCTGTGAGGTAGAAGCACTGTGTTTATCTCTAATGCACTGGCTCATTGCATTTGATCCTTATAAGAAATATGACTTTTATACTGATGTCTGAGCCACTCTCCACTGCTACACTTAGGCAAGTAGTGCAAATGGAAGAACACTACAGAAAGTACATTCAACATAGTATGTAAGAGTGGGGGGAGGAAGATTTTTTTAATACAGAGGGATAAGACAGAGCTTCTATTGTTCCTAATCATTTCAACTTGATCAACTTTTTAAAAATTAGAGTAATTATGGTTAGTTAGACCAGTAATTCTCAGTCTTGAGTTCTCCAGTTGTTTGGGACTTCAGCTTCTGTACACTTCAGCTCATGGATTCTGAGAGCTGGAGTTCAGCTGGAAAGTCAAAGGTTAAGAACTACTCAGTGAAAACCGACTAATAAAATTTCAAGCCTACTTGGCAGTGAATGAGCTGTAGCATAGGGTGTGAACAGATTCTTGATACATATTTAGATATTTTGCAGATATGCCTTGCCTATTTATTTCCACATGGCATTTTTCTATCTGTTCCCATAATATAGACAATGCATCAGACAGATTTTCATGAAGGAGGGAAAATACACCATGCCTAGCCTTATTTTTCCTTTCTTACAGGAATCTGAAAACCTAGCAGATGCTGAAGAAAGGTGTGAAGGGCTCATCAAAAGCAAAATTCAGCTTGAAGCAAAAATAAAAGAGTTGACAGAAAGGTTGGAAGATGAGGAGGAGATTAATGCGGAGTTGACATCAAAAAAGAGGAAACTTGAAGATGAATGCTCAGATTTGAAAAAAGATATTGATGATTTAGAACTTACACTGGCCAAAGTAGAGAAGGAGAAGCATGCAACAGAAAACAAGGTAAAAAGTGAACCTTGGCACTCCAGGTGTTCTTGGACTACAATTCCCAGAAGCCCAAGTCACCACTCTTGCTGATCAGGGCTTCTGGTAAAAAGACTAGAGATTCACAATGCCATTATGAGAACTCATTGTTCATTTATTTATTATTTTTCAAAGTAAATGTAAGCATATTACTCAACAGAAAGAGGAAAGAAAGAAAGGAGGATGAAAGCAACATATTTTACTTCTTTAAAGGGTTTTGGCTGCTGACACATTCTTTAAAGAAGTCTGTTGCAATAACTGGTATCTGAGATTTGGATGTAAGGCATCCAGGCTCTTACTTCTGAGGTATTCAGTTGATATCCAGACCAAAGTTAATGAAATTTCATTTTTTTACAGAGCTGAAAAGGCAAAATGAGACATACGCATCTTTCTTTAAGCTTTCAATATTAGGAAAGAAATCTAAATAATAAAATTTACAGATAAACAAGTTTAGATAGCATAGTGATAGGTCAGTGATGGCAAACCTTGGCACTCCAGGTGTTCTTGGGCTACAATTTCCAGAAGCCCTGATCAGCAAGAGTGGTGACTTGGGCTTCTGGGAATTGTAGTCCAAGAACACCTGGAGTGCCAAGGTTCACTATTACTGTGATAGGCCTTTTGATGTGAATTCGATTAACGTCTTATGTTTTGGTGGGTGGTCTGGCAGCTTTTGCTATGTAACAAAAACCATGTACTTTCGACAAGCTGCTACCACAAAACTAAAGCACCCACAAAAATGGTTACATTGACTGAAAGCTCATCTAAGCAACTTTCAGAAATGTAGAGAGCCATTGGCCAAAAATACAAAGCGATGACATAATTGCTTCCAAAAGTTGCCTTGATAAAATGCAATCGTCATGGGGGATCGGTTTTCAGTGGCCCAGCAGCCAAACCACACAACCGATTCAGGTGACTCAAAGTGTGTTTGAAAGAAGAATAACCTTTCTGGTGACACTATTACATTTGAAATTGGACTTCGGGGGAAATGTATGAAGCGTTTTACAAAAAACCCACTCATACAAGGTCACAAAAATACAAAAATAAAAGGGAAAAATGTTAGAAACTGAATATAAGAGCTTCCCAAGGTGGATACAGTTTGAATACAACATGTGGAGAAGAATGACGCTGAAGCAGGAATCAACAACAAAGATATTAAGGGAAAACGTGACTTGTAAAAATGACATTTTTGGGGGGGGAGGTTGGTTGGTGGTGAGGCAGTGACCAAACCGATCAACCGATCGAAGTGATCTAAAGTAAGATTGATAGAGGACATAATAACTTTTCTTGTGGCACTTATACAATTTGGATCTGACTTCAGAAACATTTTCTATGAAGGTTTAAAACAAATAAAAACTCTTTCTAACCTTCCTTCCTTCAAAAAAAGTATCTCTCCAACTCTCGCCTTCTTGCTGGATGTGGAAGTAAACAGGCTGTCAATGTGTTCGTTTCATGAAGGAAGGAAGGTAAGGGGGGGATCAGGACCCACCCAGCAGCGAAGAGGCGAGCAAGAACTTTAAAAAGTTATCTCATGCCTCTGCTGCTTCTGGCTTGCCCCTTCACTGCTGGGTGGGTCCTGATACCCCCCTCCCCCCCCACACTTTCTTTCTAACCTTCCTTCAAAAAAAAAAAAACCGTGGCAGGTAGAGTCTAAGGACACTAACATCAAGAATTTAGTTCGTGAATTTGATGTGTTGAACTATGCTCATTAATCCATTTATTTCTTTTATTTCATTCAGATCAAAAGAAATAAATGAACTAATGAGCATAATTCAACACATCGAATTCACGAACTAAATCCCTGATGTCCTTGGGCTCTACCTGCCAATTTTTTTCTCTTTCCTATGCACAAACAAGTCTCTTGCATTTTTAAATTACTGTATGCCCAAATCTGCAATAGGAGGATATAAGAGAAAACGTTTTAGCAGACTCAGGAGCTGCCTAGCACCCTCCTGTTTACTTCAGAGTACTTTTGGCTCAGAATCAAAGCAGCCTTGTTTGGCTGCATGCCTCTGACTCTTCTTGGCTGCACCTTCAGTGTTTATTATGGGAGGCTGTCCTACATAGGAGTTTGACTGACCATCCTAATCTAAAGAGAATAATGATCTACAATCATAATAAGGAATCATGATGAGAGCAAATCCTTTAAATTGGGCCTAGACAGCAGACTGAGCAGAAACACTGGTTGCTCATTCATAGTTTTCCACTCTGACATGATGGAATCTATTCTATTGCAATACTTATGATAATTATTTCTAAAATTTCAATTGTTAATATAAATTGGCATACATATATTTCATGGAAATCTAAGATACAGTTGTACTTCGCTTAAAGAGCATAATGTGTTTCACAGGATTGCTTTTTAAGTGAGTTTGCTTTTTAAGCGAAACACTATTGAAAGTGACCAATTGTCACTTCTGGTGGGTAGGATTGTGAACCCAGATTTATTTGTTAAGCAAGTTTTTGGCTGGTTTTATTTGTTAAGCGAAGTGAACATTCAGAGAAAATTCAGCTCTTTAAGCGAGTTACTCTTTAAGCGAGGTGCTCTTTATGCGAGGTTTGACTGTACATTTCTTCTTATTTGGAGATGTATAAATGCTATCAATCCCACATCAATAATTGAATTCCCAAAGCAATGTGTCTGCACTACTCACAAATGAAGGGCAATTTTTCACTCTCTGCATCTGAAAACCCCCTGTTCTGAGCCTCTGGGAGTTCGCTGGTTTGTTTTTCCATACTACTCTCCCAGTAATTATCATGTAAACTAATCTTGTATACATGTTGATGTTACCATGAACTAATTCATCCTTGATGAGGCAGTATAAACAGGCATCACCATTATTGTCATTGCTGTCCCATTATGTATAGCTCTTCTGGATTATTGCTTTTTGTCTAGTGCAGCCAGCCAAACTTGCCATATGTTCCGTGAACAAGTTCTGAGACAACTGAAAACCAAGCCAGTTGAGTTGGGTACAAGACTTGTATCCTGTGTTTGGCAACAATCCACTAGAACATGTGTCAGGCTGTTACCCAACACTTTACCTCTTTTCATATCCAGACACAACATTACTCCCACCTCCCTACAAGTCAAAGCCCTGAAAGTATAAGTTGCAGCTACCAATACAAACACAGATTGATATTTAAACACTGAATGGAAAAAAATGCTGTTTTATGTCATTTCTGTTCACAAGGTTCATATAGTGCATTGATCATCATCAACTCCTAGATCTGACCTGAAATCTGTCTAAAACTGGAGATTAACTTTTTAGACTTAATATGGTAGGGAAATGAGAATACTTCCTAGTAGCCCTATAAATAAATTGATTCTGCTCAGATGTCTTTTCACATTCCCATGAGATAATTATGCTCTTTAATGTCTGAGGTTTTCTTTTTCAGATTCCATAATTCAAAATTTGTTACCTTTTACCTGGTATTTATATCTAACCTAGTCTGCCTCACTATATTCATTTGTAAGGCATTCTGTAGTTTTTTTTAAATCTCATTTCCAAACTTGGTATATATGATGAGAATGTGTGAGTTTTTCTTGTGTAGGATCTTAACATATTAATCTTTGCCAAAAAAAATTTCATTCACAAGTTGAGAAGTGTATATACCAAACGTTTATTCTGTGTGATCAGGTAATTGGTCTAACTGGGAGATTCATTTTATTTTAGGTTAAAAATCTTACAGAAGAGATGGCAGCTTTAGATGAAAATATATCCAAACTTTCTAAAGAAAAGAAAAGCCTCCAAGAAGCTCACCAGCAGGCTTTAGATGACCTCCAAGCTGAGGAAGACAAAGTGAACACTCTGTCCAAAGCAAAGTCTAAACTTGAGCAGCAAGTGGATGATGTAAGAGAATTATTATTGATTAACAGGGCTGGATAGGTATCATCTAATCTGATATGGATTCAAATATTTAGTGTATAGATTAGGCATAACCTGCCCTAAGCTTGTTTAGATATGACCTGAAGCAATTTGTTCTTGGGTGCATGCAGGTATTTCTGGTTTCAGATAGGTGAGAAGGGGAGTTGTAAATGGGGATAATAGACTTGTGGTGAGGGCACAATACAGTAATATATTATAGAAATGTGCAAAACCTTCATGGAATAGACAAAGATCCTACTAGCTTCCTTCCTTCTGAACCCTCACCATCAAGCAGCTATGCACTCTACTCCTTGCCCAGCTCCTGCACTTCCATGAATCTACTCTGCATCAGATATCAGAAGGTATAAAAATGAAAATAGGGAAATGATAGGCTTGGAAGAGTCCTAATAGGCCATAGTCTTTTGTTAGATGATTCTGATTTAGAGGTATCTGTGACTGCATTGGAAAGCTGTATCAGAATGATTTGTCTTTGCTGCAATTTGAATCTAAACTTGTATTACCTTTGAAATTCTAGTCAGTGCTCACACACTGGGCTTGTAGATTGAACTGGGTGTTCAGTGTTCACACTTACTGTAATGCAATTGACATTCCAACCTACAGCCTTCCTCCTTCCTCAGGTCCGACCTCTGCTAATTATTTTATGATTCTCTGTCTTGTACATTTTGTGTGTGTTATTGGAGAAAGCAACCAAAATCACAAAAGGAAACCTCTTTAGTAAACTTAATCCCATTCCAAGAATGTTAGAAAAAATCCCAGTAGTTGAGGTTTAGATAGGAATGTGCATGCAAACACAACACACTAAATTCCCCCCTTTCCCTAATCATTCAGTTAACCTAGCAATAAAGTAAAAGGCTGTTTTAGTGCTAAACTCTCTCTATCTGACAATTCCCCCTCCTCTCATCTGGACTGTAACAAAAGAAATACAGCAGGGGCTTTAAATGTCTCTCTGTATGTCTGCATATGCATGCGTGTATGTGTATATGAACATGCACACTCTCACTCAGCTAGATGCCTTGGATCTCTTTCTCCATCTGAACAGCAGCACCTTTTCTCTTGATAAAGAGAGAAGTCCTGAAAAATCTCCTTCCAATTTCTTGTGTCTTTCTAACCTGTTCAGTTACTGACCTAGCAATAAGGCGAAAAGCTGCTCTAGGACTAATCTCAAATTAAAAAATAATAAAAAAAAGAATATTCTGGGGAGAGGAGAGAATGGTGGGGGCCTACAAACAGATCCCATCTTTATAAAAAGGAATCACAACTGACCCAAAAGATAAAAGCCCGATCAAATTGTTCTGACATTAAAAAACAAAGTAGGAGGCCCCCAGTAGCGGGGGGGGGGCACAAACAGGGATTTAAAAAGCACCAGATGAATTCAGTTCAGTCCTTGCATCATGCAGTCAGTAAAAAATAAATCAACTTCAATTGTTTTATAAGTAGATCAAATTCAACTATTTTATAAAGCAGAGCAAGCCCCGCAGTGAGGGTTTTACAAAGTTAAATATAATACTCCTCTTTAAACAATAACCTTAGATTAATACCTGCTGTTCAAATATTCATGCATTATTTTAGCTTGAAGGCTCCCTGGAGCAAGAGAAGAAAGCTCGTATGGATCTTGAAAGAGCAAAGAGGAAACTGGAGGGAGATCTGAAGATGTCTCAGGAATCTATCATGGATCTGGAGAATGACAAGCAGCAAATGGAAGAGAAACTGAAAAAGTACACTGTTAAACCATTCTTCTTCATGTATTCAGGCCTTAATTTGCTCCATCCTCCATCCATATCCTTGCTTTTCCCCCTTTCTTTTTGTTCACTAGGAAAGAATTTGAAGTCAGTCAGGTACAAGTAAAAATTGAGGATGAGCAAGTTCAAAGCTGTCAGCTGCAAAAAAAGATTAAGGAACTACAGGTAAATCACAGATACATTTTGTTTGTTTTGTGTGTGTGTGTGTGTGTTTAGGAAAACTCTGTTTAAAATCATACTTGGATTTGCAGATTACAATCTTACTCAAAATGAACATACACAAACAAATTGAATGTCTATGCACAGGTTTAGTATGAAGAAGTTGCACAAAACTTCTTTAGACAAGATACTATATAATTCTGGAGAATCACTTAACCACTGCTTCTGGTTATGCACTGGCTTTGCCTACCCTTGAACAAGGATATAGCACTTCTTTCAGCCTGAGGGCCAAAGGAACTGTTGAGTCCAGAGAGCGGCAGGGCCAAAGCCAAAGGAATAAAAGCAAGAGTACCACCATAATAACCCTTAAGGATTAGAGCCTCTGCCTAGTATTTCCATATAACGTGTGCTGCAACCTAAAGCCCCTGTGCTGTTTTGTCTGTAAAACTCATTCAGCATCAATGGCTAAAAAAAACCTGAGGTAGGGCTTATGATAATCTGTTTCATTTATTCAGAATCAAGGTGGGGTGTATTAAAACTGGGAAACTATGAAATGATCTGTTATGGTGAATACCTTGTGTTGTATCCTCTGTGCTATCAAGCAGGGGTGTGCTGGGTACCATGGGTGGGTGCTGGACAGGGGCGAGGGGTGATGACCAAGGGATAGGGGAGAAGGCTGCCCCTGGGACCTGCTTGGTTGCCACCCCTCACTTGGTTCACCTGGCAGGCGGCACTTTAGAATAAACCAGTGGTTCCCAATTAGTGGTACGCATACCCCCAGGGGTACACGAGATTGCATCAAGGGGTACGTGCAGCAATCTCTTAACTAAAATATTAAATCCTTAAAAAACAATAATGCAATAACAATTGCCAAAAAATTATTCAATTTAATTAAACGATCAGTAGGTAAGTCAATCGTATGCATCAAGCGCTTTCTCCCGCCGCGGCGGTTTTTCCCACGCCTCCCGCATCTCGCATCACCCGGTCGCAGCCACCCCCGTTCCCACCTATTTGCTCGTCATTGTCAACGTGCACATTTGTCACATTAATGAAATGTGTTATCTGTCATTAGAATGTCTTTTGATGATAATAAATATAAAATACACCTGATTTCATTTTTTATTTAACGTTCCTGCAATAAGGGGTATGCAATATTTAACGTTCCTGCAATAAGGGGTATGCAAGTTTGAGGTCTTTCTTGAAGTGGTACGTAGAAAAAACTAATTGGGAACCACTGGAATAAACCATTGCTCAAAGCTGAAGGAGGGAGATTGGAGCAATGGCTTAATCTAAAGTGCAGCACACCAGGCAGATAAAATAGTAATAAAATTATTATTTGCGCTCCAGGGCTCCAGAGGTGAGGGCGTACCGGGATGAATCCCTGTGTCCTGGTGGCCCAGCCTATGCCTGCTATCAAGTCAGAACCAAATAACAGTGGCATTAATATGGCTTTCAAAATAAGTAAGATATTGAAGGAGTGGTTTTACCCATTTCAGACATCTACCAATGAGTTTCCATTGCCAAGCAGGAATCAGAACACCTATCTCCTGAATTCTTTCCACTATGACACATTTGGCTTTCCTGGGGGACTAGGCTTGGCCCCAAGTATAAAGGTTATAGAGTAAAGCTCAATTATACAGGACAATTATACAGGATTTTTGCGCTATTTTATTTTTACACCGAATACTCTTTTATATATCATAGAAAGACTGAATCTTTTTCAGAGCAGAAATTATTTTTGCTGATCACAAGAGCCCTGGTGTCACAGCGGTTAAACTGCTGTACTGCAGCCAGGACGTTGTGAGTTAGATCCTGATGGGGGATCAAGGTTGACTCGGACTTGCATCCTTTGAGGTTGGTAAAATGAGTACCCAGCATGATGGAGGCAAAATGCTAATTACCTTGTGAACTGCCCAGAGAGCGCATGAAATGCTATGGTAATATATAAGTGTAATTGCCATTGTTATAAGAGCCCTGGTAGCACAGTGGTTAAACTGCTGTACTGCAGCCAACATGTGAGTTTGAACCTGATAGGGATCAAGGTTGACTCAGCCTTCCATCCTTCCAAAGGTTGGTAAAATGAGTACCCAGAATGTTGGGGCATAATGCTAATTAATCTGTGAACTGCACAGAGTGCACTAATTGCTATGGGGCGATATATAAGTATAATTGCTAATAGTTAAACATAATGATGTATGAGTTCTTCTCCCTAAACATGCCTATCTCAAATCTGAAGTGAATCTTCTGTATTCCAAAAGGCTCGTATGGAAGAACTTGAGGAGGAGATTGAGGCTGAGCGTGCATCTCGTGCCAAAGCAGAGAAGCAACGGGCTGATCTTTCCAGGGAACTTGAGGAGATCAGTGAGCGCCTGGAGGAAGCTGGTGGGGCAACAGCAGTTCAGATTGAGATGAACAAGAAAAGGGAGGCAGAATTTCAGAAAATGCGCAGAGACCTTGAAGAGGCCACATTGCATCATGAAGCCACTATAGCTGCCCTCCGTAAAAAGCATGCAGACACTGTTGCTGAGTTTGGAGAGCAAATTGATAACTTGCAGCGAGTCAAACAGAAGCTGGAAAAAGAGAAGAGTGAGCTAAAGATGGAGATTGATGACCTTGCTAGCAACATGGAGTCTGTCTCCAAAGCCAAGGTAGGCAATTACATTTCTCCATTGTTGCTGAATGTTCTCTTTTATCTCCTGATTAATATTCTAAATAATGTGGTCTTTTTGCAAAGAGTAATCTAGAAAAGACATGCCGAGGCCTTGAAGACCAGTTCAGTGAAACCAAGACCAAAGATGATGAGAATGTGCGGCTGCTCAATGATCTGAAGACACAGAAAGCACGTCTGCACACTGAAAAATGTGAGCTTGGTCACTGTTAGATTAAGGCATGATCTTTTACATCTATTTATTTACTTCATATATCTGTATCTTGGCTTTCCATAAACATGTTTGAGCTGTTCATTTTAGACATGCTATCAGCATTTATAAAATTTTTCTGTCTTCTTAATATGTACATCTGATCTTTTTCTAAATGACAACTTCCATGTCAACTGAGCAGTTAAGACAAGGATTTAGCTATAGAAAAAAAATATTTTAAAAACCAGAGAAAACCTTACCATAAGGGTAGCAAGCTCAGGCTTCTAGATTGGAAATGGTCTAGATTGGATATGGTCTGTGACAACCTCTTCTGCTGTAATTTCCAGTCAGTGTCTGGAGAGAAGATAATGTTTTATATCTAGAAAGCTGCATAAAACTTATGCATTCATAAAACTGCAAGCTGAAAGGCTGCGTTATGAAATTAGGCTATATTTTGCAGGCAGGAAAGCTTTTTCTTCTGTGTCCCAATCAAACCCTGGACTACCAAAATGAAGCCACTTTCTTGGCTTTGTCATTGGACAGACTTAAGTCCTCATCAGTGGCAGGAAAGATGGACCATTGGGACATATTTATGAGCAGACGCTGCGTAATAGATCCAGCCCATTCTGCTGATAGAATACAGATTCAAGGACCCTTTCTGAAATGGAAAATGATACCAGAACAAAAGTATTTTCCCATCCCAACCACATTTAATTGGGGGAGGGGGAGTTTTTAATAGACATTTTACACTGCAACAATAATTTATTTTTAGCATCTAGAACTTGGTGCAAGCTGGTGACTGTACTAGTGTATCTGATAATATGGGCTAGAAATTTAAGTTGTCATGACTTAATTTCTTTTAGGACTAGAGTTGCTCACAGTAATTCAGATAACAAAACCAAAGCAAAACTACTAAGATCAGGGTGTAGCCTGCCTTTGTCTTCTTCTGAACCCCATTGTCATCTCCTTCTACAAATGTCAGAAAGGGCACTTGGCCAGTTGAGGTCCACATTTACATCTGTGCACAAGGATTAGTAGTGAAAAGCAAGAGGATAGGAACAAAAACAGGAATGTTGGGAATGGATCATCAAAGGAAGCAAAGGTGTAGAACAGAGATTTTCAACCTGTGACCCGTGGTCTGGATGCGGCCCGTGGTGCCATTTCATGTGACCTCCCACTGCTTCCACCACATCAGGA
Organism: Furcifer pardalis; assembly: GCA_030440675.1. Classification (NCBI taxonomy): domain Eukaryota; kingdom Metazoa; phylum Chordata; class Lepidosauria; order Squamata; family Chamaeleonidae; genus Furcifer; species Furcifer pardalis. The sequence continues at coordinate 58,592,025 of CP126893.1, read as the reverse complement.
AGTGCCATGTGGTTGAGGAAGGGCAAAATGGCCATCCAGCCCCCAAAGCTGTCTGAGGGAGCATGACCCGGCCCCCGACTTTAAAAGGTTGAGAACTCCTGGTGTAGAACTTCATGTTCAGAAATGTCATTTTGATCCCTGAGGATGATCTCCTTGCCAGTGGTCACCCCAAAGAACTTAGTGTCAGTTTCGCTGTGAACATTGTTCATTTAATAGCATATACAGCATGCTTTAGATTTCACAGGTGCCTCAGAGCAAGAGAGGATGCTTAAGTGTAATTGAAGTAGCATTTAAAACTCTTGAGTTTCATGATTTTTCAGCCAAAAATGAGGCCCGTTTAAGGCTTGGAATTATAAGAAAAAATGATCAGTCAGATAACAGTAAAATGAAATGTTTACTTATAAAGATCATGCTCAAAATCTTGACATAATGGCATAGCACTGTTAGTGGTGAAAAGGAGAATCATTTAGACGTGACTAATAAATGTTTTCGTACTCTCGTCTACTACATGGCTGAGGTGGGAGCTCCACAGAGCCTCTACCTTACAAGATGGAGGGTTTACTAAACGTCAGAGAAGACCAAGATCAACCTCAGAGCCAATAAGGTTAAGCACCTAAAAAAAGACAGGAAGACAAACAAACAAGTTAGATTTTCTAGAGAGGTTCTTTTTCTTCTTCTAAAAGGGTCATGTGACCAACTCTGTATTTTCAGATTTACAGCCCTTTTCATCAGAGTGGAAAAGATTATGAAAGGTAATGCCAAAAACATGTGTGGAAAAGAAGAGTAATAATAAAACGTGAACTTGAAGAATAGTATTTGAGAGTTAGATTAACGTAAGGTCATGGCAACATCTATTTTCTAAACATGTGAGACAGAAATAGAAATGTTCTCCTGATGTTTAGGTCACTGAGTAAGTGCTTTACATTAGCATTAATGAGACTACTTGGAAGCAGCTGATTTCAACCATGCAACTGAATATTTATCCACTAGGTGAACTTGCTCAACAACTAGAAGAAAAAGAATCTTTGATTTCTCAGTTAATAAGAATTAAACAAGGCTTCACACAGCAGACAGAAGAACTCAAGCGGCAGCTGGAGGAAGAAAATAAGGTGATTTTCCTTTCTATATGCCTTCCCACTGAACTGAGGGATGAACAGTCCAAAGGAAAAGAGTCGAGACAAGAAGCAGCTAAAGGGGCAATACAACAGTTGAATCTGATTTAGCAATTACATTTATATACTGCCCCATAGCACTTAGCACATTCTCTGAGCACTTCACAAGGTAATTAGCATTCCTCCACACCAACATGCTGGGTACTCATCTTATTGACCTCAGAAGGATGGAAGGCTAAGTCAACCATGAACTCTGTCAAACTCACAATGGAACAGTTTTGGTTCCAATACAGCATATTAACCACTGTACCACCAGGGCTTGTGATTTCCAAATGACCCAAACTGATGATAATTCAAGGGCAAATTATAAATATGAAATGCAGCTACAAATAAAATAAGGAAATGTAAAACTATAATAGATGTTGTCATAATCATTGAAAGGGTACAGTAATGGTGAACTGCAAAAATACATTTCCACACCATAAGATTACATTGACAGAAGACATTGTGATAAGAACATGACTTGGGATAAAGAAAGCAATAAAAGATGGTTAACCTGAGGAAGTGGACAGCCTCTCTTCAGACCCCCGCCACACCCGCCACCACCTGGATCTCCTGCCTGTTTGGAAATGGCAGTGGGCATCTGATGCCCTTCCCAAACAGGCAGGCGAATCGATCCCCGGTTCCCTTTCCTCTTCGGAAAGGGAACCTGGCTTTTTAAAAATGTTGTGCGATAAATGTATCACACACTATTAAAAACCACATAACGTTAAGACTTGTGGAACCAAGTTTTAATGTTATCCAAATAGACCCCTTCAAAACAAACGTGAAAAATACTGTATTCTGTTAAATATTCATAACAAAATAACTGAATACTTTTGAGATGGTTATAAAGGGTACAAACCAAATGCTCAAATGGAGATCATTGAATAAATTTCAGGTGACTTATATGGCATCAGTAGTAGACAACAATACTATCTGTTTGAATCTACCTGTACATCATGGTACCAGTATGACCACCTTTTTAATACAATTGTTAACTTCCAGGCAAAGAATGCCCTTGCCCATGCCTTGCAATCTTCTCGTCATGACTGTGACCTGCTTCGAGAGCAGTTTGAAGAGGAACAAGAAGCCAAGAGTGAGCTCCAACGTGCCCTCTCCAAGGCCAACAGCGAAGTGGCACAATGGAGAACCAAGTATGAGACGGATGCCATTCAACGCACAGAGGAATTAGAAGAGGCCAAGTATGTACAGGGGAAGGAACTGGGCAAAGATGTTGGAGGTGACATTTTGCACCACACCCTTCATTACTACAAATCATGCTTCCCAAGTTTTGTTCAGTTTATAGTGAAAGTTAAATTGTTCTCAAACACTCTGCAACTACTTGTCTGCCCCAGGCCATCCTAGTGCTCTCCCTACCCATTGTTTCTCCGACTCACACTGAAAGGGAGAATTCCCCCTTGCACCGATTACCATGTCCCCAGATATAAAATCCTCATCCCCATCCCACCCTACAAGCTTCTGGCATATCTGTTTTTCTTTGTTTCACTGCTTCATTATTTAAGGATTGGCCAGCTAGCCAAGATCTCTACTTGTTTTTTCTTTTTGTTTTTCAAAAACTGGGAAAACAACTTTCATGGGGTGGGGGTGTTTGTCTTCTAGGAAAAAACTGGCTCAACGTCTTCAAGAATCTGAAGAGCAAATTGAGGCAGTAAATTCCAAGTGTGCTTCACTAGAGAAGACCAAGCAAAGACTGCAAGCAGAAGTTGATGACCTCATGACTGATGTAGAGAGGTCCAATGCAGCCTGTGCAGCCCTGGACAAGAAGCAGAGGAACTTTGATAAGGTTTCATTTTCTCTTTGGGTAACGGGTGAAGCAGTGACATTTCCAGAAGAATTCTCCAGATTTATTTTAATATTTATATTAACTCAATGCAAATACTCCCATCATATTAACTTATATAAAATCTTTACGGGAAGCAACATTAACCAAGTAAGTAAAGTCACAATAGGTAACTAGAATATGACAACTGGTGCTACATGTTGAACTGTATGAGATGGGAACTACATCCTGTAGCCTTTTTAGCTGCTATAGGATAATAAAGAATAATTCCACATGCTTAATGTCAGCCAGCATCCTTCTGAAATTCTAGTCTTGTGTGCAGTGGCGTAGCGTGGGGGGGCGGGGGGGGGGCGGATGCCCCGGGCAGCGCCTTTCAGGGGGCGGCAAAATGTCCCCTCCCCACCCTTTTGCTGGCGAGCGCCCCACGTGCGCTTCGCCGCTTGCCACACACCTCCGTCCGCTCACACCTCCGTCCGCTCGCCCGCCCGGCTGGCCGTCGGGGGCTCTCCGCCGCCTGTTGCCCCTGGCAGCGGCTTTCAGGGGGAGGCAAAATGTCCCCTCCCCACCCTTTTGCTGGCGAGGAAGAGAAAAAGGGGTTTTTTTTAGGCGGACAATTCAAGGAGGCTCCTTGAATTGTCCGCCTAAAAAAAACCCCTTTTTCTCCTCCTCGCCAGCAAAAGGGTGGGAAGGAGGGGCACGCCCAGTCGCCCGCCCAGCTGGCCGTCGGGGGCTCTCCTGGCGGGCGGCCCGCATGCGCGCGGACGCTGCTCGCCTCCGCCCGCCCAGCCACCCACCCAACTTGCCGTGAGACGGGGCGCTCGTCGGGGGTGGGTGGCGCCGTGGCGGGGAGCCCCTGGGGGCTGGCTGGGCAGGAGGAGGTGGGCAGGAGGAGGTGGGCAGGAGAGCCCCCGACCGACAGCCAGCCCGGCGGGCGGGCCCCTCCTTGAATTGTCCGCCTAAAAAAAAACACTTTTTCTCCTCCTCGCCAGCAAAAGGGTGGGGAGGGGACATTTTGCCGCCCCCTGAAAGCCGCTGCCAGGGGCAACAGGCGGCGGAGAGCCCCCGACAGCCAGCCGGGCGGGCAAGCGGACGGAGGTGTGAGCGGACGGAGGTGTGTGGCGGGCGAGCGGACGGAGGTGTGTGGCGCGCGTGCGCGCGCGCACGCCGCTAGTCACCAGGGGGCCGGCTTCTACCTGGGTCAGGGGGAGGGGGCGGCGGCAGCGGCGAGCCGGGGGGCGGCGGCGAGTTTGTTCTTCGCCCCAGGCGGCTGAAGACTGCGCGACGCCACTGCTTGTGTGCAAACAATTTGAGCTCAACATCAGAAACTGTCTACTTGTTTATATATCGAGGGGAGTGTTATTATACTCTAAAACATCTGGATATATGCTACTTGTAGCCAAGCTGCCACTGAGGAACCATTCTGGCACAATACTTTTTGAGTTTTCAGATGGCTGATGAAAGTTCAAGGTTTCGGGTGCCCCTCAGCAAAGCACCCTTGGTCGGCCCTGTCTTCTGTTGGTGAACATTGGCAGGCTAACTTGGCAACAGTGACAGACAGGATTAGTGCTCTGAGAAGCAGCAGGTGGTAGTGGAGGAACTGTTTTAATATCTTTCAACATTCTGAAAAGATGCTATGTCAGGAAAGCAAAATAACAGCTGAGCCCAGCTGCCAGATGCTTCTTGAAATGTTGGCCAATTTTTAAAAATAACAACAAAGAGTCTTGTGGCCTATTAAAGACTAACAAGTTTTATTTGGTGTAAGCTTTCATGGATTGCATCTAATTTCAACAGATGCAGCCCCTGACATCTATATAAAATAAAATATTTTGTCTTTAAGGTGGCAAAAGACTCATCCTTGTTTTTGCTGGGAAAGAGTAACATAGCTATTCCCTGGGTGTACATACTTTTAAAAACAATATCCAAAGCAGGCATCAACTCTGGGTTCTGTTGCATTGTTGGAACCCTGACAGAGGGCCAAAGATGATGCCACCTGTAGATGCTAGCCCTACAGATGTGTGGAATCTAGAACACATGATAATGCTGTATTTCTATGTTATATCAGCATTGTATCTATTCTGTAGGTGGTAGCAGAATGTAAGCAGAAATATGAGGAATGTCAGGCCGAATTGGAGACATCCCAGAAAGAGTCGCGATCTCTCAGCACTGAAATCTTCAAAATGAAAAATGCTTATGAGGAAGTGTTGGACCAGCTTGAGACTTTTAGGCGAGAGAATAAAAACTTGCAACGTAAGCGGCTTTTCCCTACAGTCCTTGATCAAACACAGAGATTCAGTATGGGCAGAAACATGCAATCACTTCCCAACCTAGAGGCAATACCCGTTTGCTTTAGCAGATTCATTGTAAATATTCTTCCATCCCACAAAAAAAAGTATTACTATCTGTTTTTCCCAGGGGGAAACAGAGGAAGAGAAACAACATTTCCCTCTCTAGGCCTGGGCAACACTATTTCAGATTAATGAGACGCTATTCACCAATGTGGTAATTTCTAGGCTGTGTATTGCAGAGGTCCCTTCCTACTGAACCTCAAAACTGAAAGATCAGTACATACTTATATTTGATGACTACAGCATTAAATGGGGGTGACTTATTGTCTAGCCAGGTTATCCTGCTAGAGTAGACCATATTGCCAGAGACTCAATGCCGAGTGTCAGGTGGCAGTTAACTAAACTGACAACCCTGAGGACTAACGGCTGGGGTGCCTAAGTCCACAGGGAAAGGTGGTGGTCCCCAATTGGATTAAATCCCACTTGAATCCATCTTGATGGAGGACAGAAGCTTCATCCATACTTGCCTGAGGCCGATGAGGACTTTGTGTGCCAAAAGGGCTCAGGACCAGAAAGTGACTTGCGGAACTGGATCAGTGGTACGGGGGTTATGCTGTAATGCGGAAGGTAGATGAAAGGCCACTGTTTTATATTCTCAAGACAGTCTTCATGGCTGATCACCAATATTCGTATACAGCAGAATAAGAAGACAACGACTTATTGATGTGAGGCATCTTGTCACAGACAGGTTTTGTTTCCTGACCACAGACAGGTTTTGTTTCCTGACCACTTTGTGAAATGCCCCACCCCACTGCTGATTCAATGATGATCAAGTACATGTGATCAAGTCGGATATGACCAGCTTTCGAGCAAGGGCAACTTTTACCTTTCCTATTCATATTTATAAATATTAATATACATACATACATTGCATCTGAAGATATACATCTACATATTTATATACATAAATATTAATATACATACAGTATTTGGATCCAGGATCTACAATGGTTAGAAGGGCTCTTCACACACAAGGTATTCCCATCATACCTTCAGTTATTTTTCTCCTCCTCCTCCTCACTAAGATGCAATCCATCCAGCAGTACCCTATGAGCAACAATGCCAAGGTCCTGGAGTGTCTCCTGGAAGGACAGGTGGAGGCTGAGAATTGCCACTTCCATAATACAGATTGTGAATGCCGAAATCTGGATGCAGCTCATCACCTACATTGATTTGGTATTAACTCAAATTATGTAATCCCAGCTAGATCAAGTACTAAAGGTAAAGGTAAAGGTCACCCTTGCTCAAAAACCAGTTGTATCTGTATCTGGGGTTCAGAGCTCATCTCTATTTACAGCCAAGGAGCCAGCACTATCTGCATTTGCAGACGTTTCCATGGACATGTGACAGGCATGACTTCCCACAGTGGTATCTACTTATCTACTTGCAATTTCTTGCTTTTGAACTGCTAGGTTGGCAGGAGCTGGGATAGAGATGAGCGCTCACTCCATCATGCAATACTTGGGTCTTAACCTGCCAACCTTCCAGTTATCAAATTCAGCATCTTAACCACTAGAGCCACTGCACATGAATATACATGTGCAAAAGTCTGCACTTCTGGCTAAAATAGCAGCATGATTGGAGATATTCTTGTTACTCTGACTTTTGTGGTTTGTAATGCTTATATCTGAGCTTTGCTGCTTGATTTCAGCATTCCTGGGACCCTGGTAGTTGGCTTCATTATACTGTCTTGCTCACTGTTTACTTCTTTACAAAAGCTGTTTTCTGCCTGTCCTTTGTGACTATGAGCCAGAAGGAAGATGCCAAAAATGTCAGAACAGCTTCCCCAGCCAAAGCTCAGACGTGGGTGGGGGACAATAACCTTACTGAAAACAGCGAGTGCCCAATTGCAACAACACACTGAGGCGCTAAAACAACAATCTGTGCAACTATAACAGCCTTCTCCTAATGAGAAGGCAATTCACATCTCAACAGGTTGAGGCAAAAATTTCCACTTTGAGTGACTGAGAGACTGCCCATGAGGCTTTTTGGTTGTGAAATGTTCTAATTCTGTTATTCTACAATTAAAGTTTATGGTCCAAATGTTCTCCAGACACCAAAGACAGATTTTGCTACCCTGGAAAGGCAACTGTCCATCACTAATAATCTAGTTGATAGAATACCTTACAATACTATCAGATATGAACATATAGCATACAGACAACTACATATGGATATATATATATATATATTTGGAAACCTTTCATTGAAGCCTATGTGTAGACAATCTTGTGTTTTGTTTTTCTCTGGATTGCACCTAGACACAAAATATATCATAATTATAGTAGTTATTTTTTCTTTTTAGAATTAAAAATACAGTAATAGTGCAGAAATCTATTTTTAACTGATTGAAAAGGTTTTTGGTGGAAAAATGAATTTGGTATGCTACAGGAAACATATTTACTTGTATTTCAATATTAAGCATACTTATTAATAATGTAGTAATATTAATAAGAGGGACTGCAGTGGATTAGTGGTTAAGACACTTTACTTGATCCTGCACAATGGAATGAGCTCCTGTCTGTCCTGGCTCTTGTCAACCTGGGAGTTTGAAGGCAAGAAATTGCAGGTAGATAAATAGGTACCATTTCAGTGGGAAGGTAAACAGTTTTCCATACACTCTGGTGTCTAGTCACGCCTGCCACATGTCCATGGAAACGTCTACAGACGCAGACAGCGCTGGCTCACTGGCTGTAAACAGAGATGAGCACCAAACCCTAGAGTCGGATATGACTGGCTTTCGAGCAAAGGCGACCTTTACCTAATATTAATAAATCATTTGATTCCTTTTTGCAGAGGAAATTTCTGACCTGACTGAACAAATAGCTGAAACTGCCAAAAGCAACCATGAATTAGAGAAAGCAAAGAAACATATTGAGCAAGAAAAGTTGGACCTCCAAGCTGCATTGGAAGAAGCTGAGGTGAATATATGCTCTTCAGAGACGTATAAGTGGAATGCTTCTGCCCTCCAGAGGCAGTTCCTTGTAAAACACAGGAGATAGTAAAGCTTCAAAATATCATTTCCCCATGCCCTTGCATGAACTCACAGAGAAAAGACTAGAACTATCACACTGGAATCTTAAAAGGAATCTTACTGCCTCCTCTTGGCTGAAAGTAGAATGCATGATCAAACTCAAAAGCCTAATTTCATTTTCCCTCCCTCTGGAGGATTTGAAGACTGTCCTGGACAAGCATCTCTAAACTTTGCAGAACTTAGGAACCTTCCAGTATTTCTGGACCAGATTTTCATTTTCTTTGATTTAAGATACGTTTGTACTGTTGTTATTTGAACAGAATAATTGTTTGTGCTGGGGAAACACAATGCTGTGATCCTTAGGATAATGGAATGTGTTCGTTTTTATTTAAAGTTTTTTGATTCTACTCTTAAAACAGAAAGGCTCTCAGAAGGTCATGGAGATTATTTAAAAAAACAAAAGACATCACCTATCTTCAGGATGATAGAGGCAGAGGGAATATAATTGAGGAGGGAAGCAGAAATGGAACCTGAAGATCAAGTGACACATTATGGGAGATGCATATTCTCTCCTGTTATAGTACTCAGGCTTGCAAATGAAGCCTGCTTTTGTCTCCATGTGACCAATCACAAAATAAATACCAGTTAATTTGCAAAATATATGTTTGTGCTGGGATGCTAAGGGAGTTCTGCCTGTAATGTAGAATCTATTACAGTATCTAGTTTGGGCCTAACATGTTTTGTTTTAAAGTTATAGAATTTTTAAAACAACTAGCTGAGGATGGAAACAGTACAGAGAGGCTGTTTGTTTGTTTGTTTGTTTGTTTGTTTGTTTGTTTGTTTGTTTGTTTGTTTGTTTGTTTGTTTGTTTGTTTGTTTGTTTGTTTGTTTGTTTGTTTGTTTGTTAGCCCAAGGCAGCTACTGTATGTCTCAACAAAGCCAATAGAATAGCTCTCTTTCCCAATTTCTGCTGCAACCTGTTTTTTTCTTCTTATGTTTATGTCAGAAACATCACACTACAATTAATAAATATATCTGAGGTGTTTTGGAAGGGTCGTCTTATAATGGATATCAAGAACATTTGGGGCAGTTAGCAAAATATACAGTGTTCCATAATACATGTTAAGATTTGAGGGACAGCAGCCGCCGCCACCCCTGCCCTGGGTTTTATCCGTTACGCTGTTTTAATCTTTTCTTATGAATTCTTTCTTATGAATTCCTGAGGTTTTAAACATTATTATTTTTATTGGATTTGGTCTGTGTTTTTAGCTATGCTGTAACCCGCCCAGAGTCGGGTTTACCCGATTGGGGCGGGATAGCAAACGTGAATAAATAAAATAAATAAATAAATAAATAAGAGGCACAAAGTACACTTTTTTTCTTCCTTGTCTTGGCAAGACGTAAAAGTGGCAAAATGAAATCACCATTTACATTGTACAAGGTAGTAAGGTTAAATTTACCTGTTACCAGTTGGGAAGGGAATGGACATATTGCTTACAAAATAAGGATGCTGATGTCCAATTAAGTGCATTTTGAAGATATATTTCTAAAAGAAGAGACTGAACTATGAAATGATCCTTTTTTGATTGTTTAGATTGCTGTATTTCAGAAATGGAATTAATAATTCTGTTGAACTGACTGTTTTAGGGCTCTTTGGAACACGAGGAGGGAAAAATCCTGCGCATCCAGCTCGAATTGAACCAAGTGAAGTCTGAAATTGATAGGAAAGTTGCAGAGAAGGACGAGGAAATTGAACAACTGAAGAGGAATCAGCAGAGAATGATGGAATCCATGCAGACCACCCTGGATGCTGAGGTCAGAAGCAGGAATGATGCCCTACGGCTGAAGAAAAAAATGGAGGGAGATCTCAACGAAATGGAAATTCAGCTGAGCCATGCCAACCGCCAAGCTGCAGAGACACAGAAACATATGAGGAACATCCAAGGGCAACTAAAGGTCAAATTAATCTTATATGTTCATTGCATCCTGTAGGTTTGGCTATACCAGTGGTTCCCAACATGGGGCACAGGCCCCACAGGGGGACACATTGGCTGATCAGTGCTTTGGGGAATTGACTTGGGTTTCTGGGAATTGAAATTCAGAAACCAAAGGTTGGGAAACCCTGGCCCTGTGTGCGTGCGCGCATGCACGCACCTGTGCGCGCACCTGATAAGTTATTTGTGGCTGCATGCCAGTTATAAAAGGTTGGGACAAAAACTACCAAGGATTGTAGCAGATCTGCTTACTGTGAGTATTTAAGCCTTAGGCGGGGCTTTCTTTTCTTTATTCATGTCAGAGGCACCACAAGCATATAATAGCATACAAAGCTAAAATTAACATATCTAAACCCAACAGGAATTAGATGACATCCGCCCAATATCAGGCCACATCAAAAGCATTTCTGAAGGCATCAGAGGGTTCACCTCTGGCCCTCCAGATGCCAATGTCTTCTAGAGCCACATCATAAATAATTATAAATATTTTTAAAAATTCTAACTAGAGAATATATATATATATATGAGTGTGATGAAAATTTTGGCCTCGCATCACACTGGGCTGCCAAGTTTGCCAATATGAAATGTTTTTCGTCTATAGCCAGTAAAGCAGCTCATCTCTTTTTAAATTTCCTATTTATCAAAATATATTTTTTTAAATTATATGTTGGGAAATTTAATAACACAAAGCAAGGCAAACAACATAAACAACACAATTAAACAAAATGTTTAAATCCCCCCTCACTGGGATCATTTGGAGATCCTGTATAGCCCATTTCCCCTCAATTTACAATGTCCCCATTTCCCTTCAAAAACTGCACTGATTCTTGTGAGATGCATGACCTTTCCCCTTTATAATACAAAATTGATAATTTCTCTCCAGCTTGCTATAAAATATTCTTATTAATCAAGCCCTTCTGTATTTTAATATTACATATTAACTTGTCATTAATAGCTCTATTCCAAACTTTTTTACACCAATCATTTAATACTTTAATTTTCAATTACTTACTACCATTAACCTTGCTGCTGTTAATAAATTTGAAATGAATTCTTTTTTTGTACAATTCCATTTCCTCTTTTCAAATATTAATAAGAAAGCTATTTTTGAACTTATGCCTATATTTAACTTCTTTTGCTTGACTAGGCAATATGCATATACAGTAAAACCTCATATAACACTAAAACCTGGTTCCACAAGTCTTGGTGTTATATGATTTTTAGTGTTATCTGATCCTCTATGGGATCCATAGAGATACATTGTAACCACACAGGCTTTAGCGGTTGTTATCTGAAGCATCCCATAGGATCTTAATGTTATCTGATGCAATTCTTCCACCCAGATTCCTTAATGTTATGCGATTTTAGTGTTATTCGATACTAATGTTATATGAGGTATTACTGTACTCTGGAATTTCATGGGATCTTTTCTAATGCACTATTGTTCAAACTAACTATGATCGCCATGAGGGTCACCAATATTGGGATTCGAATACAGCAGAACAACAACAACAACTATGAAAGCAATTTCCTTTATTTGTTTGAAAAATTGCCATTTCTAACCCAAGTGTTTCGATATTATATACCAGTGGTGGTGAACTTATGGCATGGTTGCTAGATGTGGCACTCCTAGCCCTCTCAGTTTGGCACATGTGCTATCACCCCAGTAAAGAGTTTGCTCGCCCCTCTGCCCAACAGTCCAATGGGATCACTTCCTCCCTCCCCCCAGCACAGAGTTCGCCTCACCCCTTGTTTGGGCACTCTGTCTCTAAAAGGTTTGCCATCACTGTTATATACAAATGTATTAAGTGAAGTTACCATTGCAATGCTTGATACATTTTTTTCAAAAGCTATAGGACGTATTAAGCAAGGATCATGCATTGTTATAATCTGTTTGACTGCTTATTTTTGTCAAGTATTTATTTCTACCCTGTCCGTCTACCCACTCTGATTTTAAAAAGCAGACAACCCGGTTTTAATTTTCCACTCATGAAGGATGGCATATCCGTTGTTCTGAGAGAATATTTTTGCATGCTATAGGATTCCCAGCTTCATCTGGATGATGTCTTGAGAGCCAATGAGGACTTGAAGGAGCAGCTGGCAATGGTAGAGCGTAGGAACAATCTGATGACAACTGAGCTTGAGGAGATGCGAGCAGCTCTGGAGCAGACTGAGCGTGCTCGCAAAGTATCCGAACAAGAGCTGGCTGATGCCAGTGAGCGTGTGCAACTTCTGCATTCCCAGGTATAAACTAATTGAATTTAAGAACTTGGGCTTTCACTCCAAATAACTGCTATGTCACCATTCCTTCAATAAATCCTCAACACCATCCCAGCCTTCCAGGTGCTATAAAGAAGTGGTTCAAAGGAAGAAGAAAAAAAGTCTCTCTAAGAAAGGGTTTCTCAACCTTGGAACCCCAGATGTTCTTGGACTTCAGTTACCAGAATCCTTGATCAGCAGGTGCACTGATGTAAGTTTCTGGGAACTGAAGTCCAAGAAAACTTGGGAGCCTGAGATTGAGAAACCCAGAGATTGCTCATGATGTTGGTGGAAGGCCAAATACTCCATTCTTCCTTGCTGGCTATCCCCAGTTAGCCCACCTTATCTCCATATTCTCCTCACTGAATTATCTGCCCCAAAGGGAATCTAACACACTCATATATATTTCTTAACTGCCTATTTTTGCCCACAGAACACGAGCCTCCTCAACACAAAGAAAAAGTTGGAGACGGACCTTACTCAGTTCCAGGGAGAGATTGAGGATGCTCTCCAGGAAGCACGGAATGCTGAAGAGAAAGCCAAGAAGGCCATTACAGATGTGAGTTCCTCTTGCTCCAGAGCTACATAGGAAAGTGATTGTAGGTCCTCCAAACCACTGCTCTCCAGGCAGACATTCACATAATTGTCTTATAAGACAACATCATTTCTTATAATTATATAATATATATAATTAAATAAAGCTTCCATGAGTTTCACCCATTGTGCCTCCTGGGTAGGCCAGGCTAGTCGTACATTAGGCCCAATGAAGCAGTGACATTGTAGGATGGATTACTACAAGTAACAAACCTGCGACCACCCTAAGAAGGCCCATGGCATCCATCTGTTGCAGTCAATAAACAATACTCAGACTCAGCCAACAAACCAAGCATTTTGTATTCTTGCAGAATAGGAAACTTTGTGCCCCATCCCTGGAGGCATCATCATATTTTCACCTTTCTGTCATAGGTTAAAGCAGCAGCAGGAGATGGTAAATGCAAACTCTAAGCCAATCCTAGAGGTATAGTTGCCAGAGAAGAAGGAAGAAGAGGGTAAGGCAATCAATAAATCAGGGTTTCTCAGCCTTTGTTCCCCAGATATTCTTAGACTTCAATTTCCTGAAGCCTCAACCAGCAAGTATACTGACTTGGCTTCTGGGACTTGAAGTCCAAGAACACCTGGGGCACCAAGGTTGAGAATTAGATGATTCCAGAAACTGGCTGTTTCAGTCATTCAGGGGACAAGTGTCACTGAACTAGCCACCTTCTGGGAGCATTGGGACAGACTGTAAGCAACAGATACCACTGTACCAAAAGAGCTGCCAAGAGAGGTGAACACTCACAGGTACCTTTGGGGGTTCTGTCTAATTAGGCAGCCATGATGGCAGAGGAATTGAAGAAAGAGCAAGACACCTGTGCCCACCTGGAGAGAATGAAGAAGAACCTGGAACAGACTGTGAAGGATCTGCAGCACCGTCTGGATGAAGCAGAACAGCTGGCGCTAAGAGGTGGCAAGAAGCAACTCCAGAAACTGGAGGCCAGGGTATGTTTGAAAACAAGGAGGGGGGAGAACAGCCCATTCATTAGATTGTTTCAATTAACTATATTGCCTAAAGTTTTGGGGGCAGGCATGGATTTTGTCATTTTATATTTTTTTACAATAGGTCTCTACAACCTATCATTTTCCCAAGCCACTGGGGACTTTAATAATTTTCCAGGGATACATTGATTATTGTTGGGTCTCTTAATCAGTACATTTTGTTTAGGTACATGAGTTAGAAAATGAGCTTGATGCTGAACAGAAACGAGGAGTTGAGGCCATCAAAGGAATGAGAAAATATGAGCGAAGGCTGAAAGAAATAACTTACGAGGTAATACTATCTTCTAGTATTGATGGGTGGATGGGTTGTATTTATTTCTGGGATTATATCTCTTCCATTATTTATCGTACTGTGGAGGGCAAAAGACCTTCAAGAAAAATGATACTTACTTTTTCTACCCACATTACAAGGGACTGTGTTTCCTTTATGATCTATCCAGGCTGAAGAAGATAAGAAGAATGTTTTCAGGCTCCAAGAGCTAGTGGACAAACTGCAGCTGAAGGTGAAAGCATATAAGAGACAAGCTGAGGAGGCTGTAAGTGCACACATCTTGACTGTTCTCTGTCAGGCTTAAACCTGGATTGTCTAAATGAACATAGAATTTTGGACTATGTGCATTTATATGCTGTCCTTGATGGGTGGGACCAATATAAATCATGTGATATCTTCTCCCCTAATCTTACACTTATGTAGTTAGGAACAACACTTCTACAAAACCTTGAGACTAACTTTTGGGTCCTCAGAATCTGAGGATTTTTCACCCCCACATCTTTGGAGTAAGCCCTCCTGGCTCAAACTATAGCATGTTCTAATAAAGAACTAAAGCAGGGAGAAAGTCAGACATAATCAAGTTGGTTGAGAATAAAATGAACCTTAAGTGAGTAAAAGTGAACATTTAAGTATATCCGTTGGCTCAGAGAGTTGGCTGAGGATCCAAAGGTCCATTCCCCCCGCCCTCTGCTTTTGGGGAGAAAAGCCAACCTGTGTGGCTTTGAGCAAGCTGCACAGTCCCAGGGCACCCACAGAAGAAGAGACTTGGTCAACCACTTCTTAGCATTCTATACCTATACAGCCAGGGAAAGATTGCCACAAGTCAGAATGGACTTGACAGCATGTAAGTATTATTATTATTATTATTATTATTATTATTATTATTATTATTATTATTATTATTATTATTATTATTATTATTATTATTATTATTATTATTATTATTATTATTATAAGAATAACTCACCAAAGTAGATGTAGGATGAAGCTGATACCTTTACTGGATCATTTTTTAAAAATCAATCATTGTGTGAGCTTTCGTGATTCAAGATCACTTTTTCAGGCATGCATTGGTTTCAATGAAAGTCCCAAATGTTCATAGTCTGCCAGGCTCCCTTTCTTAGAAATTAATGTGAAAAAGCAGCAGGCTGTATGATACCTTGCCCCAGTCAACAAACACAGGAAGCCAGGTATCTCCTTATTGCTCTCTCCCAAATGGTCTTTTGAAGCTGTAGCTTCCTTTGTGGCCAGACAAAAGCAATGCAAACTCCAGGGCCCTCCATCAGGGTAGTGGGGGTGTAATTTGGTTTACACACTAGGTGCGCCAGTAGTAGCCATGATTGATTTTTTAGGTGATCCAATAAAGGTATCTCCTTCCTCCTACATTTGTTTTGCATATGGATCACACACTACCTTTGTTTGTTTATGGAATCACCAAAGTAGGTTACAGGTGGGAAAAGGATGAGGCATCCTGACATAGTAGCAGAGGCCTGATACGGCGTAGGCTTGTACACAAGGGCAAAGGGAGTTTTTTTATACAGCTAAAGGTATCTCCTTCTTGGTGCTGGGAAATCCAATCCTCATATCTAAGAAGTATGGCTGGTCAGTCCACGTGTTTATGTTACGGCAGGAAGAACAGGCCAATGCAAACCTGACCAGGTGCCGGAAAGCTCAGCATGAATTGGAAGAAGCCGAAGAGCGAGCAGACATTGCTGAGTCCCAAGTCAACAAGCTGAGGGTCAAAAGCCGTGACATAGGGGGAAAGGTAATTGCCTTGCTGGGTTGTTCAGGGAAAAAGTTTCACACAAGTTAGCATCTCTTTTTGGCTATCTCTTAATTACTGTATTACCATTGCTCTGTTCTTATGTTCATCTTCTTGTGTGGCTCCTACAAGAGACAGGCATTCTGGTTGTGCCAAGGAATCTGCCCTTCTTCTCCGTCAAACATGAGGGAATCTCAGTAGGGATGAGGGTGATTTGTCACAAGTGGGTGGGTTACTCAAAAGTGGGTGGAGCTAAAAGGGTAATTTGTCTACAAAGACACACTCACACACACATTGTCATTTTACTTTCACTTTTTAAATGGGGATTTTTTTCAAACTGAGTATGGCCCTCTTGCACTCTTTAGAGGCTGGAAATACGGTACTATTTTTAACAAATTGTTTGGAGAGATGAAGTGAAGTCCTAGTAATGCTCAGAGACTTCAAAACATTGGGAAATGTCCCATAGAGGGCACAATGGGGTTTTCTAAGCATTTTTCTTTACATTTTTGGGATGTAGATTGTCTTAAAATCTAAGTAGTCGCAGCCTTACACCACTAGCTCGTCTGGATCAGTACAGTGTACTCTGAATAGCACTGCTTCTTTCAGACATGCATCTTTGACATCCTAACTAGATGTTTCGTATGCCGTATAAATATATGACCATGTCTGGTATAATTACCTGCTTTCCCACTATTTCATTCCATGAGCAAGGGCACCAATGTCAAAATTCTAGATCTGTATAATCCTCATTTGACTCTGCATTTTCTAATGAATTCATGTGATATACTGCCCAAGCCCCCATGAATCCACACGAATGGGTTTGCTGTGATTCACCCATCCCATGCCACGCACTGTATCGGCGCGTTTTACTTCTGCTTCCAGGAGTGTCGAGGGCGGGGGTGGGTGGATGAATTGCAGCAAACCCATTTGTGTGGATTCATGGGGGCTTGGGCTTCTGGGAATTGAAGTCCAAGAATATCCAAGTGCCAAGAATATCCAAGTGCCTAGGTTTGCCATCACAGTCCTAGGGTAATAAAAGCTATCTGTTCAATCTCATGATTCTTTGAGGGAGAGGGAAAGTTTGAAGGAATATATAGATTGGGAGGTTATGGCTGGCCTGTGAAGCAGTAGAGCTGGGGGAACTTCTGAGAGCCCTGGAACTGATGAGTTTCAGTTGTCTATGGAAAGCTAGTCTATCTTGATCAAGGACAGTAACTGAGAAATGGGAGGGGGAAATTAGACGTCCTATGCATAGATTTCTCAGAAGTCAGATCTTACCTGCTCAATAGATCCAATTTTCAAGTCTAAGTGACACTCAGTCACCAAACTGCTCATAAACAGCATCTTCTTTTATACTAGTGTCATGTGTATATACAGTACTTTGTTTCCCTACTCAACAAAAAATTTCTGCAGAGGCTCTTGGCAATTCTTAAGTTCATACTTCCTGATCCACCTATTAGCATAGGCTTCATACTATTACCTGGTTATACCATGTCAAGGACTTCTTTTTGCCTCACTGCTGTTGAATGAACATGATTTATGTTTATACTGGCATCTCCCTGTCTAGTGTCTGCCTGAAAAGGATCTTTGTTCCACTCCTTATTATTTAACTTTTGCTCCCTACCTCTGTGGTGGGAAGATAAAAGCAGGCAGTTCCAGGCAGTGTGCTGGTATCAGTCCCACATTTTGTGTGCCTTGAGTGGGGAATTTTTTCATACAAAAAGAAAAAAAGGGAAACAAGAAAAGAAAGATTACTCAAACAGAAGAGTTCCTATTTCTCTTTCCTGATGTTATATTCTGATTATAGTCCTACTTTAAGTCTCATTCTAACTATTCTGTTACTTTACTGTCTTCAACAAATGTATTTCTTTTTATATAGAAATCTGAAGAATGAGTTCAACCTGGCAAAGCTGATTCCACACAATGTGTTCTTCATCATAGTCAATGTAGATGTAAATGATCTAACCTGAATAAAGATACATTTCTGCAAGACATTTGATTTTTACTGTTTAATGTTAAATTAGATTTTTTTAAAAATACCAGTGAAAATTGTAGCAAATCCCATAGGAATGTGAACATCAAAAACAGGAGTGGAATTCTAACTGAACAGGAGCCCTCAGTGTTTGTACATCTGTCTTTGTATTATTATTTTTTCAAAGGATGGATATAAAACTTATTTACTTGGTTACGTGGTTGATCTGTACTTCACATGTCTAGTTTGATGTGGCAGACTGAAGCATCATCTCCCATGAGATTTTAGCAGCCTCTTGCCATTTGGAGGTCTGACCGCTACCGTAGCCTGGTCTGATGGTACACGGGGGACTGAGACCAATGTTTTCGACGTTCCTTTAGCCATTTTAAATGCAAGAAGCTGGAAAATATTGGATTTCTTGAAGACATCCAATAGTATAAAAGTCACACTCCACAAGGATCATCACAGCATTATCCTTTGGATCCTTGGGTGCTGAGGGAAGGGTGATGGTCCCCAAGTGGATTAAATCCCACTTGAATCCATCTTGATAGAGAGCAGCAGCTTCATCAATACTGGCCTGAGGCTGATGAGGAATTTGCATGCCAAAAGGGCTCAGGACCAGAAACTGACCTGTGGAACTGGATCAGTGGTATGGAGGGTCATGCTACAATGAGGAAGGCAGACGAAAAGCCACTGCATTATAGTCTCAGGACAGTCTTCATGGCTGATCACCATGAGGATCGCCAATATTCGGATTTGGATATGGCAGAAGAGGAATCCTTAAATAGCAAGTGATCACAAGACATCACAACAGCAGCAGACACAGAATCAGCATCTTGTATAGTAAACTCCTAGAAGTAGTGTAAATAATAACTGGGTAGGCTGCGGCTGCTTTTTAACTATATTTGATACTTGCAGCCCTGTTAAATTCCATTTCTATTCAAGCAGGTTTGGAGAATTAAAGGTGACTGTTAAGCAACCACAGCTACTTGTGGCTTAATTAACAGGTAAACAGTAGTGTATATTTGGAAATATCTATTTTTTTCTGTTTATTTTTCTCTTTTAATTAATGTTTGTAACCTTCAGTTAAAAGTCTCTATAGGATGGCAATTGCAGTTCTACTGAACCAGCTTTAACAATTTTAACAGTGCAACAAAAAACAGCAGTATTGAAATATGAACAACAGTGGGAGTTCAGTTAAAACAAACCAATATTTTGAAAGGCTTTAAAAATGAGTGTGAACATTCCTACCAGATGTGTTCCACAAACGAGGCATCATGTGTCCCAACATATAACTTTTGTACAGGATCTAAGGGCCATGTCATGTGTTGTTGTTTTTCCCTACATGGGCAGAAGAAGAAACCTTATATACTATAGAACAGAAGTTCTCAACCTTTTTAAGCCGGGGGCCGGGTTACGCTCTCTCAGACAGCTTCGGGGGCTGGATGGCCATTTTGCCCTTCCTCCACCACATGGCACTTCCAAGTGTGGTGGAGGTTGTGGGGTGGGCACATGAAATGGTGCCAGGGGCTGCATCCGGTCTATGGACTGCAGGTTGAGAACCCCTGCTATAGAACGTTGCAGAACACACATAGGAACGTTTTTACTGCATGATGCATTGGAAATTAATGTCCAATCCATGTAAATTTGGATGAAACTGACCTTCATATTGTGTAGTCTATTTATATGCATCCCCTTTTAATGTGTACAGTATTTAAATACAGCTCTGTCATGTGGGAAAACCTCTAATCATTCTTCAGAGACCTATGGATTTATGTAGCTGCTAGCAAACAATAGCAGTAAATCAAGCATAACAAAGCAGGATTAACACAACTAAAGCCATTTGTTATGATTTAGAGTGAAGAATATTCCTTGCCATGCATTTATAAATAAGGAACACCTGCTGATGATGAGAACAGCCTCCAAACTTTCAGAAAACAAATTATTTGCAGCTTCAGAGTAGAATTGCTTCTTTCTTCTGTAGGTATAGATTATGCCTGTGTTTAGATAGGAACAAATGGTAACAGTCCACAAACACCATAGGCTGAGAACCCTTCCTCCTAATACACTAATGGATTTATGATGATTATATGTGGTGGTTTTAGGAGAAAACTGGTGCTTGCTTCTGATATTCAGTGAAACATTCAGCAATACCACCTCTGGGCATGTAGGAGCAAGTAGAGCTCAACATTGAGTGAAAGTCACCCAAATCTGAGAAGGAAGTGGTACTTTAAAAGGCTCATAAAAGCTCCCAGAGCTATTTTGGATCGAGAGCAAGATGCTTCTCTGCTGGCTTGCTGTGCCTTGAACAAGAATCAGGAAAGCAAATGTGTTTTTACTGTGTAAAAACCTTCCCCATGTGCAGAGCACCCGCTGATAAAATGCAGAGACATCTTAACAACTTTTCCTCGTGATATATTTGTGCCTTGTGACTAGCAAGAGCTTTAGTATGGAACAACCCAACACTTGCATAATTACTAAGCCAAGGTGGATGAGCCAACACAGTCATCAGTTCAAGGGATCCCATCAGTCTGGGGAGGGTGGGTGCTAGAGCCTTCTGGGATGTTTCTGCAGTGACATGCATCTTGCACACTAAGTATATGCAAAGATTAAGAATTTGGAAACAGCCTTGAATCCCAATTCTAGGAGAGAAGCAATGCAGAAATAAAAAGTCAAATACGTACAACCATGTGATCCATACACAAAACAAATGCAGGGGAAAGGTGATAACTTTATTGGATCACTGTGCAAAATCATTGTGCAAGCTTCAGTGGTGGGATGTCAAAAAATTTACTACCCCACCATGATGTCATCATAGTGTGGGCGGAGCTAACATCATGACATCATGACACCATGGGTGGAGCCAAAGAAATAATAAATAATAATAAAATAAAAATAAGCACACATACACACACACACCTCAATCCACCCACCAACCCACAACACAAGGACAGCAAGGAGGACACCAAGGAGGCCCTGCATATGCGCCAAGCACTGCAGGCATGCACGCGCACCAAGTGCTTGGTGCGCATGCGCAGTGGGGGAACCAGTAAAAAGGTAAGCCCCGAAGGTGGTTCCCCCCAAAAGCTGCTACCGGTTCTCTGGGACACTGGGGAAAGTTACTACCGGTTCTGGCGAACTGGTGAGAGCCTGTTACATCCCATCACTGGCAAGCTTTCAAGATCTCTTCATCAGGCAGGCAGGCATCAGGAAAATTATCAGTGAAAGTTCATGGCACGATTGTTCTGCCATGCGCTCTTCTTAGAAATGCATATGGAAAAAAAACAGCAGGCTTTTATGGTGCCACCCTCCCCTGCCCAACAGAAAGCCAGGTACTGTATCTGCTTATTGCTATCACATGGCCTTTTGAAGCTCTAGCTTCCTTTTGTGGCCAGACAACCAGCTGCCTTCCATCATGGAGTTGGGAGTGTAATTTGGTTTACACATAAATAGCACAATGATGGTGGTGGTGACAATGATGATGATGATATTCTAGCAGCCAGACTCACTAGTTTTTTGCATTATTTTTGCCTAAATAAATTGACACCAGACAGGAATAAAGTACAGTATTGTTAAACTCTGCTTGTTCTGATTTTCGCAGCAATATTTTTGATGTACTGTATGTGCAAACAGACAATTGCTACTAGAAATTTCCCCAAGATGGAGGCTTAAAGATCCATTTTTGTGTCGATAGCAGAGTTCCCTACAGCTTGCCTGCCAGGGTGATACAGTGGATAGAGTAACAGACTATCACTAAGGAGACTTTGAGTTAAACCTCTGCTCATCTATGAAACTTACTGGCAGCTGACCACGGTAAAACTATTCCTTAAATATTTCATATACTGTACCTTGAAAATCCTGTTAAGATTGCTATCAGGTTGATACAAATTGACAACATGTAACAAGCAGAGCTTCCAAGTTTCATCATGGTATAGAGCAGGGTTTCCCAACCTTTGGTTTTTGGACTTCAATTCCCAGAAGCCTGAGTCAATTCCCCAAAGCACTGATCAGCCAATGTACTGACTTAGGCTTCTGGAAATTTGGGAAATGCTGGTATAGAGTTTTGACCAGTTCTGAAAGGTGAAAGGAAGAGGAGGAAGTGATAAGAGAGGTCTCAAGTTTTTGTTGGTGGGCAAAAGAGTGAGGGTGCATATACAGCCTTCAAAGAGCTAAAAGCAGTAGTGGGATGTCAAAAATTTTACTACCCCACCGTGATTTCATCACAGTGTGGGTGGAGCTAATGTCATGACATCATGGGTAGAGCCAATGTCATGACATCATGACATTCTGGGCGGGGCCAAAGAAAAAAATAAAATAAAATAAGCACACACGTGCATACCCGTCAACCCACCCACCCACAACACACACCCTTAAATACATTAAATAAATAAATAAATAAAATAAAAAATACACCCACCCACCCACCCCAAACACAAATCAACCAGAGCTTTTAAACCAGAGCCTAAAGCTTATTCTGGCGAATCTTTCTCACACTAGGTCAGATGGAAGGAACTACAGAATGAACTCACCACAAGATGGCTTCATTTTGGCACTTTTCAATTTTTCAACAGTTAAAGAAGTTAGGTACTAAGTATTTGCCTAACCAGTTCTCTAGGATAATATGCCTTAATGTAAATGTAAAACAGCTGTACTTCCTTAAGAGTTCTCCAATTGGAACAGCAATTGGAACAGCACAGGTGTAGCTTATTGATGAGTTAACTCCAAGACTTTTCTTAAAAACCTAAGCCAGGCCTGCTGGCCACCAGGCATTTTTAGGAACTGTGGTAGTACGTCAATATAGGTAAAGGTATTAAATACACATTAAAATACGCACAGACACACCACATCCAAAGGTGAGTCACTTACCCTGGGGAGCAGGCTATAGGGAGCTTCAGGCTAGCAGCTTCTCTTCCTCCTCCCCGCTTGGGAGGACAGCAAGGAGGCTGTGCATACGCGCCAAGAACTGTAGGCATGCATGCACACCAAGTGCTTGGAGCGCATGTGCAGTGGAGGAACCAGTGAAAAGGTAAGCCCCAAAGGTGGTTCCCCCCAAAAGCTGCTACCGGTTCCCTGGGACACTGGGGAAAAATACTACCGGTTCTGACAAACTGGTGAGAACCTGTTACATCCCATCACTGGCTAAAAGACATCTTATTAGAGATCATAAGGATATTGGAGCCATGCATGGTGGGAGAAGTGGGCCCAATAAGCCAAGGATGAAATCCTATTTTTGAAGATGGAAAAAGTTTAGCCCTTAAAAGGGTGGCAAATTGCCACTCATTCCCATCAAGTCTTATTATTGGCTAAGCAGCTAGGATTGATGGAAAGAGGAGCATAATAACATCTGGAGAGCCACATGTTCCCTAGCTCTGCATAGAAGAAAGCTCTCATCTTATGACAAAAATATATATTTCTACATAAATTCTTCTTTTAGCATTCAGTCTACTGCCCTTCTCCATAATCATCATTTATTTCAAAAACAAGCATTCACTGAGGCTGGCCAGAGCTGGCCCCCTTTTTCAACAGAGCTTGAAAAACAGGTACTGTAACTAGAAAGAAGCAAGTGCATAAAGTTCATGTCAAGAGAAAGTGAGAGACATTTAGTTGTCGTGGCTTTTTTCCAAATATCTTTGGGAATTATATTTTGTTGAGGGTATGGTGAGTTCTATGTTAGATGTTATCTAATTCTTCAAACAAATATACAGTAGTTCCAAGAAATATTTGTGTAGGACTTGTGGCAGCTAAGGAGCTTTAGAAGTGATTTTAATTTGTTGCTTAATTTATTTATTTATTTATTTGCATTTAATATCCCGCCCCAATCGGGCGAACCCGACTCTGGGCGGCTTACAGCATAGCTCATAATATATATGGCCTTAAAATTCATAAAATTCATAAGAAATTCATAAAAAATTTAAAACATTGAACAGTGAAAACGGATAAAAACCCATAATAACAGCTACCAGATGGGGGCGGAGGCTGCTCTTAAATTAGCCATCCTGGATGGGAACCTACATTGCTATGTCCCCACACTTGACCCGCCAGCCATGTCTTCAGGCCCTTTCGAAAGGGCAGAAGCTCCGCCTGCAGGCGCAGCTCTGTCGGAAGGAGGTTCCAAAGGGCCGGGGCGAACACAGAGAAGGCTCTCTTCCTGGTGCTCGTGAGGCGAGCCTCCCTAGCCGATGGAGTAACAAGAGAGCCCCTCTGGTCCGCCCTGGTGGGATGGGCAGACATTCTTAGGGTGATGCGGTCTCTTAGGTATCCTGGCCCACTACCATGTAGGGCTTTAAAGGTAATTACCAGCACCTTGAATTGCACCCGGAGGCAAACTGGCAACCAGTGCAGCTCCCGGAGCAGTGGTGAGGCCCGAGCATAACGCCCGCACCCCATCACTACCCGGGCTGCCGCATTCTGGACCAGCTGAAGCCTCCGAATGGTCACCAAGGGCAGCCCCATGTAGAGCGCATTACAGTAATCAAGTCTGGAGGTGACCAAAGCATGCGTGACCATGAGCAAGGCATCCCGGTCTAGGAGGGGGCGTAACTGGCATATTACACGAAGTTGTGCAAAAGCCCTCCTGGCCACGGCTGCCACCTGTTCTTCGAACAGTAGCCGTGAGTCCAGGAGGACCCCCAGATTACGCACCGGGTCCTTCTGGGGCAAAACTGCCCCATCCAGTACCAAAGTTGGCAACTCCTGTGATAACACAGGACCCCTCACCCATAGCCACTCAGTCTTGCCGGGATTCAGTTGTAGCCCGTTGTCCCCCATCCAGACCCTCACAGCCTCCAGGCACCTGGAGAGGACTTCCACTGCACCGCCTGGGTCCCCACGGGCCGAGATGTACAGCTGGGTATCATCTGCATATTGATGATACCTCACCCCGTGGGAACGGATGATCTCACCCAGCGGCTTCATGTAGATGTTGAATAGGAGAGGAGAGAGCACCGAGCCCTGAGGCACCCCATATTGAAGGGGCCTAGGACTGGACCCTTCCCTCTCCAAGCACACCGACTGGGTCCTACCCCTCAGAAATGAGGAAAACCAGGACAACACAGTGCCCTGGATCCCCAATCCTTGGAGCCGTCCCAGAAGGATACCGTGGTCAACGGTATCGAAAGCCGCTGAGAGATCGAGAAGAGCTAGAACGGACGGGTGGCCTCCGTCCCGCTCTCTCCAGAGATCATCCACCAAAGCGATTAGTGCAGTTTCCGTACCATATCCGGGCCTGAATCCTGACTGAAAAGGGTCCAGATAATCCGCTTCATCCAGGGCATCCTGTAGCTGCCGCGCCACAGCCTTTTCCAGGACCTTTCCCAAAAAGGGTAGGTTGGACACTGGACGGTAGTTAGACAGTACCGTAGGGTCGAGGGATGGCTTTTTTAGGAGGGGGCGCACTATGGCATGTTTGAAAGATGTTGGAAAAAACCCCTCCTTTAATGATGAGTTGATGATCGCCTCGACCCACCCACCTGCCACGGCCTTAGAAGCTTTGACCAACCAGGCCGGGCATGGGTCCAGCACGCTGGTCGTGGCGCGGACAGATCCAAGAAGCCTGTCCACTTCCTCAGGGCCAACTGGATCGAACCGATCCCAGATAACATGGCTAGACTGTGCCTCGGTCAACTCCAGTTCAACACCTTCCACGCCAGGATTAAACTCTGAGCGAATCTGAGCGACTTTCCCCGCTAGGTAATCAGCAAACGCTTCAGCAGATCCCTGCCAACCAGGGCCCGGCCCCCCTTTGCCAAGGAG
The DNA here is from genome assembly GCA_030440675.1 of Furcifer pardalis. Taxonomy (NCBI): domain Eukaryota; kingdom Metazoa; phylum Chordata; class Lepidosauria; order Squamata; family Chamaeleonidae; genus Furcifer; species Furcifer pardalis. The sequence continues at coordinate 58,566,145 of CP126893.1, read as the reverse complement.
GGACCTAGTCACCCGGAACAGGGCCACTGGGCGGTTATCTGCGGAGGCAATGAGGGCGGTGAAATATTGGCGTTTCACCGTCCTCATCGCCACTAGGTAGTCTTTAATGGCTGCTCTAACCAGTGTTCGATCGGACTCGCTTCGGGTCTTTGCCCAGCGGCGCTCTCGGCGTCTCTTAGCTCGTTTCAGCTCCCTTAGCTCTTCTGTAAACCAAGGGGCAGATCGATCCCCACGAGCATGGAGAGGCCGTAGTGGTGCAATTACATCCAAGGCTGCAGTCGCTCTCCTGTTCCATGCTTAAACATTTTGGGGAATATGTCCACATTCATCCTTTTCTTAATAACAACAGCAGGACAATCAGATTAATATCTGCAGCAAATCAAATCCTAGGTGGCCAGTTTGTGATCTGAGCAGGGAAAGTGTAGGATGAAGAATCTGGCTTTCTTTAGCCCACAGACTGCAGTCACTACACAAAAAGAACAGATGGGCCCTTTGCTGAGCTTTGGAACTATTAATTTATTTATCTTAATGCATTTTATCCTGCTCCTCAGACTAACAGACTGTTCATACAACCAATATATTTTGTCAGTAAAAGTCAATCCCTGCTTTCAGGCCCATAATTTAAAAAGGCATGAAACAAAAGAGAAAAGAAGCAAACGGCTGCTAGTTGGATAAGGAAAGAGGCCTTTGACAACAAGCAACTGAACTATCTAGGTTCCCTTCCAGATGTTGGAAGCTACTTCAGCAGCCATTACAGACCCTAGTGATAAGATCAGGTACTAGATCAGTGATTGTGAACCTTGGCACTCCAGGTATTCTTGAACTTTAATTTCCAGAAGCCCTGATCAGCAGGAGCACTGTCAAGGTTTGCCATCACTGCCCTAGATCAAGGTATAAGCAGATCTGCTAGAGAGGATTTTCCTGTCTTTCCTTCCACTGTAATCCCTAACCTGCCTTTCCAACTCCATGTATTCCTCAGCAAATTTATATAAATGTTATCTTGGGAATGTTAATTCTGAATTCCTAAAGGTTTAAGGGAATAAGCACCATCTTTACCACTTTATGGACATGGCATTTTATTTTTAATTGTAAGACATTTTCACACGTGTCATGCTTAGAGAACAGCAGCTTTATACACATATGGATGGAAAATAGAAACACAATTGAAGGACAAATACTGAGACAGCTATGTTGTATAAACAGAATCACATACATATATATATATATAGCTTAGCCACAAAGAGCTATCAGCTTTAGGCAATAGGCTGATAGCACATCCTCAGGAAATATTTGGCATGTCATCAAAACTTCAAGCCACCTATCCTACAGTTTCCCTCCTGTGGCAATAGCAGATTTTTCTGTGTACGATTTTGTTCAATTTTCATTTTAGAACCGTTGTCTGAAATCCTGTTGCTCAGAACAGTAAGTTGTACTAGAGTAGGCCCAATGAATCATTGGGGATTTGATCAGCCCATTCCTCTGTACATTTCCTTGATTCAAATGGGTCATTTTAATTACAGTAAAACCTCATATAACACTAAAACCTGGTTCCACAAGTCTTGGTGTTATATGATTTTTAGTGTTATCTGATGCATGTTAAAATCCTATGGGATCCATAGAGATACATTGTAACCACACAGGCTTTCGCAGTTGTTATCTGAAGCATCCCATAGGATCTTAATGTTATCTGATGCAATTCTTCCCCCCAGATTCCTTAATGTTATGCGATTTTAGTGTTATTCGATACTAATGTTATATGAGGTATTACTGTATAACTCATTATGCTAAAGCAAGTTGCAACTAGAGTAGGCCTATTTGAATCAATAGAGTTGACTGTCGATACAATGGTTTACTAGTACGGTTTACTGTGCTAAGCAACAGGATTTCAACCTTTTAATCTTTTAATCTTAATTTTATATTATGCTTTTATTGTGTTTTAGGTGTTGAGAGTTGTGTTAGCCGTCCTGTGTCTTTTTAAGGAGGGCGGCATAAAAGTTTGCTTAAATAAATAAATAACCATTAACTATTTTGAGATTACAATAGGATTCTGGCTAATTTGAAAAAGAAAATAGAAATACAGTCAAACCTCGCATAAAGAGTGCTTCGCTTAAAGAGTAACTCGCTTAAAGAGCAGAATTTTCTCTGAATGTTTGCTTTGCTTAACAAATAAAACCAACCAAAAACTCACTTAACAAATAAATCGGGGTTCACAATCCCCCCACAATTGGTCATTTACAATAGTGTTTCACTTAAAGAGCAAACTCGCTTAAAGAGCAATCCCGTGGAACGCATTATGCTCTTTAAGCAAGGTACAACTGTACAGACATACAAAGCACATAAATATGCAGCTATCAGAGGAGACCTACCTACTTTAACTACATTGTCCTCAGTTGTCCCCCTTTGCCAGGAACAATTCTTGTTTTCTAATACCAGGCACTGGTAAACCAATGTCCCCTGTTCTTTGGTTTTTGATGAAGATGCTTACAAGTCTAGCATGGGAGTGCACATGCATGAAAACTCGATATCTGTCAATCCTCTCTCAAGTCTCTAAATCAGGGGGTGACCAAATTTTTCAGGCTGCAGGCTGGTCATGTGGTTGAGTGTGTTAGTCAGGTGGTTGAGCATGCCGGTCATGTGGTTCCTCCCACCGGAAGCAAAACATGCATGCACACATGCATGCATGTTTTACTTCTGCTTTCAGGAACAGAGAGTGTGGGCCAGATTAACTGGTGTCATGGGCCAGATTCAGCCCACAAGTCATAGTTTGGGCACTCCTGCTCTAAACCAAAGGAGTTGCATTGTGACCCTTAGAACACAGGCACACACATGAAAGCACATATGCTCCATAATGTCAGTGAACAGCTTTCCAGTCATCTCCTTCTCCCTAATGTCAGTTTATCCAGACAGACAAATCCTCTGCTCCAGAAGAGATCCTCCTTCAATAAAGGATATGCCGTTGAATAGTAAACAGAGGCAAAGCTTTCAGAGATGGGTGCAATGCTAGTGAATTTGTGTCTGTGTCTATGTTAGGCAATGATCATAAGTGTGAAAGTTGAGGGTTTGAAGTGTGAAAACATGCCTCTGTTTTGCTTTTGAAATATTAAAGAGCATGATTCAACTTCTGGCAAGCTGACAAAACCTCCAGTAGCCTATTCAAAGGGATTTGCAAGTGATTAGTCATTACTCTTTTGCAAGAAGGTCATAAGGGGGGAAATGTATCTGTAGCATTTTCCTCAGCCCCGGGGCTGTGGTGGCAAAGGCCCTGTTCTTCCCTGCTCTTATTCCGAACTCTTCCAAAGACAGAGAGTGCAATCCAGATGGAGGAAAAGGCAGGGGTCCCCCAATTGCACTGGAAAGGGTCTGAGCAGAAGAGAAAATTAAAAGGGGCAGAGACTGGAAACAGCATTGGAGGACCTGCCTTGTGCCAGAGTTAAACGCCTTTCAACCCAGACTTGTTGCCATTATACAGCACTAGTAAAAAGTTAGGAGTGGGTTAAAGTAGTGGCATGGTTCTTTCTACACTATCCCTAGGGTGGGCATATGTTCTACTTTACAAATGACATTTTTTCCTAGGTGGATGGCTATCAATCTTCTGTTTCAGGGCGTTTCCTGTTTGAACTGCTCTCTAAGCCAAATCTAGCTTAAAGAAAAATAAGTGTAAAATGGGAGAGCTACAGAAGCCTTGATGTTGGCATCAACAGGTAGCAAACTAAGGAAGCAGGTGCACAGATCGCTTTGCCACAGTCTTCCCCACTGTGGTGAAATGCATTGCACATCTATTTAAATTATATTGATCACCTGTACCTAATATATGGATTTGCCAGTGCAGTGTCGTGGAGAAGAATGATGGACTAAGACTCAGGAGGCTTAAGTTGAAATTCCCACTCAGCCACAGAAGCTCACTGGAGATGTGGAGCTGGTAAAACCATTCCTTAAATATTTCATTTACCTTGAAATCCCCATTAGGAATTGCAAAATGTTGGTTCTGACTTGACAGCATATAACAACATATATACCTAATGCAGTGATGGGATGTTACAGGTTCACACCAGTTCACCAGAACCGGCAGTAACTTTTCCCAGTGTCCCGGAGAATCGATAGTGGCTTTTGGAGGGAACCACCTCGGGGGCTTACCTTTTCGCCGGTTCCCCCACTGCGCATGCACGCCAAGTGCTTGGTGTGCATGCGGGTCTACAGCACTTGGTGTGCATGCGCGGCCTCCTTGCTGTCCTCCCAAGTGGGGAGGAGGAAGAGAAGCTGCTAGCCTGAAGCTCCCTATAGCCTGCTACCCAGGGTAACTGAATCATCTTTGGATGTGGAGTGTGGGTGTGTATTTTAATGTGTATTTATTATAATGTATATTTTTATGTGTTTTATGTGTATTTAATTTGTATTTTTATGTGTTTTTATGTCTATTTAATGTGCATTTATTTTAATGTTATTATATGTGTTTTACTGTATTTTTATGTCTATGTAATTTGTATTTTTATGTGTACATGACCAACTTTGGCCCCACACACCGGGTCACATGGTCCCGCCCATGGCATTGGTTCCACCCACAACATTGGCTCCACCCACATCATTCACTCCGCCCACACTGACCTAATGTATACCTAATATTTTAAATATTTTATAAAACATTGAAATATATTTTTGCCCTCTTCACAAACAATGATGAGAGAAATAACAATGTGAACTAGCCTTGCCTGCATTCTTAGATGGAGTCCTGTGTGAACTCCTGAAGTGTTAGAGGGGTGGGTGGGTATCGCATGAGTCAGGTGTCAGCTCATGCTGCATGTTTTGCTCTTGTCTCATAACACCGATATAAATTTTGAGGTGTCAATGGTTGGGAAAGGAGGTGAATCTGTTTCATACTAAAGTTGATGTATTCAGATGTTTTTTTCATAAACATACAAGGAGGCATTTAGTTACTGTGGAGAAATGTGAAAGCAAACAGTTTATTTTTAAGAAATTAAATTATGACAGTAAGCATCTCCTTTGGAGAGGTCTTAGAAATATAATTAGTTCACAGTCTCCTATCGCTGGTTTTTTTATAGTCTGGAAACCAGTAAATACTGCAAAACATGATAATTCCATTGTTCGATATTGTGGCTTAATAGCCTTTTATATTTTCCTTCCTGAATTTACTTAAATCCTGTAAAAAATCTGAGATCATAGGCATTTCATATTGTGGCAACAAATTCCGTATATTAATTATGGAAATACTCCTTTCATTTACTCTTAACATTGTTCCAGTCAGAAAGCCATGCCTTGCTTTACTCAACAGTTTTCATCTCATGATCTGCTTTTGCTTTCCATTTTTTCTCAACATGTTTTCATCCCAGTAGGTGGTGCTGAAGACATACTCAAGGGAGACGCCATTGCAGATACAGTACTCTCTTGTAACATCTTCTGCCCCAGCGGTTGCTACTAAAGTACACTAGAACACCGGATAACATTATGACTTGGTTCCACAAGTCATGACGTTATCCAATTTTTAGCGTTGTCCAATGCATGCATCAAACAACACTAAAAAAAAAAAGCCCTGAATACAGGGACAAACCGCATGGTTTGTCCCTGAAGTCAAACTGACCTTAGGCTAGCAATTGCTAGCCTAAGGTCAGCTTGACCTCGGGGATAAACGGCGCGGTTTGTCCCTGAAGTCATTGCTCGGCTGGATCGAATGCAGCCCGGGCGGGCTGCGGAAGAAGGCTAGTGCAGCCCAGCCGGGCTGCACTAGGCTTATTTGGCAGCCTGTCCGGGCTGTGTTCGAAGCCTAGTGGCACCCAGGCTAGCTAGCCTGGGTGCCGCTAGGCTTCATCCACAGCCTGGGCAGGCTGTGTTTGAAGCCACTAGGCTTCATCCACAGCCCGCATGGGGTTTGGAAGAAGCCTAGCGCAGCCCCGCTGGGTGCGTGCCTCTTTCCCCCACCCTACTGGACCCTTAGCAAGTGCTAAGGGGCCAGTAGCGTGGGGGGAAGAGGCACCCGCTGGCACGCTACAAGGCGCACAAGTGGGTGCCTCTTCCCCCCACCCTACTGGACCCTTAGCAAGCGCTAAGGGGCCATTAGCATGGGGGGAAGAGGCACCCATGGCGACTCAGGGTGGCTTACAAAAAATACATTACATTACAATACAATATGTTGGTGTGGGCTCAGGGGAAGGGGTGGCGAAGTCCTCAACCTGCCCTGGCCTCTTCCTCCCTAGCAGTTGGTGTAGGCGCAGGAGGAGGGGCGGCAAAATCCTCAACCTGTCCTGACTTCTTCCTCCCCTGGCAGTTGTGCCATTTCATTCTCTGCCTCCCCCTTCTTCTTTTGCCCTCAACCTTTAACATGGACAACATTTAACATGGACAACAATTATGATGACAACTGCATGCTGCCAACTTTATACAATTTATGGTGACCCTTTCCAGGGTTTTCTAGGTATGCAATACAAAAAAGAAGTTAACCCAGGACTTGCCCAAAGCCACATAGGCTGGTTCTTCTCTCTGGGGAATCAAACTCCCATTGTTTCAGTTCTATGTTTGCCTGAACTGGCTAGAATACCCCATCCATGTTTATCAGATGGACTTTATATGCACCAGAACATTGCAACTGACAACCAAAGTTAAAGCTACCAAAAGTAAAGGTCTCCCTCGCTCAAAAGCCAGTTGTGTCTGAAGCTACGGGGGCATTGCTCACCTCCTTTTACATCCAAAGAGCCAGTGCTGTGTCTCATCCACATACATTTCTGTGGACATGTGGCAGGCATGACTCGATGCTGGAGCACACAGAAGCTGTTGTCTTTCCTACCCATTAATCTACTTTGCAATTTCTTGCTTGACTATAGGAAAAGGGCTAATTAGTAACTCAAGCCAGTGACCATAGGCAAAAACAGGGATAGCACCACACCCCATCATAAATTCCTGCCACACAGCTCTCTAAACCAGTAGCAGAAACCTTAGCACTTAACATAAGCAAATTATAAGATGTTGTTCATCCTTCACCAATAAATATAGAGCCTCCAGTGCAATCCTCAGAGGCTCACGTGCATACACCAAGCCCACACATCCTTAGGGAATCACAGGAAGGCCTTATCTACTGGCAAGCAACAGAATTTGCTTATGTAACACAACAGGATGTCAGCTCGTAAATGCCATCATATACTCAAGGCATGGCTCTTTAATTAACTTGGTGAACAGCCATAATTCAGTGTTCTAGGTTTTGAGGCTTATCCAGGTTGAGAAGGAATAGATGTACAGGATTATTTGTGTTCCATGTCACATCTGGATTCTGATGACATTAGGCAAGGGGAGTAGGTTTCTAAGCACTCACACAATTCCTCCACGCATATCAGAAAACAAAACAAAACAAAACAAAATTAAGTTAAAATAAAATAAAATGCACTAGCACTTTAAAGACTAACTGCTGTATTTTTATTGTTAGCTTTTGTGGGTCAAGTCCACTTCTTCAGACCAAGAGTGAAACTTAAAGGCATGGTTTTTATACACTAAATTCAGGGGGTCAAAGGGAAAAGGTGTGTGGTCAAGCAAGATGACAGACAAGCAAGCACAACAATACAGTTTCACACAGCCATTAACAACAATAGATTATTCAGATTGCTCTAAATGACTCCCTTTCAATCTCAAAGTTGCTGAGAAAGCCCATTCTGGTCTCTGATCAACAATTCCTCCACTTTATCTTTTCTCCCTTTATGTTGAAACAGGCCTTATGTCAGGAGATTCAGCTGAGAATGCAGCAGCCCAGCAAGAATTTTCCTCACATTTCAGAATGCAGTGTGTTGCCTCAAGTCACACAGTCAGTCTGTATCAGCAGGAGAATAACTGCTCAGTTTCCAGTGTTATGATATAATCCAGCCATGCCCCTCCCTATGTTTTTAGATGTAGCTCTTGTAATATTAGGGAATGCAGTGTCTCAAGTCGTCCAGCGATGGGATGTAACAGGTTCTCACCAGGTTGCCAGAACCGGTAGTAACTTTTCCCACTGTCCCGGAGAACTGGTAGCAGCTTTGTGGGGGAACCACCTTCAGGGCTTACCTTTTCACTGGTTTCTCCCACTGCGCATGCGCGCCAAGCACTTGGTGTGCATGCACGCCTACAGTGCTGGGTGCATATGCACGGCCTCCTTGCTGTCCTCCCAAGCTGGGAGGAGGAAGAGAAGCTGCTAACCTGAAGCTCCCTATAGCCTGCTCCCCAGGGTAAGTGACTCACCTTTGGATGTGGTATGTCTGTGTGTATTTTAATGTGTATTTAATACCTTTGCCTATATTGACGTACTACCACAGTTCCTAAAAAGGCCTGGCAGCTGGCAGGCCTTGCGGCCTGGCTTGGGGTTTTTAAGCAAAGTCTTGGAGTTACCTCATCAATAAGCTACACCTGTGCTGTTCCAATTGCTGTTCCAATTGGAGAACGCTTAAGGAGATACAGTTGTTTTACATTTACATTAAGGCATATTATCCTAGAGAACTGGTTAGGCAAAGACTTAGTACCTAACTTCTTTAACTGTTGAAAAGCTGAAAAGTGCCAAAATGAAGCCATCTTGTGGTGAGTTCATTCTGTAGTTCCTTCCATCTGACCTAGTGTGAGAAAGATTAGCCGGAATAAGCTGTAAGCTCTGGTTTAAAAGCTCTGGTTGATTTGTGTTTGGGGTGGGTGGATGGGTGTATTTTAATGTATTATTTATTTTATTTTATTTATTTATGGGTTTGTGTTGTGGCTGGGTAGGTGGGTTAAGGTGTGTGTGTGCTTATTTTTATTATTTTTTTCTTTGGCCCCGCCCACAATGTCATGATGTTGGCTCTGCCCATGACGTCATGACGTTAGCTCCGCTCACACTGTGATGACATCACGGTGGGGTAGTAAAATTTTTGACATCCCACCACTGGTTAAGACGTTGACCTCGCTGACTGGAAGGTCAGAGTTTAATTCCTGGGTACTGCATAATGGAGTGAGCTCCTGTCTCTGTCCCACCTCCTGCCAACCTAGTAGTTCGAAAGCAAGAAATTGCAAGTAGATAAATAGGGACCATTTCAGTGGGAAGGTAAACCGTGTTCTGTACACTCCAGTGTTGAAGCATGCCTGCCATATGTCCACAGAAATGTCTGCAGATGCAGACAGTGCTGGCTCTTTCGCTATAAACAGAGATAAACATTGAACCCTAGAGTCGGATACGACTGGCTTTCAAGCGAGGGCAACCTTTACCTTGTCATATTGCATGTGCTTTCTAAGGCGTATCCAAAACATCTGGTAGGCACCCATCTATTGCCCTGGTCTTTTGCAACTATAACATTGGGTTCCATCTATCCAACTCAGGGATAGGTGCCTACCCCATTATTGCCACTTGATTATCCTGAGTAGGTTGAATACAAATTTCTGGCAAAAAAAAAAAGAGAAAAGAAACACTACCAGTCCCAAGAGCTTCCAGAAGTTGTGATTTTCCTTTGGAACAAAGTAGAGGTGCCTTGGTGTCTTGTTTGAAGCCGCCCCCCTCCCCCTGTGGCCTTGTTGAATTGGAAGACAGGGCCAGCCTTGACATTAGCCTGAATGAGGCTGTCTCCTCAGGTGGCAGTGCAGTGAGGACAGCAGACAGCTCCTTCTTGGATGAAGGAGGACCAAAGCTATAACTGCAGTGGTCTTCTTCCCAAACAGAATGACATTGAGCTGCCATTAGTGATGCTTCAAGAGTCAGGTCCTTTGGGAGAAGTCTTTAGCCAAATCAGCATAGATAATAGTAGCTCCCCGGTGGCTTAGTGGTTAAGGTGCTGAACTGGAGACTGGAAGGCTGGGTTTTGATACCAGAGAGCTGCACTTGGGGACATGAAAGGAGCCTCATTCGGGCATCCCTTAAAAATCCTTTCAACCCAGAGTAATCTCTGACATGAAAACACACACAGCATAGATAACTTTGTTAGTCACTCCTCTTGATGGCGCCAATCCTGACAGCCAAGCGGTTGGGCTGAACTACCCCTAGCCTCTCATTCTCATCCTCCCAGGAGGAAGTGTGCAATGTAATGGCTTGAGTAAGTGGACGTGATCCACAAAAGCTCACATTAAAATATAGCCGTTTTTAAGGAACTACATTATTTTTGGGTTTTTGTTTTTTCTTTTCCTTTCTTGTTCCTTGCCTAATATGCTGCCACCAGCAATTCTTCCCTTTCAGGTATGCAACACCTGGCCTGACTTTCCCCTTGGCATAGATGGGCACCTCTTCTTCCTTGCAAATCTATCTCCTGACTATTAGAATCAAGTTTTCCCTGAATTTATTCTCTGTATTAGATTGGAAAAATAACCAGTGTAATGTGGATGTCTTTTTTTAAGGGGGGGGGGGGATTCTGGGAGACCCAAGAAATTACTGGCTGCAAGGACAACACACCCACGTTCTCCCACTACCATAAAATTCATTCCACCTTCCAGAGACCTGTACCCATTCAGGAACCTTTATGCTGCTTCAGAGTGCCTGTGGCTAGAGAATCCAGGCTAGAGAAATCTATGACTGAGGTTTCAAACACTGACTGTTTATGCTTACAAACCAGCCAGATCAGGTAGGACATGCAGTGTGAATTAGCTTAATGTAGCATTGCGAATAAAGAAATTAAAGGAAATGGAAAAATCTCCCACCAGCTTAAACTCTAGTCTACGTAGTAAGTACAGTTCTTGTCTTCTGTATCAATCAGGTTTATTTAGATGAAGAAATAGAAGAGTTTAGGATCAAGTACAAAATAGAAAAAGGGAACATTTTTGCTTTCCCCTTTCCCAGAATAAAACAAGGCATATCTAGCTATATTTCTTGGCCTAGCCTAGCCAGCTAATACATTAGATTACATTTTTCTACTGTTTACTCACAAGGACACTCTTTCTCTGTGGGAACATTTGCGGCACCACTCATAATGACGGCACTTCTCCTTGTTCACATTCCAATATAACAGCCCAATTTTCATTTCTCTTCCCACCTTTTCCTGGATCTTAACCAATACAATCACAGCATACAATGCCTATCATTCTTAGTTCTGTTCCCTCAGTTTTCGGCCTGCTTTGACTATTTTCAAAAGTAAACTATTCAGCACCTGCCCTGAAGGTTGTTCCCCCCAGGCTTCTCCATCTCTGCTCAGGGAATAAAGAATTCTAAGAACTACTTTAACATGCTAAAAGCATAAGCTCCATGTTAATTCATTACACTGGCTAGTTAGCCTAATGTCTGTTGAGAGTAAATTGATGAGAAAACTAATTAAAGATAGAATAATAGTGGAGTCACAGAGAAGGAATCGATATAAACAATAGTCCAACTTTTGGGGGTAATATTTCAAAAGATGTTATTTTAGTAATTTGTAATAATCAGAGCACAGCAAGGTGAAAGAATCAGGATTTTTAGTTTATGGGGTATCGTTGCCGTCCATAACTCAATCCAAGTACTGTATATGTTTTTTTCCAGCCCCTGCAGGCCTGGTCTTGGCGTCCAGCTGGTTCTGGGCCACCTTCGCTCCCCCCCCCCCCGGGCAAGCAGGAAAAATGCATGAATTTGTTTAAGGTGGATCCTAGCTTGCCAAGATGTGACCCACACACTTGGAGCCATCTCCTGCAGCACATATAAAATGAGACATGCAGGATTTAACACCAGGACTGCAATGGACTGCCACAGCCTTGAGGATATGGACAAGGTGTGGAACTTCACAGCTGGTCAGTCTGGCATGGCCTCTTCCACCTCCATGACCATTGGGAATCAAGAGTGCCTTCTCCACTCATTTTGCCGTGGCATTTCCTCCACTGAGGGTACCATCACCTCACCTAAAGGAGCTGATCCACCCATATCCATTGGCCCCTTTAGGGAGTCAGGTTATTTACCACCACCCAACACTTGGCATTGAATCACTGGCTGTACGGTCTACTCCATTACAGTAGCAGGATGTCCGGCCAGACACTATTTACCATGTGATTCTGGAAACATCCTTTAATATTTTTATAACAACAATATTGATGCTTGGATTGAGGTTTCTAAAAATGTACCCAGAAAATGTTCTCTCTCAGGTTGTACTTCATGGAAAAAGCAGCTTTTCTCCTTTATAATGTTGTCCCTCCAGGCAATATAAATTTTTACACCCACTCTCAGGTATAGAAACAGAGATATGGAAACAAGCTAGCAAGTTCTTAACTTACTAGTTACAAAACAAGAGCAAGCTATTTTGACACATATACATCCAGCAAGCATATGTTAAGAGTAAATTCAAAATCTCATACTCATAAGAGGGCACTGCTTTTAGATATGGATCAGAGTCCAGAGGGGCCTTTTCTTTTTATCATGCTCACACAGAGACCCAAAAGAGAGAGAGAAATCATCAATACAGTATGTGTGAATATGACATATAACATTTACATCTTTGTAAATGCATTAGTTATACAAGGGTGCTAATCAGGAAATGAGGTGGCTTCTTCTTGAAGTGATGTAACCGATTCTGAATATTGGTCATCATGAAGACCATGCAGATTGTCCTGGGAACAATATAATGTAGTGGCCGTCCATTTGCCTTCCACATCGCAGTCACACCTATACCAGTTCTATGAGTCACTTTCTTGTCCTGAGCATTTTTGACACACAAAGTCCTCCTCTCAGCCCCAGTCCAGTATTGATGAAGCTGCTGTTCTCCATCAAGAAAGAGTCAAGTGAGAGTGTCTTGGACCATAAAGTAAAAGAACAGATAGAGAGGCATTAAGAAAAATATAAATTTAGCCAAGTTTAACTGAGTCAGACTTTTTGTATTCTTGCAGGAGACCTAAGGACCTTATCCTCCATTAATCAACATTTTTTTTCATCCTCCGCCCTTATAAAATCCTCACTTATTGTTCACCTCATTTCATAAAATTACCACAAAATGTAGATGTATGAGTCTTAGTAACTGAGTAGTTTAGTTGCTAAATAAAGAGGAACTTTAAAACTGCTCTCTGAGGGAATATTGAAAAAGATTCCTGTTCAGGGCGTAATCCTGCCCAGGGGAAGAGGATGTAAAAATTTCCAGTCTACCCAAACAGGGACCAAGTTAAAAAATATGACAGTAGCTAATTAAAATAGCCAAAAGGAACAGAAAGGAAAATGTATCTTCCAAAAAAAATTGTTTGGAGAAATAAATAAATGTTTATCTAATAGCAGATGCTTTACAGCAAGATGGAGTTCATTGGGCAGGGAAGATTGGAGATACAGTGGCACCTCACGTGAGCAGAGATACCATGGGCATATTGGGAAACTAGTTGAATGGAGAGCATGAGTGGTATACAAATGTTGAAGAAAGGGCAAAGATAGATGTAAGGTTTTCTCTATACAGTATGTGAAAGAGAGCACTGAGTCCAGAAAAGGCAGAAAACCAGAAAACACCCAAGATAAAAGGCAATAATAATTGTGTGCCAGCAAGTCAATTCTGACTTATTCTGACCCTTTCCAGGATTTTCTCAGTACAGAATAAACAGAAGTGGTTTACCATTCCTTTCTTCTAGGGATGCCCCAAGACTACAGTTTGCCCATGACTTGACATACTGACTGTTCTCCCAGGAGCATAATGGGGAATCAACATTCAAACCTCTAGAACAGGAGTTCTCAACCTTTTTAAGCCAGGGGCTGGGTCACACTCCCTCAGACAGCTTGGGGGCCAGGTGGCCATTTTGCCCTTCCCCCACCACATGGCATTTCGTGGTGTGGAGGTGGTGGTGGTGGGGGCACATGAAAAGGTGTCCTGGGCCGCATTTGGCCCATAGCCCACAGGTTGAGAATCCCTGCTCTAGAATAAACCACTGGACTATCCAGCCAGCTATTATTGCTCCTGTTATGAGGAGCAATAATATGCCTGACATATAAATGAGTACCAAGGAATTATTGCTGCTGCTGTTCTTACATGCCGCAAAGTCAGCTCCTAACCTAAAGCAACTCTATGAATGAGAGAACTTCAAAATGTCCTGCCCTAAACAGATCTGTTCAACTTCTGCAAGTCTGTGGCTTCCTCTAGGGCACTGATGGCTTCCTCTAGGGAATCAATGCCTCTTTTCTGTGGCCTTCCTCATTTCCTGCTTCTTTCCACCTTCCCCAGAATTATTGTCTTTTCCAGAGAATCTTGCTTGTCCATGATGTGCCCAAAGTAGGACAGTTCCATTTCCATCATTTTTGCCTCCAGAGGCAGTTCAGATCTTGCCCTAGCTCCAAATTGTTTCTATTTTTGGCAGGTCAGGGTATCTACAAAGCTCTCTTTCAGCACCACCTTTATAATCAATCAATTTTTCCCTATCATCTTTCTTTACTGTCCAGTTTTATACCTATACATAGTAATAAGGAATACAATAGTGTGGATGACCTTGATCTTTCTCCCCAGTGACACATCCTTACTCTTATCTTTTCTAATTCCTTTATTGCTATTCCATCAAATTTCAATCGTCTTGATTTCTTGGCTGCAGTCCCCATTTGGATTGATGACTAAACCTAGGTATACAAAATATTTCACTATCTCAGTTTCTTCATTGTCAGTACTTAAGATCAGTGGTGGGCTCAAAAAATTTTGCTACCATACTGTGGGTGTGGTATGGTGGGCGTGGCCAGGGTAAAAGACCTGCATTGCACCCAAATTAGGATTACTTTATTTCAAAACTTGGATTTGCTGGGACAGCCAGAATTTCTGCTACCAGTTCTGGCAAACTGGTGCAAGCCTGCTGATGCCCACCACTGCTTAAGTTGTTTAGTGTTCTCCGGTGTTTAGTCATGCCTGCCACATGACCATGGAAACATCTGCAGAAGCAGACAGCGCTGGCTCTTTGGCATAGAAACAGAGATGAGCACTGACCCCTAGAGTCGGATACGACTGGCTTTCGAGCAAGGGAAACCTTTACCTTTACTAATATTCAACTGCAGCCTTGTTTTGGTACTTTTTTCAATTTTATTAGAAGTCATTTCAAGTAATTGCTCTTTTTTGTCAGTAAAATGGCATAATCTGGATATCTTAAATTACTGGTGCTTCCTCTTTCAATTTTCACATCTCCTTCATCAGAATCTAGTCCAGCTCTCTATATGATATGTTCCACATATAAGCTGAAGAAAGAAGGGATAAAATTCACCTTTGTCTGACACTTCTGCTTTTATGAAACCATTCTGTTTCTCCATATTCTGTCCCAATGACAGCTTGTCTATATAGGTTACTTATCAAGTCAATCAAGTATTGAAGTACCCCCATTTCTTTTAGAACATCTAATAATTTCTCATGAAACACACAGTTAAATGTATTTAGCAGTCTATAAAGCTGGGATTCTCAACCTGTGGCCGTGGCATCATTTTATGTGCCCCCCCATGCCTTCACTACATCAGGAAGTGCCAGGTGGTGGAGGAAGGGCAAAAGGGCCATCCAGCCCCCAAAGCTGTCTGAGGGAGCTTGACGTGGCCCCGACTTTAAAAGGTTGAGAACTCCTGCTGTATAGACTGATTTCCCCCCTGAAATTTATTGGTGTCCATTGAATGTTTGCAATATGATTTCTAGTGCTTCTTCCTTTTTGGAATCCAGCTTGAATATCAGGCATTTCTTGTTCCATATAAGGTAAAAGGCTTCCTTGTACCACTAGACAGGGATCAGCAAACTTGGCTCTCCAGATGTTCTTGGACTTCAATTCCCAGAAGTCCTGATCAGCAGGCATACTGACTTGGGCTTCTGGTAATTGAAGTCCAAGAACACCTGGAGAGCCAAGTTTGCAGATCCCTGCACTAGAGTATCACCTTGCTTGGACAGAAAATTACAGCAATACAGTAGTTCTGTACTTAATGTACGCCTTATTATCTCCTTTCTTGGGAATTGGATATACAGTTGTACATCACTTAAAGTGCATAATGCATTCTACAGGATTGCTCTTTAAGCAAGTTTGCTCTTTAAGTGAAACACCATTGTAAGTGGCCAATTGTGACTTCAGCCAGGGGGGATTGCGAACCCCAATTTATTTGTTAAGCGAGTTTTTGGTTGGTTTTATTTGTTAAGTAAAGCAATCATTCAGAGAAAATTCTGCTCTTTAAGCGAGGCGCTCTCTAAGCGAGGTGCTCTTTATGCGAGGTTTTATTGTATACCTTTTCAGTATCTGGGCCACTGCTTTGTTTCCATATTTATTGGCATATTCTTGTTAAGATTTTAGCAGATTCACTCTCTGTTGTTGTTGTTGTTCAGTTGCACAGTCAATTCTGACCTTTTGCAACCCTATGGACCATTGCCCGCCAGGCACCTCTGTCTTCCACCCTCCTCCTCAGCCTATTGGTATTCCATATACCTAGTGGTGGGATTCAGCAGGCTTGGCCCAGTTTGCCAGAAACAGTAGCAGAAATTCTGGCTGGCCCCTCTGCCCATTCAAGTTTTGAAATAAAATAGTCCTAATTTGGGTGAAACACAGGACTTTACCCCTGGCAATTTTTTTTTAAAAAATCCCACCACTGCATACACCTGTCAGCCTCTAAGACATAGGTGGCCAGCCAGCAGGACAGGCACTAGGAACAATGGCAACCAAGCTAAAGATCAAGAGATCCTTAGCCATGTCCCAATTCAAACCCAAGACAAGGCTATTCCAGTAGAGACACAGGCAAAGTAGGCCAGGACTCAACCAACCAAGGAAGCAACCAAAACAGGATACCTTTGGGTGTGGAACAACAGCAGGAAGTCCAAGGGGCCAGAAGTAAGACAAACAAGGAAGCAACTGATGCAGGATACCTTCAGGACTGAAATAAGACAGGAAGGAGTCCATGCAAGGCACAACAGGAAGTTCAAGTATCTTCATTACTGGGGTAGCCTCCAGGGGAAAGAGCCAGTGCTTACAGAAGTCTTTCCACAGGGTTCTCAGGTGGAGCTCATCAGGGTCTCAGCAGCTGCAGCAGGCTGTGAATCTAATCAGATCTGACCTTCTTAGCAGCTGGGGTCCTGAATCTGGCTCAGACCCTGACACCATCTCATCATTTATTACTTCTTAGTACTTTTAACAATTCAGATGTCAATCTTTCTGTAGATCACTGAAGAATTTTGTATTAGCAGGATATTGAACTAGGATGTCTCTTAGGATCCCTTCCAGTTGTATTTTTTTTTTGCAGTTGCATGTGTGTATACCATCATCATGAATGTTATCATGCCAGGAATTCTCAACCTTTGTAAGCCGGGGGCCGGGTCACACTCTCTGACAGCATGGACAGCCATTTTGCCCTTCCTCCACCCACATGGCACTTCCTGGTGTGGTGGAGGTGGGGACGACGACATGAAATGGCACTGTGGGTCACAGGTTGAAAAACCCTGACCTATGCACTGTCTTGTCTACAAAGGGACAAGGCTGCAACTCTTTTGACAATATGAGTAGCAGAACACAGTGCTACATCCTTGCTCACCTTGGTTTAAGTCACCATCCGAAAAACCTGCTAAGTTAGAACCATCATGGGAATGGGATATGAGCAGAATGGACAAGGTGGGAGTAGGGGAATGAGAGCCCTGGGATTCTTCCCCTATTGTACTCTGCAGTAACCAATATGGGCTTGGCTCATTGGTAGGATGTGGTGGCTCAGTGGTTAAGAAACTTGCCTTGGCAGTTCGAGACCCGAGTAGTGCATGACAGTTTGAGTGCCTGTCTCTGTCCCAGTTCCTGCTAACCTAGCAGTTTGAAAGCAAGAAATTATAAGTAGATAAATAGGGACCACTTCGGTGAGAAAAGATCTTGGGGATATGAAAAAGGTCTCATTCAGGCATCCTAACTGGAGTTTCTCCAGCAAAAATCCCTTCAATCCAGAATAATTTCTGACACAAAATTATTATTATTGGTAAGATACTGTGAGAAGAAAAAATGTCATAATTTGATAGACCAAGCAATTTCGAGGGCTCTGGAGATGGGGGAGGAGGGGGGAGAGAAAGTTTTGCTAAATGGTATATGGGGTAGTTACAGTAAATCGTCAGGAAGGCTTGTTGTTCAGTCACAGTCTACTCTGACCTTTTGCAGCCCCATGGACCACAGCATGCCAGGCTCCTCTGTCATCTGCCATCCTCCGGAGACTCCCCAGGTCTACACCCATTGCGTCAACGATGCTGTCTAGCCATCTCAACCTCTGCCACCCCTTCTTTTTTTGCCTTAAATCTTTCCTAGCATCAGGGTCTTCTCTAGTGAGTCCTCTCTTCTCATCTGGTGGCCAAAGTACTTGAGCTTCAGTATTTGTCCTTCCAAGGAGCAGTCAGGGTTGATTTCCTGACTTGATCTTCTTGCAGTCCAGGGGGCTCTCAAAAGACTTCTCCAGTACCACTGTTTGAAAACATCTATTTTTCTGCACTCAGTCTTCCTTATGGTCCAGCTATCACAGCCATACATTACTACTGGGAAGACCAATGCTTTAATTATGCAGACTTTTATTGGCAGGGTGATGTCTCTATAGTTTATTATGCTGCCTAGGTTTGTCATAGCTTGCCTCCCAAGAAGCATCTTTTTATTTCATAGCTTTAGTCATGTAACAACAACTTTGGTGAATGGCTTCCAGGTTGTAGTTTCATGGGAAGTAGTTTCTTGCCTGCTGGCTGCCTTGGGCATCCCTGATATCAAAAACAAAGGAAAGGTCAGATCTTTGCTTTAAATGACATTCAAATTCAATCTACTGCAAACTTTTGCCCAAGGCTTTGTAACTCTAAGACTTCTTACAACACTGAAACTGTCATCATCCCTTTTGAATCTCTTATTAGCTTAAGTAAAGTTTCAAAGCACTTTGCTTTCAAAAGCTGGGCCTTCTGGGTCCTTAAAGTCTGCCACAACAGTCAGGGCCAAGAGTAATGATTCTGCAGCAGCAACAGAGGGGGTGGTGGTGGAAGATTTCCTTCCCATCCCATCCTTTTGCTCAGACTACCCCAGCAAGAATAGTAAGGAAATCTAAGTAGACTCCACCTTTTGTATACTAGCAGCAAAAGCTGTTTGGATTGTGGATCCCATGCTGTAGCCCGCCCATCCCTTGCTGGCTGGGTGTGTGGTGCCAGACTCATCAAAACCTAGCTCCTGTCAACCTAGCAGTTTGAAAGCAAGAAATTGCATGTAGATAAATAGGTACTGCTTCATCAGGAAAGGTAACAGTGTACCACGGAAACATCGGCAGATGTTTGGCTGTAAATGGAAATGACCACCACACCCTAGAGTCAGACATGATTGGCTTCTGAGCAAGGGAGATCTTTAACTTTATCTTCTGGCTTTAGGAAGAAAAGCACATTTGACACACATCCTCTGCCCTGGAAAAAGATAGACGCAAAATTCATTGAATACAGTACGTGTTTCAACTGCATCAACTTTGTCTGAGTCTTAAACTTCAGCGGTAGCCAACATTGGAACAAAGTGTATTCAGAACCCTCTTCTGTACCTGTAATATTAAGGGATTATCCTTGTTTTGATATAACTACAGGTGTTTTCTTCCACCATATGTCATAAAAATGATGAGGAAAATCAGTACATAAAACTGGTAAAAAAAATACCACCATGTATCTGCCCTACCATAAACAAGGTTTTCCTTAACATTTTGTTCTGTACTTTATGGCCAGAGCGAGAATAAGGGCGGCACCAGAAGAGTAGCGTGCCTTGGCGGGGCCCCGTATAAAAATCTTTTGGGGGCCCTTAGGAAGGGTAAAGATTTGTTTTGTTTACGCACGTTGGGGCCCCCCGTGACCCGGGGGCCCCGTATAATTGATACGGCAGATACGGCGGTAGCTACGCCTCTGGGCGGCACATTGACTTGTTTTGGGGCTTTTTGTTTCTTCCATAACAAGGAAAGCTAAATGACCTCTATATCCTGGTGGCACAGGGGTTAAACTGCTGTACTGCAGCTAAAACATTGCAAGTTCGATCCTGATGGGACTCAAGGTCAACTTAGCCTTCTATCCATCTGAAGTTGGTAAAGTAAGTACCCAGCATGTTGAGGGTAAAATGCTAATTAACTTGTGAACCACCCAGAGAGTGAACTAAGCACTATGGAGTGGCAAGATAAAGGTTGCCCTTGCTCGAAAACCAGTTGTATCTGACTCTTAGGGTTCAGTGCTCACCTGATTGTCTGTCTGCGGACGCTTCTGTGTACATGTGGCAAGCATGACTAGAGACCGGAGTGCATGGAACACTGTTTACCTCGCCACCAAAGTGGTCCCTATTTATCTATTTGCATTTTCTTGCTTTCGAACGGCTAGGTTGGTAGGAGCTGGGACAAAGATGGGAGCTCACTTGTGCAGTACTTGGGTCTCGAACTGCCAACCTTCCTTCCAGTCGTGAAGTTCAGCATCAGAAGCGTAGCGTGCCTTGGCGGGGCCCCGTATAAAAATTTGTTTGGGGGCCCTTAGGAAGGGTAAAGATTTCTCACAAAAGAAAAAAAAATGCATAAAATTAAAAGAAATATTTATTCATCATAATTATCTATCAATAAACACTGCTCTCCGTCTGTGGTTTATCATTGTATCATTGTATCATATGTACATCGATTATTGTGGCATTCCCCTGTTGAAGTAAATGACTTAAACGGGGAAATCCCGCAGCCTGTGCTAACCGATGTAGGGTGTTGCCAACTTTTGAACGCACGCTTTACGTGGGAAAAAAAGAAATTGCTTTTTTTTTACTTTTGTCATTTGTGAAATTAAAAAAATATTGGGGGAGTTTTTATTAATTTTTGCTTACGCACGTTGGGGGCCCCTGTGGCCCCTGTATAATTGATTGTCTGTGTGTATTTAAATGTGTATTTAATACCTTTACCTAGATTGACATCCTACCACAGTTCTTAAAGAGGCCTGGTGGCCGGCAGGCCTAGTGGCCTGGCTTGGGATTTTTAAGCAAAGTCTTGGAGTTACCTCATCAATAAGCTACACCTGTGCTGTTCCAAGTGCTGTTCCAATTGGAGAACCCTTAAGGAGGTACAGCTGTTTTTTTGTTGTTCAGTCGCACAGTCGATTCCGACCCTCTGCGACCCCATGGACCACTGTCCTCCAGGCACTCCTGTCCTCCACCATCCCCCTCAACTCGCCCAGCTCTTTGCCCATTATCTCCACAATACCATCTAGCCATCTCATCTTGGGCCGTCCCCTTCTTCTTTTGCCCTCGACCCTTCCAAGCATCAAGGCTTTCTCAAGCGAATCCTCTCTTCTCATTTGATGTCCAAAGTACCTTAGCTTCATCTTTACTCCTCTAAGGAGCAGTCAGGGTTGATTTCTTCTAAGATCGACCTATTTGTTCTCCTCACTGTCCAGGGGACTCTCAAAACTCTCCTCCAACACCACATCTCAAAGGTGTCTATTTTTCTGCGCTCAGCTTTCCTAATGGTCCAGCTCTCACAACCCTACATTGCCACAGGGGATACCACTGCTTTGACTATGCGAATCTTTGTTTGCAATGTGATGTCTCTACCAGAAGAGTAGCGTGCCTTGGCGGGGCCCCGTATAAAAATTTGTTTGGGGGCCCTTAGGAAGGGTAAAGATTTGTTTTGCTTATGCACGTTGGGGGGCCCCCGTATAATTGATATGGCAGATACGGCGGTAGCTACGCCTCTGGTCTCTACTTTTCACTATGTTTTACATTTACATTAAGGCATATTATCCTAGCGAACCGGTAACGATGACCATATCCATCTTGCACCGATACAGTAAAACCTCGGATAACGTTAAAACCTGGTTCCACAAGTCTTGGTGTTATCCGATTTTTAGTGTTATCCGATGTATGTTAAAATCCTATCGGATCCATAGAGATACATTGTAACCACACACGGTTGTTATCTGATGCATCCCATAGGATCTTAATGTTATCCGATGCAATTCTCCCCCCCAGATTGCTTAATGTTATGCGATTTTAGTGTTATTCGATACTAATGTTATATGAGGTATTACTTGTATATGTATTTGGCTGCACCCACGACAGCATGACATCATGATGTTAGCTCCGCCCACACTGTGATGACATCACGGTGGGGTAGTAAAATTTTTGACATCCCACCACTGAAGGTCCCTCACATTTCCACTGGGACTGACTTTTCCATTTTTTATTCAACCCAGGGAGGGGGACGGCTGGAGGCAATCGTGCGCTGGCAACCACAGGGAATGCATCTCACAATCAGGATTCAGACACCTGTTGAGGCGCACGGGGCGATTGCAGCGGGGCCCGGGGGTGGAATCCGGCTGCGGGAGGGGGGGGGTGCGGGTGGGGGGGGCGCTTGGGCCGTCCCAGGGGGCGGGGCGGGGGAAGCGCGGCGGCCAATCGGGGACGAGGAGGAGGAGGAGCCGAGCGAAAGGAGCCGAGCGAGGCCGCCTCCCGGCCGCCAGAGGCGAGAGAGGCTCGGCACCTGTGGGGGGGCGGCGTTCGGAGCCTCCGGAGTTGGCCACTTCTGGGGCACGTCTGGGGCGATGCCGCCGCCCGGGGTGCTGCAGGAGCGCGCGGCGGGGCCGGCGCTGGGCGCGCGGTGCCGGACCCTTTACCCGTTCTCCGGCGAGCGCCACCGCCACGGGCTGCGCTTCGGCGCCGGGGAGCTGCTCACCGTCCTGCAGGCGGGGCCCGACGGCGGCTGGTGGGAAGGGGAGAGCGCCGAAGGGCTGCGCGGCTGGTTCCCGGCCAGCTACGTCCAGCTGATCGAGGTGAGGGGAAGGGGCGGCCGCGGCGGCGCCCTGGACGGGGCGGGCAGGGAGGGAGAGAGCCGCGATCGCTGCCTGGGGAGGGGGTCCCGGTCCCATACATTTGGGGGGTGACGCGCTCCCGCCCTGGTTGGTTTCGGGTCCAGAGAAGTTTCCTGGTCCTGGCGTCCGATGGGCAAGTGGAGCTCCAGGACGGCGGGGCGCCCCCCCCCCCCGTCCTGTGAGATGCCGGCGCGTGTGTGTGTTGCGAGCAGAATCCGCGGGGGCGAGAGGGTGGTGGGTTGAGGTCCCCGCGGGAGAGAGGTGGGGTTTCCCTAGTCCGGGGGCCGTGGTGGGATGCAGGATGGTGTCGGCAGGAGAAGGGGTACCAGGTGCGCTGGAGGGGCACGTCTGTCTTTGAAGTGCCCTGGCTAGATCTCCCTTGCGATGGAGTGGGCAGAGGGCAGGGCCGTAGCCAGGATACTAGACTGGGGGGGGGGGGTTCAGGAGGGGCAACAATCTCTCTCTCTCTCTCTCTCTCTCTCTCTCTCTCTCTCTCTCTCTCTCTCTCTCTCACACACACACACACACACACACACACACACACACACACACACACACACAATTTTTTCAGGAGGGGCAACAATCTCTCTCTCTCTCACACACACACACACACAAACACACACAATTTTTTCAGGAGGGGCAACAATCTCTTTCTCTCTCTCTCTCTCTCTCTCTCTCTCTCTCTCTCACACACACACACACACACACACACACACACACACACACACACACACACACACACACACACACCATTGGCATCATGGGGTGAGGTGGGGGCAGGCTGGTAGCTCAGGGGGTGTGTGATTCCCCCTCTGGCTACGGCCCTGGCAGAGGGTGTTGACTACACACACACACACACACACACACACACACACACACACACACACACACACACACACACACACACACACACACACACCACATTGGCATCGTGGAGTGAGGTGGGGGCAGGCTGATAGCTCAGGGTGTGTGTGATTCCCCTCTGGCTACGGCCCTGGCAGAGGGTGTTGACTACACACACACACACACACCATTGGCATCGTGGGGTGAGGTGGGGGCAGGCTGGTAGCTCAGGGGGTGTGTGATTCCCCTCTGGCTACGGCCCTGGGAGAGGGTGTTGACTAGGATATGTGGATCCAAATCCACCCCCGTCGACCATGGAGACTGGTGAGGTTGGACCCCTGGTTGTCAAGCCAGTCCTCACATCTCTTGAACACCCTGTTGAGCTCGCAGTAAATCAGATAGGACACGTAGTCTTGGGGGGCGGGTGGTGCTTCTTCTGAAGTGGCTCAGTGGCTCCTCTTCACAGCTTGGATCCAGACCCCTGTTCTTTAGCGATCTCTGGTTATGGAGACCCTGTGGCCTGATCTGCAGGGTACCAAGGGAGGCTGCCTCGAGCAACGCCTCTTCCACTGAGAGGTTTGGACATCAAGAGAGTTCTCTCCACCACATGGCCGAACCTTTTCTTCCCAAGATGAGTAGGTGGGCAGCTGCTTTCTGCTAGCTCCAGGCAGGCGTCAAGTGTTCCCACCATGTAGGAGAACTGGACTGAAGATCTCTCGCATTACATGATGAGATGATTAAAGCCCCCTCCCTCCCCCACAGCACTGAAACCTGGGAAGCTTTGCTGTATTCTCTGAGTCAGATGGTTGGACCAGCTTGCTCTGTATTACACTGCTTGGCAGTAGGCTGTCCAGAGTTTCTTGGCTTGAGTTTTGGGAAGAGCTGGAATTCAGTGGTGGTCGTACAACACAGGACACATCTGGTACGCAGCGGGTGCTCGGTTCAGTTCTAGCATCACTCCATGGGGCTCACAAGGGGATCTCTGATACGTGAGAGATGGCGTGCTGCTTCATGTGGAAGATAGTGCTGAGCAAGAGATACTAGAAGGTGGGATTGGTCTAAGTTAGCTTCCTGTTTGTTAATGATCCCATTACACAGAAAGCGCCTCCTCGAAGATTGTGGTATTCTTGAACCACAATCTGGTATGCTCTGGTAACAACAACCTTGTGTTGTCAGCTACTCTTTCTCATACTAGGTCAGGCGAAGGGAACTGCAGAATGAACTCACCAAAAAGTGCCTTCATTTTGGCAGTTTCACATCTGACCTAGACACAGAAGAAGAATGAGACAGGATCGGCTGGGTCACAGCTTCACCATAAAACATGTTTGTGATGTTTTTGGGGTGTGCCCTTCACTAGGCAGGTTCTTTTAAAGTGGTCTCAGAAGATTGATAGGTTGGATTTTCAGGCTGCACATCTTACCCTCCTGTGACTTTTAATATGATCAACATATGTACCAACCCCCCCTCCCCCCAATTCTTTCCAACATATTTGTCTGCATTAATTATAAATTGTCTATCTCTAGCCTTCTGCTAGAAGATAGCAGTGTTTACTAGTGCTTGAGCTGAGGGGGAATGAAAGGAAGCATATATGAAATATGTTCCAATTAAAATGCATGAACTTTCATTTTTGCAATGCTTTTTTTAAAGCAATCAGGACTGCTTAGCGCATTTGGTGCACTTATAGGATGTGCGCAACAGTGTAAATACAGTCGAATGATGTTAATGCAATATGGTTCTATAGCAGCTCTGAGGCAGTCTAAAATGTATGTGTTTAATATTTATTAATCCATCTGGTCTCATTTATGGGGTGCCTTTATCCTCATGAGAGGGGTCAAGGTTTATTAGTTTTGTTTTTGTGATTGGTTGCTTAGGAAGGCATATAGGTGAAACTTTCAGCTTTGCAAGGGACAGTCTAAAACAGGGGTTCCCAACCTAAGACCCATGGGCCGGATCTGGACCCCAGTGCATTTGAGGGAAAAAATGACTGCCCCTTTGAAGCTGTTGAGACAAAATGGCCACCCCCATCGTGAAGGCAGGGCAAAATGGCCATCTGGCCCTCGAAGCTGACTAAGAGAGTGTGACCCAGGCCTCCTGGCTTGAAAAGGTTGGGAACATCTGATCTAAAATAAAGAGCTGTGTAGGGTCACAACAAAGACCTATCTCTTGCATGCCTGTTCCGCTCCTACAGCAACTAACCAGCTACTCATGGAAAGACTACGAATAGGACATGAGCCAACATTGTCCTTTCCCTCATGCCTCAGCAGTTGGTATTCATTGGCATTCTACTCCTAACAATATCTTGGTTTCCATACACTGTATGGGTCTTTTTCTACCTGTTGCACAGGTAGTTTCTGGACCATAAGTGTCTGTGGCACATACAAACAGGATCATACACTGTCACACAGTATTCAGAATCATAACTAACAGTTTTGAAGCAGGCACATAGAACTACTGATTACTCATCTTATTAAAGGAACTGTAGACGTATCAGCCAAAAATGTCAACTTCTGTTGCTAGGAAATGTAAAATCTGTCAGGCCTTTGTGGCCACACAGAAAGAGGCATCATCATAGTCATTATCATCATCAAGTATGTAACTTGTTTTGATTGTAAAAATGCAGCTTAACTGATTGTTGTGCCTGGAGACTACTGTGTTGGTCATTTCATATCTAGGAAAATGTTGTGAAAATCAGAATAGCCTGTTATTTTAATTCTGCCTAATCTCCAGGTAAGCATTGGAAGAAGAGACAAGGTTATGTGAGTTAGAACAAGCTTAGATATAGTCAAGAACATGGCAACCTGTAGGGAGTTAGAGATAGCCTGACAAAATGATCTGTATGAAGACAGTCCTTTTTTCTTTCTGTCAGAATGCCAGAAATAACTAAAAAGAAAATGTATGAATAGATGTGCTATTGGAGGCTTGTCATAGGCAAGTAAAAAGCAAACTTCATGCTGGATTTTGTCTTCACAATAAGCATGACATTTTGGGACTGTGCTGTAGATTGATGCTTGTATCAGTACTCAAGGTTTGAGTCCTATTTCACTGGCTGAAATTATTTATTTATTTATTTATTTATTTATTTATTTATTATGTTGGGGAGCTCTTTGTGTGCAACAGAGATTATGTCAGCAGCAACAACAAACAGCAGCTATTAAAGGAAAATTGGTAAAGGTCACCCTTGCTTGAAAGTCAGTTGTATCCAACTCTAGGGTGTGGTGCTCATCTTCATTTACAGCCAAAGAGTCAGTGCTGTCTGTGTCTGCAGACGTTTCTGTGGTCATGTGGCAGGCATGACTAGATGTTGGAGCACAAGGAACATTGTTACCTTCTCACTGAAGTTGTGTCTATTTATCTATTTTCAATTTTTTTGCTATCAAAATGCTAGGTTGGCTCCTAGGAGCTGAGTCAGAGATGGGAGCTCACTCCGTCGTGCAGCACTCAGGCCTCAAACTGTTGACCTGGCAACCTTCTAGTTGTCAAGTTCAGCATCTTAACCAGGAAGCCACTGCAGTCCCTTTAAGTTGCTTATTAAGGATGATTATGGGGTGTACATGACTTGTACAAAATATAAGGAAATCTTGTGTATGCTAAAATTGCCAAAGAAAGCATTACTCAGGAACAATTTGCCAGTGATGATGTGAACGCTGTCGATGTGAACGCTGTTGCTCTGTTGTAAATCATATTAAAACACATATCATAGTATAGAAGAGGTGTTTGTATTTCCACACAGTAATCTTTTTTTTGTTCCAACAGTGTACAGCAGGGATTCTCAACCTGTGGCCTGTGGGCCAGATGCGGCCCATGACACCATTTCATTTGGGCCCCCACAACCTCCACCACACCAGGAAATGCCATGTGGTGGAGGAAGAGCAAAATGGGTGTCCGGCCCCTGAAGCTGTCTGAGGGAGTGTGATCTGGCCCTTGGCTTAAAAAGGTTGAGAACTCCCGATATACAGTATTTGAAGCATACTGCTTATGACCTTAATCCAACTTCAGGTCCCAACTAGAGTTGACCTATTGATCAAAATTTTATTTGAGAAAAATGTTTGTTAAAAGGTAGTCACACAGAATCATCTCTTTCTCTGGTGCTCTGCTTGCCATACAGCCAGTGCCTTGACTGGAGGATCTGGGAGAGCAAGATGGATAGCCAGCTACAAAAGTTGGATTGCTTCCATGACTTCCTATTTGTGCTATAGGATCCCTGCCAAATCCCGCCATTGAATCATTGATCATTTGTAAAAATTACACAAATCTCGTTGCTTTAGAGCAGGGGTTCTCAACCTATGTCCCTTGGGCCTGGCCAGTAGCACCATTTCTTCTGGCCCATGCACCCGCCATCGGAAGCAGAAGCGGACATGTTTATAACAGCATAAATGTGCCTGTGTCTGTTGTAAACACGCTTACGACAGTCGCAGACACATTTTACGGCAGTATTTACAGGGGGGGGGGACATCCCCAGGCCACCCTGCTCAACTGTCTGAGTGGGTGTGATCCGGCCCACAGCATAAAAAGGTTGAGAACCCCTGATTTAGAGATCTGTTCTGGTTAAGACTTAACTGTTGCTTTTAGGCCCACAGGTGTTTATTTGAATCTGTTCTGGTTTGTGGAGATGCAGTATTTCTCCAATATTTAACCTAATAATATGTTTTTCTGAGAGAAAGTCTTGTTTTTCTCTCATTTAGTAAAATTATTGTTACAATATTTGCTCTGTAGAGCTGTGGTTCTGTAAGTAAGACTGATGCCTCTTTAGATGCTGTTTGTCTTGCAAATAGTGGTAAGCCATGAGATGAATGCATAAATGGCTTTAGAATATCTGCCACTTGCAGTTAAGTCAATTTTTCTCCCCTCTTTTCCTGCATGCATTACTTAGAGCAGGGGTTCTCAACTTTTTAAAGCCAGCGGCCGGATCACGCCACCTCAGACTGTTGGCAGGGTGGACTAGTGTCCCTGCCACCGCCGCTGCCAAAGGCTGTGGGGGGGGGACAACTCCAGTGCATCTCACAAAATATCCCCCCATGCCACTGCCAACAGTTTCCCCCCAACCTGCCAGTCCGGCCCGCAAACACTTCCCCCCATCCCTGCCACACCCCTGCTTACTTGCCTGCCATGGGTGAAGGAGGGGTCCTGCCTGTCCTTGCCCATGCTTGGCCACAGTGGCACGTGGAAAAGATGCGGTCGGCTGCGGTCATCTGCCACTAATGCTTCTACCCCCGCACCACTGGCCTTGTCCCCTCTGCCTGTCTTGGCATGTCCCTAATGCCACTCCGTAGCAGGATGGATCTTGTAAGCCTCCTTACAACCTTCCGCCCTGCTATGGAGCACAGTTAGGGACACACCAAGACAGGTGTAGGGGAATAGGATGGCAGCAATGGTCCTGGGAGCAAGGGTGCGGGCCAGATGGAATGGTGCAACAGGCTAGATCCAGCCTGTGGGCCATAGGTTGAGAAACCCTGCCTTAGAGTAAGCTATTGTGCCCACTCTTCAGCATTTCAGAAGGTTGTATCCATCCCCTTTCCCCTGTGCACATCATAACATATATATGAAAAAGTGGGGTTGAGGGAAAGCGACATGGCTGCTATGTGGATAGGAGATCATGTTATTCTCATCAAACTCAGTTTGTAGGGACATATTCTGTAGATGCATTCAGGACTCGCACTTACGCATACTCAAAGTAATCATTGGAGGAAACTGACGTTTTATTTGGATGTGGTTGGCTTAACTTTCTCATCCTTGATTCAGACATTTTGGATTGGGTGTTTCAGCAGACAAAAAGGAAATACATCTTCACAAGAGGCATACTTAAGCTGCGGAATCCACTGTTACAGGGTGTGACAGAAGTAGCCAACCTGTGCAGTTTTAAAAGAAAAATTGATACATTTAGGGATATCAGAGGTCATGATGGTTATGTTTCCTCTCCGTTATCCATTGATGGGAAACACAAAGGGAGCTGTGCGTTCCTGTTCACCTGGTGAGCTTAAGACAAGCAAGTGTGAATGGAACACTGGGCTAAACAAGCCTTTATTTTGGATTACTAGGCCCTTTGCCTATTCTCAAATACAGCAATACCTCATATAACATTAGTATCGAATAACACTAAAATCGCATAACATTAAGGAATCTGGGGGGAAGAATTGCATCGGATAACATTAAGATCCTATGGGATGCTTCAGATAACAACCGCTAAAGCCTGTGTGGTTACAATGTATCTCTATGGATCCCATAGGATTTTAACATGCATCAGATAACACTAAAAATCGTATAACACCAAGACTTGTGGAACCAGGTTTTAGTGTTATCTGAGGTTTTACTAAACTCTTGCAGTGTTCTTGGAGTGTAACTGTGGAACATTTAGCTGTTGGCAGTTTGCAGAAATGTATATACCAGTAATACCTCATATAACATTAGTATCGAATAACACTAAAATCGCATAACATTAAGGAATCTGGGGGGAAGAATTGCATCAGATAACATTAAGATCCTATGGGATGCTTCAGATAACAACCGCTAAAGCCTGTGTGGTTACAATGTATCTCTATGGATCCCATAGAGGATCAGATAACACTAAAAATCATATAACACCAAAACTTGTGGAACCAGGTTTTAGTGTTATATGAGGTTTTACTGTACAGTATTTGAAACAAAAATCTCCCTGAAACAGTTACACCTTTATAGTTGTGTTTTTAACTGCATAGAATACCAAAATCTTAGATAGTCGTGACAGCCAGATTGCAAGGGCTACGTAAGAAGTGACGTAGATCCTTTCATATATGAAAGATATTTTTCTCAATAGTTGTAGCTCCAGTTCACTCCCTTTCCTATTTTTGAAGCTTAAACCCCTTTTGCTGCTGCAATAATATGACACATTATATTACAACTTCCCATTGATCAAGTATCTAAAGTAGGTTTTTTATACATTTATAAAATGTGTATTTCTCCATCAAAGAGCAATTGCTCTAAATGAGTTTGTTCCTGTTAAACCTGTTTGGGATGGTAAGCAATAACCGTAGCCCTATTTATACTTGTAAGGTTAATAGATTCATACAGTGTACTTGCTAAAAAAAATAACATGTCAGAAGCACACAAAGGTGATTTCTGGGTTGAAATGATTTTTGTTGGAGAAACTGCTCAGGGATGCCTGAATGAGGCTCCTTTCATGTCCCCAATATCTTTTCCCACTGAAGTGGCCCCTATTTATCTACTTGCAATGTCTTGCTTTTGAATTGCTAGGTTGGCAGGAGCTGGGACAGAGACGGGCAGTCATTCCATCATGCAGTAACTTGCTACATAGGACTGCATTAAAAAGACAGGGGAGAATACACAAACATCAGATCACATGGTAAATAGTGTCAGGCTGGACATCCCGCCATGGTAATGGAGTAGAGCGTACAACCAGTGACTCAGCACCGAGTGTTGGGCAGCAGTAAATAACCTGACTCTCCAAAGGGGCCAATGGTGACAGGCGGATGAGCCCCTTTAGGTGGGGTGATGGTCCCCTCACTGGAGGAAATTCCAGTAGAAACCATCATACCGGGCCCAATGACAAAATGAGCGGAGGAGGAATGACTTCACTGTTCTGATTCCCAACGGTCATGGAGGTGGAAGAGGCAATGCTAGGTGGACTGGCTGTGATGGTGCACCTTGTCAATATCCCCAAGACTGTGACAGTCTATTGCAGTCCTGGTGTTAAATCCTGCATGTCTCATTTCATACATGCCACAGGAGATGGCTCCATGTTCACAGTGTGTGGGTCACTTCATGGCAAGCTGGGATCCACCTCAAACAAATTCATGCCAGTGGCATTTTTTCTGTTTGTCATTCTTTTATCATGAAAATGATTTTCAGGAAAAAAATGTATACTGTACAGTACTTGGATACAAGTAGCAGCTGACAACATGGTGAAACATCTGTAGTGGTAGGAAATACAACTCTGGTATGATAGGGCGGCATATAAATTGAATTAATAATAATAATAATAATAATAATAATAATAATAATAATAATAATAATAATAATAATAATAATAATAATAATAGAAGAAGAAGAAGAAGAAGAAGAAGAAGAAGAAGAAGAAGAAGAAGAAGAAGAAGTTTTTAATCAGGTATCTTTTCTGTGTTTCAATCAACTCTTTTGTTCTGTCTGAATAGGATAGTTAATCTAATGCTTTAAAGATTACTCACTTCTCTAGAGATTCAGTAATGTTATGGGGCTGGATGAGATATCTTCTCTGGAATTCTCCCAATTCTGTTATTCTTAATGTTAAAACTAGAGTTTGGATAAGAGAGAGGTTTATGAAAGAGGTGAAACTGTTGGGGATTATCTTAATGGCCAAGTACCTTTCTTTTCTTAAACAGATTTCTCTCTCTGGCTGAATTCTTATGGAAGGAAGAACAAGATATGAGAATCTGGGTTTAGAAAACTGGTTTTTATTTCAAAGCTAGATATTAGTAACCTAAACTGAGGAATGTAACAATCTGAATAGTTTCTACCCTGCTAAATCCAAAGTGGAAGGAGCTTCTTGGAATCTTGGTTACAGGTTAGAACAGGGGTTCTCAAGGTTTTTATGGGCACATGGTTTCACCCTGTTGTAAACACTGCAACAAATCATGGTGGGCATGTTTGCATGGTCAGGTTTACAGTTGTCGTAAACATGTCTGCTTCCACTGTCATCACCGCAGGCCGAATGGAATGGCGGCAGAGGCCAGGGCCAGCCTGTGGGCTGTATGTTGCAAACCTCTGGGTTAGACTGTTGCCTACACAGCTCCCATTTTGTCATATCCAGGGATCACCAAAAGAGGACCTTTCTGCACAGCTGTACACTATTGGAACATCCAATTCCTTCTGCTTTCAGAATGGATTTCAAGTCAGGAATAATGGTTATTACATTGGTTAAAGATTTATTTGGAAAGGTAATGATTGTTCTACAGTGGCTGCTTTCAAACACAATGCTGAACCATGATTTAGTGCTGGAGCAGGGAACTGCGATTGGTTGAGGGATTGGACCTGCTGCTGCCCCCAGGCATTCCCAGGTTGCTGGCTGAGGGGGTAGCCATAGTTGTACCAGTTGATGCTTTTTCTGAGGGGGGGGGTCACAGAGGGATTTGTGTTACTCTTTTCTCCCTGCCCTCAGGGAAGTGGAGAGAAAAGTTGCTAGCCATTGACAGAGTGCAGCCGATTTTGCTGTTTCTGTTGCCTCCCTATGCAGGGGAAGGGAGAGCAAAACCAGGGAAGGGAGAGCAAAATCATTGCACCTGGCCTAAGTAGACTAGTTTAGGGAGCCTAAGACAAGCCGTGTGCAGGGCTGTCCTTTAACAGAGGAGAATGGCTGGAGTAATGGCACACCTGTGCCACAGAATATGCCAGATTGAAGTTATTGTTTCATTGCACTTAATGGTAGGGATAACCTTGGGATTTTTGTAGTACCTGAACATCAAGAAAGCATATCCACCTTTCTTTTGGAGATTAGAATGTTCCATTACTCAAATGCAAGGGTTATATTGTGTTGTAAAAAACAATTCTTCTTCTTCTGCCTTGTCTGAATCCAAATGTTGGCAATCATCATGGTGATCAGCCATGAAGACTGTCCTGAGAATATAATGCAGAAGCCTTTCATCTGCTTTCTGCATCGCAGCATGACCCCCGTACCACTGATCCAGTTCCATGAGACACTTTCTATTTCTGAGCTCTTTTGACACACAAAATCCTCATTAGCTCCTTGATGAAGCTGCTGCCACCCCCACCCAGGGACCATCACCCTTCCCTGTAGTCTTCACCATTCAAGGCTGTAGTCCTCAGGGTTGTCAGGTTAGTGAACCACTACCTGACACTCGACATTGAGTCACTGGCAATATGACCTAATCTATCACCATAGCAGAAGAACCTGGCCAGATTTAGCTGCATTAAAAATCAGGAAACTTTAAAGAGACATTTCTAAGTGGGGAAAATAGATTTGTTGGACTGAATATATAATGGTGAGCTGCACTCATTTTCTTCCTCAGGGAGCAGGAAAAGCATTGTTTATTGTCACCTCTGTCCCTTCCCTCTGTGCTTCATTTTCCTCCTTCCTTGCTCCCCCTTGTTTTGCCTCACAGCTGCTGCTCTGTTCCCACCTGTCTGCCAACCTGTCCAGTGTGGGAAGTAAAGCTGCCTGTTTGTGTGTCTTGAACTATTTTTTACACACAGACAAGCAGTCAGCCTGTTGAAAAATGTTGCTCCCATCCTGAGCTAGGAAAAGAAGCCTAAGTCAGTACATTGGCTGATCAGTGCTTTGGGGAATTGACTTAGGCTTCTGGGAATTGAAGTCTAAAAACCAAATTAGACCCAACACTGCCTAGGATTAGAGCATAGGTCCTCTCATAGCTCTGGCCTTGGAAACAAGATGCTACAAAACTGTGATAGAACACTTCCACCACCACTATCTTTTCCCTATGTTAGTTGGAAGCAAGGACATAGCCAGGATTCTAGATATGGGTGGTCAAATATTTGTTCAGGATGGGCAACAATGTCAAATATACTGTATATGTCATAAATAAGCAGCCTGGAGTTTGAGGGTGGGTTACTGCTAACTCAGGGTGGGCAAAGCCCACCCTGAACATCCCCTGGCTATGGCCCTGGTTGGAAATTTAGTTGTGTTAAGTGGTATTCTCTTGAAAAAAAATGGGTGTAAGATTACAGCCTAAATTGTTCGATGTAGTGGTAGCTTGTATCCAAAACCCTTTAACATTTTCATCTGGCTGTTGTCTCCTTGCCAAGTCAAAATTTGAAAACTGTGTTGTCTTTATATGGCTCAGGATTTTTAAAAAATGTGCATTCAATCCTAGGATGGAGATGCCTGCACAACATTATAATATCTTAGAACAGATTGTTTGGATGAGTTTATTGGATGTATTTTTTTAAAAAAAAATTTGGCGTTGAGAAATCTATCTAAAGAAGAAGCAGCCAATGTAAATTATGCTCTACCAAAAACTGTCAGGACTTTTTATAGCTATAGTCACACATTTCTCTTATGAGGCATGATGTGTCATTTCAGCACTGAAGGAGACAGCTTGGGAATTGAAACTTCTGCCATCACCCATCCATGTGGTGAGAGTTGCTGTTGCCTTCATTGGAGATCTGTTTAGTTGTATACATAGAAAAAGTGATTTTGTATATAAAAATGGTCTGCTTTATGAACTGTTAAAGAGATCAGCTATTTCTATATGCTGTTGACCCATCATTGTCATTGCTTTGTCATTCATGGGATATTGGAGTTAGGCTTTGGAGTCTTATTATGTCAGATGTGCCTTAAATGCCAAGACATATAATAGATAGTTCTGTTCCTGTGATTCTGTCACCTTGTAATAGGTAGCTAGAGCTTCTATTATTTGCTGCTGTAGTTCCTTCCATGCTAATTTTAGGATTACACTAGTAATCTGGTTTTTAACGTTTTTTACCCATTTTTGGCTCTCTGATCCCCCTGCCTGCTCCAGGGAGATCAGAGGACCTGATCTACAGCTGCAGGGTGGCTGGAGAAGCTGACGGGGACTCCCCATCGCCTTCCCTAGCCACCCGCCCATGCCTCCGCAGCTGTGGGGTGGCTGGGGAAGCCAACGGGGGAGCCCCCCATCAGCTTTCCAGCCACCCCACCCCTGCCTCCGCAGCTGCAGGGTGGCTGGGAAGCTGAACGGAGAACCCCGTTCAGCTTTCCAGCCACCCTGCTGCTACGAAACGACTGCATCGGATAATGCTAACAGATCGTTATCTGATGCAAAATATCTTTGGAAATTTTGCATCGTCATCTGATTTTAGCGTTATCCGATGGAGTCGTTATCCGAGGTATTACTGTATTATTATTTTTTGCTAGAACTCCAGTGTTCACCTTCACAATCAAAGGTGAAAGTGTGACCCAAGAAGGAGAGACAGACAAAGGCACAGCAAGGTGCCTCCAACCGCAGACCTAGCCCAGGAATTGTATAGGGGTCACTAGGGGAACACCATTTTGTTAGCCCTTGCTCAAGTTGATATGACTCCTGAGTAAGCAATCTTTAGAATTTCCTGTGATTGAGAACCAGGTGTTGGCGTTAAAACATTGCTACCCTTCTTACTTGTAATTTGTGCTCTTAACCAAGCTCAACTCAAGACTCATCTGTGAGGCTTTGCTGTTGAACTGCTTGACTCCTTTCTCAGTCTCCACCACATAGTCATGTTCAAAAGGACAATAGTTGTTGTTTTTACTCAAAAGTTGAGAACCCTAATTTTTTTGTTACACTGGAAGTGGGAGTGTGGAATCTATGCCCCCTCTTCCACTCTTTAATTCTGTCAAGCACAACAAACATGGCCATTTGTCTGGCATGGTAGGAGCTGTGGTTCAGTAACACCTGAAGGTCTACACAGTGGTGGGATTCAAAACAATTTACTACCTACTTTGTGGGCATGGTGTGGTGGGCGTGACCACGGGAAAGCCCTGTGTTGCACCCAAATTAGGACTACAGTACTTGATTTCAAAACTTGGATGGGCAGAGGGGCCAGCCAGAATTTCTGTTTCCAGTTCTGGTGAACTGGTGTGAACCTGCTGAAGGCCACCACTGGGTCTACATCAGGCTCTCTCAAAGTTTTGGGGTCACAGACCTGACCATGCCTCCTGCACTGCTGATTGGGCCAGTCATGTGGTTCCTCCCATCCAGAAGTGGAAGTGAAATGTGTGCCGTGCATGCGTTTTAATTCTGCTTCTGAAATTAGTGAGGGTGTTGGGGGCCGGGTTTGGCCCGCGGGCTGTAGGTTGAGAATGCCTGGTCTACATATTCTTCCTTCTTACTCTAGACGTTTCAAGTTAATTGGAGATCACCAGGTAAATTCTGAGACTAAGTCTCAGAGATGAAAAAAATCTGTCCTATACATTTCCTTTTTTGAATCAGCTTCTTCTGCCATAAGATGTACATTAACATCACGCAGTGTGGTTCTCTGTTGCGGTATTGGTGATGTCAACAGACATGAGTTAGGAAATGAGAAGTTATGTTGTAAACTTGACAGGATATGAATACTCCATATTGTCTTAAGCAACAGTTTTTCAACAAAAAGGAAGTTTTACGTGAATCGGCCTATGGAGGAGATGGAGCATTGAGTGAGCTAATACTGAGAATGCTCAAGCACATATCAACATTAGGGATATGCATATATCAAACTTTGCAAGGTCACAGGCCAAAAACATGGACTAACTGCTAGAAACTTGTAACCTATAACATGGTGGAGATTGTCTGTTGGTTACACATCTGCCTAGATCTCCGTAGAGGTTTAGGAAACTATATGGACAGCTTTATGAATGTTTTATGCTTGAGTGTTAGTTTCAGAGTTGGAAGAGCAGTGAGGTATATTAGACAGTGTTTGATGTGGACTCAGAAAACATGGGTTCAAAACCTATAAATATGCAGAATTTCTGGAATTCCAATTAATGCTAATAAAAGTGTTGCCCATCTGTTAGTTTTGTTTTATTTTCATGGACCAGCATGAATCCAGTTAATGAAAGAATGTACCGCATAGAGTCAGGTCCTGAATTACAGGATTAAGGATAACGTTTTTGGCATGTGGCCTCTGCACTCCACCAGAGTGAAGATGAAAGAAAAAACTTAAGATGTGAGCAAAGTCAGGACTGTCAGCTTTAATGCAAGGGGTTTGACAAAAGTGGGGCATTAACCACTCAGGAAGTATAAACATTGGCAGACATACATACCCATTTTTCAGTGGCTCATGATGGCTGACAAGCAGTTGGGTGGCCAGATGTGGCCTGCATCCTGGATTCCCAGTGACCAATCAAGCAGATAAAAAGTCTGAAGGTGGTCCTGAGTGTTACACTTGCATTGGGGTAGCCATTCACTGGACCCCTCCACATGAGGTCCATAGAGGTGGCCATATGAGTGAAGGAGGCCATCATTAGGCTAAGAAAACAAAAAAGACCCATCAGAGAGATAGCAGAAACATTGGGAGTGACAAGAACATAGTTTGGAAGACCCTGGAAAAGAAGGAAGTAACTGGTAAACTCAGCAACAGCAGAAGTCCTGGATGACCACAGAATCCTTCACATGGTGAAGAGGAGCTCTTTCACAATACCTCATCAGATCAAGAACACTCCTGAGAAGGTCAGCACATCATTGTCCACATCTACAGACAAGAGAAGTCTTCTCAAGAACAGAAAGGCTAGATTGGACTTTGCCGAACAAACACCTAAAAGAGCCCATCCAGTTCTGGAATAAGATTCTTTGGATCCATGAGACCAAGCTTACCTTGCACCAGAATGATGGGAAGAGGAAAGTAAGGAGAAGAAAAGGAACACCTCGTGATCCAAAGCATACCACTTCATCTATCAAACATGGTGAAGGTAGTGTTATGACATGGGAATGTAGGGCTGCCAGTGGAATTTGGTCCCTGGTGTTTAATGACCTGATGGCTGAGGGAAGCAGCAAGATG
The DNA here is from genome assembly GCA_030440675.1 of Furcifer pardalis. Classification (NCBI taxonomy): domain Eukaryota; kingdom Metazoa; phylum Chordata; class Lepidosauria; order Squamata; family Chamaeleonidae; genus Furcifer; species Furcifer pardalis. The sequence goes on along the minus strand of CP126893.1, from coordinate 58,528,235 downwards.
AACTAGCAGTGGCTCTCCAGGGTTTTAGGCAGGACTCTTACCCTCTAACTCTACCTAAAGCTTTTAAAGCATTGAATCTATTACCTTCTGCATGCAAATCAGGGACAATGAGTTATACAGTCCCCTTTTCCCATCACAACCTATCCAATAATTTATATAACAGGAGATGAAATACCAGACCAGCATCAGTACCTAGCACCTGTGATAATCTGCCAGAGTTTTGGGGTGTTGATGTCTATCCTAGACTCCCTGTAATCCTATGTCCTCATTGTGGCAGTCTGAGTAGAGCCAGGCAGCTAGAGCTAACCACCATTTTGATTTTCCACATGCTGTATCCAACTTGATTTGGGGCATTATGGGAAAATGTTAAACATGTTTAAAATTAGCGGTTCTATACTTCTCCCAACTGCTTCCCCTACATCAAACTAAGCCTGCCTACTAAGCCTTTGGATGGAATGGGGTGAGGTATTTTGTAAAAGGCCCTTTCAATCTGACATCAGAGCTATGCGAAAGTCTTGACAAAACTTACCATAGGAAGACCACACACCCCAGACAGTTGATTGGGCCAGTCATGTGGTTCCTTCCACTGGAAGTGGAAGTAAAATGCACATGCGTGGGTGCGTAACATGCCTGCACATGCACAGAATGCTGCTGTAAATTACCCATGGCTGTTGTAAACGCGGCAGGCCATAGTTTGGGCACCCTTGCTTTAAGGTGTTACAATTTGTCATCTTTATTTTTTTTGTTTCTGTTATTATGTTTACTTTCTATTATTAAAGTTTCATTATAGCTTTTTGTTATTTTACTGTGCTTCCCTCCTCCATTCGTAGCAAATCAGTGAAATCATAAATTTGTGGTGGAAAGAAAATATTTTTCCTTTTGATTTTGTTACTATGTAGATGAGGGCACTGAATGACATTTCCCAAAACAAGAAATGTTGAAGCACATATTTTGTTATTCCTAGCTTGCAAATATTGTTGTTTAGACTTCAAGCCCAAGCTTCTTGACTGTTTGCTCTCTTTCTCATCAGTAACCTTTGGTATTTGTTTGGATTCCATTTTGAGCTCTGTGTTTCATGAAGACAGAAATGTTAAAGGGCCACTGCTTTTGATACACATATAACACTATTTTATTGTTTGTTTGTTTTCCCAATCAACTAGAATAGACAGTCCATCAAGCCATCATTAAATTCTAAGCAGTTGGGTGGTTTCATATGGGCAGTTGCTGAGAAGTGAACTTTGAAACTGATCCAACACTGATGTAGATGAATTATGCACGTACACTTCCTTGATTCATTACCCTACCAAGTCACAGCTCAGATAAAAAAAACCTGTGAAAAACTGCAAATTGTCTAGAACTCTGGGTAGAAACATAAGGGCAGTATGTTTGAAGGGGTGAGGGACCATAGCTTGTGAATAAAGGTGTGCCTTGCCTATGGACGGCTCTAAATTCGACCACTATGATTTCCAAGAGAGGCTGGAAAAGACCAATGATCATATTAGCTGGGCTGGGGTATTCCAGGTTCTTGTCCAAATATATAATTCCTCTGAACTTAGAGACTCTCATCTTCTTTTTTATTGCTAATAGCCAGGAGAGCTCTGGCTATTGCCGGACTCCTCCTGGGAGGAATGGGACACAGTTGAGCAGTGCGGCTGGCTGGCTTCAATACACCACCTCACTGCCTCTGCCACTACTGTCACTGGACTTTTTGCTTGGACTTCTTTCGGCCACTTTCTGTGGGATTTAGCAAATGTGGTTTTCTGTTTTTGCTTTGTTTTTGTAACATTTTACTGTGACATTGATACTTTTGATTGTTACTGTGTTTTTGGTTGATTGATACTGTGATGATTTGTGATGATTATATGTTGTATTATGATAATGTGGAATCCGTGACTGTAATTATATATTTTGTATCTTTGTTAGCCGCTCAGAGTCGCTCTGCGAGTGAGGCGGCATACACGTCTAAAGATGATGATGATGATGATGATGATGATGATGATGATGATGATGATGATGCAGACACGCCTTTATCAGAAGGGTTGTTAGTGGATTATTGCTGAAATCATGTTGCTTCATATAGTAAATTGCACTATATATCAGGCCTGTTGAATCAGTGGAGATTTGTTGAGTGAACTCCACATGTTCCATTGCTTCAGGGCAGGGGTCCTCACACTTGGCTCCCCAGGTCTTCTTGGGCTTTAGTTGCCATAAGCACACCCGCTAATCAGAGCTTCTGGGAATTTAAGTCCAAGAACATCTGGAGAGCCAGGTTTGAGAACCCTTGCTCTAGGGTAGGATCCATTTAAATTAATGGAACAAATCCTCATTGATTCGATGGTCTGTTCTAGTGCAGTTTATTATGCTAAGCAGCCAGATTTCAGCCACTGAGTCCTAGGGGTATATATGATTTCATTAATATTTGTTTAAAAGATGTGCTGAGGCTAAATACTTTCTGCAGGCTAGTGCTCTCTGAGATGCTAACCCTGATCATGCATTGTATTCAAATCCATGATTATAAATCCTGAAAAGGCAGATCTCTCACTTGTAGGATCACTTCAAGTGTGTTTATACTCAGGAGAACACACAGCCTGTCTACAGACTTTTGAAGCACATGCATTGTGGTCTTCTTAGAGGGGCTTACAAGGCTGCCCCCACCACACACCCTGTGTTTTGTTTTGCTTTGGTTTGCACCATTTCCCACTCTCTTGGGAGGTCTGTTAGCTACACATGAATACTGTAGAATACTGTATATATAAATCAGCTGGGATAGTCTACTTTGAGGCCAAACTAGATGAGAGTGTGGGAAATCTATGATTGGACCTGATCTGTCTGTTTGTGTGTACGATAGCAGAGATAATCATTCTCACTGGGGACCATGTTTAGCCTTAACTTTGATCTAAATTGCTTGGCTCCTGAAGTTGCAGCTTGCCTAACAGGGGGAAATATATAGGTAGACAGATCCTGGAGTATCACCCTATCTCAACATATAAAGCTTTGGAATTTAAATCATGAAAACAGTTTAAGGGGAAAACCACTTCTCAGTGGTGTGGCACAACCCCAGCTTGCACAAGCCTTCCTTTTGTAACAAAGCAAACTGTGATCAGGGTCCAGTTGCAAATCTCAATCTCCAGATGTAAATCTTTTCATCTACTCTGGCGCTTACATGATTTTAGTGTTTATTTTTCTGTTGCCTATTGCTTATATTTTCTTTCTAAGCGATTCTTTAAACAATTTCCTCCTTTATCTCATTACTTGCCAAGTGCAGGTCTGATTTAACATTGCAAGCTGTTCCAGTTCCCACAAAGACACATAGATATTTTGCTTTTATCCCCCTTTGCCATTCACCTTGAATTCACCTTTTCTCTTTTGTTGCATTTACACACCTGCTACCTCTTCATCATGTGCTAAAACTGGTACAAAATATAAAAGAAAGATCATCAAATATCACTAGAATCTAACAAATCCCTAGGACCTGTGCACAATATGATGTTCTATGCCAAGGATTCTCAACCTGTGCCCTGTGAGTCAGATGCGGCCTGCGGTGCTATTTCATGTGGTCCCCCATTGCCTCTACCAAACCTGGAAGTGCCATCTGGTGGAGGAAGGGCAAAATGGCTGTCCAGCTCCTGAACCTGCCTGAGGGAGCATGATCCAGCCCCCCGCTTTAAAAGTTTGAGGAATCCTGTTCTATGCCAAGGGAGTCTCAGTAGCTGGTTTGTTTGGGAGGGAGTTGCCCTTCAGGCAGAAGCTGTGTTTAACCGTGATTACCTGCTGTTGCTTCACATGTAAATCTCCCAATTATAAACAGCAGGCAATGAAATGCAATGGGAAGCACTGAGCATGGTGCTCCTCCTGTATTGTGTTTATACAAGGCACCATTTGAAGAAGGGAATGGCAAACTACAGTACTGTGCAAAAGTCCTAAGCTGCCACCAGCTGGTATGGGGAAAATTCAGTGAGTGATGGGGCTAACATGGACATCCTAACTCCAAATGTCACCAAACATGGAGAGGGTTAAGAGGAGAATCAGCAGAAGACTATCTCCAATTTTGGTGTGTCTAGGTGGCTTGGGGGCTGAGTTATTTCCCCCCCTCACTCATTGAATTTTCCCCAAGCCAGCTAAAGATGACCTAAGAATTTTATGCACAGTACTGTACTTCTGAGTAATCTCTACCTAAGAAACCCTAGGAAGAGTCACTGTAGGTCAGAACTGACATGACAAAACATAATTAATCGACAAAATATTATTATCATGGAGATCTAGGGTGATAATAGAAATGGATTTATTGCATCATGGATCATAGTACAAGATAGAGCCACTTAATTTTTCTTGACTAGCCAAAATACCTCTCAGCATATTTTTTTGAGTCCTAGTTTTTTTATGGGGCCTGGCACTTCGCAGGTTCTCTTTGTAGCGTCTAGTCATGCCTGCCACATGACCATGGAAAGTCTGCAAGCACAGACCTTGCTGGCTCTTTGGCTGTAAACAGAGATGAGCACTGAACCTTAGAGTTGAATATGACTGTCTTTTGAGCAAAGGTGACCTTTACCTAACATTTTGCTGGTACCTAGGTGTTCTTTGGGGAAATTGCATATGGTTGAGGATGGTGTGAGTAAGAAGTAATTCTGCAATTAGAGGAAGAACCAGTAGGAAGAAAAATTGAGGATTGAGCTGGCTGTGGGAGCAACTGCAGTCCTACAGGTATGTGTTCCATGCCCAGTTGCAAATGGCAGCCTTTGTTGTTCCTTAGTTTATATCAGGGGTACCCAAACCTTTTGGGCTATGGGCCAGTCACATGGTTCAGTGGGCCAGTCACTACACTCCGGGGCCCGGATGTAGCCCCGAATGGCAATTCATCCAGCCTGTGAAGCCCTTGTCACTCCTGTAAATGGAAGTAAAACGTGTGTTTCACGTCCACTTATAGGAGTGACAAGGGCTTCACGGACTGGATGAATTGCTGTCGGGGGGCTGTATCCGACCCCCAAGTCATTGTTTGGGCACCCCCGGTTATATTCATAATCAGCTGCATACCTCAAATTATCCATTTTGGATTTTTAAAAAGTGGGTTTTATTCTGTATGTAAAGGAAGAATATGCTCAGTCAAGTTTATTGAAGAATTATACACAATAATTTGTTCAGTTCCTATAGTTATGGTGCATTCAGTTTATCAAGAAATGGCTCTATTGACTTTAGTGTCATCAGGTTTTCTTGGGAAGAATGTCCTGTATGTTCACTAACCAGTGTTTTGTTTTTATGACTTCTGATTATGCCATCTAAACTGCTAGTATAATTTTAATTGCAGGTATTTTATTAAGGCCTCCTCCTTATTTTTGCTTATAAATATGCATCATAGCAGTATGAGATTATACATGGTTTTGATTGACAGCTTATAAGATTTTGCAATTCTTTTTTTAGTAGGAGTGGAACTAGGCCTATAACTCACTGATGTAAGCTTGTGTTGTGCAATAGAGCTATAGGTATTAATTTCTTTACAGCAGACAGAAACTTGTTAAATAAATCCATTTGTAAGAGCTAAAATCCAACTATGGAAGGTATTTAGCCCTTTTAATTTTTTGTTCTCTTTTTCTAGCCTTTCCCCAGCATCTTTTGTGTCCTTTGAACTGAATGACTGACTAAACCAATTATATAAGAACAATGAAAAAATCAGGATCAATGGATCTTAAGAAGGTGTAGAACAAAATCTGAAAGTTAAATAAAACTAGACTTTTCTGTGATGTGTTTCAGCTGGTGCTTTTAATATCTTCTTTAATGGGGTCTTTCACAAAGGGGCCAGTATGAGAGGCACCAAGAATGTAAACTACTGGTGTGTGAGTACAGTGGGCATTATCCCAACGAGCTTCCACTGAGCAGAATGTGGTCCACCTTAATTGTGCAAATGTGGCAGTCAAAAAATGGGAATTTCTAGAAAACTACCCTTTGTATGTAGAAAGGCAGCACTTGTGTAAGGGGTACAATCCTGGTTGATTATGCTTGCAGAAAGGATGCTTGCCAGTGTGCTCTGTTATTGATTGCTGACCTAAACAAATGAATGAATTTTGTGGCTTCTTCCTTCAACCAAAGGATGGTTCCTTCAGTAATTCTGTATTATAGGCATGCTTTGGAACTGTAAAAGATACCTTTTCAAGCTTGTGTGTTTGTGCTTGAGAGATGTAAAATGAGGTCCAGACATTGGATAGAAGTACAGTACATTTATCAGTAATAAGTGCCTTTACCTCTCCAAATTATTTAGTCTCCTTTTCCCATAGTCCTCTTTTACCATTGGCTAAGGTAGAGCTGATGAGAATTGTAGCACAAGTATCTGGAATGCCACAGCTTTCCCAATGATGATGTACAACTGCCTTGCAAACAGTACAGTCATACCTTGCATAACGAAATTAATTTGTTCTGCAAGGCTGCTCATTAAGCGAGTTTTCCACTATGCGAGTTTTTTTTGCATAGCGAAAATTCCTATGGGAAAACTCGCATAACAAGCATATCCTTGGATTGTGTTGCGGCTGACAGTGATTAGGGGAAACATTTTAATGGTTAGAGCCAGTGGTGGGATGTCAAAAAATTTACTACCCCACCGTGACATCATCACAGTGGGCAGAGCTAACATCATGATGTCATGATGTCATGGGCGGGGCCAAAGAAAAATAAAAATAAAATAAAAAAATAATTAAAAATAAATAAGCGTGCGCACACACACACCTCAACCCACCCACCCACAACACAAACCCATAAATAAATGACATAAATAAAAAAAATAAAATAAAATACAGCCAACCACCCAAACACCCACCCACCCAACCCAAACACAAATCAACCAGAGCTATTAAACCAGAGTTTAAAGCTTATTCTGGCTAATCTTTCTCATACTAGGTCAGATGGAAGGAACTACAGAATGAACTCACCACAAGATGGCTTCATTTCAGCACTTTTCAACTTTTCAGCAGTTAAAGAATTTAGGTACTAAGTCTTTGCCTAACCAGTTCTCTAGGACAATATGCCTTAATGTAAATGTAAAACAGCTGTACCTCCTTAAGGGTTCTCCAATTGGAACATCAATTGGAACAGCACAGGAGTAGCTTATTGATGAGGTAACTCCAAGACTTTGCTTAAAAATCCCAAGCCAGGCTGCCATGCCTTTTTAGGAACTGTGGTAGTACGTCAATATAGATAAAGGTATTAAATACACATTAAAATACACACTGACACACCACATCCAAAGGTGATTCACTTACACTGGGGAGCAGGCTATAGGGAGCTTCAGGCTAGCAGCTTCTCTTCCTCCTCCTCACTTGGGAGGATAGCAAGGAGGCCATGCATACACACCAAGCAATGTAGGCATGCATGCACACCAAGTGCTTGGCGCGCATGCGCAGTGGGGGAACCAGTGAAAAAGTAAGCCTCGAAGGTGGTTCCCCCCAAAAAGCTGCTACCAGTTCTCCGGGACACTGGGAAACATTACTACCGGTTCTGGAGAACCGGCAAGAACCTGTTACATCCCATCACTGAGGAAAACTCACATAACGAAAAATTTTCGTTACGTGAGTTTTCCCCATAAAAATGCTTGTTATGTGAGTTTTCCAATAGGGAAAGTCCGACTCGCATAACAAAAATTTTCGCTATATGAGTCGGATCGCTGTTTGAAAAAACCCGCTCGTTATGTGAGTCTTTCACTAAGCGAGGTTTGACTGTACAGTTGTACCTCGCTTAAAGAGCATAATGTGTTCCACAGGATTGCTCTTTAAATGATTTTGCTCTTTAAGCGAAACACCATTGTAAGTGACCAATTGTGACTTCTGGTGGGGGGTTGCGAACCCCGATTTATTTGTTAAGTGAGTTTTTGGTGGGTTTTATTTGTTAAGCAAAGCGAACATTCAGAGAAAATTCTGATCTTTAAGCGAGTTACTCTTTAAGTGAGGTGCTCTTTATACAAGGTTTGACTGTATTTGCTTTTCAGTTACATGCTACAGTAATCATATGCATTAAAGTAGTACAGTATCTGAAATACTGAAAATTTTTATGTTGCAATATTTTCTTGAGTAGTTTCTCAATTTTTGTTTTTGACATGAATGTTGATATTTTGGTTAGTTTATAAAATGAAATACAGTACAGGACAATTCTAACTCTCTGTACAAAATATTTTCTGTACAACACAGTAAATTGATTTCCCCACTCCCAAAGGGGAAACTGAGGAATTCCAACCAAAGGACTGAAGGACTTACAATCAAGTGTAGTTACTGAAAGGAGTTCTATCCCTTCAGCCCCTGTTTTTGGAATCTCTGTGGCATAAAATTGCATTGTGATGTTTGCCAATGCTTTGTATTGTACAATTTTGTGTACCAGTCCATGGCAGTGACAAAACAAATAGCTTTATTGTTAACAGAGATATCATGCCTGATGATGTATAGCAGAAAAATGCACTGTTTTCAAGCTGGATTGTAGTGCTCATAAAGTCTGACTCGAGGTGACTGTTTCAGTCCAGCATCTCATTTGAGAATGATCAACAATGGAGTCATCAGAACAGGGTAGAGGCATCTGAAATGAATGATTTAAAACTCATGTGTCCACAGCAAAACTCTCCTGTTATTTCCCAATTGCCTGACATATGTTTAGACTTTGAATTAATTATGGGTTGTCTTTTAAGCCATCAATTGTTTTGAAATCGTTTATTGCTTTTTAAAGGTGTTTTTTGTGTGCCTAACTCAAGGACAGTGCTACACAGGCTGTTCTTCTATATTGCTGTTTATACTGAATATGAACAACTAGGAATATGTGCAGTCTCCTTGGCCTCGACAGTACTTGATTCAATGGCCGGTACATCGGTTGTCTTTCATGTAAGCCTTGATTCTGTGATTGATGAATGGTGTCTTTATAGAACTTAATATATTTTTAGCAATTACCTGTAGTCTTCATTGCTACAGAATAATTGTTGAAATAGCATTTTACTGAAAGGTACGTAGTAGAGTATTGTTTAGCGCTATCTTGAGAAAGCAGTTCTCACTTACAACGATAATAATGCTAGGAAGAGTTGGATGTAATCGGAAAAGAGGAATACCCAAAATGAGAGGGAATGGCTCAGTAAAAGAAACCATGATATTTAATTTTCAACACATTAGTGGTCATTTTAATGATGGGACCTTTTGGAGATTATTAATTCATGGAGTTGCCATTAAATGGAAATGTCTTTATGACACATAAAACTAAGTGTCATAACAGAGATACAGTACATATGAATTTTGATCTTGTGAATTGGTAAATTCCTTTTTCATGTGCAAAAACTAATGCAGGCAGTCCAAACCTGTCTTCTCCCCAAAGCAATGATCTCAAAATGTATCTTGTACATTTCATATAGTCATAATTATTTTGAGTCTCCATTGTATCGTCTCTGCTTTTTCACAGTTAGGCATCAAATACTATGGTAGAGAGGGTGGAAAATCTCAATCACACAGGCCCAGTGATGGGATGTAACAGGTTCTCACCAGTTCTCCAGAACCGGTAGTAACTTTTCCCAGCGTCCCGGAGAACTGGTTGTGTCTTTTGGGGGGAACCACCTTCAGGGCTTACCTTTTCACTGGTTCCCCAACTGCACATGCGCGCTAAGCACTTGGTGTGCATGCAAGCCTACAGTTCTTGGTGCGTATGCATGCCCTCCTTGCTATCCTCCCAAGCGGGGAGGAGGAAGTGAAGCTGCTAGCCTGAAGCTCCCTATAGCCTGCTCCCCTAGATATCCTAGAGAACTTGTTAGGCAAAGACTTAGTACCTAACTTCTTTAACTGTTGAGAAGTGCCAAAATGAAGCCATCTTGTGGTGAGTTCATTCTGTAGTTCCTTCCATCTGACCTAGTGTGAGAAAGATTAGCCAGAATAAGCTTTAAGCTCTGGTTTAAAAGCTCTGGTTGATTTGTGTTGTGGGTGGGTGGGTGTTTGGGTGTATTTTAATGTATTTTTATTTATTTAATTTAATTTATTTACAGGTTTGTGTTGTGGGTGGGTGGGTGGGTTGAGGGGGCGTGTGTGCACGCGCATGCTTAGTTTTATTTTATTTTTTATTTTATTTTCTTTGGCCCCACCCACAATGTCATGACAGCATGATATTGGCTCCGCCCATGATGTCATGATGCTAGCTCCGCCCATACTGTGATGACATCATGGTGGGGTAGTAAAATTTTTGACATCCCACCACTGCACAGGCCGTTAGTGCAAACCAAACATCTGAGGGAGCTGTAGAATCAAGCTTGTAAGAGCAAATATAAGACAAAGGCTGAAATCCGTCTAAGTTTTTACTAGGTAAAGGTAAAAGTCACCCTTGCTCGAAAGCCAGTTGTATCCGACTCTAGGGTTCAGTGCTCATCTCTGTTTACAGCCACAGAGCCAGTGCTGTCTGCATTTTGCATACATTTCCATGGACATGTGGCAGGCATGACTAGACACAAGTGCACAGAACACTGTTTACCTTCCCACCAAAGTGGTCCTTATTTATCTATTTGCAATTTCTTGCTTTCGAACTGCTAGGTTGCCAGGAGCTGGGACAGAGACGGGAGCTCACTCTGTCGTGCAGCACTCAGGTATTGAACTCCAACCTTTCAGTCTTCAAGTTCAGGGTCTTAACCACTTGAGCCACTGCAGTCCCAAGTTGTTACTAGTATAGGCCTATTGACTCAGTGGGGAATTTGTGGAAGAAACTCTGCTCAGGGAACACCCAAATGAGGCTCCTTTCATGTCCTCAAGAGCTGGGACAGAGACAGGTGCTCATTCCGTCATGCAGTACCCAGATCTGAAACTGCCAACTGAATAGGTTCCATGGTTTAATAGCCTTGCTGGAACTAGATTTCAGCCAGTGTCTAAGATCAGAGTTGGGTTTTGTGAAATCATAGGTTTCTTTACATGTATAGAATGCTTTCCACACTCCTGATGTTTTCAGGTTGCAGTAACACAGTGTAAAATGTAAGCTTCAAAGATGGATTAGCAAAGCACTTTTGTGACCCACCTGTAGTGGAGATCTGCAGTTCAAAACAGGAGAAAGGTGCCTGCAGCCTACAGTGTCGGCATTGTCTGACTTTCTGTCTTACACCACCTGCTTCATAATAGGACTAACTCTTTAACTTAAGCCAAGTAATCACTTTCAATAATAAAATCTAAGAGACAGTTGAGGCTCTGCCCTCTTCCATTCTGTGAAACTGGATTTTACAATGATAATAGGATTGTAGTAAAGTTCTTAGCACTGCAGTGATGTACACTAGTAAGTCTTAACTTAACTTGTCAATATTTGTTAATTGCTCATTTCTAATGGAATCTGTGAATATTTTGGTGGAAGCTCAGAAGGATGTTACCATAAGTAAAAGTCATCTTGGTCATCTGAATGCAGGAATAGATTGGAATTTGCAGAAGCTGCCATCTGCCTCAACTGGTGTATTGTATTGGGATTCTCCTTATCATCAGTTCCTTGCTGTTTAGTTTGTCCCTGAATAGTCCTGTCTGGTTTGGTTTTATTTTAAAGTAGACCTTCTACTCATATTCTGTAAGATTGGGATATTTAAAAATATTAAATAAATGCAAATAATGTACAGTTGTGAACTCCTACATCACTGATACATTATGTGTGCTAATCAAAGGGGATTACCGTGAGGTAAGTAGTGCAAATGAGTGGTAGCTTTCATGTGAAGGCAGATGAAAGTAGAACATTAATTGAGGTAGATTCCATAACAAGCATGGAATGAACAATTGATCTTGGTCTATTATAGGAAAAATAGGATATGTTCAGTTGTAGACAAAAACCAGGGTGGTCCTACCTGATGTCAGTCAACCCATGAAAAATGCGTATGTTTAATTTTAATGTATTTCTAATACTTCAGACCATAGACTTATGCTCTAATTTGAGGTTCATAAAGGCCTTGTAATGAAATACACTCTTCTTGAAATGTTTTGCTTTTTTTGCCCTTGGTTGGTTGAACTCCTGAAATAGGTTTACAAAGAGGGTTCACTGCTGGCTGCCACTTCTGGTTAGGACGATAAAGTTCATGTTCCTTTCCTTGCATATTTTGTGTATGGAGGCAAATGTTTCAGTGTAGAGCTTTATTTTGCCGTACTCTGCAGTGGCTGTGTGCCTAGGACAAATGAGTTGGAACATCTGGCTTGGGTGTTGCTGACACTACAGCTAACTCCCTAGGCCTTTCCCAATTATAATTGTTTTGAGTTCTAAATGTTAGCTGCTGCCCATCAGCATTTTTACACTTGAGATAAAATCAAAATGGCTATCTTCCATTGCAGAGCTCCTCTATATGTATATACAGTAATACCTCATATAACATTATTATCGAATAACACTAAAATCGCATAACATTAAGGAATCTGGGGGGAAGAATTGCATCAGATAACATTAAGATCCTATGGGATGCTTCAGATAACAACCGCTAAAGCCTGTGTGGTTACAATGTATCTCTATGGATCCCATAGGATTTTAACATGCATCAGATAACACTAAAAATCATATAACACCAAGACTTGTGGAACCAGGTTTTAGTGTTATATGAGGTTTTACTGTATACAAAAACTATAGGGTATGCATACATATGTTGCGGAGAAGGGGAAAAAACAGTTTCTTTGGAAATTGCTGCCCTAATTGACAGCTTCATATTTCTTTGTTTATAAAGTTAAATTGTTGCTGAGTTGTAATTATAGGCACCAAATAACATTTTCTGAAGTACTCAGAAAACGAGGAGCCCTGGTGGTGATTAAACTACTGTACTACAGCCAGAAGAACATTGTGAGTTCTATCCTGAGCAGGTCCCAAGGTTGACTCAGCCTTCCATCCTTCCAAAGTCAGGTATAATGAGTACCTAGCATGTTTGGGACAAAATGCTAATTAGTCTGAACTGGCCAAAGAGTGCACTAAGTGCTATGGGGTGGTATATAAGTACAGTAATTGCTTTACTTACTCAGTGGAAATTATCATACATTTTGTAGCTTTTGCTAGGAGATTGCTGTTTTTTTAAAAAAAATATTGTATGTGTTATATGAACTGGCAGGATAGTTCAGTAGTTTAGGTAGTTTAGCTGTAGGGCAGGAGTTCTCAACCTTTTTAAGCTGGGACCCAGGTCATGTTCCATCAGACAGCTTTGGGGGCCAGATGGCCATTTTGCCCTTCCTCTACCACATGGCACTTCCTGGTGTAGTGGAGGCAGTGGGGCCCCTGCATGAAATGGTGCCATAGGCCACACACAAGTTGAGAATCTCTGCTGCAGAACCAGAGATTGGGAGTTCAATTCTCCACTGTGTCTCCAGGAAGAAGAGCCAGCCTGTGTGGCCTTGAGAAAGCTGCACAGCCCTAGGAAATGACCCAGAAGATGGGAAGGGTCAACCACTTCTGTGTATTCTCTACTTAGAAAAGTCTGGAAAGGTTTGACGGCATGTTATTATTAATGTTGTTGTTGTGATGACAATGATTCATACAAATGATTTGGCCTCTGTTTTCAACAATCTTTGGTACAAATTTGTTTCTAATTAAAACTAAAAAAGAAACTTCATGTAGCCATAGAAAACCCATACAGTTCAGACACAAAACAGCCAGCTAAATAACCCACTTAGCTTTCAATGGAGCAAACACATTTCCTTCTCCTGTTGCTTAGCAAGGCGATCCTGCAGATGTTGGAGGTCAGAAACGATACTGCTGTGTAATAAAAATTAAAATCCAGCCCTACCTCCCTTTTTTATTTTGTTTCTTGAGCGCTCTTTCTGTTTTCATACAGAGATTAAAAAGAAAAAGAGAGAGGAGAAAACCCCATTGTAGTGCAGTGTTTAAAGTGTTGGTCTGTGACAGGGGTGCCCAAACTATGGCCCACAGGCCATAGTTTGGGCACACCTGATTTAAGCAAAGAAAATGGCAGCTTGAAATCTATCTCATCCTGTTGCAAAGCAGATTGCAAGACTTCCGCTTCCGGTGAGAGGAACCATGTGACTAGTCCGCTGAACCACATGATCGGCCCACTGAACCACGTGAGTGGCCCACGGCCTGAAAAGTTTGGGCACCCCTGGTCTGTGATTTTAGAACTCTGGATTCTTTGATGACATGGAACTGAGTCATGGGTGATCTTAAGCTAAGTTGTCTCCCACCCACCCACCCCACCCCCGTGGTCTGCTTTTGAGGATTGTTTTGAAAATAAGCATTGGAGGGAAGGAAGACCATGTATGCCAGGAGTTCTCAACCTTTTAAAGCTGGGGGCCGGGTCATGCTCCTTCAGACAGCTTTGGGGGCCGGGCAGCCATTTTGCCCTTCCTCTACCACATGGCACTTCCTGGTGTGGTGGAGCCACATGAAATTGTGGTGGGCCACATGAAATCGTGCCATGGGCCACATCTGACCCATAGGCCATAAATTGAGAATCCCTGATGTATGCCATCTTGAGCAACAGCAGAATGTAAATATAGCCTGCAGTGGAATGAGGCATGCCTGCCTACGTGCCTAGCTTATTTTTCTATTGCTTTTGAAGCCAGGTTTTTTAAAAAACCATGCTTGTTGTTAATAGCTGAGATTATGCATCAATCCCCATAGCTGGAAGTCTCCTATCAATAGCAGTAGCCTGATTGAAAATCATGTCTCCACTGCACAGCAGTCATTTCTTTTCAATGTGTAAATCCAGTTTAGAAGCCTCTACAATACCTTGGAGAAAAATAAGCATTTCTATCTCCAGCAGATTATCTGTATGTGAGAGTCACATCCTTTTGTTTTCCAGCAACCTCCTGACCTCAGCGCTGTTCACATGAGACTCTACAGGGGAGGTTTGAACTTGTGATGGAAAATAAAAGCTTTTCTCTCTGTTGTTTAGGCAAGAGTTCAATTATAAATTGATTTCTTTTTCTATTGCTCTGCAGAACAGTCACTGACCGCAGGATTAGCTCTGCTTAATTGGTACCTTGGTGACGGGCTCCTGGGGCTCATTCACTGTTGTATTAGAATGGCTTCATTCTGGGGTTTTTATACTGATGCTGAAGTCTGTATTTTCTCCAGGTAAGGGAAATAAACATAAAGATGTAGGAAGACAATAGAATATTAAAATGCAGGAAAGAATCCTCCTCCTGGACAGGATGGGATGCTTCAAGAAATATTTCTGGGTATCACATATCATGTTTAAGGTGCCTCCAGGGATGAGACAAAGACTTCTATGAAATTTGTGAATATGATTAATTAAAACAAAAGAAGAGTATGGTATCTTGAGTTCAGTTTGGAGGAATATAGTATTGGAAAACAAAGGTAGCCAATTCAAATAAAGACTACCTTGAAGAAATCGGGAGAAGAATGTGTTAAGGAACAGCAACTATGAAAGAACTAGAAATGATGATCCAATTGTAAGGATTTATCGGTGCAGATCAAAGTGAAGATCATGAATACCATCATTTCCAAAACTATGTTCCATGGAACACTGGTGGACTTCAATTCCCAGCAGCCTAAGTCAGTACATTGGCTGATCAACACTTTGGGGGAATTGTTTTAGGCTTCTGGGAATTGAAGTCCAACAATCAAAGGTTGGGAAACACTGATCTATACTATGGTATGCCAGAATCCAATGATTAGATGTGAAAGTTGGACAGGGAAGAAAGCCTGCAAAGAGAAAATTGGTTTGTTTGAAAGATGGTGCTGAAGGAGAGCTTTTTTGGATGCCTTGGCTTATACCAACAGAAAGATGGACAAATGGATCCTAGGTCACCTCAAGCCTTAACATGTTCTAGATGAAAGCACATCATGAAAGAAAAGACTTTATGGAAAAGACAAGAATGCTGGGAAAATACAGCACTCCTAAGGAGAATTGAAAGGAGCAGGAAAAGAGGCAGACCAAACACAAGCAGCTTAAATTTGCAAGAACCTTTTATGATTGGATGTTCTGGAATCCTATCATTCATAAAATCACTATATGTTGATGGTGATTTGATTATATATTGCAACAACTAAAGTAGCCAGTACATAGCAAGGAAAATAATAAACAAATATTAAAAGTTGGTATTTTATTCTGATGACTTGATTGGCACTTAGATGATTGCATCTCAATTTCTCAGGGCCTTCTGATCAGCTGCTCCTGCACTTTTAATGTGCTGCCTCATGGAACCAGTTTGGTCTCCTCCTTCCTGTCCTTCCATTGTCCACCTTCCTTTTCATGCAGGCTCTTAAGCAATAAGTGGAGGTCTCATGAATGCTATATTTATTGAATGTAGAGTTTTTAAATGTTTTAAAAGTTTTAAAAATCATTTCAAATTGTGGTTTTAGATCCAGATCATCATCAGCTGCTACTCATATCCAAGCATACTCCCCCCCCCCGAAATCATTTTCATGAAAGAAGAATGACAAACAGAAAAAATGCCACTGGTGTGAATTTGTTTAAGGTGGATCCCAGCTTGCCATGAAGCGACCCACACATTGTGATCATGGAGCCATCTCCTGTTGGTACATATGAATGAGACATGCAGGATTTAATACCCTGACTGCAATGAACTACCTCACCCTTGACGATATTGGCAAGGTGTGCCTTCACAGCCAGTCCATCTAGCATGGCCTCTTCTGCCTCCATGATGGTTAGGAATAAGAATAGTGAAGTGGTTCCTCCTCCACTCATTTTGCTGTTGGGATCAATGTGTTGATTTCCAGTGGCACTTCTTCCACTGAGTGGGACCATCACCCCACCTAAAGGGGCTCATCTGCATAGCTGTTGGCCACTTTAGGGAGTCAGGTTATTTACCGCTACCCAACACTCAGATTGAGATGCTGGCTGTATGCTCTACTCCGTTACCATAGCGGGATGTCCGGCCAGACACTATTAGATTCAGATAATAATTGATTTTCTGCATAGTCTTTAATGGTGCTTCTAAATTTGTGACTACTGTGTAGTTTCAACTGTTGTGAAGTTTGTTAGGTCCTCTGCGGGAAGAAGGGCAGCATATAAATCAGATAAACAAACACATTAAGGTAAGGTTTTTTTTTACCCTAAATACCAACCACTCCTTTGTTAATCTCTTTGTTTCAAATCTCTAATTGGTCATAGTTTGCTGTTTCATCTGAACTTGGAAACTATGATTATCAGTTTTGGGACAATCTAGGTTGTTAGCTACATGTATATCTCAACTCTATTATACTGAGCTTAAGGCAAAATACATGGCTTTCTTCCTCATTTTTGTCTTCACAGCAACCCTGTCAGGTGGGTTAGGCTTGAACTTGAATCTTCTAGATTTTTCTACATGTCACTAACATTTTGACTATCATCAGAATTGCCACAGTAATTAATTGATTTACCATTTTGGAGTGTTAGATTTTTCCCATTCTTCTTCTTCCGTGTCTAGGCCAGACATGAAACTTGTCAAAATGTAATCACCCTTTGGTAAGTTCATTCTGCAGCTCGCTTTGCCTGAGCTAGTGTGAGAAAGATTAGCCAGCAACACAAGGTTGCCATTACCAGGGTATGGCCGACTGTGGTTCAAGAATACCACACTCTTTGAGGAGGCTCTTTCTGTGTACCCTGATTTTCCCCATGAGACTGCTCTTCATAGTAGCTTGTGTTGTTCATGGTAGGAGAGAAGTGTGAAATTTTTGTTTGTATTACCCTCTCTCTTGTTTATCCAGGAAGGTTTTCAGGATCGGTTGATTTTTTGAACCTGACTTCCAAGAACAGTGCGTAGGGGCAGGAGTTGCAGTTTGCAACCTGGAATGAGTTGCTAGGACATGTGTAAGAGGAAAAGACAACAGCTGAATCATATCTTGATATACAGCAGACAAATCTACGACATAGTAGGCAGAGTTTGAGCCAGTTCATGATTATGGAAAGCTCAGCACACAAAAATGTGAACTCAATCAGGAAAACTTAGCTTTCAGCCCTTGTGCACACTTGAAAGTAATCCCCATTGAATTCTCATTGAAATTACTTTCAAGCAAATATAGAGTGAGATGATGATGATGATGATGATGATGATGATGATGATGATGATGATGATGATGATGATGATGATGATTATTATTATTATTATTATTATTATTATTATTATTATTATTATTGAATTTGAGAAAAACTGAAGCAGAGGCAAAAAGAAAATAATGAAATGGATTCTAAGGAACCATTTTAGGTACTAAAAAACAAGGCGTTATCTGTTCTGCTTTAGGTATTTTCTGATGAATTGTCTCTTTTAGGGAAAATGACCAATAAATCAAGAAATGGTTAAAGGACATTATGCCTGTTTGTTTCTTAACCATTGCAGACCTCCATGTAGTAGCGTCCCAAGTGAGGCATGGAAATGTTTATGAAGTTCCTGTATAAAGCCACACCTTGCTGGGTTCTGTTGAAGGAGAAGGAAATGAAAGTCTGAGTGTAATGGAACATCTCTTGGGATGTTTTGAAACAAGATGATGTCATTACGTATTAATTGGCAGTGTGTTCTTCTTTCTGTTTTCTATGTCTCCTTTTACATCACATCTGTTTGTTTTCATCAAGTAGGTTCAAGTAAGGTTCAGGTGAATAGATAATTTTACAACAGAGATATTAGTTTCCTTCATTTATAATTAGCACCTCATTTGCAGCAGCATTTTTACCTAATAGGAAGTAGACAAGAAGGCTATAGATATCTGGACTTATTTGAATTAATAGTTCCAAAGAAGAGTTTCCCAGCCCAATAGCTGTCATTGAAATGGCACTTTGTAATCCAGAGTTACCTTTCTTAAACAGTTTTTAACCAATATTTTCATCTAGTTTTTCTTTCAGTAATATGATCTCTCTTTTTTAGGAAACTGGCAACATTTACAGAAATAGCTAGAAATCTATATGCTTTTTTTAAAAAATGTAATCTTTAGAGGACAATATTAGCTGTGTTGCTATGGTGAGTGTGGGGGTGGCTAATTAGACACAGATACAAAGTTTTCTGGTGTCCATGGCAACTATCAGGCATAAAAAGAGGTAAAATACAATAACAATGTTTTTCTTCTTCCTGAATAAGTATATCTTTTGTTTCACTTCTGCTACGATATTTCGTAGTAATCTTCAAGATGAAATATCTAGTTTCATATTGCATTGCAACAAACGGGAAAAATTGACCTGAATGTAGTTAAATGTCTCTACCTTTTCCCCTGCACGGCAACCTCTAGATCAGGGATGCCAAAACTTTTTGACCATGCCCCCCAGAACAGCTGAGCGGGCCTGATCATTCCCCCAGAAGTGGACGCATTTGCGCAGGCGTGTCCAAAAACACTCCTGGAAGTGGTTCCAGATGCCCTACACATGTGCAAATGTATTGCGCCTTTAAAGCCCTACATGGTAGTGGGCCAGGATTCTTAAGAGACCGCCTCACCCCAAGAACATCTGCCCGTCCCACCAGAGCGGACCGGAGAGGCTCTCTAGTTGTTCCATTGGCCAGAGAGGCGCACCTCTCTGGCACTAGAAGGAGGGCCTTCTCTGTGTCTGCTCCAGCCCTATGGAACCTCCTGCCAATGGAGCTACATCTCCACACCGAGATGCTGCCCTTTAGGAAGAACCTAAAAACATGGCTGGCGGGACAGGTATGGCATGCAGGAGGTACAATGACCCCAGCCCGTTGGATGATTTAAGCCCCTGTCGCCCTCAAGATGTAGTAATTTGGCGTTCTTTTACAAAAATTTAGATTTTAAATTCTGATTTTAAATTTTAAATTTGAGTGTTTTTTGGGAGTGTTTTAAAGAATGTTTTATTGTAATTTTTATGAACTGTGAGCCACCTTGGTGAGAAGGGCGGTTGATAAATATGAGTAGTAAATAAATATCCCACTGGCACTTCCTTGCATGAAGGAACAGTGAAGAGGTATCACTAAAAGTATTCTTTTGTAAACACATAGAAGAACATAACATGTACCCTGAAAAGGAAAAGTTCTTTTGTATCATGGGTAAGAAGGAGACTCATGCTAGCTGGGAGATTCTGGGGTTTGTAGTTCAAAAAAAAAGCAGCACTTCCTACCTCCAGGTAGTACCTCAGAAAATGCATTTTTTTGCTGACTTTGTAAGCAATTGTATGGAGTAGACTCTCCTGTATAGTTGTGCTCGTATTGAGTGGAAAACAAATAACAGGCAAATGAGTTGGAGGATAATTGTTCTTAAGCATTTTGCAGAATGGGGTGGGAAACTGAAGTGACATTTGTAGAGCACCAGTTCCCAACTTGAGCCACATGCCCTACAAAGGAGGGGGGGATTTGATTTTTAAGTGAGGCAATTCAAGAACTATTTATTTATTTATTTATGTATTTATTACTCACATTCCTACCACCACCACCCTCACCAAGGCGACTCCGGGTAGCTTACAACAAATAAAAACTTACAAAAACATTAAAAATAGCATTAAAATTGGATTGTTTAAATTTACACATTTCAATTTTTTTAAATGCCCTCCCAATGCTGCATACTAAAACTGACACCCTGGGCAATAGTTAAACAAGTCAGCCCAGGATGGCTATCTCCCCAGCTGCTGCCCCACACCCACTGTGCCAGCCACGTCTAAAGACTCTTGTGAAAGGGTAAAAGCTCTGCCTGGAGGTGAAGTTCAGTTGGCAGGAGATTCCACAGGGCCGGAGCAGACACAGAGAAGGCCCTCCTTCTTGTGCTAGAGAGATGAGCCTCCTTAGCAGATGGAACTATCAGGGAGCCCCTCCAGTCTGCTCTAGTGGGACGGGCAGGTGTCCTTGGGGTGATGCGGTCTCTTAAGTACCCTGGTCCACTATTAACAGTGAATGGCCTTTTAGACTTCCTCCACATGAATAGGAGCTCACTTTTTGAATAATCAGAATTATATGTCATTGGACTGGGGTGTGTGTGTTTCAGTATATTAGGGAGATGCTTAGGTGGGGTATGGCCAAAAATGGTTGAGAACCACCGGTCTAGAGACATTCACACAAACATGTGTTAAGAGTTCCTACGTACCCATTTTTTTAAAGCTACTCTATGAAGATGTGACATTTACCCATCCACTTTTCAATCTTTCTTTCAATCTTACCCATATACTTTTTCAATCAGATTGTGCATAAATGTGCTTGGAGGAAAGGAAAGCACCAAACCCAGCTGCCTGTCCTTCATGGTGTCACACGGAATGATGGCTCACTGGCAGTGGTAAATGTCTGTTCCTAAAATAAAGGAAATATATTAAAGGAGTTCCTTTACTCTCCTATAAATCTCAGACTAATGTGGGACAGTTGTTACATTTTTAATCAGAATTGCACTACAGCATTATTTTAAAATATGACTTTTACCTTCTAAGCTCCAGGAAATAAACTCTATCCTATGATAAATGGCGAAGGCATTGGAACTAGAATAAGGTTCTCTACATAGGAACATTTGTTACAATAGAAACTGCATACGCTCTCAGTTCTTGGTGTAGGGACACATGCTCCCCAGCTGGAGGAAGGGAATGGACTCTGAATACTATAATTGTTCCCCCCAACCTCCCTCCCACTGAATAGTTCTATTTGGCTGATTTTCCCCACTAACTGCATTTTTTCAAGCTGAATCTCATTTTGTTATTTCCTGCCATATTTCTGACCTCTTCACGTTCCTTTTTTGTGGCTTGCTTCTTGCCCACAGTGCAGTTCTTTGCCTGCTGAGTATAGCATTGTTTTATGTATCTGCTTTTACTTTTAATCAAACATAAAAACTATTAATAAGTCTTGAGTTTCCCATATAATGTGTAAGCCTCAATCTTAAACATACATTTTGGGGATTAAGCTCCATTGGCATGTCTGCAAACATGCACAGGATTTTCTTGTAAATGACAGGGATATTCTTGGTGCTGTGAAATGCTTTGTTCTTCTAAGAATTCCTGTTGAAGGAGATTTGACCACATATACTTTTGATGTATAGTACAGTATTTGTGATCAATTCTGATTAGATGATAAATGTTAAACAGAGAGTCAGCCACCTTAAAGTGTTAAGGGATGTATGTAATATGTGCTATCAAGCCAATTCTGAGTTATGGTGACCCCCCCCCCCTTTTGAAGTTTTCTAGCTATACAGTACACAGAAGTGGTTTGCCATTCCTTTATCCTGGGTATGCACTGGGACTGTGCAGCTTGTCAAGGACTACACAGACTGGCTCTTTTACCAGGAGGGACAGTACCCACAGCCAGATACAGTAAAACCTCATATAACACTAAAACCTGGTTCCACAAGTCTTGGTGTTATATGATTTTTAGTGTTATCTGATCCTCTATGGGATCCATAGAGATACATTGTAACCACACAGGCTTTAGCGGTTGTTATCTGAAGCATCCCATAGGATCTTAATGTTATCTGATGCAATTCTTCCCCCCAGATTCCTTAATGTTATGCGATTTTCGTGTTATTCGATACTAATGTTATATGAGGTATTACTGTACCTTAAAAACTCAGCTTTCCAGCCAGTTGTTATGGTGGGTAGGGTACTAACAAAAAAGAAGAACTGTCTGTTCAGTTACAGGATCTGAATATCCTGCATAAGGATTTGTTTTACTACAATAGATAGTTCAGATTACAGTGCAGTCAAATCTCGCATAAAGAGCGCCATGCTTAAAGAGTAACTTGTTTAAAGAGCAGAATTTTCTCTGAATGGGCACTTCTCTTAACAAATAAAACCAACCAGAAACTCGGTTAACAAATAAATTGGGGTTTGCAATCCCCCCCCCCACCAGAAGTCACAATTGGTCACTTACAATGGTGTTTCGCTTAAAGAGCAAACTCCCTTAAAGAACAATCCTGTGGAAGACATTATGCTCTTTAAGTGAGGTACAACTGTATTGCTGTTTAATAGGACTGGGTTTAAAACACAAATGTGTTGTTTGACATGGAACAAATCCACATACACCTCCTTGTCTTAACAAATTAAATCAAGAATATATAGATAGATAGATCAGAATACCATTTTTGTCTCTTATGGTAATTCCTATCAGAATTTTAGAAA
This sequence comes from Furcifer pardalis, assembly GCA_030440675.1. Lineage (NCBI taxonomy): Eukaryota > Metazoa > Chordata > Lepidosauria > Squamata > Chamaeleonidae > Furcifer > Furcifer pardalis. Next base: position 58,505,311 of record CP126893.1, on the reverse strand, counting down.
TTTTTAATTCACATTCTGTCTCTTGCCGAAGGCTCATAATAGCTCACTTATAGGTCCGTATATTTTATTATTAAACTTCTGTTAAATAGGTTAGACTGTGACACATATTGCTAATGCTAGTGTCAGAGATCAGAGTGTGGCAAATAACACAAGCACTAGAACCAATGGCAACAAGTCAAACAGTTCAAGTCCATAATCAAGCCTGAAGTAGACAGGGATATAGAGTTAATCTGGACAACAGAATGTAGTCCAAACAAGCCAGAAGCCAAGTGACCAAAAGAGCAGATGAGGCAGAATACCTTCAGAGATTGGACCAAGACAAGGAAAGGGTTTAAGGAACAAGGATCTAGGTAAGACACATAAACAGTCCACAGAAACAAGGCAGGAGAGCTTCAAAGATTTGAACCAGGAGAAAGACTAAGACATTCAAGAGCCAAGTAACAGCAATTCTAACAAACTTCATTGGCAAGGACACTTTCAGATTGAAAATCCAGTCCTTATATAGGTCAGCTTCTCAGGGCTTCCAGGTGGAGCCCATCATGGTCCAGAACCTTCCTCATTCTCTCAGGTGGGACCTAGCAACTGCAACAGGATGAGGGCCCAGCCATGCAAGCACTAGAGCTGCCCTCCAACCCCAGAGGCTCAATTCTTCAAGTATCAAAGCCAGTGGTTCCCAACAAGGGGTACACAGCACACTAGTGGACTTCAATTCCCAGAAGCCTCAGTCAGTACATTGGCTGATCAGTGCTTTGGGGAAATGACTTAGGCTTCTGGGAATTGAAGTCCAAAAACCAGCATTTGGGAAACACTGCTATAGGCAACTCATTCTGCAAATGTCAGAGCTAGCTCAGATCCTGACAACCACATTCCATCTCTGCGGATCACTTTTTTGGTCCCAGGGTTGTAATGTGTTGCAATATTTTGTTTAAAAGACAACAACAACCATTCGAACCATGGATATTATTCAAGAGTAAAGGGATAAATACTGTTTCTGTTTGGAAAAAAGCCTCCCACAGTTTTTCTCTACCTCTACCCACAACCACTTTTCTTAACAAAGAAGATGCTGCCTACCTCTTATAAACAGGTGTGAAATGGTAGATAATGCCTACAGGTAAATGTTCAGGCACTTAAAACATCTAGTGTCCTTTATGGAGAAATCCAAATATCTCGGATAACATTAGTATAGGATAACACTAAAATCGCATAACATTAAGCAATCTGGGGGGGAGAATTGCATCGGATAACATTAAGATCCTATGGGATGCATCGGATAACAACCGCTAAAGCCTGTGTGGTTACAATGTATCTCTATGGATCCCATAGGATTTTAACATGAATCGGATAACACTAAAAATCGGATAACACCAAGACTTGTGGAACCAGGTTTTAACGTTATCCGAGGTTTTACTGTACTGCATGCAGAAGAAGAAATTACTGTAGAATCCATATTAGGGTTCATAAAAGTTAGAAAATATAGATGTTTTTAAGGCAACCAGGTGTCTTTTTTCATGCAAGATGTTGGACAAAGTAATTTTGGAGGAGCAGAGATATAAAGAAGGAGGATGGAGAGGCTGAATTGAAGGCATGAAATCTGCAAGGTGATGATGGGAGTCTTGAGACCAAACATAATATTTTTGGAATATCTCATATTGCCAGAATGGTTTGCTCACTGTTGAACCAGGATAAAATCAGATAGGGGCAAATTGTGGAATGTATAAGAGGAAGACTGAGTGGTTTGCTCTTCAGTTTATCTAACACAAACTATGGTAAAAATATTTGAACAATGTGAGCATAGGCTATGGAAAACTATAGTGATGCAGAAAGCACAAGTCAAACATTTAAGATATGAAATGTGGAATTGTGCATTACTACAGCCAGGTAAATAAGCCTCCAGAGTTACTTTCTTGTAAACAAAAAAAGTTGCTAGTATCATGGGGCTGATTGAGGAGCTGTTATTCTATGTTGGACGTGGAGGAAGGGGCTTCCTTTTTCTAATAACTTCCTTTTATCTATGCCATCTCTAGAAGAGAAGCTGAAGATACCATCCCTTCTTTACTAGCCCTGTCATTTTCCTGCCTGCAGTGCTTAACTATAGGGGCCCTCTTGAAAGACTCTTACATAGTTCCCATCCTCTCTTTGTGTTGTAATGATCATAAGGCAGCTGGAGGCTCTTTGTACTTGAGAATCTGGCTTAGATGTTTCATCTTTTCCCCCTGCAGATGCCTTCCCTGACTGTCTTTCAAGGTTGGCTTTCCTTGCTATAGCTCTGCAGTAAGCATGGGCCCAACTGGGGAGGGAGAATTGCTTTGGAAAGTTGATTGTTCTTGTTGTCGTTTATGAGCATGGACACCATGCACGTACACATGTGCTGCTTGCTGATTCTACTCTATAGATGTCTTTCCATCCTTTACAAGTGTTTCAGTCTATGCTAGGGCTAGTCCAGTGGTTCCCAACATGGGGCACACTCAACACAGGGGGACTTCAATTCCCAGGAGCCTAAGTAGGTACATTGGCTGATCAGTGCTTTGGGGAATTGACTTAGGCTTCTGAGAATTGAAGTAAAAAAACCCAAAGGTTTGAAAACACTGGGCTAGTCAATGGATTGAACCAATATTAGTGACACTTCTGGCTGTATTGTCGTAATGAAAGGCTTTTCAACAATAGCGTTGTGGTGTGTTTGGGATGGCTACCTTTAAAAAACAATTAAAAACACTCTTCTTCAAGGAGGCCTTCCAGGGTATTGTTCCCTTAGGGTAAATTAGCCAGTTAGGTTCAGTCCCAATGTCCTCTGACGCCAATTATTTTATTTTATTTTTGTTTCGTTTAGTCTATGATGTATTTGTTGGTGGGTTTTTTATTTGTTGTGGGTATTGTTGTTATTTATATTCTGTTTGTTCACCACCCCGAGTGGGATAACACCCAGACAGGTAGTATAGAAATGTAATAAATAAAATAAATATTATAACCACACAGTAAACTATTGCTGTAGCATACTGATCTATAGGCTTGCTTCTCTTTAATTTAATGTAAAGGTTTCCCTTGCTCGAAAGCTAGTCGTATCTGACTCTAGGGTTCAGGGCTCATCTCTGTTTCAAAGATGAAGAGCCAGTGCTGTCTGCTTCTGCAGACGTTTCCGTGGTCATGTGGCAGGCATGACTAGACACCAGAGCGCACGGAACGCTGTTACCTTCCCACCGAAGTGGTGCCTATTTATCTACTTGCAATGCAAAATGTTTTAAGTGAATGTTACCTAGGATAAAAAACATTATGCAGTGTTTGCTCAATGCGTATGCTGAAAGAATTAGAGTGCACAAAACTACAACATTCATTTCTGTTGCTTGCAGTGTAAAAGCATGCAAATAAAAAACTTTCCTTGTGTATCTGTTTCATCATAGTGGAAAAGTTACTCTTTGGATGCAGCTTAGTTTTCTGATTATTATTTTTTTAAGTTGAGAGGTTTTATGTAAGCTGAAAGCGCAACTTTAAATTTGAACGAATAATAAAGGGTGACTGTTAAAAACTATACATGACTGTATTCACACCTATGTTTTGTAAAGTATTTATTGGTGTAATGTATTGTTTATCCTTTTGTTTGTTGACAGAATGGTTATACTTGCATAGAGCTGCCTTTCTTTAAGAAAATCCTGGAGGAATTAGTAAACCACAGGTGGGCCAACGGAGTCCCATGAGCCTGGTTCAAGCAGTGCTGCCTCCACAGATCATGGCCATTAATCAGGCTTAATCCTGGATCTCTCTTTGTGTGTTTGTTCATGTTTGTAGTTAAAGATATTGGTTTGAAATATGCTGAATAAGACTGTAATGCCCACCAGTCAGCTTCATTGGATGGCCAGTATAATGAAGGAGTATGGATCTAGTATCATAAAAGTTATAGTAGTACCCTGCTGCAAATCCCACCTCACACCTCAACGCAGTGGTGACCCTGGCCATCTGACAGCTATGGTGGCGGGGGTGTATTCCCCTGGCAGGCTCAACCATGCACACAACAGTGCCGACTAGCAGTCCAGAATGTTTCTTCATTCTGGAACTGCAGGTCAGCTAATTGGGGTCAAGTACTTAGGCAATGTACCTGGCCAGTGTGTTGCTCTAACATGGCCAACTTCAACATGAACCCAGCCAGCAGTGTCATCATTTTAAAAATGGCTAAAGGAGCATTGAAAACATGGGCCTCAGTTCCCTGTGTGTCATTGGACCAGGCTACAGTAGTGGTAGCACCTCCTGATGGCGATAGCCTGCTAAAATCTCATGGGAGATGATGCTTTGATCCACCACATCAAACTAGATGTGTGAAGTACGGATCAACCAAGTAACCAAGTAAGTACAGTAAAACCCTGGGTTATGACGGAGGTCCATTCCAACAGCCTCCATCATAACCTGAAATGGTCATAACCTGAACCACGATTTCCCATAGGGATTCATTGAAAATAAAAAAGTTGCCAACCCAACACAAAATAATACTAAAAAAAAAAAAGAATTTTAAATTTGCTAGATACAAATGTCCCCCAACCCACAAAAACCAAGGAGTAATCTCCTTACCTTTTCCACAGCATTTGGGGACCTTATCTGATGACAACATGATTGCATCTCCGGAGCAGTAAACAGTTCAAGTGGGGGATGGGGCAGCCATTTTATGCCCCAAAATCCTGGCACCAGCAATTTTGTTGTTCTGTACTACTTAATGTTCAGTGACCAGAACATTAAGTTTTTATGTGTTACTGGGATGCAAGTCCATGTTAGCCAAAGTGTTGACTGGTTGCAAACTCCAGCACAGATACCTCTATCGTAGACTTTACACTTCAGGAAAAAAGTCCTTTTCTAAAATTAATGTGACTCTGGTCATGAACAGTCAAAATATAACAGGTTTTTCATCAGTTTTTTATAAATAAAGTTCTGGTTAAGAATCCACTAAACAGGAGCAGGAAGCTCCTCCGGATGTTTTGAATTCCTTCAACTTCTTGCCATTGGCAAACTTGGTAGAGTTGAGAGGGTGAGAGTTAAAGTCAAAAATATCCAGATGGTCAAAAGTTCCATGATCCTGCAATGAAGTTGTCTATATTTTTCCATGGTAAATTCATTCCTTTACCATCCAAGTGACATTTGTTTGTACAGTATTCACTTTCATATTTAAGTAACTTGCTTGCATCATAACATACTCTCTGTATTTTTCCTCTTCCAAAGCTGAATAAGTTAGATTGACTTTGTGCATGATAGAGCAGTAGCCAGGCATTCACTCTTAAGAAATAAGAAGTCCTGTCTTCTGAGAGCAGACAGCATTGCTAAGGTAATAACTCACAGTTTCAGGGACAGAAATGTAAACATGACATATAGTAATAGGAATGAAGAGATAAGGGGCTCTTAATCTTTACAGGTAGGCAGCAGTAGAGCTTTTATTAGAAATCTTCCCAAAGATTCAATGAATTCTGTTGAATTTGGCCCCAGTGTGAGTCTGTGTATGTGTGCACAAGATTGACTCAGGGCTGAAAGTAGTCAGTTCAGTCTCACATTCAAATTGTGTTCTCCCAGCTGTAATTTGGGCAAGCATCTCTATTCTTTTATAGGGGATATGGCAGAGACAGAGCAACCCTTAAGCAGATTAATTGCTCCCATAAACGATATCATATGTCTCTTAGGTTGCTTCACTATAGTCTTAACTTCTGTCCAGCAAAAGGATAACACTGTAATGGAGTCAATTATTCATAAAGTGGATTTTGATGTTGTTTTCAAAATCCATTGTAGTGTGTCTTGTTTCAGAGTGGCATAAAAGGAAATCTGAATATAATATAAAAAGGGCCTGAAAAGGTTATTTATGAATGCAATACCAGCACTGTCTTATACAACTCTTAACCAGGAATAAATCACATTGATTACGATGGCTAGAGTACAGGTATAAAATTATACCAGTGTAAATGTCAACTATAAATTGCTACGTGTTAAGAAGGCAGCATTCTTTTTCCTATGTTGAGCCACATGATTGGAGTGTGATGGCAAATACTTGCACTGACTTCTTAACCTGTGGTAATGCACAGCTAAAATTTGTGCTGATGGAGATAAACTGTAAGCTAGAGATGTGCAATTTCTATTTTTTTAGAATACAGTTCTGAGATTCTGGCCAGTGTGATTTACTCGTAGTGCACCTTTGGTCATATATTGTACATTTTATTGTAGGCTTCCCAGTTGAAGCCTGGGACCGTAAGGTCATCAGAGTTGTAAAGATCCTAAATATGCTGTTGTTGTTCAAGTCAACTTATAAAGATCTTTCCCAAGGTTTTTTAGGTACAGATAATCAGAAAAAAAGTATGTCCTTCTTGTCCAAAACTTGTCCAAAACTTTATAGACTGGCTCTTTTCCTGAGAAGCACAGTGTTGATGTCTGTTCTCCAACCCACCAAGCTATCAATTCACCTATTATAGCTGTTATAGCACAGTTATCTATGAGTTTATGTGAACATTCTTACTAGACCTCTGAAATGTTAACTTGCAAATTATAAATACTTAATATTGTGAGGCACCAAAGAGTTTTAGAAAAAAAATATTTGTTCTAAATAAATATGATCCTATAAGCTTACCAACAAAGATATTTATTTTCAGTCTGATGGAAGAACCCTATTTTTTTTCTTTTAATTACCAGTCTGTCTTTTGGGAATGCTCCAGATTTGGTTACTTCCTGCACATACAGTATTTACGTGAGATTAAATGCATTTTGTTAAATCAAACTTGCTTCAAAATAAGTGCTATACAAAGCTGAGCGAGTTGAGGAGGATGGTGGAGGACAGAAGTGCCTGGCGGACAGTGGTCCATGGGGTCGCAAAGGGTCAGAATCGACTGTGCGACTGAACAACAATTTTTGTGGAAATTGCCACATTTTCTTGCAAAACAAAGTGACAATTTTTAAATTTTATTAGAGAGTACACTAAATGCTATGGGGCGGTATCAAAGTTATTGCTGTTGCTATTATGAGAACTGGTTAGTTTCATGCTTGTTAAGAAAACTGATGGATTTTGAAATACTGGACTTTATTTAAAGCAAATATTGTGGTTTTTCTTGGTAACTTAAATCAATTGACATTGAAAGATAATAGAAATTAATGCTGAAAGATGGTGCTCAAACGTGTGCCTTGAACTCTTCAATAATGTTATTTTTTTGGGGGGGGTATGTAGTGGTGGGGCAACCTCATCATTCTTTGGGTGATCTATCCAAGAGTTGTTTTTTTAGATAAAAATGTTTTGAGTGCCCATACAGTACAATATGAAAGAGAACATCCATTAGTACACCTCTGCCTTCTATCAAGGGTCATCAGTTGTACACCATAGTATAACATAGAAGGTAAATGTACTTTTCCCACTATCTGTCAGTTGACAAATGTAAAGAACACAGTGAATGGAAAACACTTTAGGACTTTTTCTCCATTGGCTTTCAAGATTGCTGGCCTACTTTGAATCCCCCCCCCCCCCCCGAGAGAGAATAGCTAGGAGGGTCTGACTTTTGTTTCAGAAGAAGATAGGCTTTTTGAAGACCTTGGGCTCTATGAAAGCGAGGCCTACCTAAGCAACACCCCACCAACAAAAAATAGGGCACAGTGACAAGTCATCCTCATTGACTGCTACTCGTGTCCGAGTATACATTTTTAGGAAAAGTGCCATTGGTGTGAATTTGTTTAAGGTGGACCCCAGCTTGCCATGAAGTGACCCACACACTATGATCATGGAGCCATCTCCTATGACACATATGAAATGAGACATGCAGGATTTGACACCTGGACTGCAATGGACTGCCACAGCCTTGAGGATATCAAGGTACGCCTTCACATCTGGCATGCCCTCCACCACCTCCATGACTTTTGGGAATCAGAATAGTGAAGTAATCCCTCCTCCGCTCATTGGGCCCAATATGATGGTTTCCAGTGGCTTTTCTTCTACTGAAGGAACTCTCACCCCACCTAAAGGAACTCATGTGCCCATAGCCATTGTCCCCTTTAGGGAGTCAGGTTATTTACCACCACTCAACACTTGAAGTTGAGTTGCTGGTTGTACGGTTTACTCCATTACCGTAGCGGGATGTCTGGCCAGACACAGTGACAAGAGACACTGATCAAAATCCGATTCATCACTCTCTTGTTGCTGATGGGTGATTGATACCTTTGTCAAGGTAGCCTGAGACATAGAAGGCCAATCTCCTTTGGGGTTTTTTTTTTTTTTTGGAGTAGTGCATTGTGAGAATTTATGTCTAATTACATTGTTGCTGGAATAAAAGCTATGTAGATATTAAAAACAAATGATACAGTCAGTTATTACATTTTGGTGGTGTTGGGCAATATTAAGTAACAAAGCAAATATTAAGTAACATGGAGAAAGTTCCTCTTAACTATTTATTGTGGTTGCTGAAGAAGATAAACAAGACACAACCAACCTTGTGCTTTCCACATGAGCTTGACTTCAACTCCCAGCAACCTCAGCTAACATATGCTCATCCAGGCTGAACAGAAGGGTTAAGCAATTCCCTGAAGTCTATTTGACATCTTAATTATGACTTTCTGGCAAAATATCAGGTATCTATCAATCTCTTATGAATTATGTTTGGCTTTAAAGGATAATCACAGCCAGGTTCTTTTTCCCTACCAATATCTAAAAATAGCCGTTGTTTCTAAGGTTTTGCTGACTCCAATTACTTTTCTGCTGCTGCTTCTTGCAGATTTCTTCTTGGCAATTTTACCAAGCCTGAATTGAAGCCAAGAATCACTGGGAGGAGGGAACACACACCCTACTTTCCCTTTTTCTACCTGTCTTGACTATTGTTGGATCCCCCCACCCCTTGTGAAATTCCCTGTATAGATTTTTTTAAAGGTTGGATCAAACATTTCATATGGGTGAAAGAAAATAAAGACACCCCCCCCTTTCATTGCAGAACTCTGTCATGCTATAAAGAGTAGATGGAATCCTAGTCTTGAATTTCCATTTCATGGAGATCCACGGTAGATAGCAAGTCACCATCTCTTGACTTTATTTTGATTTAAGTTGCATTACATCCAGTGGAGGTGATTCATGATTTTGGGATGCGGGGGAGGGGAGGATTTAGTTGATTTTCACCTGAGATTCCTTTCCGACATTGAATGGAATGGATGTTAAGGAGTTTAAATTGCTTGCCATATTACTAGTTTATAATGGTCACCTCAGCACCTCCTTTCTGAAGTGAAGTTGAGATAGAGTAAGGAGGCTTCATCTTTCTCTTATAGGGGCATTAGCAGCACCAAGTGGTTTACAAGACTCCAGCTGCCATATTCTTCAATGAGTTCATTTTTTTCAGCTTATTAACAGCAATCTGCAGTTATGTTGATTCCTTACTTTCTTGTCAATGTCCCAATTTCGCCATTGCAACCCTGATTTTTAGGGTCCAGTCAGCTCAGACAGATTTTAAACAACTAGTTAAAATAGCTAGGAAGAGTTAGATTTCAGTGCTTTGGTCAAGTAAATAACATCCAGAATCTCCCAACCAACTTTGCTTGGCAGTTGTGGTTTAAAATTTTGTTTTCAGACTTTTAGTGGATCAATGTCCACTGTGTGTTTAACCCAGCATATATTTAAACAATTGTATTAAGAAAATCATGTGCAGATTTGCCAGTATGAACCATTATGCAGCCTTCCTTCTTGTCATGCAGGGTATAAGAGCCCTTAAGCTGGCTTGGTTTTGTCTTCCAAATATGTACTCAATGCTAAACTTCTGAACCTCCTCCCCAATGTCTCACATTAAGTACAATTTAGATGTTTTCATTTTGGCACTCAGTTTGAGAGAAATTAAGATGTTCCAAAGGAATATGCTTAATTCAGCCCTATGGCAACTATCCTGGTTTATTAATAATTACATAGAGTTTAAAAAAAAAAGAGAGAGAACATTTAATGTGAAAGTACCTTCACCCATACTGACTGTAAGGTGTGAGGCAGATTGAGAAGAAATGCTAATTTGGGGAGCTAGGTTACTGCAACTAAATAAATAAAAAAATGAGTAGAGAGTTCAGGAAACTACCTTACCTTGAATACCTTGGAATAGTTATTCAGTGAGAAGTCTGCACATTGGTAGATGTCTCCATGATGACATTCCACACTTGCAAATGGATTTGAGAAATCAAGACCGCTCAAACCTAGTTGGGGGGGGGGGACTACAGAGGGGACAAATATGGGCTCAGAGGAGCTTTATGTACATGTTCAGCAATACTTTACTGCCTGCATTTCAAGGCTTCTTTCTGATATTGAAAACAGTCTCCAGGCTGGGACATGATGAGAGCCTATGGCTGCAGTTGAGAATTGGCCGCAGACTTATTTACGGCTGTCATAAATGTGTTTACAACAGCCATGGATGCATTTTACAGCAGTGTTTACAGCAAGGAGAACCAACAGGCCAGCCTGCCCAGCTGTCTGAGGGGGTGTAGTCCAGTCACAGCTGAAAAAGATTGCGAACCCCTGGATTAGACCATGATGTGTGGGTCTCTTTTCAAAACTGTGGTGGCTTAGTGGTTAAGGTGCTGAACCGGATGACCAGAAGGTCAGTAGGTCAGCAGTTCAAGACCTGAGTGCTGCACAACTGAGTGAGCTCCCATCTCTGTCCCAGTTCTTGACAGCCTAGGAGTTTGAAAGCAAGAAATTGCAAGTAGATAAATAGGTACCACTTCAGAGGGAAGGTAACAGTATTCCATGTGCTCCGGTGTCTAGTCATGCCTGCCATACTTTTCTATTTGGCTGCCATCTGCTCACACAATGTGTAGATTCAATTTTATCTTGATATCTCTGATACAGAGTTTGCCACATTTCTGTTTGCTTACATTTGTTTCCAGAATGAACCTTGTGTTTTTATACAGGGTGGTGTGGTGCTGAGTGAATGAAAACCCTTTAAGTAGCAATATTGGGAGAGACGATGCAATCTATACCATTAGACTATGAGACCTATATCTCTGCCCTGAAACTGCAGCTCCCGCTTTGAAACTTCCTTTTAACAGAGGAGTCAGGCACATACATTTGGCCATGGCTTCAATATTTTTATGTTTCTTCTTCACTAACTACAGCTCTCTGGTACCCAATCTGTTGAACACCCATATAGGATCAAAAACTAACTCCTGCTTGTGATTTTAACAGGCACCATAAGGCTGTCTGTCTGTCTGTCTGTTGACTTAATTCTCACTTGCCCCTTGCGATATATTTCAAACTCGGCTTTACAGGCCCCACCATGACCTGCCAGACCACACTCCTTGCAAACCTAAGCTTCACTCACTCATACTCTGAAGTGTCATTGTTTTTATCTAAAATGCTAGAAGGTATGCAATTTAGTCTTTCTAAAGTAGTATCTCTCTCCTCTCCTCCACATTCTCACTTATCCTCCCACTTTGCTTGCTTTCCCAGCTCCACTCATTTCCCTCACTTCCAGAAGAGAAAAGCAGATTTGTCACCTACTGTCAAGATTGGCGCGAGAGAGAGAGAGAGAGAGAGAGAGAGAGAGAGAGAGAGAGAGAGAGAGAGAGAGAGAGAGAGAGAGAGAGAGAGAGAGAGAGAGAGAGAGAAGAAAGGAATCCCTTTCCTCTGGTTGGGGAGAGGACTTTTGCTTCTGTGCAAGGAAGTATACTTTTACAGAAAATTATCAGCAGCTAGGACAGTGGTGCCCAAACTAAGGCCCAGGGGTTGGGTGCAGCCCCCGATGCCAATTCATCTGGCCCACCAAGCCCTCATCGCTCCTGGAAGCAAAATGCGCCCGTATGGGCGCGTTCTACTTCTGCTTCCAGGAACGACGAGGGCTTCGCGGGCCGGACGAATTGGTGTTGGGGGTTACACCTGGCCCCCAGGCCTTAGTGACCTGCTCCTTGAACCACATGATCGGCCCATGGCCCAAAAAGTTTGGCTACCCCTGAGCTAGGACAATGCCACTAAACTAAAGAATAGTGAACTCCCACTATTTGTCTCCTATTCATGTACTTACTGAGAAGCATTTCCTTTAGGAGTTAAATCAATGTAACATAGACACTTATCTTCTCAGAAATGGTAGATAAAGAAGTGAACCTGCAGCTAAAGTACAAGTAGGATTTTTAAAAGATTCATCCAAATCGTGTGACCAGGCTTGAACCTTCCTCAGTAATTTCTATTTTTAAAAGTGTATAGGAATTTTTTAAATAAAAAAAATTGTATGCAGGAGCATTTGAACTCTATATGAGCCTCTGCTTGCCTCACGAAGTGGTATGGACCAAACATAGGCAGATGTGGGGTTTACAGCTGTTTAGATTGCATTGTTGATTTACAGCTTTCAGACTCCTCCAGTTTAACATGACTGGGGACCATGCTGGCTGTGGAATTCTGGAGAGGTATAGTATAAAAAAGGGAACTGTCTTCTTATTTCTGGACATAAATTTACCACAGCACCTACTATTTGTGAAAAGAAGACTCAAGAAATGATTGTCTGTGCAAATACTTTTAGTCCTTGTAGGGGGCTCTTGGTTTTTGTTCACACAGGAGAAATTTCCCCCCATCTGCTATAAATGAAATGTGTAAAGAGAAGCCTGAAGTGTTGTATCTATTGCTGAACCCTGAGCCATCTGCCCAACCATTTAAAATTCTTCTGCGTGCAAAAGTAGCCTGGTGGAGATAAGGTAATAGAATTGTACTTGGCACAGTAGTTGTGTGTGTGTGTAGGAGTAATGCTTGTGTATACTGGGTAATTCAAACATTTGATCTCTACAGTCTGAAATGGCATAGCCCTGTAAAAGATGTATCATATGGAGCAGTAGCTTGCTTGTTTTTAGTTCTCAGTGAATAAACAGTGAGGTGATGGCTTGAGTTTGGATTGTGTAAACACATTTCTCTTATATTCTGTGCCTCCAGTCATTTCCAGCATTTTTAATATAGATCTTTAAATGTGCATAAAAACTAAATCTATCTTGTGTGCTCTTGGACAGTTGGAAGAGACATGGGCTTTGATCTCTTTTACACAGTCCTGCATATAGAACACTTTAGAAAATGTCTAAAATTGAGTTTCATTGACTTCAATGGAGCTTAATTCTAGGTGAGGACATACTGATGGTTAGCTTCCATCGAAAAAATAATGCTGAATGAAAAAAACCTGATGTGGTGAAGGCATTTTATTTGTCTTATGGGGCTTGGATGTGCCCCTTCCTAGTATGTATTGTGGGTTGCCTGATGATCTGACACAAGTCCTAGACAGAGCTCTTACTTTGCAGCTGGCCTGGGCTCTGCCTTGTGACTATGACAGTTTGATTGCTTGAAACAACAAGGGGCCTATTCTCCCCAGCCCAAGAGGACAACAGAGCCCTTTAGAAGAAGGGCCTTGATAATGCCACAGAGCATGTTTGTAGCAAGAGTGGTGTGTGCAGGCTGGGCCTTGCACCTCTCCATTCATTTGAGTGAGTGACTCTTGAAAGGGTCATCAGGGGCCAAGCTGTGCCAACATGTTTGCTGCTCCTGGTTCACTCCAACTGTACAACCACTGAGTAGCAACCAGTCACAAATACAGTGGCAATGCTAAGCCCCTGTTGTTGATTACTGTATTCTTTAATTTCAAAAACAAATAATATCTCTTAAGGATTAATCCAGCTCCCTGGAACTGTGTTATGTCTAAGGGAGCTTTTGTTCATTGGTGACTTCTCCTACCAACCACAAAAGAATCTTGATTTGACTAACTGGAGATAGAAGTTGTTGGTTGCTATAACAACATGAGCATATCTGTTTGGTGCTCACATGATCCTTGTTCCAGTTTCTAAATATAAGCCAGATCTCACACAGTATATCTGATGCCATGGAAACCAAATGTTCTATAAAGATGCATGAAAGAACTAAAATTTGAACTCGAGGAAAATTTAGGGTGGTGGGAGATGACTTGAGCACAGCTAGTACAGCCTTGCCTTGTTCTTCACTTTGTTTTGGGCCAAAAAAATGTTTCTGGGGCTTTTGGTTACTCATGAATACCTTCCATTGGTCCATAGGGGCTGTGGCAGCTCATTGGTTAAGAAGCTTGCCTTGTTAGCTGGAAGCCTGACAGGTCAGGAGTTTGAGACCTGAATACTGCATGACAGATTGAGTGTCCGTCTCTGTCCTAGCTCTTGGGGACATGAAAGGAGCCTCATTTGGGCATTGTCTGAGCGGATACTGCATAATAGGCTTGCTCAAAGTGTATCTTTTCTGCTCTTGCTGCCTGAGCTTCTCTCTATCTAACAATGCTAAGAAGTGGAACGTGTGTCTTCTGCTTGTAAAGCATGTGGTCTGTCAGGAAGCTTTTCTACCACAGCCCATTAGCTGCTCTTGGAATGTATAAATTGCAGAAGAAATGTTCAGTTTTACAGTCCAGGTGCCTCCTTTTTGGGTCTCTAACCGAATGGCTTACATCATTTATGTTGTTCTGTTCCATATGGAGGGAGTTAATGGGAAGCGACTTTATCATGTGAAGTTTTTTTAATTAAAAAGAAAAAAAGAAAGCCCTATATGTACCCGTATTTGCCAGCGTATAAGACGACTGGGCGTATAAGATGACCCCCCAACATTTCCACTCAAAATATAGTTTGTTATATACTCGCCGTATAAGACTACCCCCTCTTCCACACACCTTCCACACACCAAATAAAACATAAAAGAACATCAGATTTGATTTCAACATCTCTCTGTGGCTGGCACTAGTGCGCAAGTACACATGTGCAAGCTCTGCGTAGAGAAGGGGTAGGGCAGAGCGCCGCTGCTTCCCGCCGAGCAGAACAGGCCGGTCACGCCGAAAAGGCTGGCACCCCTGTCTCGCTGCTGATGCTCGCCGCAGCCACGCTGGATACCGCGCGATACTGGATGGTATGTAAAATGAGGTGGGCGGGCATCGGGAGGCCACTATGGGCAGCTATGTTTATCCCAACTGAAGTGCACCCAGCGTATAAGACGACCCCCCCCTTGGAGGCATGTTTTTCAGGGGGGGGGAAAGTAGTCTTATACGCCAGCAAATACTGTAATAATAATATACTGGAGGCCTGTTGTGAAGAACACAACAAGAATGTACTGGATCAAACCAAAGTCATATATGTAGTTTGGATTTTGTACACACAGCAGCCACTTTAATGTCAATGGGATGCCTGCTGGTATAACCCGATGGGAATAATAACCTTCCCTGCTTCATCCCCCATCCACTGGTCCTTGACAGGTATTTGACCTCAGATAGAGAGGGTAATATGTAGTTCTCATGGCTACTAGCTTCTGATAGCTTTTGTCCTCCATTACAGTTCCAGAAGTTTGACAGTGTACTGTGTAAAGAAGGTCTCCCTTTTATTTGTTTCCCTTAGGGAAACATTGGTTGTAATGAGTTTGAAAGGAGGAAGGGGCTGCCCTCAAGTACAATTTTTGGCAGCACCATCAAAGTTCACCCAAACTTCCCCTGGCTTTCAGGGACTTGTCTGCAGCATGCATTTTGATCTAGGTATAGTTTCAGTATGTGTATGTGTACAGTCATGGATTGACCATGTTATAGACTTCCCTAATACAGTTGTACCTAGCTTAAAGAGCATAATGTGTTCCACAGGATTGCTCTTTAAGCGAGTTTGCTCTCTAAGCGAAACACCATTGTAAGTGACCAGTTGTGACTTCTGGTGGTGGTGGTAGGGGATTGCAAACCCCGTTTTATTACGAGAGTTTTTGGTTGGTTTTATTTGTTAAGTGAAGCAAGCATTCAGAGCAAATTCTGCTCTTTAAGTGAGGCACTCTTTATGCAAGGTTTGACTGTATAGGTACATCATCTTCTCTTTAGGATATCTGTAGAAATTGATGGCCAAGAGTGGGCAGGTATTATTTTAACTCACTGAAAGGCATATCTGAAAAAAAAAAATATCTGAGAATCAGACACATTGGTAGAAAGTAGTAGAAATCTCTGAGTGAAAAAGGCAGATAGGTGTGTACATTTCCCTTTTGCTGAACTATTAAGATATGCATATGCAGCTGGTCTGCAAGAATTGCTTTAGGCACTAGGGAGCTATTGATAAACTACACCTGACACTGAATGGACATTAACAGGGAACAATACATAGTCCCTCTCTAAGGTACCTGTTTTATACTTGAATGATTTATTTGTTCCAAACACCTGTTCTTTGTGCTTATCCATACATCCTTGGTTGTAAACACCCCTTAGTAATGTATCTAAAACTCACAGGATAGTATCTGATGAACTTATGCAGAACGGAGGGTTTATTTTTACTTATTTTTATATTTTAGACTTATACCTTGCCCCACTCGCATATAGCGATTCTGGGCGGCTTACAGGAATGCAAAATATACAGTTACACAATCATAATAACATCATACATAGATCACAGGTAAACACCCAAATACAATAAATGCACAGCAATACAATATATATATTATAGTATATACAACCAGTATAGTAACACAGAATGGCATTGTGTGACAATTGCTGTTTTGCAAGTCGTGATATACATGATAACCCCTCCCTCTTTGTACAGTGACTGTTTTTGTGCAAGGAGATTGATCCCATCTGAACCACACTGGCCTTCTGCTCAGTGGGAGACTTCATACATTAAGTTGTAATTGTATCTGTGATTATCCACAAGTCAGGGTTTCCTGACTCAATGTTGCAGAAGGTCTGAGATTAGTATTAAAACCCCATGCAGTATACGTCTAGGTTTGTTTGTTAATTTGGATTTCAGTTCTAGCAAACTTTCAGGACCTATAGGCTTGCCAGTAAAGAGTGTGCAATGCATTCCTGTTGTAGGCACAAGTGACCTGAATGGACAGATGTTTCCTCTTTTTGGACCCCTCTTTTCTTGTGGGAGTTTCCTGCAGTCTGCAAATGAGAAGTGGGTTTTTTCTCTATTGAGTAAGGCTTGAACTTTCACCTTGGAAGGGTCATCCTTTCCAGGGTGCAGCAGGAAGCCACGTGTGGCTGTTTCCATCTGCAGTATTAGTTTAAGATTCATCATATGCAGTGTTAGTCATTTTCAAGGGTTCCTTGACTGGATGTTTGTAGTGTGACTCAACAAAGAAACAGCTGTGTGAAAAGATATAATTTTCACCAACAGAAGTTTGCAATGTATATTTTCAATGTTTCTGGCCAGTGTTGACTTTGTTAGGAAGACATACAAGTCAAACTCGTTAGGCCAGGGGTGCCGAAACATTTTGGGCTGTGTGCTGGTTAAATGGTCACGTGATCCCTCCCACCCAGACGCATGGTAAAACGTGCATGCATGTGCACAGGATGTGCCTGCATATGTGCAGAACGCTGCTGTAAATGACCTGCGGCTATTGTGAATGTGTTTACGACAGTCGTGAGTCATTTACAACAGTTTTATGCACATGCACATTTTACTTTTGCTTCAGGGAGTGGCGAGGGTGCTGTTGGCTGGATTAATTGGCACCATGGGCTGGATCCGGCCCACAGGCCATAGTTTGGGCACCCCTGCTTTAGGCCAAAGACAATTCTGTACTTCCTAGGCAAAGATCATTTAGAATTACAGTCAAACCTCGCATAAAGAGCGCTTCGCTTAAAGAGTAATTCGCTTAAAGAGCAGAATTTTCTCTGAATGTTCACTTCCCTTAACAAATAAAACCAACCCAAAACTCGCTTAACAAATAAATTGGGGTTCGCAACCCCCCCCCCCCAATTGGCCATTTACAATGGTGTTTCGCTTAAAGAGCAAACTCACTTAAAGAGCAATCCTGTGGAATGCATTATGCTCTTTAAGCAAGGTATAACTGTACTTAATTTTCAACATTAATGTTATAACTTAAGCTGAGTTTTCTCCCAAGGGGTGTGTGTGTGTGTGTGAGAGAGAGAGAGAGTGAGTGAGTGAGTGAGAGAGAGAGAGAGAGAGAGAGAGAGAGAGAGAGAGAGAGAGAGGATGATATGAAAGATGTTAATCTGTGTATAGGCCAAATGTGAAACTGCCAAAATGAAGGACCTTTTGGTGAGTTCATTCCGCAGCTCCTTTCACCTGACCTAGTGTGAGAAAGATTAACCGGCAACACAAGGTTGCCATTACCAGAGTACAGTATGTCCGATTGTGGTTCGAAAATATCACAATCTTCGAGGAGGTTCTTTGACACATTGAGGATAGCCAGTATGTTTTTTTTAAAAGGAGGGCAATCTTTTAGGATAATAGAATTAGTATAATTTTACTACTCCATTTGAGGACCTTTGTTTTTTGGGAGGGGTTGGATAATGGAGATTACTGTATCTTCATCACAGCCCTATCAGTGGCATTCGGCAGAGAGCTGTAAAGACTGCTCCATTGTCACCTCATGAACTCCAATTAGGAAGCAGAAAATTGAAACTTGGGCCTGTCTTGTCAAAGAAACTTCATTCAGTGCTTCACTGTGGCTCCTTTTTACAGCCTGTACTTCAAATTCAAAGCGTACAGTAAACAAGCCAAGGCCAGTGGTAGCATTGCTTCTAGAACAGGGTTTCTCAATGTTTTCCAGCTGTGGGCCAGACCATGCCCCCTCAGACAGATGAGCAGGCCGGACTGGTGCTGTAAAACGCATCTGCAGCTGTCATGAATGCATATATGACGACTGCACACCCCTTTACGGTGGCAGTGGTGGCGGTGGTAACAGCTGGAGTGAGTTTGGGGGCCAGATTACGGTATTTGGTGCCATGGGCCTGATTTGGCCAATGGGCTGTAGGTTGCGAACTCGTGTTCTAAAAGAAGCATTCAAATTTTGCTGTTTCTGCAAACTTATCCTTCCCCCCAAAGATCACAATCACTCCCTGAGTCAGCAACTTTACCCCAAACGCTCCCTCTTTACTAGCAATCACAAATTTCTGTCTTGTTTTGTGTATTAGCAACACCATTCTTACCTGTTCAAAATGACACTCCATTTCTTTTCACCATTTTCTTTAAGTGCATCCTCAGAAAATCTGTTGTTTCTAACAGATTTTCTAAATAAATCTGATTTCTCTGTGACACTCCAGATCTATTTTATCCTCCAGTGTTCCCATCCATTCAGTTGTCCTTCAATATGGGCACATCTGTTGTACTTTGCCCTTTTCTGCCTGAGGTGCAGTCGCTTTAGAAGTCTGAGGCTGCATTTTCCCAACTCCTATTTCTTTACTGAGAATCCCCTTTAATGCCCTAGAATGGCCAATTTTTTATTTTAAAAAATCACAATTTGAGGGTGTATCAAGTGGCTAATAATTGGCTTCCTCCCACACCCTGGAGGACACACGGTAACCTTTTGAGCCACTTTTTGAACATCTATGGCATAATTCCTCCTTCTGTAACCCCTCCTCTGTTTCCCATCTTTCCACCTTCTCTGTACTCTCCAAGCAGTCAAGAGGCCATTTACTATCCAAGGAAGATGGAAGTTGGCATGGACAGGTGCAATCCTGATGGAAGGCAGCAAACAAACTGTGGACCAGAACAGGTTAGAGAGAACATTTTAGTCAAACAAGTGATGCAGTGCAGAGAGTTATGCATCAGACCCCATTGCAGGTTTAATTCTCCCTATTGGTACCATATTGCTGACTCTTGCTGGAAACCTTAACAATTATCTGAAGAGGGTGTAATTAATATACATCTTCAGCAGCAGTAAAAACAGAACAAAAACATTGTACCACATTTAAGACAAGGACGTTTATTTTCTTATGAACCTTCATGGGTTACAGGTGATTTTTTTTTAGATACATACTATGACAATCTGCTGTAGAATGTACAGAGTCATTGAAATGCTCTCTCCATTAATTACTAATTTTCCCATATAGTTTAATTTGGTGAAAGGATTTGCTAAAACACAAAGGATAAGATAATTAACATGCAGCAACAGTGGTTAATGTTATTCCTTTCCTTTCACAAGAAAACCTGATTTGCAGTTAATACTATTGAAATAAAGAACAGCACAAATGTTTTTAAAACACCACACACAGTTGTTTTAAACATCTGGTGCAGAAACGACCACAATGAGAGTGCCAAGTGAGTCCTAGGTACTGTCAGTGAGAAGGTCTTCCCTCTGTAGTAACCACATGTCTCCATTTCTCTTGGTTGGAGCATAGAGAGGAGAGCCTCCTCTAAAGAGGTCTCCATCTCTAGATGGATATTTACATCCTGTTTGGCTTAGTGAAGTAACACTGGCAAGTTACAGCAGAAGTCATTTAAATGTAATTGCATGTACCCATGTTGACCTGGTTGATGATGCTCCAGAGCTTGACTATGTTGCTTGAACAGGGGTGGCACCCAAGTTTGTTGGAAGAGCTAACCTGGAAGGTTTTGGTGTGCTGTTTTCAGTGGCACATTGCTGCTGGCAAGTTGCACCTTCATGTTGCAGGACCGTTCATAAGGCAGGGCAGCCTTGTCTTGTAGTGGTTCTATAATTTCTTGTAACTATTCAAGATTGATTCATGTGTGCCATGGGTGATGGCTCTGAGATCATAGTGTGTGGGTAACTTCATGGCATGATGGGATCCACCTTAAACAAAATCACGCCAGTGACTTTTTCCTGTTTTATGTATTGTTTTAAAATATTTCAAATTATTTAAACTGTTTAAGTAATTAAAAATTGTTAGGTCATGTTTTACTCTGGAACTTCCACTGTTAGCTTGTTGGAAAGAGCACAGAATGTAAATCTTTTTATAAACAAATGAGAAGTGGTGATGTGAATCCATATTAAGCAATTAATGTGAAAAAAGATATTGAAGAATATTTTGTATTACACATTTAATTGGACATTTCCTTTCTTATGGTGTAACATTTGTTTTTGAGCTGTTGTAGATGATCTACTCTATACAGTGAAAACCAAGTTGATTAGTTTTTAACTTGATCTCCCCGAAGTAACCAGAGCAAGTATGCTGCCTCCAACTACATGAACTATTTAATCTGTAGGAATGAGCCATATTGAAAGCCATTTCGCATGACCTCAGTGGCTTGGTGACAAAGTGATTGTGTATTGATTCAGTTCATACAACTTTCAAGTTGCTTCTCTTACCCAAATGTCACAGTGCATTCAACGTGATATGTAGACAGCGAAAAGAACATCACTCCACTCAGAACACTGAACGCTTGATACAACTAGGGGAGGAGAAGGCCTGGTTTAAACTTAGTGAACTGTTGGTTTCAAAGTGAATTTCCTTTGGGAAAAATTGTCAGTAATGCTAAGGTGATGTTACAAATACCTGCACATCTTTTAAGTATTAGAAATTCCGGGATTTTTGATATTATATTGCAATTAAGCCTGAGATTGTCTCCCAATCACTGCCCCAGTTCTGTAGCATATTTGGAATTCTCTACATGTAGTATGGATTATCAGCATCCTGTTGTTGCGGATATCAATAGCAGTGTCAAGATTTGGACAGCTGCTATAATACAATGCACTTCTAATACAGTTGAACTATACCTCAGATGTTATTGTAACCTGTCTGCTTGTGTTTTTTCACTGTGAGCCTTCATTACATTCTTTGTAATAAAAGTCAAAGTATTTTTTGTGCTATAGGAAAGACCAATAAATTGTAAAGGGGTGAGATGTGAGATATACAGTAATACCTCGGTAACGTTTACCTCGGATAACGCTAAAATCACATAACATTAAGTAATCTGGGGAGGAGAATTGGATCGAATAACGTTAAGGTCCTATGGGATGTATCGGATAACAACCGCTAAAGCCTGTGCGGTTACAATGTATCTCTGTGGAGCTTTAACGTTATCCGATCCATCCCATAGGATTTTAACATGCATCGGATAACACTAAAAATCGGATAACACCAAGACTTGTGGAACCAAGTCTTAGCGTTATCCGAGGTATTACTGTACCCTCATTTTTTCTGTGCTGTGCCAAATGGTCTTCTAACATTTCTTCATGAAACTGGTGAATTTGCTGGGCATTTGATGTTTGCTTATGTCTTACTATTCTTTGCAATGAGTCTCAAATATATTTAGCCTCATCAGGGAATGAACTTTCATCACTTTTTTTTCTCATGGATTCCTACCTGGATTCTAACCAATGAGAGATACTGTTGTGAATATCAAAGCACCATGGTACCAATTAATGTTAGCCATAAGGTGATATTATCAGGCTTAATTCAGAGTGAGAGCAGAAAGTAGTGCAGTCTGGTCAGATGCTTTGGAGGAAGTTGTGCTCCAAACACTTTTGCCCTTGTTCACATCTCCATCCTGGAAAACTGCTGAAAGGAAAGGCTAGGCTTTTTAAGGGGGAGGGGGAGTGTTCTTGTTCCTCTACTTAGGATCACTACCAATAAGTGCAAGTCATTTTGTTGTGATGAACATACTTCACACACAACATGGGTGTTAAACACAAGCTCTTTGCCCCAGTTAGAACATGTGTGGCAACAGCAGCATCAAGAGGCAGTTTCTGGCCTGCCAATCTCTTAGCTTGAAGGACTTGCCAAACTCCAAACAGAACAGGGTTAGGATAGTGGTTAATCCTTGCTAGGAGAAAAAGGATGAAGACCTGATAGAAGATCCAGGAAGTTCCCGGGGGATGGACATTAAGACAGAACTGGCTTTCCTGATCCTGAGAAGAATCAAAAGATATGCCAAAGTGACTGCCAAACCAGGTGACTAAAGGAAGATAGTGGTCCTTACTCTGGGCTATTCTGTCTGCCTCTTTCAGTAGATCTTCCACGTATCATTCGGCTGTGATTGCTGAGAGATCCACCCGGGATGCCGTTACACAATGTTGTTGTTTGAGCTACAGCTGCCAGTGTCAATGAGAGGAGAATTGCATGTGTTGGGGTTAAGAACTAGTAGTTTCTGGCCAGTGGCACTCTGAGAAGTTCAAGTGAATAGAGGAGTGGATAGAAAGTACAGGGAGTTTGGTTGTGTAGGCAGAAGGTGGAGGAGGCACAGTTTCCCTGGAAGGATTCAAGACTTTAGTAAGGAACACACATATAATAGGCAGCAATGATTGTGAACGACAACATTCTCAGTAGCTGCAATAAGGTAATATTAACATGTTCTTGGGGTTCTGCCCACTTACAACAGAATTCAAGGATGAGAATGACTTTAATGTCCCCGTTCTGGAGAGCTGCCCCAGATCTATTTCTGCCAGTCCCAGATTCTTCCTTTGGACATCTGGTCGTGTGATTTTGTGCTTCATTTTTGTAGCACTGGATGTAGGCTGGGTCAATCTCTGTACAAAGAGTTGACTTGATATGAGTTCAGGGGGAAAAGTTGCCCATTGAGAGATAGAAAAAGGGACACAGAAGGTCAAAGAGGCTGGGACTGAATCAAACTGCAAGTTTGACAAAGCCATCCTTGTTTCTCCCCATCTCTGCACTGGGAGTATTTTGGTCAGTGGTACAGACTCTTGCTTTGTGCTATCTGTCACCTACACAGACATTTGGAAGCTGGCAAGGAAACAGGCTTTCCATATGTTTCACAGCAGAGAAGCATGTAAAATGAAACTGCTGAATGCCCAAAGAACAAGGGAAGTACTAAAGTGTGTTGGCACACAAAGAGACGCCCCTTGCACTGGTTGCTCTTCCTGCGAGTTTTTCACTGGGCTCTGGCTCGTTACGTCCACATAACGAACAGAGCAGGCGGTGGGTAATCTACCTTTTCTAACGAAAGGAGAACAAGTATTAATCAAGCTCTGAGTTGGGACTTAAATACTGCAAGAGATTTGGCAAAAAAGCACCCATGGTAAGAAGTCATTATTTAGTCCCAAACAAGATCATTGGGAATTCAATGTTTTTGTATGTCTTTCAAGATGGTTTACATTTTGGGTTTAGAAGCTTAGTCATAATTATATTTTTGGTTACTTCTTTTCTTTGAGTTTTCTTTGATGCTGTGTGAGTCTGGGAAATGCAGGATCAAGGTCTAAGAGACTCAGGGTTGTAAAACTCTTAGTGGTTTGACTGAAACAAATCAGTATGTCAGAAGGGGCAGGAAGTAGCAATTTTGTTAATTGTTAAAGAGTGTTTTAAAAAGAAAAAGGAAGGCATGTTTCAGGTGTCTTTAATTAACGTGCCTATTAGAATGCTGCTGATCAAGCACTGCCACAAGAGGAATCCCTGACCAAAACAGCAGAGGATCTTTGTAAATCAAAAGGTGGAGAAATTATTGGAAGTATATACAGTATGTATGTGTGTGTGTCTTTGGGAAAATGCAACAAATTTTAGGGCAAATAGTTTTGATTGCAGGAAGCTGATGAGCCTGATTAAAAGGGAAAATGTTAAATTTGTCTGTGCAGAACAACCAACATGGGAGCTGTGTGTTTCAGTGCAGCAGGATTCATAATCTATATCGGGGGTCCCAAACTACAGCCCACAGGCCAGATCCGCCGCCGCCGCGCCCCCCCCCATGCCAATTCATCTGGCCCACAAAGCCCTCACCGCTCCTGGAAGTGGAAGTAAAACATACCTATAGAGGCACGTTTTACTTCTACTTTCAGGAGTGACGAGGGCTTTGGGGGCCAGATGATTTGGCATCAGGGGCCAAATCTGGCCCCTGGGCCATAGTGACCAGCTCCCTGAACCATGTAACCTGCCTGTGGCCCCAAAAGTTTGGGCACCCCTAATCTATGTATTTATGAACAAGACACTAAATACGTGGATTGGAGCAGTCTGGCAATGCATTACAGGGGCTTTATCGTCTGAAGTAGGTGATGGTATATCTCAATGCTTATATGTGTCAGTTTACTGTAGGAAACATCTTTTTGCAGAAACAAATATTCAGGGATTAAGTCCAGATACTTTAAATAAGTTTGCAAAACTGTAGAATGAGTACATTTTTTGAGTTTAATCTTTGGTGCAGAATACAAAAGGGAAGGCAAAGGTTGGGGCAGAGAATTAAATGGCATCCAACAGTGGGCATTATCCTGTTATATAACTTTACACTGCTATGACCAAATCAGATGTTGGAAACAATTAATTTAAACCCATGGAAAATTTCCTGTCTCTCATCTTCAGGTTCTAAGGGTCCTCAGGGCTCCCTTTTGTCCTGTGGAAGTATTTAGGAGCCTTAAGACATTCTGGAGAAAGAAGCAAAAATATCACCCTGTGCCTGGGATGTGGTGAAGATTCAGTGGTCACTTTTTACTATTGATGCCCTCTTCCCCCTCTCCATGTCCTAAGGCTCCCAAAGGCTTTTCCAATGGAAAAAAAGGAACCCTAGGAAGCTGAAATGGTGGGATAGAAGACTTTACATGTGTTTAAGTCAAATATTTCCAACACCTGATCTGGGTTACAGTGGCATAAAATTATGCCAGCAGGCATTTGCCCATTGTGTTCACATAAACAAGGATCCACTGCTTTGATTGTTCCCTTTTGCTTCTAGTTTTTGAGAAGTTTATCATGTTCTCTCATGACCGGCAGCTTCCTGACTTGTTTCTGGGTGTTGTTAGGAGAGAGCTAGAGGCAAGAAGTTGTCCACTGTTAAGTGCTACGCTAGACCAAATCATATAGGAAAATTATTCTTATATATATTTTAGCCACTCCCTCTGAGAATGGAAATACATAAGCAGTACTTACCATGTGTTCCTGCAGAGCCCAGGATTGTCATAGTGTGTTTATGTGCTCGAGGACATGTGATCTGCAGAGACAAACTAGACTCAGTCTTTGAAGAGATGATACATTAGTCTCAACTGCTCTGTTAAACATCTGGATAAAGCTGTGCATGCAACTGAACCATCAGAATGTCCCAAAGAATAAATTACCTTGACACTGCCAATTGAAAATTTCACCACAAATTTATATCCCTGAGTCACAAACTTTTCTAGCCTGTTAAAGTCTGCCTTTTGTCTCAACCTTTCTGAGGGTACTTCAGCCAAATGTGTGTCTATCCTTAAGGGACTAAATTACGCCTAAAACTTTCCATATATCTGGAGAGCGCTTGTCTCACCAAGCAGAACTCCTGATGGTTTAGACTTGGAACTGATTTTCAAAACTACATCTCAACTCCAGATCATTTGAGTATGTTTATGTATTATACATGCTTGTCTGAGCATGTACCAGATGTGTTTCCTATACTGCTGAGTAGCCAGTGCCAGCTTTCCTATGAAGGACTGGACGATAAGGCCCCTAGGTTACTGTGGCTGGTACGTGACATTCCAGAGAGAACTACATGTCTTGTTACATGTAATACCCCCAATATAGCAGTACAATTGTGTGCCTGGATTCCTTCTTAAATTTAAATTTGCTATACGTTTGTTTGTAAGTTGTGCACAATTTCTATAACACTCTCTGAAACTCCCAATTATTTTCTCCAGCCTGGTTGATATATACAGTTCAGTTGTTTGGCAAGCATTAGGAGTCCCCATGTGGTGTTCTGGTAAAAAGCAATGTATGTACATATTGGGTGTGTGTGACAAGAAACATTTATACAGAAAGCTAGATTGTTCATTTTTTGTATGTACACAGATGAGTTCTGGCAGAGGGTGCAAAATTACTATTACTAAATAAACTGGCAAGGATTTATGTTCAGTCCTGTAACTGGCCTGTGAGATGGATGGGACAAATGAAGACAGCCACAACTTTCAATATGGAAAATGTGAGCAGGGCTGTAAATCATAAGGCCTTGAGTGACTACTGATTTGTATGGTCACAATAACTCTGAAGCAACTTGATCATGTGTAACAACAAACTGACCTGCTCAAGAGCTTATATATAGATCTTTGTGACCCGTTGGAGGTACAGAAATACACAGTGGTTAGTTAGTATATTAGGTGGTAGGTCACCATTGCTTGAAAGCCAGTCGTATCTGACTCTAGGGTTCAGTGCTCATCTCTGTTTATAGCTGAAGAGTCAGCACTGTCGGCATTTGCAGACGTCTCTGTGGAGATGCCTAGACACCGGAGAGCGCGGAACACTTTTTACCTTCCCACCAAAGTGATCCCTATTTATCTACTTTGCAATTTCTTGCTTTCAAACTGCTAGGTTGGCAGGAGTTGGGACAGAGACGGGAGCTCATTCTGTCGTACAGTATTCGGGTATTGAATTGCAGACCTGCCGCCCTTCCAGTCAGTGTCTTAACCACTTGAGCCATATTAGATATACAGTCAAACCTTGCATAAAGAGCGCCTTGCTTAAAGAGCAGAATTTTCTCTGAATGTTTGCTTCGCTTAACAAATAAAACCAACCAAAAACTCGCTTAACAAATAAATCAGGGTTCAAAATCCCTCCCACCAGAAGTCACAATTGGTCACTTACAATGGTGTTTCGCTTAAAGAGCAAACTCGCTTAAAGATCAATCCTGTGGGACACATTAAGCGAGGTACAACTGTACAGTAATTGCAAATCAGTGTGGCTTTTTATACTTTATAATGACATAAGAGCCCTGACGTATATTCAGATTTATTCGCGTGAAGCTTTTTCTCTGTAAACTGCCAAATTGTTAGTAAACAGATGCAACATAATTATTGTGGCATTACACAATTGATAATGAGTTTATCTGTCAGATACTACACTTAGCAATTACACATGATGTTCTAAATTTTTAAGTTAATTTTATTACTTAATTAATTTTATTAATTAGATGTTTACATTCTAGCTCTCATGATGTTGTGAAATCTCCAAGGGCCCCTGAAGCACTTAGCCTTTACCTCTGTTATTAAAGGCATTTGTATGTCTATGTTAATTATTAATCTGTTTAACACATTTACCACTATTTTTTCCACAACTAAAATATTACATTTACTTCTTACAATAAAAAAAAAAACACAATACAAAATGAGAAACTATTTTAAATCATCCATAAAAACCAAAGTTAAAAGAACAGTGTAAATTGTAACACCAGTTTAAGGATAAGTTAGACAAGCCAACAAACTCAAAATTAAAGTGGTGCCAAACCAAAGAAAGACTGGAACTCAAATGTCTTTTAGTCTGAAGAATACAAAGATGAACCAAAGGTTTCTCTTCCCTACTTGTGCCTAATGGTGCAGCAGTGAGCAGAGCCTCATAGCAGATTCCTAGGCTATTCTTGTATGAATCTATCAACTAACTATGGTCCAACATGTTTATAGGATGGTTTAAAAGTAAAATAATAAGTTGAGTGCTTAGCTCTCTGGTGTCCTGGATGCTCATTAAATTGTCAAAAACACACTGAGTAGCTTGTGCTGCCAATATTATAGTGGGCTGGTATGCCCTGAATGCCTAAGCTAAATGTACCTTTACACTCAACAAATCCCTGTCCAGCAGGGTCTGAACAAGGGAACAGATACAGTCATACCTCGCATAACAAATTCAATTCGTTCTGTGAGGCTGCTTGTTATGCAAGTTTTTCGCTATGCGAGTCAGACTCGCATAACGAATTTTTCACTATATGAGTCGGACTTTCCCTATAGAAAAACTCGCGTAACAAGCGTTTCAAGGGGAAAAACAAACATAGCGAAAAATTTTCACTATGTGAGTTTTCCCCATAGAAAAGCTCATTATGCAAGTTTTTCCATAGGGAAAAGCCCGACTCGCCTAGTGAAAAATTCGTTATGCGAGTTGGACCACTTAGCAAAAAACTTGCTCGTTATCCGAGTTTTTCGTTAAGCGAAACGCTTGTTATGCGAGGTTTGACTGTACTTCAGTAAACAATGAAAACAAATATATATATATTGGATCGAGTGTATCCTAGAAAAGCCACAACTATTTAGCATAGCAGAGAGAGGGTGTGTGTGTGTGTTCTTCCTGTGTATGAATGTGGTTGAGATAGGCAACATTTTGAGCTACTTGAGTAACAGTCATCTCTACTTGTAGTTACAGAATGGAAGACAGTCCATGTACCGGGTGGGGATGAGTGAACTCAGATGATGTTTTCAACCTAAGCTTTCTATTTCTTCCATTCCCTCCTCATGGTTTTTAAGCTGTTAACCAGGATTTATTCTTGAAAAATAACTGTAACACTAATATTCCTGCTTCAGCTGCTACTAGCTGATTTATGTGATGAGGACCAAGAAGAACAAGACTCCAAATTCCAGTCAAGATGGAGTAGTTCATCAAGGCCAGAGTAATGGGTACATCCATGGGAGAAAGCTCGGGCTTAACTGAGCTCTGAGTTTCCTCAGTGGAGAAATGACAGTGGGATGTAGCCTTGGTCACAGAGGCTGACTGGAATTCTTTCCAAGTGCCTGGCTCAAGTGTAGTATCCCAAACACCTGGTAATACAACAACTATATTGTAGATGGGAAGAGCAAGAGATTCTGTGTACAGTGCATACTTTTATAATGAGTAATGCTGCTACATGATTGTGTTAATGAAGCCAAAGAGCCTTTAATGCTCCATCTCTGCTATACTTTTGTTGATCTACTACTTTATGAAACTTCTTTCCCTGCAGTATATTGTTGGAACAGGGCTGGGCTCAAACATACGTCACCCTTGACTGATCGGGGAAGAGCTAGCTCTGAGATTCCCAGCTGTGTATACATGGCCAAAAGCTATTCATGCACAGCTGCTTGTCGTCATCCTGGATCACTGCCTGGCCATCCCTCTGCTTTGCAATGTGTGTTTCTATTCTAGCCACTGGAGTTGCATAAGAAAGCTATGGGACAATGAGCTGGAAATTAATTAGGTTGTCTCCTCCACTTCTTTTTTAACCGAAAGGAAGGCGATGCCTCACTCTGTCTCCATTTGATCAGGTTTAGGTAATGCATGGGTAGTTACAAATCTGGGGCAGGGCGATTGTTATTAATCTCAAGCAGGCAATATATAGGTCTCCTCTCAGCCGTAAGTGGTTATCTTAATTGCAGTTCTTTGGCCTTTTGCCATACAAGTGTGTCTCTCCATCCATCTTCCCTGGTTGATGGTATAGTTGTATAATTCTGTTGCCCATCAGTTAGTAGGTCTCATACCTTTTGTTGCAGCTGACTTTAGTCCCCACTTCTTCATCACTTCTGTCTTCCATGCCATGTCTGTACTCTTTCCCCTTTGCATTCTTCAGTAACAAAATTTTTGTGGCAGATAAGAGATTTCACTCCAAAATGATGTAGGGACGGACCTTTGCCACGAGGGTCTCATGGTTCTTTGTAGTTTTAATTTGGAGCTGAAGCCTGATAATAAATTATTTCATTGCCTCTGCTTTGGCATTTTAAAGACTTGTGTTGTCACTTTGTTTTGTTTTTTGTTTACTTCTGAACTGATAATTGAATGCTGCAAGGTGGGCTCTGTGTTGGTGTTTCATTTGGGGGAGGCTAGAACAAAATATTTGGTTCACATAGGGAATATCATTTCAATAATTTTTGAAAAGCCCTAGAACAAAAAGTCCTTTATGGGTTGCTTTCAATTTCTAGTTAAGTGCTGTGAAGTTGAAACTGACTTATGGCGACCCTAAGAGGACTTTTAAGGTATGTGAGGTAGTTTAGGAGTAGTTTTACCAGTTCCACTCCACCAGTGAGCTTCCATGGCTGAGTGGGGATTTGAACTCAGGTCTCCTGAGCCCTAATTCATCTCTCTGTCCACTACATCACATTGGGTACCTGCTTTCCATACCCACCACAAATGACGAGCAGAATTCATGTTTCACAGATAGTAACTGAGTCCTATTGAATGTTTGTTTGTAAAAACATTTTCCCTTGTGTATTGAATTTTTCACCTTTGCTAGGATTTTTTAAAACCATGCTTGACCTTGTAAACATTTATTGTAAGTGTTAAAAACACAGATAGCTCATGAAATGACCATACAGAGCACCTTAGTTGTATTAATATTCCTCTTTGCAGTTATAGTACAGCTTGTTTCTCTTTTCCAGAAGTAATGATGTGGTAACATGCAGGATTGCCAAAGGTACCCATACAGGCTTGACTGCATTCTTCTGTCTTCCGTGCCCTTGAGGGAATGTCTGTGTTTTTTTAAAGATGTTAGCCAGAATACATTTCCCAGTTGGAAGATAATAAGATAGTGGTGGTGTTTGGGTTCTTAGCAGTGCTTTCCTCTTTGGTTTTTACACCCTGCTCTCAGGAACTCTTTAAGTAATGCCTCATAATTTTACACTATGCTTCTTTTGTTAATTAAAAAAAATATTCTCTGAAAACCAGTTTAACAGACTTGTTCTGTTGTTCTTGTCTGCAGAAGCCTAGGAAGGTCGTTCCTCAAGTTGGAGAAGACTCTCAAAATGGCCATCTCCCACCTGGCTGGCAGAGCTACGTGTCTCCCCAGGGACGCAGATACTACGTGAACACCTTCACCAATGGTAAGATTTCCCATATAGTGTTCTTCATTCATTTCAAAATGTGCACCTTTCCTGTCTTCTTGGAAAACTTAATGCACAGTTCAATAACAGTAATAGAGTAACAAATACAGGATATCCATGCTAAGTAAAACAAGGAAAATAAAGTGCCAAGTAAAATGAGACATGTATACAAATCAACCAAGCTACTTAGGTATTAATGTAGACAATCACTGGCCCCCAGCTCCCTCATCGAGCTTTTCTACTTCTTCTGTTTGCCCATCCTCCCTGGCACTTCCCATCTTTTTCCTGAAGACAAACACCCAAGTGGATGGAAGCAGGACCAGCCTCCCTCTTTTTCCTGGTATCCTCTCCACCTACTTCACTGTGATGATTTTCTTTTCCATGTTAACAAGGTGAAGGAGTGCGAACAATCTGAAGTTTGGCTCAATTCAGAATCGGGGAGAACAAACCACTCCACAGAGGGCTTATGTTTTTGAACTTCCCATCCCCATTTCAATTACTTGTTCCACACCTTTAAAAAAACCCAAATAGCACTGTGGCTTTTTAAAAAATGGAACCAAAGCTTTATACTCTTGGAACTTACAAATAGAAATCCGATGCCATTATAACCAGTCACAGCTATCCTTAAAACAGTCAGGTGAATAGCCTGACATTTCTACATTTTCTGGTTCAGATTTTAGGCCTCATCCCATTTCATGCCTGGGTTTCTTACACTTCTTTTGCTCTCAAGTGACCCAACATTTTAAATTTAAACTGCACAGAACAAAATGTTCAGGTTGGTTTGGAAGGATAACTCCAGGGAATGAAAGTTCCTAAAAGTTCAGAATAGTTCTTAAGTCAGTGAACATCAACTTGCACTAGCAGCTCTTTGCTGTTGTAATAGTGATGGCTTGCAGCCATCCTCAATACATTTTTGTGCTATTATGGGCAGAATTTAAAAGCTTGCAGTCCCTGGATACTCTTTCTCTCCGATCTTTCTTAAACTGGAGTTCATCTGCCTTCTTCTATTTTCATACTTTTTGTCTATTTGGTTTTTTTTAATGAATTTTGTTTCTGAAACTGTTGATGCTTGATCTACTTAGGAAAATGGGCCTGAATTGGACTTTTATTTGCTGCAGCTAGAATCCAGTGAAATGAACATGGAGCCTGAGCAGCAAATCTTTTGTGTGTTGTATCCCAGTTTTTCCAATATGCATATGTCATCAGTTCTTATTGCTAACACAGTGGCAACCTTGATGCTGGTGTATTTCAAGTTGTGCTAATGAGGCATAGTGTTCATAAAAGTCTTGCTTCAAATACCATATTGCTATTTCGCATCAGTTCCACCTTCCTTTTTCATAACTGTTACAAGGGTAGAACATGTGTCTGAACTCCCAGTGTTTGAAGAGTTACATAAATAACTAGGTTTCTTCCTTGTATCTCTATCGGTCAGAGAAGATGTTACACTGTGTTGTGTGTTTCCTCTTTGCTGAACCTTTGAAAATGCCCAAACCTGAAACTTAGAAGGGTACCTTAATGAGTACTATTTAATTCATTCCTTCTCTCAATCCAGCATCTGAATATTTGAGGCAACTATCACAATACAGTATGTGGCATTTGGCATTTTTCTTCCCCTTTGAAAATGGTTGTGGGAATAAGTGTATACCTGAACTGCACTAAATATAAAACTTGGTCCAGAACTTTTCATTCTGATATCTCTGTGTGTAGAAGAGTGGTCGTGTTATAAACGAGCAGAAGAACAAAACAAATGGGTTCGTTTTAAATAAGTTCCATTTTTCTTTGCCCTCAAACCAGTAGAGGGAACTCATGTTTCCCCCTTTAGCAAATTCCTAGGCCTGATAAAGATTTTGTGTGTGTGTGAGAACCATGACTGCCTCTTGAACTGTGCTTCAATTTCATGATTTTCCTCTGTGTATGTTGACATGTTTTTCTTGTTGTATTTTTCCATGTGTGTGTATTTGGTGTCTACAAATGTATATTACCGCTGTTTGTCTCTGGTACATTACAATCAAAAGAAAAGGTAGGAAACAAAGCCATAAAGCCAAATTAGCAAACATATAGGAAGCATGGGGACTGCAATGGCTCAAGTGGCTAAGACACTGACTGGAAGGCAGCAGGTCAGCACTTTGATACCTGAATACTGCAGGATGGAGTGAACTCCCGTCTCTGTCCCAGCTCCTGCCAACCTAGCAGTTCGAAAGCAAGAAAATGCAAGTAGATAAATAGGGTCCACTTTGGTGGGAAGGTAAATAGTGTTCCATGCACTCCAGTGTGTAGTCATGCCTGCCACATGACCACGGAAACATCTGCAAACATAGACAGCACTGGCTCTTCGGCTACGAAACAGAGATGTGCACTGAACCCTAGAGTCGGATATGACTGGCTTTCAAGCCAGGGTGACCTTTACCTTTATAGGAAGCATTGGAAAGTTGCTGTCTTATAGGCAATCTAATAAAAGTCTGTGCCCTCCCCATATTTTAATGTATTATTAAAAATACACAGTAACAGCCATATGATCTAGCTCATATGAAAGAGATGTGGAAGTAAAAAGGAATTAGGGAACAAGGCAACAGAAGAAACACTAGTGTGGCTGAAAAGGGAGTACATTTATCAGATGGTTAACAATTTGGTGTTACAGTCTGTGCAGGACAATACTTTGGTCTGATCTGGTGTTAGAAAGATTAGCTGACAAGGTTGCCACCCAGGGTATGCCTGACTGTATTCACACTGGCAAGGAACATCACTAACGAAGGATATAGGTGAGGAACTCAACCTCCCCTACATCACTTGGAGGACCCTGAATAGGCTGAGAGTCGGAGTCCCTAAATGTAAGACCAACATGCTCAAGTGGGGACTACTGGTGGACAACAACTGGCAGACAACAACACATGATGTGAATGTGGAAAGTTTCAGAATCCAGCTCATTTACTGGTCTGCCAAATACTGCCAGAAACATGCACTGATGAGGACCTAAATTTGGCCAAAGCCAAAGCCAAGAAAGTGGCTTCCTTTTGGCAGTCCAGGGTTTAATCGGGACACAAAAGAAGAATACAGTACTTTGATTTGTGGTAGATCCTATATAAATAGTTACCTGGCACCAGAAATCTAATACTTTTGAACATGTCAACCACATCTGTGTTAGTGTGCCTATTTCTCCACCACTTCTGCCAGCATTTGAGAGAGTGAGAGAGGCATTATTGCCAATTTTAGAGAACTTGAGCATACTTAGACTGGAGTCTAACATTTAAGGTAGCTCTCAAGAGAAAGGATCTCTATGCTGTACCTGAATGCTACACAGAAGAGCCAAGACACACTTTGGTAAAGAAGGGAAATCCACATCTTGAGATGATCACCATGAAAGGAATGATCAGGAGAATTCCTCTTAAAACCCTAGCATTGACAGGTAAAAAAAGAAGGCTATGTCCTGTTGGCCTGAAATAAGGAAAAATGTGAGCTCTGAGATCTTTCACAGTTAGAGAAGTATTTGTGAAATATGGCCTGTCCCTTAAAATAAAGGAGATTTGGAAAAACTGAGTTTCCTTCATGCCATTGCAGGAAATCTGTAATACCTCACCTATCCTTTCAATCTCAGTTCCCCATGGAAAACATTTGACTTTGTGTGTCAGGTAAAGCTTCATCAAAGTCGAAGTGATTGAGTGACTTGATCCCACTTAGCAAAAATATGGACTGCGCGCAAGCAGGATTTTTAACTCTGTCATAACAGGATGCAACTCACTATTTCACCATGCTGCCTTCCTGTGGCCAACTGTAACTGGCCTGTTTTCAGTACATTCAGGAAAGAAATGATACTTTCCAAACAGTGAGAATTTCTGCTTCATGTTCTGCCCATAGCAGCTACTCCTATACAGTGTTTCCACAATGTCACAATGCTTATGTTGTACATATGAAATAACCATTTGCCACTTTAAAGAACAGAGTTTCACAGGAATAAATCAGAATATCAATCAAGGAAGTTCGTCATTACCAAGTGTAAAAAACCATAGCAATTCACATTTGCAATCTGTGTCTATTGTACCAACCAACCTTTGCATCTTCCTCTCCCCCCATGTCTGAGGGGGTGTGTGATCTGGGGCCCAGCTTAAAAGGTCAACAACCCCTGATTTAAAGTAAAAGAATAAAATGCGGAAACTTAACTAAAATTATTTAAAATTTAAATAAGCACACATTTTCAAGGAACCATAGATTCTTGAATTGACATCTGCCACACCTAACTGGTTAAAATAATATCTTCTTCTTTTTCATGGAATTCTTAACAGTCCTACAACTCTCTTGAAATTTTTTTATTCCTACCTCCTTTCCAGTCTGGGAACCAGTATTCCAGCTAAATTCTTCCTGGATATGTCTGTCACTATTTCAGGCTTATAGATCTGGCTCTTCTCAAATGTATAAAATGGAAGGACATGAAACCATTGATTGATTATTGATGGCCACTACATTTGATTTTCATGCTGTATTTTTAAAGGGCAAGGCATCAGACATGGGTCCCTTTTATCTATGTATAGGTTATTTCTGTAAATAGAACATAGCATAGGAAAAGATAGATTAAATTCAAAGGAAGGAAAAATGAAAATTGAGGGTAGAATTATCACTAATGTAACATATGCAGATGACATATAACATCATGATATATATAACAATCATGATAATGTATGCAGTCAAGTTTATTCCAACGTGAGAAAAGTTTTTTCTAGATATAAACTACTCAAAAGTGTTTTATCCCTTTAACTTTCTGGTTTGTGCATGTGACACGATAAGTTACTAGGAAGACTTTTGGACATGACAGTGTTTCTTATAGGTCAGCATATCAGTAACACCGGTGTATTTGGGGAGGCAAATCAGTGATCTAGTTGGATGACCTTTCAAGTAATCTGAATATGCTAAACATTAAAAACCCTTAGTGACAAAGGACCAGTCTTCATCTTCAGAGGGTCTGCATTGGATGCTGTTACTAGAACATGGCTATCAATATTGCAGTGGGAGGCTAATAGAGAAGGAGGCTTCTTAGTAGTGTTCCCTACTTGGAATCATCAATCATCATCATCATCATCATCATCATCATCATCATCATCATCATCATCATCATCATCATCATCATCATCATCATCATCTCCTCCTCTTCTAGGCCAGACATGAAACTGCCAAAATGAAGGCATCTTTTGGTGAGTTCATTCTGCAGTTTCTTTCGCCTGACCTAGTGTGAGAACAATTAGCCGACAACACAAGGTTGGCATTACCAGGCTACGCCCGATAGTGGTTTGAAAATACCACAATCTCAGAGGAGAAATAAACTAATAGGATTTTAAAAGTAAATTAAATATTTAAGGAGTAGTTTTACCAATTCCACTCTCCTCAGTGTCTAACTACCGTCCAGTGTCCAACCTACCCTTTTTGGGAAAGGTCCTGGAAAAGGCTGTGGCGCGGCAGCTACAGGATGCCCTGGATGAAGCGGATTATCTGGACCCTTTTCAGTCAGGATTCAGGCCCGGATATGGTACGGAAACTGCACTAATCGCTTTGGTGGATGATCTCTGGAGAGAGCGGGACGGAGGCCACCCGTCCGTTCTAGCTCTTCTCGATCTCTCAGCGGCTTTCGATACCGTCGACCACGGTATCCTTCTGGGACGGCTCCAAGGATTGGGGATCCAGGGCACTGTGTTGTCCTGGTTTTCCTCATTTCTGAGGGGCAGGACCCAGTCGGTGTGCTTGGAGAGGGAAGGGTCCAGTCCTAGGCCCCTGCAATATGGGGTGCCTCAGGGCTCGGTGCTCTCTCCTCTCCTATTCAACATCTACATGAAGCCGCTGGGTGAGATCATCCGTTCCCACGGGGTGAGGTATCATCAATATGCAGATGATACCCAGCTGTACATCTCGGCCCGTGGGGACCCAGGCGGTGCAGTGGAAGTCCTCTCCAGGTGCCTGGAGGCTGTGAGGGTCTGGATGGGGGACAACGGGCTACAACTGAATCCCGGCAAGACTGAGTGGCTATGGGTGAGGGGTCCTGTGTTATCACAGGAGTTG
The DNA here is from genome assembly GCA_030440675.1 of Furcifer pardalis. Lineage (NCBI taxonomy): Eukaryota > Metazoa > Chordata > Lepidosauria > Squamata > Chamaeleonidae > Furcifer > Furcifer pardalis. Next base: position 58,468,170 of record CP126893.1, on the reverse strand, counting down.
CCAACTTTGGTACTGGATGGGGCAGTTTTGCCCCAGAAGGACCCGGTGCGTAATCTGGGGGTCCTCCTGGACTCACGGCTACTGTTCGAAGAACAGGTGGCAGCCGTGGCCAGGAGGGCTTTTGCACAACTTCGTGTAATACGCCAGTTACGCCCCCTCCTAGACCGGGATGCCTTGCTCATGGTCACGCATGCTTTGGTCACCTCCAGACTTGATTACTGTAATGCGCTCTACATGGGGCTGCCCTTGGTGACCATTCGGAGGCTTCAGCTGGTCCAGAATGCGGCAGCCCGGGTAGTGATGGGGTGCGGGCGTTATGCTCGGGCCTCACCACTGCTCCGGGAGCTGCACTGGTTGCCAGTTTGCCTCCGGGTGCAATTCAAGGTGCTGGTCATTACCTTTAAAGCCCTACATGGTAGTGGGCCAGGATACCTAAGAGACCGCGTCACCCTAAGAACGTCTGCCCGTCCCACCAGGGCGGACCGGAGGGGCTCTCTTGTTACTCCATCGGCTAGGGAGGCTCGCCTCACGAGCACCAGGAAGAGAGCCTTCTCTGTGTTCGCCCCGGCCCTTTGGAACCTCCTTCCGACAGAGCTGCGCCTGCAGGCGGAGCTTCTGCCCTTTCGAAAGGGCCTGAAGACATGGCTGGCGGGTCAAGTGTGGGGACATAGCAATGTAGGTTCCCATCCAGGATGGCTAATTTAAGAGCAGCCATCCGCCCCCATCTGGTAGCTGTTATTATGGGTTTTTATCCGTTTTCACTGTTCAATGTTTTAAATTTTTTATGAATTTTATGAATTTTAAGGCCATATATATTATGAGCTATGCTGTAAGCCGCCCAGAGTCGGGTTCGCCCGATTGGGGCGGGATATTAAATGCAAATAAATAAATAAATAAATAAATAAATAAATTATGGATGAACAGGGACACACACTTGGATCTTCTGAATTCTAGTTCATTATTCTCAGTACCATGGAGTGTTCATTAGTAAGAAATACCTGGCTGTGATTTTCCTCTGAATTTATAGTTGGAAACTACCATGAAGTTTGAAGAGCATAAAACATTTAAAATTATTTCATTAGACAACTAAATGAATTCTTTGGGATTTCTGTGCTGACAGAATTCAAGATGATCAGGATGGGAAGATATGATTCTGGCCATATTATAGAAATAGCTAGGTATAGTGCTAATAAATTCAAATAAGAATGGGGTGCATATGCCTGAAGAGATGCCTGTGTTTTGTATAAATGAATTGTCACCGTCACTGGTGTAAAATTAAACTGCTCCTTTCCATGTTTGTTTATACACATGGCCATAAGATTGACTCCCAAATATAGAGCAGACTAGTTTCTAAAATGTTTTTATATCAATAGAATGGTCTTATCTGTTGACTAAAGAATTGTAAGTAAATGGCTTTAACTTTAGTATTAGCATGATTTTTTTTTATTTTGGGGTACAGAAATGTATGTTGCATTTTCCTCTTCTTGTGTAAATAAGTTAATTTCCCAGAGATTAAAAACCTTGTTAAAAACCTTGTTTCAAATCTAAGTAGTTAAAAACCTTGTTTCAAATCTAAGTTAAAGCAAGAGATTGTAGTTTTTGACTTGGAAATAAAAAAAATGGAAATCAAAAACTCTCATCAAACTTCATAAAGGTTGTGTTTCAAAGAACTCTAAAAAGTCATGTTAACCCTCAAAATGAAAACATCAGTTCATTGAACAGAGACAGACATTTAAATTGTGTGTATTGTAGTGCAAAGATCCAAGTTGTATTCTACGATCCAAGTTGTATTCTAATTTGCTCTTAAATTTTGAATTTCAAGATCTTTCCAATTTACAACAGAAAATTAGTTGAAAACTATGTAAGGTTTCCATGCTCATGTAGAGCTTACATGACTTGCGATGGCCAATTGTGGCCCATTGCCACAAGGTGCTGGGGCACATCTTGGTTACATACTTGATTGTGCAATCAAGGGGCAACCCAGCTCATCAACAAGGAGTTTCAGTTAACTGAGGGAAATTATATACACCTTTAATGTACATTGGCAGGATTCTGGAAAATGGGTTTTTGTAGGTAAACTCTGCAAGCTTTTGCTAACTATGGTTGCCGTTCAACAGACTTCAGCATCCTGGCAGAATCGGATTTACTTCATGGCATCTCCCACAGCATAGAGAGTTTGTGGACTCAATTAATAGGACCCTGGACTAATCCAGAACAGTTAAGAATGTGATCATATTTGATTCCCAAAGGACAAGAACCACAAAAAAAATACTGGAAAAGAAATAGCATAGATATTGACTGGAAAATTTGAGTTTTGCAGGGAGGAGGTTTTGATGTAAATTGGGTGTTTTTTGAAAGACATCTCTTAAGTACATGGAAATGTTGCCAAAACTAAATTTTGGGTGGGGTGGGTGAGTAAGAAACCTCTTCTTTGTTTTGTCCATACTTTTAATAAAACATTCAACGTCCAAATCGTGAAATAATCAGCCAGTATCATTTGGTTTCCTGAATCTGTGTATCCTGATATTTGAAGTTTGGTATTAATAAGAAGATACTAAAATATTTGGGAATAAAATATTCATATTTTATGTCCTACTATTGGCTCTGTCAAAGAATTCAAGCTCCCCCAGGCAGAAATAAATGTTAGCTGTTTCTGATAAGCACAGTTACATTTACAGGCATTTTGCTGTTACAGTCAACACAAATTCTATGTTCTAAGAGACATAAAACTGCAATGGTGTTGAGAGGAAACACAAAGAAACAAATATATATATATATATAATTACATTAATATAATTACATTAATTACATTAATGCATTGTCAAATTGATTCCAACATATGGTGACTCCCCCAGGATTTTCTAGGGGTAAAATACACAGAAGTGGTCTACCAATCTTATCTTCTGATTGTAGTTTGAAACTATGCCAGTTCCCCAGGGTTGCACAGGTGATCTTAGCTGGTTCTCTCCTGTGCAGTAAAATCCAGATTCGAACTCCTGACACTCCAGCCCACTGAGTTATAATAATAATAATTGTGTGCTGTCAAGTCTATCCTGAGTTATGGTGCTCTTTCCCAGGGTATTCTAGGTAGATTGTATTCAGAAGAGTTTTACCATTCACTTCTTCTGAGTGCATCCTGTGACTGTGCAGCATCCTCATGGTGGTCACACAGGTGAACTCTTCTGGGATATATCATGGGGAATTTAACTGTCAACCTAACCTATGCTGTCGCTAACTAACCTATTTCTTCACCAGTAACATGTTGTTTTGGGGGCATCATTATTGCTTATTGTCTTTATCTACAATTTTATCCTATTTGCTTTATTGTTTATGTTTAATTTTATATTGTTGCTTTTTCTGTCACTTTTTGTTTATTTGTTGTATGCTTCCCAGAATGAGAGAATATCTCAGATGGGCAAGATATAAATATAAATAAATATAAATAAATAAAACCTCAGGCTCCATAACCATATACTTAACTCAGACAACTATTGAGTTGTACCAACCCATAATAATTATATTAATATTTGAATGTTGTAATACCATGATTAATTATTAATAATTATTATTAAAACTTTGTATCTCACCACTGTGATACATTCCATTACTGGTACAAGGGTTTTTTATACAAATACAGTAGTACCTCGGATAACGCTAAGACTTGGTTCCACAAGTCTTGGTGTTATCCGATTTTTAGTGTTATCCGATGCATGTTAAAATCCTATGGGATGGATCGGATAACGTTAAAGCTCCATAGAGATACATTGTAACCGCACAGGCTTTAGCGGTTGTTATCCGATCCATTCCATAGGACCTTAACGTTATTCGATCCAATTCTCCTCCCCAGATTACTTAACGTTATGCAGTTTTAGCGTTATCCGAGGTAAACGTTATCTGAGGTATTACTGTATAAGGGTTCTTTAGAATTAATAGTAGGAGGAAAATGAACAATAAAACAAACCTTTTAAATTATTGATATTCAAACAGTGGCTGAAATAATGTTGCTTACTGCAGTAAGTCAACTGGTGAAGACTCACTGAATCAGTGGTTATTCGGTGGGCTAATGCTTCTGTGGGTTGGTTCTGTCAGCCTACTCTAGTTGTAGCTTACTACAATAAGGAGCAGGATTTAAGCCAGTGACTCCTATGCAGCCAAAAAGTTCAATAACTGAAGCAATTGGCTTTACATTCCTTATAAAATGGAGTTGTCATAAAGCATCATCCAGCTCTGGGTGATAGTTTTACTGATTCCCCATCCATCAGAAGTGTATATGGAAATACATTTTTCTTCCCTAAACTGTTGAGGCAGGACTGTTGGCAGAGTGGGTCAATTAAATGTTTCTGTATATTTTTAGATTGCAGTACCTGTTAGTGCTTCCCAACATCGTGATGGATGAGGGATGATTGGACTTTCAGTTCAAGAACATCTGGAGAGCCACAAGTTGCTCACACTGACTTTGAAGGTCCATGTTAGCACTTTCAATGTACTGTAGTTTGAAATTGGCCAACAATCTGCTCTCAGTGTGTGTGTGATATGCTTTCAACAATTGGCTTTTCCTAACAGCTTGTTTGCTGCTTTCTTTCTCAGCTGAAGTGTCTAAACATCCTTGAATAGCAGCTCCTCATGCAGGACACCCAGCCAAGAGTTTCCTACATTTGTCATAATTAAATGTTGTATGAGGAGTGGTCCACTAGAGAGTGTCCCATGCTTCTAACTACACCACAGAGGCTTTATATAGCTGGTCCGTAATCCTGTAGACTCAAATCTAAGTGATCTGAGTTTACTTTGAGGTGAGTGTTGAGAAACCAGCAGAGCCTAAGCCACTGATGACGAACCTTGGCAATCCAGCTGTTCTTGAACTTCAATTTCCAGAAGCCCTGATTAGCAGGAGTGCTGACTTGGGCTTCTGGTAATTGAAGTCCAAGAACACCTGGAGTGCCAAGGTTCGCACTAAGCATTGTTTTTGAAATATAATGCAAGCTTGCACTGGAACTTGACTTTCCTCCTTCATTGACAACATAGCTGTTCATGTCATATGTATCTACAGGCACGTCCTAGAGTTTATTCTTACCTTTATTCCTCATAGCAAGGGGGATTGCAATTTGTGGGAGTGGGAGTAATCTACTCTGGGTTTATAACCTGCTACAGGTACAGGGCAATTTGACCTCTTGGCTAATGGACTGTGAGAGAAGGTCCTGGTTTTTAACAGAGAACTAGAACACCGGAGCTGTTGCTCACAGCAGGGGATGGATGCTTCAAATGATTGAAAAAGGAAGTGTTCTAACATATTTTTCTCTCTTCCAAGTTAATCCAAGGTTATTTTAAGTTTGGCAGTGAAGAATGAACTGTAGCCTCTCCTTTGACGTACAGTATAAATCCAAAAAGATGAAATATCTTGAAATGTTTGTCTTCTGTAAAACCTTTTCCAAACAGGATATATTTTCTTTCATTTCCCTTTATATACAAAAGCAGTGAAGTCAACTACCAAAAATCCCATTGTTACCCTAATAATGTGCTCTGGATATTTTTCTCTCCTCTGTCTTCTTCTTTTGGAACCTAAGTGTATATATGGCCTGTATATGAATTGCATGACATGGATCAAGCTCATCACCATTTCCAGCAATGGGTCTTTTTAGTTGTTACATTTCCTGAACAGAGCTTGGAAAAGCTAATTTTGCAATTGGGGAATACTATGAGTTGTAATTAAAAGAAAAGAAAAAGCAAGACAAGCTGCAAGTCTCTGCAGCAGCTCCTTCTGTGTCCGAGACCTGGGTGGCCTTGTGTTATAAATTCTAATCTCATGTATGGCTGATGGTACAGGGTTGTTTAGAAAATGAAGATTTAGCAATGATGTGTTGTCAGTCTCGGGGAAAGGTAATGGTCACTTGTGACCATTTCAGCTTTTTTGCAGTATTCAAAACCTGGCAGAACCTGCCCACTGTGGAGAAAGAAGAGAATAATATCCTGTCAGCTGCTCCTAGCACCAGTAGTACTCTTGTGTTTAGTGCCATGCAATATTTGCAGTTGTTTTGCTGTAAACCACACATTCTACTTGGCTTGTGTGTCACCCGTGTTCCTATGAGCAAACTGCCATTGCTTCTGCAAGAAAGGGTGATATGTGCTATTCTTTGATCAACATTAAAAAAAAAAACCACAATTGTCAGCACACTTAGCTAGACAGGATGACAGCTTCCTGGTGAAGCTTTACAGATAAGTGTCCTGTGATCACAATGCAGGCTCCCCCTCTCTAAAGCTGGAATGTCACAGCTTTTTAAATGTTTCATGCCTGCAGAATTGGCCCACCTCTGTTTCAGAAAGTTAGGATGATGAAACTCTCATGGAATTCTGATTGTGCAACACTTGCTCAGGGTGGTGGCTCCAGGTGCTTGTGGAAGAACAGACTGCTTTCAGCAAACCACAATGACCATTGTATTGTTTTCCCAAGAGCCTTTGTAAAATCTAAAATCAAACCCTCCCCCGCCCCCCAGCCATAGGTGGTCACCAAATGTTTTGTTTATTATTTTGAATTAGAATGTTTTGTTTATAGTAATTGACCTTTGAAGACACTTTGCCTGTGGATTCCCTAATGGAAAGTCAAAGCTGAACTCAAGTCTGCCCAATACCAGGCTGCTACCTCAGTCAATATCAATCCCAGCAGTTTGTTTTTTTGTTTGTTTTGGAGGTGTGCCATTTTTGATGGGGAGGCTCTCCATTTCCATTTTTGAGATGGAAGGTCTTTTCTGCATCCATGTAATGCTGAACAATATAGGATGATCAGGCCATGGGGGAGAGGGGGCAACTTCCATGTTAACTGTGTTCTTGTATGGGAAAGAAAGGTGAATCCTCCTACAGACTCATGGATGAAGCTAACTGTCTGTGAGGAGTACACTTCTCTTAAGTGCAGACACAAAGCTACTTACCCTCACAGACAGCTCAACTTATTGGCTCTGTGAGGGAAAAACACAGCCACCACTTTCCTGGCTTTCTGAAACTGCTGTTTTCCCATAAGTATTAGAGGCAGGCAAACAATGGTGCTGGTAGTGATTACTGAGGTTGGAAGGAGGCATACCCCGCCCTCAGCAGTTTCATGTCTAAACCTACTTGTGTTTTCATTCCCCCTATGGAGCTCAACATTTCTTGCCTTGTTGGAATCTTTTTGCTTCTCTGCCTAGGGTGTCTTACGGTACAATCCTAACTAGGCAAGATAGCTGAGGGCTGGTCGAGCTGAGAGTAGGCTAGGTGAGACTGTACTGAATCTAAACTCCTCCTAATTTCTGATTGCTAGAAATAATTTAGGTACTTAGGAGTTCAGTTCCCCACTATACATCCAAAAGAGCCAGCCTGTGTGGCCTTCAGCAAGCTGCACAGTCCCAGGATACACCCCAGAAGAGAATAGTAAACCACTTCTGTGTATTCTCTACCTAGAAAACAATGGATAGGTTTGCCATAAGTCAGTATTGTCTTGACCACCAACATCTCCACACCATAACCCTGCCACAGGCTCAAGATTGTGCTGGCATAGCGGCCATGAGTCTGGGTTACGTGAGGTTTGGAGCTGGGGGGGTTCAGTTCTTCCATAGTTCATCCCCTTCTCTTCCTCTCTCTGTACTCTTATTCTGGCTGACGTCAGGCAGAAGAGCAGTTGTGTTGTCAGAGCCTTTTGTTCCAGGATGTTAGAGATCAGTGAGCAACAAGAATCTTCTGTCCATTCCAACCAGTATATGGATCACATTTTTAGTTAATCCCCCCACGTTGAAATAGATAAATTGCTCTGTGGTTTAGGTATCTGGCTGCAGAGCCAGAGGCCGGGAGTTTAATTCTTCACTTTGCCTCCTTGACAGCGGCTGGACTTAATGATTCACAGGGTCCTTTCCTACTCTGCATTTGTAAGATGGTGGTGATGGTGATGATTTATTAGAACTGGTACTGCTTAGTCCTGGACTGTTTTTAAGCTGGATGGTGCTTAATTTCTGACAAAAGCATCTCATAGAAAATGTAAAATAACTTAAGAAGCCGCTAATTATTTTGGCTGTTGCTGTAATGAACTCTAGTCTTTGATCTTCACTGTAAGGAGTCTGCTGTGATCTGCCTTTTAATATTCAAGAGCTCTGCTTTCTACTGACACTCAACTCCCACATGGCCTTAGGCATTTGACTGTGCCAAATGTAGTGTCAGAACGGGTGGCTGCTGTGTGGAGGTTGCTGTGGACCTCAGTAGGCAGTTGTTTTGTTCTCTGTAAACCGCAACCATGATCACTCTTAAGGCCTTAGTATACCCAGCTTGTTTAGACAAAACAAGCCCATCCTCGCCCATCCAAAATATGACAAAGTTGGGGAAGATGAATTAGAATCTGTCGTTATGCTGGAATTTCAGGAACTAAGTATCTCTGGGCTTGTTCATATTGCGAAAACCATCCTGTGGTGAGCAAATCAAGATTGACTCTGTGTGCATCAGAATGGTAGGAATGAATACAGGAAGACTTCCTCTGTGTGAGACAGAAGGTGGTTGCTTGATGAGCAGTGCTGATGTCTGGAGTCAGAGTCAACTTATTTCAACATAATTGAGTTGTTTAAGAGGTAAGGTTAAGGTAGAGAATAGTCCTTCACTGAATGCACCTTTTTTCATTTTTCATTCTCCTTTTTCTTTTTTCCTTTTAAAATTGTGTTATATTTTAGCTATTGACTCTAAACTGGATTGGGTGGGTAGGAATTAAACAAGGGTCACTGGAGGGTGCATAGACCGTAATATTATTTGTTACTTAGTTGGTCACATGAGTCAAGATTTGTGACAAATGGTAGTAGCATATGTGTTGTATGGTTGTAGCTTTTAAATAGACTTCCCCATTACATGCAAAATTAGTCCATGTCATTACTAATTTTGTCACACAGAACCATTTTTTTTTTTTTGGGGGGGGCAGATCTGGTTAGGTAACTTGACATTTAAGTCCCTTTCACACAGAAAGGAGACTGATTTCATGTATTTGATGTACCTTTTACAAAATTCAGCAGGTGAATAGTGATTTCTAGATGGAAGCACAACTGGATGGGAACAGTTTCCTTCTTTTTCATGAAAAAATGTTTGGGGTGCTTGCCAGAAGTGCACAGTCCCTTTCTTCCATGTTGTGACATAGAAGACAACCATACAGATTTTTATGTCTGGCCAGACATCCCGCTATGGTAATGGAGTAGACCGTACAGCCAGCGACTCAAAGCCGAGTGTCAGGCGGCACTTAACTAACTTGACTCCCTAAAGAGGCCAGTGACTACAGGCGGATGATCCCCTTTAGGTGGGGTGATGGTTCCCCTCAGTGGAAGAAACACCACTGAAAACCATCATTTTGGGCCCAATGGCAAAATGAGTGGAGGAGGAACTCTGATTCCCAGGGGTCATGGAGGTGGAAGAGACCATGCCAGATGGACTGGCTGTGAAGGCACGCTTTGTCCATATCCTTAGGGCTGTGGCTGTCCATTGCAGTCCCAGTGTTGAATCCTGCACGTCTCATACCCACAGGGCATGGCTCCGAGATTATAGTGTGTGGGTCATTTCATGGCAAGCTGGGATCCGCCTTAAACAAATTAATGCCAATGACATTTTCCCTGCTTCAGGAAAAAATGCATTCTCCGATATGAGTTGCAATCAATGATGATACTCCCTTAGACTAGAATTTCCAAAGACTATTGGCCATGATGGGCAAAGCTGGCGAGATCTATAATCTAAAATTTCTGGAAGACATGAATTTGGAGAAGGTTGATCTAAACGTTAGATTCTAAAGCTATAGTTACTTTCCAGTAATCTAGGATCCTATGGGAATTTCCTTTGTCAAGTTCAAAAAACACCTGGTAGTTAAACAGTGGAGAAGAACAGAAAGGCAATAAATGGAATTTTCCTATTATAATATTTGGATGTTTTGATATGTCTTCAGTACTTCAACTGCAATGCAAAGGTGTGGTGGTATTTGTCTGATGGCCTAGCATGATCTTTCTTTTATCATCTGGACTCCCATTAAAAATACTGAGCTTATTCGAAGTCCCGTGTTTATGTCTGCATTCATTCAGTCCTGCAAATTCTGACCAAAGTAGTCCATGAGAGCTAATAAGCCTCTGCTTCTCCCTTTATTCTTATATGACAGATGTGATTAATTCTAATTGGAGTTTGTCAGGAAAGAACACCCTGTTTTTTCCCATCCTACTCACAGGTGCGTTGTCAGTTTTTGCACCTCTTGTCTTCAAAATTCAAGTCAAGTGTTCTCACAGAGAGGCTTTTTATTCAGTTGCTCAAGAGTCAGTTTGGATGGATATAACCACTTATGGTGATTTTTTAAAAATACATCAAACAAACAGTATATTTGTATAAATCATTCTTGTTGAGATCAGCAGAAGTAGCAGGTTAGTGTTATTAATATATAGATTCATTATTAGATAAGTAAAATGCTGTTTAAAAAAGGCAGAATAGAAAATAATGCATTCCAAACAAAATGAAGGTTTTTTTTATTATGCAGCCCTCCTTTCTAAAATGTTGTATCTACCTCTGTAATTTCTTTTCACACAGCATTTTTTAATCAGAAAGTTTTCAGATAATATGTACTTGCTTCAGACTACATAGATCCATAGATAGGAAAAACCTAACAGGAGTGGTTGAATCAGTGCTGGAGAACCTTTGGCTATCTGTATGTGTTATAAGTGCTGTACTAGTCTGTCATCTCTTAGTTATAAGAAACATTTCTGAAGAGTGCTTCAGAGTGTTCCTGGAATAGTTATTCAATTAAATAATGGCAGCAGTAATTTCTCGATTTCAAACATAGTTGTACTTGTTCTCAGAAACCTTATATCCTTTGATTCAGGCTTTTAAGACTTATGAAAGCTGGAAAAACAAGATTACACTAGTACCCCAGATAAAGTTGAGACTTGGTTCCACAAGTCTCGTCGTTATCCGGTTTTTAACGTTGTGCGATGCATTGATCACACAACGTTAAAAAAAGCCCTGTTTCCCTGGAGGCTGCAGCAAGCCAGAATGTCGGGATTTGAACCCTGACGTTTTGGCTTGCTACACTGGCTGAGGACGTCAGGGAAGCCCAGAAACAGCTTGGATCGGGTCTCCCCACCTCCCTGGACCCAACAGAGAGGTCAGAGACCCCAAAATTGGTAAAAAAAAAAAGTCCGGTTTTTTTAAAAACCAATTTTGGGGTCTCTGACACCCCACCCCTCCCGCCGGGTCCAGGGAGGTGGGGAGACCCAATCCAAGCTGTTTCTGGGCTTCCCCGACGTCCTCAGCCAGTGCAGCAAGCCAAAACGTCAGGATTCGAACCCCGACGTTTTGGCTTGCTGCACTGGCTGAGGATGTCGGGGAAGCCCAGAAACAGCTTGGATCGTGTCCCCTGCCTGCTCCAGAGAGATCAGAGGACCCAATCTACAGCTGCAGGGTGGCTGGGGAAGCTGAAGGGGACTCCCTCTCGGCTTCCCTAGCCACCCACCCTTGCCTCCGCAGCTGTGGGGTGGCTGGGGAAGCCGACGGGGGAGCCCCCCACCAGCCTTCCAGCCTCCCCACCCCTGCCTCCGTAGCTGCAGGGTGGCTGGGAAGCTGAATGGAGCCAGCCACCCTGCTGCTAAGAACGACTGTATCAGATAATGCTAAAAAGAACATTATTTGGTACAAATCTTCCCCCCAAATTTGTCGTCGTTATGCGGTTTTAGCGTTATCCGATGCAATCGTTATCCGGGGTATTACTGTATTCTAATTTATTGCGAGATTATTTTCATCATAGGATACTAAACTTTTTAGAAAAGGTTTTTTTATTTAAAAACATGAAAATGGATTGTTGCACTTGCTGGTATTGAACTCATACTCCATGTTTGCTGGTTCAAGTCAGAAAGAAATGTTATACATCATAGCTAGAAGCAAGTTAATATTGGGTAGTGAATTTGGCAGCCTTTCAAGTTTGAGGTACTGTACCAGACTTCTAAGGAATCCTGTTCTTAAATCCTGAAATAAAAACTAGATAAAAAAAAAAGCAAGTTAATTTGCAAATTCCAGGAGGTGAGAGAAGATCTTCCTGCGACCCTAATACACAAAAGCAACTTTAGAAGGCTGTTTAAAATTTCTGATCATGGGTTATCTATGACATCTGTCTTTGGCCTGCATTTTCTTTTGTGTTTGCCTTCTTCCAATTAGAATCTCTAGGTCTGTTGTCTTTGGTTGGGGTGGGTCTTTCTGGCACAGCAATTCTTTAGCATCCCCTCCTGTCTTCCTACATTGTTGGTAGAGACCCAGTGAATGACTGGGCACATTTTAGTGGAGAGCTACATCTAACACCTCCCTTAGCTTATCGCTCTTGTCACAGCCTTCCACTGCTATTCAAAGCCACGGTCAGAAGGAACACCTGGTTTCCAGAAGAAAGCAGGGGGCTCAACCTTTCCATATTGAGGAATGTGTATTTGGACGTGATAACCTCTGCTTTCTCCTTCAGTTCACCTCTGTTCTAGTGTGATTGCTACTCTTTTTCAGAGAAGTTAATGGTTAATTAGCCTCCAGGGAGAAGCTTGTGTGAATTATCCCTCAAACCTGAAAGTGCCAGAAGTGCCAGTCTTGACTAATGCAGTATCACTTCATTTAACAAGTTTTGTTTTGTTTTGCAGATGCAATTCAGGCCCTGAAGTGGTTAAAATGTACTCTTTATGACCAGAGTATTGGGAAGAGGGCTGCCTTTTCCAATTGTGTGGGTGGCATATTCAGCTGGAAGGTATTTGTCAGCAAGTGAAGGGTTTTCCTCCTGTTGCAGCTGATGTAATAGGGCTGCAGTCCTTTCTCTTTTCAGTGGAGGGAAAACAATGCTCTGGAGACCTCATCCGTTCCTCTTTAAATGAATCTGCATTTTTCTGCCCCTGCCCAGACAGTCTCACATGGCTGGTTTACTGGATGCCTGCTTTATACTCAGCTTTGAACCAGACAAGTAGGATGACACTTTTTTGCTCTTGCTAATCATTAAGCAGGGATTGCAGTGGTTCAAGTGGTTAAGATGCTGAATTTACTGATTGGAAGGTTGGAGTTTGATTCCCGGGTACTGCATGATGGAGTGACCTCCCGTCTCTGTCCCAGCTCCTGCCAACCTAACAGTTTGAAAGCAAGAAATTGCAAGTACAGTAATACCTCGGATATCGTTTACCTCGGATAATGCTAAAATTGCATAACGTTAAGTAATGGGGGGGGGGGAGAATTGCATTGAATAACGTTAAGGTCCTATGGGATGGATCAGATAACAACCGCTAAAGCCTGTGTGGTTACATTGTATCTCTATGGAGCTATCCGATGCATCCCATAGGATTTTAACATGCATCGGATAACACTAAAAGTCAGATAACACCAAGACTTGTGGAACCAAGTTTTAGCACTATCCGAGGTTTTACTGTAGATAAATAGGGACCACTTCAGTGGGGAGGGAAACAGCGTTCCATGCACTCCGGTGTTCAGGCATGCCTGCCACATGTCCATGGAAACATCTGCAGACACAGACAGCTCTGGCTCTTTGGCTACAGAGATGAGCACTGAACCATAGAGTCAGATACAACTGACTTTTGAGCAAGGGCAACCTTTCCCTAATCATTAAGCATCTATAGCCTTCTCCAGAGCTGGAGACCAGTGGTACTCCTGGAATATATGCCGGATGGGAAGAAGTAACTTATGCAGCTGAACTCCCACTTGCTGCTGAGGAACCCACTCACTCTTATGAGTCAAGAGTGCCATGCCAGGATAAAACATGTGCTTGTTTGCCTTCATGGCTGCCTAACTGTCAAAGCTTCCTTTTGTTCTCGAAAAAAAGCTCTACAGTGAAAACACTGGTAAGCTCCTGTTCTTTGTTTCCAAATGTTTACCTGGCAGAGTAGACCTCTAACTTTTTGCATACTTTGGCTCACTCCTTGGTTCCTGAACTTAAACAGCAACTGTCCAAAAGCAACAAGTGTCATCAATTTATGTGTAATGAAATACTGTAGTAAGATTTAGATAATAACAAAACAATTGCTTCATTTCAATCTAACCTTTGTTGGCCTCCTTTCCTTGTTTTCATTTTTGTATTGGATAGCTGTCTGGTTGTTTTCTTGTTGAAACAAGTAAGGACTAAACGGAGGTCTAGAAATTTTGGCTGGCTGTCATTGCTTGTGGCCTCAATCTCTCTCCCCCCCCCCCATCAGTCATGTGTATGCATCCCGGTGGGGAGCCATCCTTGTACACTAGCATATCTGCCCAATGATGATTTAGGTGAGAAAAGGGTGTGTCAGGCCGGCCGGCCGGCCAACTCCACTTCTGGCGGTGTCCCAAACCCTACATGAAGTATGAGAACACCACTCCTTCTTTGAGTTGTCTGGGGACTTTTCCTGTACATTCCCTCTTCCCATCCACTCACATAAATGTAATTCAATACAGATTGTTGTTTTGGAGGTTTGTGAATGAGTCTTCGTTTTCCTGTTGACTACATAGTGTTTGTATTGTGTATTTCTAGGGAGTGTCTGGTTTTGTTTAATGATTTGTGCTTGGGTCTGGTTCAGTCTGGAGAATCATATTGCAAGAGGCCCTGCTGATTAGTAGGAACACTAGCATAGGGTGTTCCCTTTACCAACATTATTGCATAAACTCATGATGTTCTGTATGTTGTAACCTGTCAGCTACTCATGCTGAAATGTTTATTATTACAATACAGTACAGATCTCTCAGAATGCAATCTTTGGTTTTTCCTGATTTTGCAGAACACATCTTACGTGGCTTGCCCTTATTTTCTTTTTGTGTAGTATTGCTTTGGAGTTGGCTAACCCCTATTTTTTATTTCTCTTGTGTCCACCAACCTCAGATGGCTCATTGATAGTCTCAGAGCTCTGGCTTTATAAAGCATAGTTCATGAATGTGACCCATGGAAAGAGAACATTTGAAGAGCTTTGGGTATTGCTGGTTTTGGATCCTGTTTGCAAACACAAAATGATGAATTCATAAAAGAGACTAGAGCAGAATATGTCAATTTGTCCTATACCCTTTTTTCTGTCCTTTTAAAAAAGTTACATCAGTTTTGAAGATTGATAGTGCAGGCTAATGAAGTAGCCTGGCTGTGACAAGTTTTAGCCTGATCAATGTCACAGTAAGGACGGCATACCTAATGTCTGCATCTTGTTTCGAGTGATTAAAATTGAATAAAATATGAATAAAATGAATTGTATTGGTGGTTCATATAAGGTTTGGGTAATGTCTTGTGGCTATTTGACAAGGTGCTGAGTCAGGTCTCAGTTGTTTAGTCATATTGCTGATTGTACAACTAAGAGATGTCCTGGCATCTCATTAATGAGATACTTCCACAAATGGGCCGTGCATAAACATTAGTAGGATTCTGGCCTCTGTGAAATTTCCCTGAATTCCATAAAGCTCTGGGATAATGGATTTACTTTCCAATTGCACGAGGATCTTTAAATCCTGCAAAATCAGAATGTGATTCCTTTTAATTGCTTTATTTGAGTCCTCTGGTTTCTACCTGCTGTTTCTGCTTTGCAGATAGCTGGTCTCTACCCTGTGTCAAGAAACAGCTTTTGTCTTAAGCTCACAATTTTGTTTTGTTTTCACAAGCATTATCAGAAAATAAAACAAAAAGACAAAAATGTTGTGACACCTTAAAGGCTACACACACATGTGCACACACATAAAACACACACCCACACAACACACACCCATGACACACAACATCCCCACGACACAGGACACACAACTCACACCCACCACACACACACATCACACACAACACGACACACACACAACACACACACAAAGGCTAGAAACAGAGACTTACCCAGAAGGAGTAATAATTGCGGATGTGGCCTGGCCTGCCCCTCCTCCACGATGACGTCCAGTCCAAGGCCAAGAAGCGAGCATGCAGGAAAAGTGGCGGTGGAGGGAACACCCCCCCCCCGCAGAGGCCACTGCAGAGACAGCCAAGCTGGGGGTCCCACCTAGGCAGCAGTGGCTGGGGGGGGGAAGGCCTTGTAGTTCTCGCTCCAAGCAGCAGCAGGCAGCAGCGGAAGGTTGTGCCCCCCCCCCCCCGGCTCTCCAGCCACTCCTGAGCTGAGAGGCGGAGGGGAACCAGAGGGAGGCTCAACTGCAGCTGGTCCGGGCAGCCCATCCTGATTTTCACTGCCTTCTCTCCCCGCATGTGTAGCCCGCCTGGGCAGCCCATCCCAAGGGAGGCAGGGAGAGAGGAGAGCAGAAATCAGGATGGGCTGCCTGGACCAGCTGCGGTTGAGCCTCTCTCTGGTTCCCCTCCACCTCTCGGCTCGGGAGTGGCTAGAGAGCTGGAGGACGCAGCCTTCTGCTGCCGCCTGCCACTGCCTGGAGCGGGAACCACAAGGCTTCCACCACAGGCACCACTTCCTTGGTGGGGGGCCCGGCCATGCACCACTTCTAGCAGCAGACACCTCTTAGCGGCTCAGCCCTTGACCCTCTGTGCCTGCCGGGCGCAAACTACAGGTGCTGCTGCTAGAAGCGGCTGGTGGGCGCCAAAGCCTCACTGTGCCTACCTAGGCATAGAGGCATGGAGGTGGCAGCTTTGGTAGCGGCAACACTGGTGAAGGTAGCGGATGCCCAGGTAGATGTGGTGAGGCTTCGGTGCCTGCCAGCCACTTCTAACAGCAGCAGCAGTGCCTGTAGTTCACTCCAGGTGGGCAGGCAGAGGGTCAAGGGGTGAGCTGCTCAGGTGCTGCTCTGCCTTCACCTGTGTTGCCACCACCAAAGCCACCACTTCCAGGCCTCCCATGCTTTGCTCTGCCTGCCTGGGAGTGCAGGGGCTTCCTCCTCCTCCACTGCTGATGCTTCAGCTGCTCAGCAATGGAGCATGCACACAGAACAATAGAGTTGGCAAGTGGGCATGGCTGGTCAAGTGGGCATGGCCTAGGGGAATTTCCACTACCGGTACGTCCAGGGGCACACCAGGAGCAGAGCACCACTGGTCTCGGGGTGCCCTGAGAAGAAGCAGGTGCTAAACCACTTCTGAATCCTCTCTACCTAGAACACTCTGGAAAGTATAACCATAAGTCAGAATGGACTTCACTGTACACAATTATTATTACAAAGCACAGACTGATCATTTTCTGTGAAACATAGCATGTAATGTTATTTTTTTTTTAAACATATTTTCTTGGGGATCCCTTCCACAGTAGGAAAGGAGACATTCACTTCCCAGATCCTAAGTCAGGGGTTCCCAAGCTTTTCACACTACGGGCCAGTCACATGGTTCCTCCCACCCAAAGCGGAAATAAAATGCACCTGCACATGTGCAAACCACTTTCGTAAATGGATGCGCAGTTATTGTAAACATGTTTATGACAGCCATGTGTGCATTTATTTCTGCGTTTTGCGCACACAAGGGTGCATTTTACTTCCACTTCCGGGAGTGGTACGGGTGGCGGAGGCTGGATTATTTGGTGCTGTGGGCTGGTTCCAGCCTGCAGGCTGTAGTTTGGGAACCCCTGTCCTAAGTAAAGGAAAGAAAAATGTGTACACAGAGGTTTTTTAAAAATTTGTCCCAATTTAAAGAAGAAAGCCTTGAAGGAAAGAGACACTAAACCAGGGGTTCTCAATGTTTTTCAGCCATGGGGTGGGACACGCCCCCTCACACAGCTGAGCGGGCCAGATTGGTGGTTCCCCCAGCCATAAATGCTGCCTTAAAATGCATCCATGGTTGTCGTAAACATGTTTACGCCGGTTGCGGATACATTTATGGCTGTAGTAAATGTGTTTATGCAGGCTGCAGACTCATTTACAACAACGGCAGGGGTGCCTGGAGTGAGGTCTGGGCCGGATTATTTGGTGCCAAGGGCCGGATGCAGGCTGTGGGCCATAGGTTGAGAACCCCTGCACTAAATGCTAAAAACTTTTGTTAATTAGTACTTGTATATCCCACCATCGACTAAGGCACTTTTCCATTAACCTATCTTACTACGGGGGGGGGGGGGGGGAGAATGCGAACCTGTTTCCCCATGAGTGATGGATATGGGGGGAAAGCAAAGTGAGGACTTGTCACTTGACGGGAGAAGAATAGTGGCTGAAAGTGTGAAGGGATGTTCTAGAGTTCATTTGTACAATGCACAAACAAGCAAAGAAACCCCACCGCCTAACAAGAAATGACATTAGAACCCTTGTGGAGCAGGGGGCTGTTTCAGGGAGGGACCCCAATAAGATAATGATTGCATGCCGTTGTGAATTCATATTTTCCCAACTCCTTTCTTGTTGAGCTACTGCAGTTCGGCTAGGATTTTTGTCTATCCATTCTCCGTTTACTCCATCTCCGCTCCAGAACCATGTTTTGTGCCAGTCACCCATTGGCAATGTCAGTGGTTGTTCCCTAAGAGAAAGCGTTTGTCTCATTAAATATTGGGATGAGTGCCACGGATAAGTCAGTTTGTCTTCACTGAAAGCAGGAGGCCTGAAGAGAGGAGATAGTGGGAGAGAATGAGAGTCTGGTTGCAATCTCTTCAGCTCAGGGCATGCCCAGACTTAAAGAAGTGGAGCTGGCAGGCGCTCCTCTTTCAAAAGAGTTTTTGGCTCTATATGCTAACAATGGGTCTAGTTCTTCCTCCTTTGCAAGCCCTCCAAGCTATGTGGGATGCGAGGTTGAGTACAAATTGTTTCTGTGACTACTGTTGATATGTGTGCTACTCTATTGAATTTCTAGACAATCACACACACACACACACACACACCTTTCTAGGAACAAGAGAGGTAATCTTTGACACTGCATGCTTTGTTCCAACAAGTATCTCTACCAGCATGGCCTCCGTCACAGGAATAAAGCCACTTCTGAAATGAATGGCCTTAGAATTTCATAACCTGTGCCTTCTCATGTTATAAACCATTATTCAAGAAATATATCTTGTGATTTGTTAAAGCTGGTACAGTATTAGATATGTCTCTACAGCAAATGTGTAAAAAAGGATCTTGAAAGTTCCTTGTTGGATTTCATAGGCTTTCGTGTGATTAAGGACACAAACCTGCAAGCAGTTGTTCGTTCTAAATTAAGAGTGAAGATGGACTAATCAATATAGTGTACTAAATAATTCTGGAAGGTAGCCTTGTTTAATATCGGTATGCCCCCTCATGGCACAAGCACTCATGTTTTGCAGCTCTTCCACATGCTTGAACAACTTTGGATTCTGCAGCTGTAAACAAGGGCTTGCCAGGCTGCCTCTAATCCGTGTGATGACATTTCAAGTGCAGCTCAGAAACCCTCTTGGATTTCTGAATTCCTCAGGCTGACGAAACCACAAGCATCACAGCTTAAGCAGTGGTGGCTCAAGACCTGCAATACTGTACAGTGGTACCTCACTTTAAGAGCATAATGCGTTCCATGGGATTGCTCTTTAAGCAAGTTTGCTCTTTAAGCGAAACACCATTGTATATGACCAATTGTGACTTCCGGGGGGTGGGGGGGAATTGCAAACCTCGATTTTATGTGGACTGAGTTATTTACACATCAGTTGATCCCTTTCTGCTTATCCTTGGCATAGTAGGGATCACAGACTTCTGTGATTACTCCAGTGAATGAGCTACATGCTGACAGAGGACAGGAGAGACATATTTGTCTTGGTTCTTCTGGAACTGGGTAGGTTTTGATGCCATTCTTAGGCGAGTAAAGCGGCATCCCAGCTGCTCAGTTGACTGGCTGCTGGTGCTTTTTACTATGGTTCCCTCTTACTCGAGTGAAACAAAGTACAGTGGTACCTCATGCAATGATTTTAATCCATTCCACGGGGTTCGTTGTTGTACGAAACAATTGCTATATGATACATGCATTGTATAGCAATTTTCCCTATGGGATGCATCATACAATGATTTTTTTGCTAAGTGGTTTTTCCCATTGAAAAATTGTTGTGCGATTTTTTCCATAGGGAAAATTGTTATGTGGGACACCATCCCCCCCCAAAAAAAACCCCTAATAGTTATGCAATTTCATTGCTATATGGGGCAATTGTTGTATGAGGTTCCACTGTATGTGTACTCTTTTTGCAGTCATTTCAAAAAGGCAGATGTCAGGATGCACATTTGAGAGGCTTGTGTTCCACAGTGCTACAAAAATAGAACTTGGAAATATAGTAATACCTCAGATAACGCTAAGACTTGGTTCCACAAGTCTTGGTGTTATCCGATTTTTAGTGTTATCCGATGCATGTTAAAATCCTATGGGATGGATCGGATAACGTTAAAGCTCCATAGAGATACATTGTAACCACACAGGCTTTAGCGGTTGTTATCCGATCCATCCCATAGGACCTTAATGTTATTCGATCCAATTCTCCTCCCCAGATTACTTAACGTTATGCGATTTTAGCGTTATCCGAGGTAAACATTATCTGAGGTATTACTGTATGTGTATTAGGGATGAGGCAAACTTTAAAGTGGGTGGGTTGGCTTGGGAAGACCCAGGTTGGTGAAACTAGTAGGTGAAAGGTAACCATGTAACCATGGTTTTCTAGGTAGAACGTGCCAAAGTGGTTTACCCTTCCTTTCTTCTGGTAGCCCTCTGGGACTTTTGCTCTGCAGCTTTCCATAAACCACACAGGCTGTCTCTACTCATAGGTGGCACAGTGGGGAATTGAACTCCCAACCTCCGGCTCTGCAGAGAGACACTTAAACTGCAGAGCTCTCTGTTCATAGATATTAAATAGCATATAATTTGGAGTAATGCGGTAATAAGTATGCACAATTTTTTTACTATCTTGACTCATTGAAAAAAGTTGACAATGGTTGTAAGAGTTTTCAGTCGTGCATGAATGAAAATAGCAGGAATTTTTGATCTGCAGCAGTATAAGCTAGATGTATGTAGTGAAGAAACCTTTGTGTTCTATGCAAAAAAAGGGGGTTGCCACAAAATGTTTTGCACAAAATTTTGCTTATAATGCTATATATATTTTAGATTAAAATGTCCCAAAATGTCGAAGACATAGTCTTGATGAACAGAGAAAAATGTCTTAGTTTTATATGTGATAATGAAAGAGTTGAAGATTTATTTTTCTGATGTGGATGATAAATGTCAGTACTGTATGTTAATAGTGTCTAACTGTATCAGAAGGGACTGTGGTGGCTTAGTGGTTAAGATGCTGAACTTGACAACTGGAAGGTTGGCAGGTCAGCAGTTTGAGACCTGATTACTGCATGACAGAGTGAGCTCCCATCTCTGTCCCAGCTCCTGCCATCCTAGCAGTTCAAAAGCAAGAAATTGCAAGTAGATAAGGTACCACTTCTGTAGGAATGTAAACAGTGTTCCATGCACTCTGGTGTCTAGTCATGTCCATGGAAATGTCCACAGAAATGTCTGTAAATGCAGACAGTGCATTTGGCTATAAACAGAGATGAGCACTGAACCCTATAGTTGGATACAGCTGGTTTTTGAGCAAGGGCAACCGTTACCTTTACCTATATCAGTATAGAAACCTTAGAGCAATAAACTGGATGTAGGTGAAAAAATATTAATTTAAAAAGATATGTGGGAATGTTGTTTGCTGGAAACTAGGAGTTCAGACTAACTATGGTAGGACCACACTCGCCCAGCCTTCTCAGTTTGCATGTGCCTGTGGATTCAACACAGATCATAGATAACAAGGTCTTGGAAATAACCAAGAATACCTTTTCATCAGATAGGGTATGTGGTGAGCTTTGCCCATTTCTGGGCAGGAATGACTTGTCAGTGGTTATTCATGCTTTATTGGCAGACATTATTGTAATCTACTGTGGGGCAACCATCATATTTTTCATGGAAATTATATATATTTCACAGTGTGATTAGCAGGCTGTTGGCTAAGGAAGCAATGGGGAGATAGTGATGCCTATTTTACAGCAATCTTGTTGACTCTCAGTTGGTTTCCAGGTTCAACTCAAAGTGCTTCTGTTCCCCTTTTAAAGGACTAAATTGTCTGTGTTGTGGTGTCTTGAAAACCTGCCAGGACTGTCAGATATCCCATGTTCTAGGCCTTCAAGCCATGGACATTGCTGTGGAGGCATATTGATATTTAGTCATCTTGACTGACACCAAGATTCAGTAAATGCTGCTTGTTGGGCCCATTCTATTCTATTCACATACTGTTCATCTGGGAAGTGTTCCCACTCTGGATGGTTTACAATTTGATAAATAAACAAACAATTTTAAAATTAAAAAAATACAAGAATAATAATATTACACCTCAGTGGTCCCAGATTAAACTTTTGTCAGTATGTATAAAATTTATTCCAGATATCATATTCAGAAACCCAGTATAAACCAAATCAACTCAAGAACAAACATAACCCAGAAACAGAACTAAACTAAAGGAATTTGGCTGCTAACAATTGGCCTTCAAAGGCCTCCTTGAACAGGACATTTTTAAGACTTTTCTTAAATCTATGTACAGGTGGGGCCTGCCACAGCAGTAAAGGAATGACATTCCACATTTTTGGTGCTTCCACCAAAAAGACTAGTTTCCTTATTGAAACATTATTTGCCTCTTTTGGTTCAGCGCAAGGAACTGTGCCATGCCACCCCCTCTCTGCTGATCCTTTGATGTTTGCCTAGAACTCCATTAAACCCACCAACCATAACTAGTGGTGAAAGAGTGATCATTCATAACATCAATTGAGCCAGAGCTTCCTCAGCTTGGTTACACGATTATGCTTTTTCAGAGGGCATTTTCAGTCTCTCTCGTGTTGGATGTCTTCATGGCTTACTGTTCCCACTGGCTGTTTCCCACTGCTGTATTTAATTAGTTTTCAGTTTCCTGTTATGTTCTCTGCGTGGTTTTCATTATTTACTTTTGTAGTATAAATTTTAATATATTGTTAGCAGGCTTGTAGATCTCTTTATACCAAAATACAGAATGTAAATGTTTGAATAAATAAATAAAAAATGCTTGTCATAGCAGAACACCACTGCCCAATTGTGGCCTGTTCTGTAATGCAACTTTCAGGGTCTGGTTGGAAGAGACAGGCAGCCTAACAGTCATACTTCAGCATAGCAACACATATCCAAGAAAATGGCAGTTCTGTTTCAGTACAGAGGACAAAGAGGCAGCAGCAATAGTAATACTGCCCCATAGGGCTTAGTGTACTCTCAGGTCAGTTTACAGGTAATTAGCATTCCCCCCCCCCAACACCCTGGGTACTCATTTCACCAACCTCAGAAAGATGGAAGGCTGAGTCAATCATGATCCCATCAGGCTCAAACACACAACATTTTGGCTGCAGTATGGCAGTCTAACCACTGTACCACCAGGGCTCAGCCTTGTAACACTGATTTCATAGACAGCAACATGTTTTAAGTTCAATACCATCTTCCTTTTTGTCTTAAAAAACACACCCGAGCTAGGGGAACCTACTTAATCATTGTGTGCTGACAAGTCTATTCTTCTTCTAAGGTTTCCTAGATAGAGAATGCACAACAGTGATTGGCCACTCTCTTCTTCTGGCATCACTCTGGAACTGTACAGCTTGCCCATAATTATACAGGGTGGTTCTTCTCCCTGGAAGTACAGTGTGGGTTTAAACCTCTTGCTCTACAGCCATATACCTAAACCACTGAACTAACCAGCCAGCCACTTTTCTGAACTATTACATTGTGTCTTCTGACAAGTAGATTCTGACTCGTGGCAATCCATTCCATGGTTTCCTACATAAAGAAGTTATGAAGTTTTTATGAACTTTTTACAGTTTTAAAACTTTTAATTATTAGCATTTTATTGGATGAGTTTGTGATTGTATTTTTATCTTGTAAGCCGCCCAGAGTCGGGTGTAAGCCCGATTGGGGCGGGATAGTAAGTGTAAACAATAAATAAATAAAATAAATAAAGAATACACAGAATTGGTTTACCATTCCCTACTTCTTGGTGTTCCCTGGAACTGCCAGGACTACACTGGCTTTTTCTCTCTGGAGACACAGTGAGGAATCAAACTCCCAACCTTTGGTTCTACAGCCAGATGCCTAACTCACTAAGCAATCCCAGAATCCTGGAGCCAGCATGGCCACTGGAAGTTGCATCCTTTAGACCAGGGGTCTAAATGGTCCATAAGGTCGCAAACAGTCAGAATCGACTGTGCAACTGAACAACAACAGACTAGGGGTCAGCAAACTTGGCTCTCCAGGTGTTCTTGGACTTCAATTATCAGAAGCCCAAGTCAGTACATCTGCTGATCAGGGCTTCTGGGAAATGAAATCCAAGAACAGCTGGAGAGCCAAGTTTGCTGACCCCTGCTTTAAAACAAGGCAAGGATATGTTGGATGGAGGAGGTTGCCAGCCATGTACAGTTGTACCTCGCTTAAAGATCATAATGCGTACCACAGGATTGCTATTTAAGCGAAACACCATTGTAAGTGACTAATTGTGGGGGGGATTGCGAACCCCAATTTATTTGTTAAGCGAAGCGAACATTCAGAGAAAATTCTGTTCTTTAAGCGAGTTACTCTTTAAGTGAAGTGCTCTTTATGCGAGGTTTGACTGTATTTTGTTTTCAAAGGGACAAAGCTAGCCTCAGACACTCCACAGCACTAAGAATTTTATGCCTTCTCCATGTGTTGTCTAAGAACCTCCACATAATATGTAGCCATTCATAAGCATGGCAACTATTTCTCTCATAGCTAAGAGTATTTAGCATACAATTAACTACTGAAACATTAGGGGTATTATCCAAGAAATTCTAATTTTTGTATGTTTTCTTTTTGCTTCCTTCTCTGCAAAATCACAAATACTGTATACACACCTTTTACAAGTAAAGAATTCAGTATATTTTATTAATATTGGTGTTTACCCCTGTGGCTTTATGGGAAGTTGTTCTGGTTCAAACTGGGTAGCATAAATAAAAGTTTCTAGGAACAGCCTTTTAAAATTGTCAGAATTGGATCACATATACATAATAATTTTTATTTTTGTGCTGATCATTGTGTCTTTTTGCTAGGTAAAATGAAATGGGTGGGTGGGTGGGTGGAGGAACCAGATATGAATAATAAATAATGTTAGCAGCATTCCAGTAATAACACACTGCATTAAATAAATAGTTTATGAAATGCCAAAGTATGTGCATTGCCATGAATTCTGCCAGACACAGCCCGTAACTCAGCTCCTGCCAACGATAAATTTGACAGACGGATTGATTGGCTCAGATTTAGCAGCTAAATCGTTCGGCTCAAAATTACTTAACTCAGAGAGTTGCTGGTCTAGTCACGTCTTTGAACTACTGTATATGGAGGTATTCCTGATCCTTTTCAGCAAGGTGCCAAAATTAATTGTAAAGCATGATGTTTCAAGAATATGTTCATCTCTTGTGTCAGATTCTTCAAAAGTAGCTATAAAAACCTGTGAATGTAGTAAAATCATTCTTTTCAGTCATTGTATCAAAACAGATCTATCCCACTAACTGATCCCAGAGCAGTTAACATCTGACACAGTGCTAATATGAACAACTGGTGTGAGGTTTCAATAAGTTGCTGGCTACGGCATTATACACAGGCCACAAAAAAGGGTAAATCCTTGTCCATCCTTCCAGGCTCTGACATATACTGAAAAAGCAATAGTACTTCCACTTCCCAGGAGTAATAAAGCATTCATACTCTTGTCAGTACAGTAATACCTCGGATAACGTTTACCTCGGATAACGCTAAAATCGCATAACGTTAAGTAATCTGGGGAGGAGAACTGGATCGAATAACGTTAATGTCCTATGGGATGGATTGGATAACAACCGCTAAAGCCTGTGCGGTTACAATGTATCTCTATGGAGCTTTAACGTTATCTGATCCATCCCATAGGATTTTAACATGCATCGGATAACACTAAAAATCAGATAACACCAAGACTTGTGGAACCAAGTCTTAGCGTTATCTGAGGTATTACTGTAGTTGTAGTCCCTACATCACAGAAGGATTCAGCTGGCTCATCTGTCCGACTAGGATAGGATGAGCCGACTAGGATGTCCGAGGCATAAAGGAGTGCTTTTGAACTGCTGGACCTGTGTCCTGTATAAGAAGCCTTCAATAAAAGCATTCTAGACAACTGTATACTTATTGCAGCCATGAACCAACAAGCTTTGCAAGGTAACAATCAGGGACAGAAGACAGTTTCTGAAAAATATAAAGGTCTGTGTTGCCCTCTTGTGATCTTATGGGACAGGGAACAGGAATGTGCTCCAGGCTTCCAGCGCCAGTGGCTGCTACTCATATCTGAGTATACATTTTCCCTGGAAACAAGAAAAATGCAATTGGCATACATTTGTTTAAGGTGGATCACAGCTTGCCATGGATTGACTCACACACTGTGCTCACGAAGCCATCTCCTATGGCACGTATGAAATGAGACATGCATGATTTAACACTGGGACTGCAATGGACTGATGCAGCCTTTAGGATATTAACAAGATGCACCTTCTCTGCTAGTCCATCTGCCATGGCCTCTTCTGTTCCCATGATTTTTGGAAATCAGAAGTGGCTCCTCCTCTGCTCATTTCGCCATTGGGCCCATTATGATGGTTTCCAGTGGCATTTCCTCCACTGAGGGGGACCATCACCCCACCTAAAGGGACTCATACGCCTGTAGCCATTGGCCCCTTTAGGGATTCAGGTTATTTACCACCACCCAACACTTGGTGTTGAGTCACTGGCTGTACGGTCTACTCTAATACTGTAGCAGGATGTCTGGCCAGACATGTCCTGTTGAAGGAGGCCTTCCAACTAGCATGAAAAAGGGGAGTAGAATTCTGCTAGCTGTTCACAGTGATGGTAAGGCATGGCTCTGTTGCCAGGCAGACAATCTCAGTGAAGAAACTAGAACTCCTCCATACAAATGTGAATCTTGGCCCAATCAGTATTCCTTGTTCTTACTGAAGTCAGACCTAAGGCCATTGAGGGATGTGAAGAGGGGGGTCATGGCTAGCCAGCATGGCCCCCGGCCCTCCTGGATGCATGACAGGTGTTTCTTTAAATGCTTTAAATATCTGCTGCTTATCAACTTTTTCTCTGCTCTTAGAATTGTTTGTTGCGTATTTTCTGGAACCCATTATCATAGTTGCATCCTATTCTGGCTTAGGGACTCATTGTCTTCCTCATTTCCCTCATTCTGCATGCTTGATTACATTACACCATCCTGAATGGTAGCACACAACACATTTGAGTTCCTTTGTACTTAGACAACAGCTAAAACAATTCACTGCTGCAGTAATCACATTGGACTGCCAAATCAGTTAAATAGAGACATTAGTGCAAAATGTATTAGTTTCATGAAAAAAAGTTGTGCTTGTGCCAAAGGTGCAGAAGTCTCTTTTAGAAAAACAGACTAATCGACTTCTATCCTAAGAACTCCTATAATTGTGGACTGCCTTGTTATTTTTAATGATTGCCAGTATATGGCACTGTAGCACTGAAGGGTTGGCAGGGAATTGTCTGTTACATAATAGTGAGACAGGAATGCCAGTACATTTCATCTTTTCGTGTGTAAGAATTAGGGATGGCTAGCTGAATTATTTTTTTCTCAAAAACATGAAGATACAAGGCTTTGTGGGAAGTGGAGGTGAAGTGATCTCATTCTAATAGTTTAACTTCTCTTCCTTTGACAAAGAAACAAATGTTTTGTTCTTTGGTAATTATCCTGAAACCCTTCTCATTCAACAGCTCTATGAAAATCATATCAGAATGCTCCTTGTCCACCATTTGAATCATCTTTTTTATATACCATACCAAAGGTAAAGTAAAAGGTAAAGGTCACCTTTGTTTTTGAAAGCCAGTAGTATCCAACTCTAGGGTTTAGTGCTCATCTCTGTTTTATAGACAAAGAGCCAGCACTGTTTGCATTTGCAGACATTTCCGTCGACATGTGGCAGGCATGTCTAGACACCGAAGCGCACGTAACACTGTTTACCATCCCACCGAAGTGGTACCTATTTATCTACTTGCAATTTCTTGCTTTCAAACTGCTAGGTTGGCAGGAGCTGGGACAGAGACAAGCGCTCATTCCTGCCAACCTAGCAGGAATGAGCATTTTGAAAGCAAGAAATCGCAAGTAGATAAACAGGTACCACTTCGGTGAGAAGGTAAATAGCATTCCGTGCACTTCGGTGTCTAGGCATGCCTGCCACATGTCCATGGAAATGTCTGCAAACACAGACAGTGCTGGCTCTTCATGCAGTACTTGGGTTTTGAACTGCTGACCAGTTAGCGTCTTAACCACTTGAGCCACTGCAGTCCAAAGCTAAGTACACTAGTACTCCGAATAACGTTATGACTTGGTTCCACAAGTCCCGTCGTTATTCGGGTTTTAACGTTGGGCGATACATTGAACACACAATGTTAAAAAAAGCCCTGTTTCCCTGGAGGCTGCAGGAAGCGAGAACATCGGGATTTGAATCCTGACATTTTGCCTTGCTGCTGCCTCCAGGGAGGTGGGAGAACTTTGGAAACAGCTTGGAGCGGGTTTCCCCACCTCCCTGGACCCGGCGGGGGGGTCAGAGCCCCCAAAATTGGTAAAAAAAAGTCCGTTTTTTTTACCAATTTTGGGGTTTCTGACCCCCCCGCTGGGTCCAGGGAGGTGTGGGGACCCGATCCAAGGTGTTTCTGCGCTTCCCCGACGTCCTGAGCCAGTGCAGGAAGCCAGAATGTCAGATTTCGAATCCTGATGTTCTGGCTTCCTGCACCGGCTCAGGACGTCGGGAAAGCCCAGAAACACCTTGGATCGGGTCCCCACACCTCCCTGGACCCGGCGGGGGGGGGGGGGGTCAGAGCCCCCAAAATTGGTAAAAAAAACGTCCGTTTTTTTTACCAATTTTGGGGTTTCTGACCCCCCCGCTGGGTCCTGGGAGGTGTGGGGACCCGATCCAAGGTGTTTCTGGGCTTCCCCGACGTCCTGAGCCAGTGCAGGAAGCCAGAACATCGGGATTCGAAATCTGACATTCTGGCTTGCTGCACTGGCTCAGGACGTCGGGGAAGCCCAGAAACACCTCCAGAGAGATCAGAGGACCCGATCTACAGCTGCAGGGTGGCTGGGGAAGCTGACGGGGACTCCCTGTCGGCTTCCCTAGCCACCCGCCCATGCCTCCGCAGCTGTGGGGTGGCTGGGTAAGCCGATGGGGGAGCCCCCCGTCAGCTTTCCAGCCACCCCACCCCTGCCTCCGTAGCTGCAGGGTGGCTGGGAAGCTGAACGGAGAACCCCGTTCAGCTTTCCACCCACCCTGCTGCTAAGAACGACTGTTTCGTGTAACGTTAAAATCGCGTTACTCGATACAAGATGTTTCCGAAAATCTTGTAACGTTATGCGGATTTAACGATATACGGTACTCGCGTTATACGGAGTATTACTGTACAGTACAGTCAAACCTCGCTTAACGAGTGTTTCGCTTTGTGAAAAACTCGCATAACGAGTGGGTTTTTCAAAAAGCGATCCGACTTACATAACAAAATTTTTTGCTATGCGAGCTCAACTCGCATAGCGAAAATCAGACTTCCCCTATGGAAACATCCGCATAGCAAGCGTTTCTATGGGGGGAAACTTACATAATGAATTTTTTTTGCTATGTGAGATTCCCCCCTAAAAAAGCTCGTTATGCGAGTTTTTCCATAGGAAATTTTGCTGTGCGAATCTGACTCACCTAGTGAAAAAGTCGCATAGCAAACAGCCTCGCAGTACGAATTAAATTCGTTATGCGAGGTATTACTGTATGTGTAAATATATGACATTAAGGGCAACATAAGCATAGAATAACCATGATTTATTTGCATTTTAATGGCATGCAACTGACATATTTTTCATAAATATTGGAACTATAACACAATTGATGGACATATTGTGTTGCTTCTGTTGTGCCATTTGTGCAGTTGCTAGTGAGAGACTGGAACTGGTAGCTTCTAGAAAATTGAAGGTAGATAATGAACATTTTAATTGATTCCCATTAAAGGGGAAGAGTTTAGTGCCAGAAGGAGAAGCTGACTTTGCTTACTGCTGCCTATGCATACCTTGGACAGGCTAAAGACTATACCATTTTCTGTTAGAGGAGTTCTGTCAGGTTAGTGAATCAAAGTAGATCTTGATCTGAGGTGAAGCGCTCTCTTCAGAACCCTTCAATAGTGAGTCAAAATCCAAACAAACTTTATTAACTGTGACATGCTACATTATTTAAAGGGTTAATGAATGTAGAAGTAAGTTCAGTTATATATATAGATATATATATAGATAGATAGATAGATAGATAGATATAGATATAGATATAAATATAGATAGATATAGATAGATCTATATAAAAGACCCTTCCAGGAAGACACGGGCAGGGAATGGTAATAATTAGAGATGTTTAGGACTTCTAAATATCCATTCCTCAAACGTCTAGGGTAGCAGTGGGGTATCCCAGAGGTGCTTGGTGAAACCTCCTGAAAGAAATGACCGTGAAAGCTCTACAGTTGTGATAATTTCCTCAGACATTGGGGAGAATGTTGCAAGAATGGAACAGTTTTGGATACTATAATTTCATAGCATCTCCTATCAGACCCTTCCTCTCCCACACCACCTCTCTGATCTCAGAGCTCTGATGCTGCCATAGAGAAGCACCATCTTGTAGGCCTCCACAATCTCCTGAAGAAGGTTTGCAAGGTCAAATCTTACTTTCTAAGACTTGGCCTCTTCCTCTGTCTACGTTATGAAATGGAAGACCAAGGCAGTTATGTGAACTCTGGGATTTTAAAAAAGAGAACACTAGGTAAAGGGCTACAGGTTGCCCTTGCTCGAAAGCCAGTTGTATTTGACTCTAGGGTTCAGTGCTCATCACTGTTTATAGCCAGAGCCAGCACTGTCTATGTCTGCACACATTTCCATGGACATGTGGCAGGCATGACTAAACAATGGAGTGCCCAGATTGCTGATTATCTTCCCACAGAAGTGGTACCTATTTATCTACTTGCAATGTCTTGCTTTCAAACTGCTAGGTTGGCAGGAGCTGGGACAGAGACGAGAGCTTACTCCATCATGCAGCACTCTGGTCTCGAACTGCTGACTTGCCGACCTTCCAGTCATCAAGTTCAGCATCTTAACCACTAAGCCATCACAGTCCCAATGTCTGTACAGTAAAACCTCACATAAAGAGCACCTTGCTTAGAGACCAACTCTCTTAAAGAGGAGAATTTTCTCTGAATGGTCACCTCACTTAACAACAAAAAACAGCCAAAACCTTGCTTAACAACTAAATTGGGGTTCACAATTCACCACCAGAAGTCACAATTGGTCATTTACAATGGTGTTTTGTTTAAAGAGCAAACTCGCTTAAAGAGCAATCCTGTGGAACACATTATGCTCTTAAGGCAAGGTACCACTGTATATTTCATAAAGTGTCGTTTTGTTTTGCTCTATGCTGTCATAGTATATAATGCATCCTTGAAAATTATAGCCTAATTCAGTTGTATTTCTCAAATTAAAATCAGACTTTGAAAGAGCCACATTCTGAATTTTGAAGAAACTTTTCATAAACTGAAATAGTTTTCTGGACTCTTTTGTTCTTCAGTACAGTATCTTACTTTTGCCTGCCTGTTACAGTCTAACATATGCTAATACTCCCACACTTTAGTCATTCACTGCTACCAGACCATCCAAACAAGCCTAAAATAAGAGCCTTAATGCAGACAGCTAAATAGGAAATGGAATGCTAAGCAAATTAAAGCATTAATATTACACTTGCAAATTGCTTGACTTCAGTGCTGTTCTGTTTTGTTTTTTAAATCTTCAGGGAGTGATAATTTGCACTTGAATGCTTGAGCCAAAAAGATTTCTGCACCACTGAGTCCAATGGTTTTAAAAACAAACAACTGTGACAATTCAGTAGAACTAGTTATAGGAATTGGGCAACTGCAGTCCAGTTAGTTTGTATGTGACTCTGACCAGTAATTGTTGAGAAGAACAGAACTACACGCAATAACTACCACACGACCATGGTCTTTTATGGAAAACTGCTGCAGTCAGGCAAAATTATGTCAGTATTTTAGCAGGTTAACAAGTTTCGTAGTAAAATGTGTGTAATTCGTCTTTGGTTAGTTTGTATGACTGTGCTGCATTTGACTCCTGCGTCTTGCCTCATGGATTGAATTATGCTTGAGCAAACTAGTCACCAGAGGAAACACTGTACATATTTTCCTAATGGGAACAGAACCACCTTATCTACTCTGTTATATTATGTAAATACTTGGGGTACAAGATTAGAATTCTCCTCTTTGCAAAGTTATTGTACTGGGAAACTGATATTCTGGCAGCAGAAGTAAAATGTTGGGGGGAAAGAATGTGAATACGTACTATGTAAGAACTGAATAATTTCTGCATGTGTATGGAAAGATTCTTAATTAGGAGGCATTCTAAAGTTTGGAATCAATCCTGTTTTATAAAACCAAGGACCCATAAATTATTATTATTATTGTCCTAGAATATAGGGAAGCAGAATACAGTAATACCCCGGATAACAATTGCACTGGATAACGCTAAAACCGCATAACGACGACAAATTTGGGGGGAAGATTTGCACTGGAGAACGTTCTTTTTAGAATTATCCGATCCATCGTAATAAAGAAGTAAAGGAGGCCAAAGCTCCTCTCCCTGCCATTTCCCTCTTTCCTCCTCCCCCACTACCAGCAGTTTGGGGACTCCCCACACCCACCCCACTGCCTGCTCGGCCACGAGAGAATCCAGCCCAGCCCTGGCCCTGCTTACCTTCAAGCTTCTCTTGCTTTTTCTCTTTATTTCCCTCCCTGTATTTAAACTACAGGGAGAGGGAGGCTTGTGTTTTTTTCTTTCCCTTCCTGTATTGAAACTACAAGCCTCTCTCTCCCTGTAGTTTAAATACAGGGAGGAAAAAAGACACGAGGCTTGTGTTTTTTTCTTTCCCTTCCTGTATTGAAACTTTCCCCCTTCCCTGTAGTTTAAATACAGGGAGGGAAATAAAGAGAAAAAACAAGAGAAGCTTGAAGGTAAGCAGGGTAAGCAGACTTCGACTGCAGTAGGTTCGGGGGAAAGGCACTTTCCCCAAGCCTACTACAGTCGCAGAGACTGCTGCTCATGGGGGGTGGCTTTAAAGGCAGGGAGGTCTCTTTCTTTCCCTGCCTGCCTTTAAAGCGGTTTGCCCCTGAAGTCAGGGCTTTTTTTGTGTGTGTTATTTGATGCATGCATCGGACGACGCTAAAAATCGGATAACGTCATGACTTGTGGAACCAAGTCAATACGTTATCCGGGGTATTACTGTATAATGGTTGCAAGACTATATGTAGAAAAACAATAGGAGGAGGAAGAAATAAACCTTTTAGGTGACTCCACATGGGCACAAAATGTCCCAAGTGCTTGTTCCAGACAATACATAATCCCATGATTCTGTACGCTTAAAGCAGGGATTCTCAACCTCTGGCTCATAGGACAGATGCAGCCCATGGTGCCATTTCATCCCCCCCCCCCGCCGCTTGCCACCACACCCAGAAATGCCATGTGGCGGAGGAAGGGAAAAATGGCCATCTGGCCCCTGAAGCTGTCTGACCCATGACCCAGCCCCCAGTTTAAAAAAGTTGAGAACTCCTTCCATAAAGCTATACTTGTGAAATTCTGATTTCCCCGTTCTCCTTTTCTGTGCAATGCTTCCTGCACTCTTGCTTCCTGAATGTAAAGATTAGTGGGTGCCTTTCAGGGCTTGACCTGAACGTGGCAAGGTAGCAAACACCTTCTCAGGACAAAAACTGTAGTTACTTTGAAACATCTTGTTTCTGTAGTCATAAAAAGAACAGCAGTGCATCACGTATAGGCTAGCAACCAAAACTGAGTGTGTGGTAATGCCTCAGAACAGGGCTGCAGTCTTGAGGCTAATTCAAACTTACAGCACCACCTATTGCCAGAAATGCTATGCTAGTTGTGATTATCTTTTGAGAGCACTCAACTCATTTTTGTATTGTTTTGCTTTGTTTCATTGGGGTGGGGGAGCATATGACTAGATTTTGTCTGTGTGTCATGAAGCACGTTGCCTGGCAGGGCTGTAAAAAGTAGAGGAGAAGGCAGGTTGTTGCTCTTATCATTCAAATAGCTAAATAAAGTAAGATGCCTTTCTGCTCAATGTGTTCTTGCCAGCACATTTTCCTCTTGAACTGACATACCTTCAAAGTAGGAAGAAATATGCTCCAATTGAAAGAAGTGTATTAGGAAACAGAGCTGGCTGGTGATGTAGTTTATGTTGGTGGATGTTCTGTGACGTCATCTGGCTGTCGATGGAAAAGGTATACCATAATAGCTTTGGATTGCCCTTTTCCTGTGTCTTGGCATCTGATGCAGAAAATGTTGAGGAAAAGATGATCTGAATGGGCTCAAGATGCTCTTTACACCTGCATATTCCAGAGCTGAGTTGCACTTTGTTAAAGAACCTTGGGGGCTTAGCTGTGGTTAGTACTGACTCAAGCTATGTCTGTTCTGAAAATCAGATTTAAAAGGTACATTTGAGTAGTTTTAATGGTAGAGATCAGATGTGTTGTCTCAGCCTTCCTGACTTTTGTAGCCTAACAAGTGCAGAGTGCTTCAGATTTGCACATCTTGCACAGGAGATACAGTGGAGCTGCGGATTCTGCGTGGACCAGTGAATGTGGACCACACTCCACTAAATGTGGAGACTGGCTAAAGAAAAAGCTGCCATCTTGATAGGCCTATGTCTAGACGCTAAGTGATAGCTTTCTATGTGACACAGGATAGAAGTGTTATGTCATAAAAAGCAAAGCTTAGGAGTTAACAATTTATCTCATAATGCTGGAAGTTTTTAGAGCTTGTAACTGAGTGTGTTCACTTTTATTTTTTGTTTTGTTTTAAACAGAGACTACTTGGGAGCGGCCAAGCAGCGTGCCTGGGACCCCAAAGAGTCCAGGTTCCCAGAAGAACTCCTTGCCTACAGGTATGGAGCAAATAAGCCCAGAGCTCAGAAAAGTTACATTTTTGAACTGTAGTGTCTCAATTCCATCTGTTAGCATGAGAAAACAATGGTTAGGACTTCCCAGGAGCTGTAATAAAAAAACCTAATTCTCCCACACTCCGAATCAGCTAGAAGGCACATGTAACAGATGTACTGAAAGAAATCACAGTGCATCCTTTGTGTTTTATATCACACACAGTGCCAAATGAGGAAGCATCTATGCCAGAGGTTCTCAACCTTACCACACCATGGGGCAGACAACTTCCTCTCAGACTGTGCCATGGGCCAGATGCAACAGTGGCGGGCGTGTTTGCACATGTATGGTGTGTCCGCTTCTAGGGTCATCAATGTGGGCCAGATGGAACGGCATCGGGGGGCAGGTTCCAACCCAGGGCCAAAGGTTGTGAATCCCTGATCTATGCCATTTCTATTAACCTGCTCAGAAAAATGATGCTTATATACACTGTATTTTCTCAGCTGAATTATGAAGAATATGTTTGAATGTGCTTGCACTCCAATTAACCATGTCTTGGCTATCAACAATATCATTAACAGTTTTCACACTGATTACACCCTCCCTTGAGCTTTTTGAACTTTTAACAATGAAAGAAGCAAGGTAATACCACCTCTCCTTCTCATTAAGTCATCTCTGCTGTCCAACATTATTAACCTCTTGCTGCACAAAAACAGCTTTGCATAGAGCCAGAAGGATAGACTTGGGTGATCTAAGTATACCTAAGATGGCCAGCATAGTTGAAAAGTAGGTGAGGCATGATACATGTATGTATTTTTTTTTAAACCAGCATGCAAACTTTGTTTATTAAAAGCAACTTTATAATTTAATATTTTGTTATGCAGCACATCGGTAAACAGTAAACACAGACCTATAATCCAGAAAAGTAGGGAAATTGTTTTCTCAGCTCATTGAGACACTAGAACTGATTTTAAATTAAAAAGGCAATCCTTGCCATTGAATTTTTTCCCTAAGTTCTGAAGATTTGCAAAACCAGTATGTGACAGGTATGACTGCTAAACAACTAGAGAAGACTTTTAGTCTGCTGTTCTTTCAGTGAACATATACTTACCAACTTGAGAGTCACTATAAATCACATTATGCTATGCAAAGACTTGCCATCTCCTGAAAAAGCCTCTGAATGTCTCCTTAGCAGCAATTAGTAGCTCAACATAATCAAGCTCTGTGTTGTACAGGCTTTACTTACAACTAAAACCCTTTGTCAGCTCCCCCCCCTTTTTTTTAAATTGTTGATCTCTGGAAGATTCCTAAAAAGGTTATAATCCTCCCCCAAACACCATTTCCAGTTTATCCCCATAACAATGTTGTCAGGTAAGGTGAGACTTTTAAAAAAATGACTTCATACCTATGTTTGCCAGATGGTTCAGACCTTCCATGGGGGGAGGACAAAGAACATGGTGACAACATCTATGTACAATAGCACCCCCATATGTCAGCCACCATCTTTTCCTAGAGCAATGATGGTGAGCCTTGGTACTCCAGCTGTTCCTGAACTTCATTTCCCAGAAGCCCTAATCAGCAGGTGTGCTGACTTGGACTTCTGGTAGTTGGAAGTCAAAGATACCTGGAGTGCCAAGGTTCACCATCATTTCCTAGAGCCTTCATCTTCCCTGCTTTATAATGCATAAACAAAGAGTGGCAGCTTGGCCCCAGAGCCCCCAGCATTTCAACACCCCTGGCCGACTCACAGGATTTTACCTCTTTGTGGGCAGTCCTGGCTATGAATCCCTCACCACCCTGTTACCTGGCCTTGCTTCCTCCACTCCCCCTTGCCAACCCTGATGCCAGTGAAGGTAAGGGATTTGAAGTGCAGATGCTGACACTTGTTTGCCAGCTGGCCCTTGAACAATGAGAGTGCAAAAGGTGTGTGCATGCACATGCAGGCACTGACTGAAGTGTAGCCACCCACACACCCTTGGAAAACAGTTGGACTTGCCTCTTGATTTTGGTTCCACTGATTCTGTAGTTTTTCTCCCTTCACTTAATCCCACTGCCTCACACCTACCAGTGCCTATGGCAGGGTGGGAGCTCCCTTTCCACAAGGTCCTGGCTGTTCAAAAGGAACCAGTTAGAGCATGGGTTCCTCTAGCTCAGTGACCCCTAACCTTTGGGTTTTGAACTTCAATTCCCAGAAGTCTAAGTCAGCACAATGGTTGGTCAATGCTTTAGGGAATTGACTTCAGCTTCTGGGAATTGAAGTCCAAACATGAAAGGTTAGGGACCACTGAGCTAGAGGCCAGCAGATTCCTCCAGGAGTGGGGTGGGTGGGTGGGTGGCTTGGGACCATAAAGGAACCAGAGAGGTGGCCTGGCATATTGGTTAGTGTTTAGACAACCTCAAAGGACAGAATAGCTTGTTTGGGGTAATACTCCAGGTTTGTGGACTCATCTTAGAGTGCTCTTTTCTCTTTCTGTGCATTTTCTCCATTTATATTTGTTTACTTTTCTGGAAGAATAGAATGGCTTGTTTGTTTTTCTGTGCATGCTGGCTGGGCAACCTAATGGGACAGGGGGAAGGAGCACTGTTTATTGTGAGACTTGCATCTGTCTGAAACATACATCTGGGATCAGATGCTTCACAAAATTGCTTCCCATTGCAAAAAAAAATGCTACAACCTATGTTTGAAAACAAGGAACTGCACAAAAAAGGGGACGGGATCTTCAGATAAATGTCTGTCACCCAGAGTCTCTCTTGAAGGCCTGGTTCCCTCAAGTCTCCATTCACCCACTACTCACTCATCCACCCCACAAGGAAGCCACCAACCCTCCTGTAGTTCTACTCGGGTGCTGCAGTGAACCTAATGGAACAATATTATCTTCCTTTGAAAGCTAGATGCTATGATAAAGACAGCTCTGTGAAATATTGAAGCAGAACTGCATGATGGGGCTGATGGAGCCAAATTAAACTGAAAGGAAAAGGTCCAGCAAAAAGGGAAAGGGAAGAGCAAACCCAGTGGGAAGAGGAAGCAGCCACTTTGCCCCTTTAACTGCTCTCTGTTCCCTTTTATGAAGAGTAAATATGTGGGGAAGGGTTTGTTATTGCTTTTTAATGTGCCAAAATACTGGGGACCTTTCTTAATTAGTTCTTACGATATGGTCTGGCATCTAGAGATTCAGGACAAGAGCTCTGCAGAATTAGCAAAGGGCAGCTCCCACATACTTAATTTTGTACCTATGTTGCCTTACCCTAGCTATATTCTTGAGTTCTCAGTCA